>OY728122.1:1272667117-1273917117 GCA_963277665.1 Viscum album
ATTTAAAAAAAAATTATTATTTGGGAAATTCATAGATTGGTTAATTTTTTTGTATCATGGAACCAAAACCATGGAATATTTGTTTTGAGTTAGTGGTTCTAACTATATTTTTTGAATATTTCAAATTCTATATTATATGCCCTACACGGCTAAGCTCATATATTGTCAGAAATGCATTATAATTCATAATCTCTTAAAACTTGTATGAATTTTGATATAAAAACTAAAAATTAACATATTTTAGTCCCTTATATTTTCTAATTATTTAATTGATTACCAAGTTTTATCTTGGTTTATTTTCACTATATTTAGCTCCCTTTATGGATTTCTCACTTTTAGATTAAGAGAAAAAACCTCAAAATTGATATTAAAAACTTTTTTTTGTATTATCCCCTTCTAATTAAAATTTTTAATATATGTTGAAACCCTAATAGATTTTATTACTAGCATTTCACAATTTTTATTTTATTTATTATTACAGGGAATTCATCATTCTTTATCCTTTTTAGTTCACCTCTAATATGTTTATTTGAGTTAGATACCTCTTATTCATTCCTATAAATGGTAAACCATTATTTTCTTGAGGAAACTACTTATAAAAATTCATCAAAATAATATATTTCATTTAAATTATTTTTTTAGTTATTTTTATTATACCATAAAATGTTTAAAATTGTAATATAATAGAAATACTATTTTGAGGCCTCATATTATTTTTGAGAAAAATGTGTTTTGATTTTAAAATTTGGTTTTTAAAAATAAGAGTTAATTTTATTAGATTTATTAAAATTGAAAATTAATTAGGTGATTATTTGAAATGGTTTATAGGGGATTCATTTGAGACTCAAATATTTTTAAAGTGATATGTGAAGTATTTTTTGATAAATATTTAAGTAATAGCAATGTAACTATATTTCATTTCTTTATTAATATTCTGATAAAAAACTTTATTTTGAGCCCTATAATTTGTTATTATCATTATATAGGTTGTTTTATTTATGTACCAAAATATTTACATTACAAGAACATATTTATCCCATTGGTTATAATTTTGGTAAAAAAAATTCATGTTGGGAGTCAATTTTGTTTTTTGTGTAAGGGTTTAATTGGAATTCACAGAGAAAAAATTTATCTTATTATATTTATTTTTATATAAAAAATATATATTTTTTACTGTATTTTATATGTTTTAATTTTAATATTATATATTTTTTGGTATTTTTATTCAATTTAAAGTGGTGTACAAGGAAATATGTTAAAAAAATATAATTATATTTTTCCAAAATTTTAGTAATATTAGATCCACATGGGGGAAATACTATATTGATTAACATACCACTAATAAGAATGATACATGTATATGTGTTATCAATTTATATAATGATAGAGGTAATGGGATGAACTCCTTTTTCATTAGTTACATCCCATATCAATTATGTTTAAGTATCGAGGTTATTACATGTGGTTACTCGTCTATAGAAAATATTTTGTTCTGTTAATTTAATTGGGAAGCACTTTGTTTCTTTTTTGGTTCTTATTAGTGAGACTCATAAGATTTTTTTTAATGAAGCACCTATATATTCATTCAATTTTTATATTACTCATTTATATATGTCATATGAGGTTATCTAGTTTAATATTAAATATTATTTTGAATTATAACATTTTTTCATGTGATTCACTATATATAGATTTAATTATTGGGTTATATATTTCAATATTACATTGTCATATAGATACTCCTAAAAATATATGGGGGAATCCAATTATATATCCCTAAATAATATATGGGGAATATTTTTTATTTTTCATAGTATTTTATATTTTTATTAAATTTTATATTACTTTATTATAAATTTCATGTTGAATTTTTAATAGTAATTGGCTAAAATTGGAGGAACAATTTACTAAATATGGGACTTAGTCAACCATAAATACTCTTTAGGGGCCTCTAAGGATCCATGAGATAGAACTAGAGGTATTGGGACATCTCTATATCATGTAATAGGATAGAAAATATGTTAGATCAATTAAAACATTGTATAAATTCACTCTTAATTATTTTTTTATTTTTTATTTGGTGGTATGTGGGTTTATATGATTATTATAACATGATATGTTTTTATAAACAAGGAATTTTGACCAATTTAATGATAAAGTAGTGGAACAATAATGTTCAATTATAATAACTAGTTTGGAAACCCTAGTATAATTTTATTTTAATTTGATTATCAGGGTTAGAAAATTTACCCATAATGGGTTGGGGAGGGAATCTTATTCATGTATCATGATAGGTACAAAAAAGACTACCAAGACACACATTGATTTATTTATGTATTTTTGTATATTTTGAAAAATAGAAAGTTTATTTTAAAATTTATTCAAAAATAATATAATGGAGTCTCCTTTAATTGAATTTTTTGTTAATATTAAAATAATTTATAAAAAGGGATAAATCCTAGGAAAATGCAAAGGGATAAAAAATTATTTCGCAACCTCAACTAATGATTGATATGCATTATTATATCAACCAATTCTTATACAGTATTTTAATGAAATATTTTGATCATTTTTGAAATATGACCTCAAATAGAATCAACTGCTGACTGGAATATATACATAAAAACATACAATTGGGCGATTATTAGTCGATGTTACTTACTTGGGGAATACAATTTATGTTTTATAACGATGTCTATTTGAAATGTGTGGTGATTAATTTTTTTGGGATTTATCATATATTTTTTTATAAATATATTTTTATTCTAGTATTATCATATATATTCATATTTTATTAAATACTAATTCTCATATTGTATAAATTTCTTATGGAGGCTCAATTAAAATGTTCTAAAACACACGGAAGCTGTTGTAATTTTCACATGTTGGGACAATATATTAGAATCTTATTGATAACATTCTATGTTATATAGAACGCGTGTAGGAACTCCCTTTTTGGTAATATCGAAGTTGTATTTAATGATATCATTAAAGGGAATACCTCTACTTTTTTGGTAGACCATGGATAACTAAATGAAGTAATTAGGTCATGGAATGAGTGTGGTGACCTATAAGGGTACATTTATTCTCTTGAAAAATTAAGTTCATTTATTGTTACATATATATTCATATTAGTATCCCTATTTTCTTCTGTTTTGAGAGAGTTTTTTCAAACATGTTTAACCATTACTTTTTTATGTTACTCATATTCATTTCCCATGCCAGTCATTCTTATTTAATTTAAAAAGTATGTTTTTAAAAAAATCACATGTAGTGAATTTCACATAAAATTGACGTTTTAATTCTTATTGAATGATTATTTTATGTTCTGCGTTTATCGTAAATAATACATGGGTGGATGTTTATAAAAAACCCCCAAAAAATTATTGGATAACTTTTTTTCCATTCCACATTTTTATCTATTTTATGGGTATGTTATCAATTCTTCTCAATAAAATTTCCACAGGGAATATGATGTTTATATGGGGAAAAAAATTTCCAAATCGAGACTTTGTAATTACTCTAAAATTTTGTTTCTTTCAAAGGATTAAAAATTATTTAATAAATAACTTGTAGAACCCCCACATATCTATCTCACATTAAATTTTATTTCGTATTTATTTACATTGATATTTTTATTTTATTTTTTCTAATCTTATTAATATGTAAAATTTTATATTTTCCCTTTTAATAAGTAATATTTATTATATACTTAGCTATTATATATTATTTCTAATTTATATAAATTCATTTTTTATTATATATTTATTATTTTTTCTCTTATAATAATAAAAAATGATGACCGGTACAATGAGAACGTCATCTTAAATTTATATTTAATGAATAAAAAACAAGGTAAAAATATTCATAAAATATGGTCAAAATGATTCCCAATTTTTTCAATAATTATTATCACTACTATATAATTAAATATATGTGACAATTTTCATAATATATCACGATTATAAAAAAAACAAACATAGAGATTTCATATAAATATATATATATATATATATATATATTGTGATAGTTTTTTTTAAAAAATTTATCACTATATAATATATGATATGAAAAAATTGAATTTTATTCAATATTGAAATCATATATAAATTATATAAGATTCTATACACAATATTTCTTTAATTTCATTGCATTATATATTTATTTATATACAAAAATTAATGACATGTTCTATTAAGTATAATATATGTAATTGTCTTTATTTTAATGTTTTTATAATATATTTCTTTTATTATAGGGAACTTAGTGACAATGCTATAATAAAAAATATATAATAACATCCAAGAAAACAACTTGTAAATGTCATAACATAATATGAAATATTCATGTAAATAGATGAAAGAAATTATTTATAACAAATATTTTAAATTTCAACAGAATATTTTGGGTAGAAGTTATTATTTCTCTATAAATGGTGGCATCCTTCACATGAAATTTATTAATGTTTATTGGGGATCTGAATACCTATATATATATTAATTATATGAAAAACCCATTTTTATAAATTACAATATTCTTTTAATGTTGAAAGAAAATACATATATTTTTTGAAAAAGTAATTGAAAAATCAAAAAAAAAATTACATATAATGTTAATAGAATTTTAAACTGTTTAAATCAAACAATATTGGACATTCTTATATTCAAATAACCTATTGAAATATATTATCAATTAAAAATATATTTTCTATATATAATTATACACTGGGTAACAAAAACATATACCAATAACAAATTTTTTCAAATTAAAAAAACAAAATTCATATATATTTGAATTGTTGTGTTCAATCAACAAGTCTTGATCTAGAATAATTACTTTCAGCCAAAAAATAAACTTTTTTTCATGGACTTATAATACACTATCTCATTATTATAGGGTAAAAACATTATATCATGATATAAATATTTGAAAATAAAACCCTTTAAATGAGATATATTATTTTCAATGAATAACAATTCAGAATATTTAATGGAATAATTGATGAAAAAATATTCTTAAAAGTGTGATCAATACTATTTTATATAGTTTGTATCCTACAAGTTAAAAGTAAGGTCATATTATTTATATTTAAAATGATATTTTTACTATAATAATATGTCTGATTATGTTATTATCAAGCCTACAAGACAAAGGTGAAAAAATGAAAGATATCAGGTTTCTAATTACATATGATAATATATATATAAATGAATAAAATCTCTCATGATAGGTTTTTCATTCATCCAAAAGATCTATGTTTCATTTTTAGAACATCTAAAATTATCAATATTCAACATATACATATAACTAAAACGTAAAAACCTAATATTATTAATTTTTTTATTTCCATGTTTTAGATTATATAAGGTGATAACTATGAAAATGAAATAATATTTTAATTAATGACCTAAAACCAAACTATGAATATTGTATCATTTTCCTCGTTATCATCATGTGGAAATTGTAACTAGATATATTTTAAATAATCGATTGTGATTTTTAAAGTATATGTTATAATTAATTATTATATAATAATTCTAATGAATCATTTCACATTAAATGAAGTATAATACATGAAATAAACTAAGCTAAGATATATATATAAAAATAATCACCATACTTGTTTAGAGATCATATCATTAATGATTTCAAAAAAATTATAAAATTTATTCTATATATTATATTATATTTTATTTAAAGGTAATTAAATTCTAAATAATATAGAAAAATTTCAATTTATCACCTTATAACATTTGTTGATTTTCCTAGAAGCTGATGAAACAAGTATATATTTTTGTCAAAAAACAATATTCTACCTCATGAATAAATTATTAGATTGACGAATTAAAATACATATGATTTTTCTGTTTCATATCTTTAATAAAATTGATAAATTGATATAAATAAATTTTATTTTATAATAAGTATAAAACTTATCATAAGAACATTTCATAATAGATATTATATTTATATAGTTATTGTTAAATCAAAATAGTAATTTATATTTTTTTGTTTTAAAAAAGTAATAAATTCTAAAAATATTATTCTTATTTATTTTTTATCATACTATAGAAATTTTCAAAAATATAGTATATTATTATATGTTAAAAATATTATTTAATTGAAATATTAAATTCTTTTCAACTAAGGATCTAATTTTTCTAAATTAGAAGTAGTAAACCAAGTTATTTGTCTTCATGGGATAAACAATGTATCATATAAATATTTTTTATTAATAAAATTAAGAAGATTTAATTTTGAAATAAAAAATAATTAGTTTTCTAAGTTAATCCAAATTTTATTTATATGTATGAAATCATTATTAAAAATGAGAAATATATAGTCAAGGAATATTTTTTTAGAACTTATATGCATAAATAATCGTGATGTCATCCTTACAATTATTTGAAATGAAATAAAATGTGGTTAAAATTATATAAATGATTATTTCATTAAAAACACTATATTTTATTATAAATTATTAAAATTATATAATTTCCGAAATAATAAAGTAGGAATCCATTTTTTAAAATAAAAAAATCTCTTCTAATAGAGTATGTGACAAATAAATTATCAGTGAAACTATTAAAATCTATCATTTAATGTATATGTATTATATTTGTAAAATTTTAGCCAATATATATTTATCATACCCATAAAAACTTTTTTATATATTTTTGGGGAGTAATTAAAACAATATTTTCAAAAACTCATTTAAGTTACTCATTCAGATAAATTATTTATTATACAATTAAGTGGTATTCATCCAAAAATAAACAATTTTTAATAATTTTTTTTTCAAATATAATTATACATAAAAGTTAAATCTTATTATTGTGATCAGAATAAATGAAATTTTTTATATTAAAATGAATAACAATATTAAAAATAAATTACTTCAATGAAGAATTTATTCAATCTTCAAGGAAGCCATCATTAAATAAATGGTTTAATAGTTTTCATTTTATAAAATTTTATAGATTCAAGGATGCCCTAAATATGTGTCTTTGAATAGTTCAGTATTTCTTATTCAAATATAGTGAAACAAAACATTTTTAAAACATATATGATGAAATTCCAATAATGAAACCTTTTATTCTAGAATTACATATTAAATAATGATATAATCATTCAAAACAATTTACATAGGGGATAATAGATATAAACTATAATTATATCTTATATCAATCCCACCAATAGAAAATTGTTCACATGTATAATACATGTTGTCTCGAAAAAATTTGGGACTAATCGTTTTGGATATATAAAATCAGTCCATATGGTTGGATTAAATATATGTCAATGTTTGTTTATCATCCTAGTTACCATAAAAAAAACCTAAGGACTCAATTATATAACTGAACATGGTGGATTTTCAAAAATAAATATCAATCACATAATTCAAGATATTCTCGTCTTTATCATGATAAAAATTATTTGTTCATTTCAGTTGAAAAGAATATATTCATATCCAACAATAAAAACACATCTTAGTATTATTAATTCTATAAAAAATGTTACATGAATATTATTTATATGTATATATATATCACTTATTATTTTCTATTATATGAATAATTATATATTTAATTTTACATATTATGTAACAAATCAATTTAATATAACACATTTTAGGTATTAATGTATCAATTTCAAAGTTTAAATTATCTTCATAAATAATTTTGTTCCAGAAATTAGTAAAACAAGTTTATTTTTATTTAAAATCATCTAAATTTTATATTTAATCTTTTATTAGATACAATAATTCAAATAAATAGGTTAAATTAGTTTTATTTATTTTGAAAATATACAAAAATAGTTATAAGTAAATTATTTTGTTACAAACTATTTAATTTTACCTAAATAATATGATATTTAATTAATATAATTTGTTAAAAGTTAAATAGAAAATATAACTCATATATTTCTTATTGAAGGTAGTGTACTATTTTGAAAATAATATTCTTTCTTTTTTATGAATAAAATTAAATCTCTTTATTTTCATTTAAAAAAGTTATATGTTTTAATAAAAATATATTAATAGAAATACATATTCATTTCATGCAAAAACACTAATAAAAAATATAAATTAGAATATATTCACGTCGAGCTACATGGAACCATATATATATATATATGATATAGGTAGCTATTTTTTTAAACACCCTTAAAAAAATTATTAGAAATAATAAATAATAGTGTACTCTAAAAAAATATTTAAAACAATGATACCTTTGTCAATATGCATGGAATAGTTTTCTATGTATTTAAATGTATTAAATTTAAAAATCTTATATAGAAGAAAATATGAAAGATTAAAAATATATGGGAAACTAGATATGTCATATATTCCCCAACTAAGATGGTGATAATGGTCTCAATGGTGTAATGTTAGAGAACCCCATGTTTTAGGTATTTGGAAAAACTGGTGAGGAGGAGGCCTCTGCCTAAATACATAGAATATATTCTAATTATAATTATTTTATTTGTAGATTTTGGAAAAGAATGTTTTATACAAAAAAATACATTATAGAGAAGTTGAAAACATATTCAATGTAAATGAATATAGAATAATTTTAATATTTGTATAATTCCATTATGATTGACCACCTCCATTTCTTCTTCTGAGAGTGAACCAATGACTTTCAATATTTCCCTCTGATACCAATTGTTAGGCCCACTTGGTCGAATACCCTGAGGGGAGGGGGTGAATTATTATATGATAGATTAAAACATTCTCCAATTCGGACATTATTTCTTCGTTAGAAAAAACATGATTATCTCTTCCTCCCATAACAATATACAAATATATATATATAATCATGCACATGACATTTCAATTTTTACTTGGTTCACCCTCCCCGGGCTACGTCTATGGAGCACACAACGACAATTTTTCAATATACCAAATTCACTAAGGCTCACTTCTCATAATGATTACAACGTTTGGGATACATCTCCTATGCCTAGGCTCACTTCCATTACATGTTATAGGGTTTTGTCAAAACATTCCCAAGGGTCACTTCCTATGCATCTTTCTTTTCACACTACTGGTGGAAAGGGTCACTGTCTTCCTCTTCCTTCTCTCACTGCCCTTGGAAAAGAATCCACTCAAAATTTATCAACTTGTAGGTCATACACAGATTATGGACATGTAGGTCCCTTCATTTTCATGAAATCCCGCATCCTCAACTATAGGTATATGTTCTGTTGATGTTCCTTTTTCACTTGTAGATTAATTCCACCTACCCGGGAACTCCACAGTACAAGAGAATCCCTTCACAAACTGATTTGAATCATTTTCAAGATTCCTTGAGTAAATTTTGAACCACCATGTCCATTGGGTACTAAGTAGAAGGTTTGGTACGTAGAACCCCTCCTTCACATACCACTTACACCACTAAGAACCACCCTTCACCCACTGACTGACGCTGCATTCGCGATTACATATCACTATCGCGTACAGACTTTGTGAAATTCCTCTATGAAATCCCTCCTGTCCACCAACAATTCTTTTTTGGAAGACTCATTTCTCTTCTGCGTACCAGAGACCTCCCTCCATGTACCTCTTATATATTTCACTCTCTCAAATACCAGAGACTCCTCCTCCATGTATTGAGTCATAAAGGGATAAAACATTCCACATAAAACCTACAGCAGAAATTCATCCGCGTGAACCACTCTAGACTTCACGGGATTATCCATTGAGAACCACCTTTGGATCTTGCCAAAATCCCTGATAAAAAATGTTCTATAGTGATATTCAATATCCATAGTAATCAGTGGTATTATCCATTCTTATATAGGCAAGGATACCCTCCTAATCAACTAAATCGAGATTCACCAAATCATATATTATGCCTCCTCCGCCTGCTAATCATTCTGCCACCGCGTTCCACAAGCCACCCGCGTACCATTTTTACTACCTAGTCCACATACTACCTTTTCTCTTACATGGTCAATATCCTCTACCATCAACATGCCATCAACGTACCATACCTATATCATCCGCAAACCATTTCTAGTTTCTCAAACCGTTCCCACGTAACATTCCAATCTCTCGGCATATTGTTCCCAGAACATGGTACGTGACCCGGGAATTATGGTCCAGGATTCTCACCGTTTGGGAATTTTCTTCAATTTTCTTCATATCGTTAACTCCTATGAAGAAATCCTTCCTTTTAAAAATCAAAATCCCATTTTTGAGGCCCAAAAATTTGTCAAACACTGGAAAATGATGCCTCCTTAAAAACATGTCTTCAGAAAAAACCATTCAAACTCATTTGCTGTCAGCTGGCTTTGTCAACAAATATAACAACACCCAAAAAATACTGAGAGGATTCCTTTTAGGATTTTTCCCAATAGTAACACTATAATTCATCTTCAATGTTTCTCTTGTTGACTATAAGTACTGAAATTTGTAAAAGAAATATATATATGTGAACATGAAAAAATTAAATTAGTAATATTATAATTGGAAACTATTTATACAAGCTAATAATCTCATTAGAAATCACTAAAAGGATAATAATAAATAATGATCAATTGGGAAAAGACAATGACCTAGCAAGACTGGCGACGATGACCTAGATCCGGCGATGGTGGTCCTCCCTCCCCCCTCTTCAACGGAGGGGGGACCTCTTTCTCATTCTTCATCACAGATTCCCTCACCTGCTTTCATCCCCTTTTCTAATCCTGAATTCCTTCCATCATTCCCACAGATACCAATTTTTCCTAAAGGTCCAGATTTGTTTTGTGGAGTTCCTCAACTCTGTTTAGTGCCTTCAGAACTCAAATCTTCAACAGATCTCTTTAATCTGACTCTGGTGTCTCGATTTCATCAAAGTCGTCCCTCAGTTGACGCTTTTGACCAGTTTGTATTTGAAGCCTGGAACCTATAAGATCGGGCGGTGATTGGTCTTCTCGATCGATGGCACATAATGATTCGATTTTGGTCCATGGATGATCTCATTAGGCGTGGTATAAGGATCCACGAAGGTACTGAGTTATGCCTTTCTTTCTTCTTCGGTGGAATTTTGAATTCCATATGCAGCAGGATAATCCTACTATAGCGATTTGGGTATGTTTCCCGAGCCATCCTCTCCCATTCCAGAACCCTTCCATTCTATCTATGCTTGGGAACATGGTCGGCCGCTACCTGTGCTTGGACGTCAAAACTGAAACTGTGTGTCATCCCATTTTCCCTCGCGTATGTGTGGAGATTGATGTCTCTAAGATGTTGGTTGACTGGGTGTGGATTACTGATGGGAAAGAATTCCGGTGAAGTAGGATGTTATGTTTGAATCGTGGGCTAATTAATGCAGCATGTGCCATCGGCTGGGTCATGGTGTCTCTACCTGCAGAAATGGCTCTCTGAACATGAGGGTGTGCGGGCGGGTGGGGGTGGTTTGGTTTCTCATGAAGTTGATGTTGTGGGGAGCTTGAGGACACAGGGTCATGATTCGGTTGACAGTGGGGTGCATGAAGAACAACCCAGGATTCCTCGGCATGAGATAGTGAACATAGTGGATAGTGGGGCTCTAAGCACTGGGGATGAAATGAAGAAGCCAGGTATGGATCATCTTGGACCGAAGGTCAGTGATATATTTAACAGGATGAAGCGTGACTTGGGTAAGGTTGATCCCTTGAAAGGTAGTGGTGAGCCTTCTTCTGCTGTAAAGGATGCAGGAGGCCTTGCTGGAACTCCAATGAATGAGGTTCCCTCTTTGATGGCAATCCCCCGAAGGGAAGTGGGTGCTATTGTTGAGAGGGATTTCTCTATTGAACGAAGGTGTGCTGTTGTGGAGAAAGATGTGGACCTGGGTGAGAAAAATGGTGGTGTGGGCTCTCTCTACCTAGAAACTGTGAGTGCATCTGCAGCAGTTTTCGCTGTCCATGATGAGAAAGTCGTTGCTGCAGGTCCTAATTCCGCATCTCAATAGGGGATTGAGAGGAACTATCAGCACATGGAGCTTGGGATTGTGAAGATGGTTGGGAATCAAGAAACCCCTGTCAAGGAAAATGCTAATGACATTGGTTCCTTGATGACAGTGGATGGGATGCAGGCACCACCTGGGAGGCAGGCGGCCAGTATTGAGCTCGTAAATCGGTTTGCATGCCTGGTGGCTACTAATTTTGTCCTGGATCATGAGCAGGATGCTGAATGGACTCATGAGGATCAAAATTATGTTTCGTTAGGTGCTGATGTTGAGTCTAGGGCAGCTAGTGTTGGCACATGTGATCAAGAATTGGGGGCTGTGAAGACATATATTTCTGAGAAGGGCTCCGATGAAATTATGGACAATGGTTCACTGCTTGACAACATAGTTGTAGATTGTAATGTGAAAAAGGCATGCATGGTGGCTATGATTCTGTCGAAAACTCCCCCTGCCTTAATTTGATGGATGTCAACATTCAATCTCAACAGGATCAAGGTGTGAGGGACGGTTATAGGGTGGTGCCCATTTCTGGTAAATGGAGGAACTGCTCTGATAGTGATAAAGAAAATGATGGTGGTATGGTTCAGCCCTCCTATTGTGATATGGTTCAGGGTTGAAAAAATAGAGTTTCTATGGAGGATAAATTGAAGAATGACCCACCACGATGAAGGCCATGGAAATACTATTCTCACTTGCCAATGCTAATGGTTACTAGAGCTTTTAGTGGGAAGGTTGGATGGATTGCAAAATCTTCTAAGGAGCTCCTTTCTTTAGATAAGCTCAATCTTAGAAGGAAGTATGCCAAGATTATGAAACATTATGAATGTTCGGAGTGGGAATCGACTACAATGGAGGAAATGGTGTATCAGGGATGTGGTTATGGTTCTGATTTTTATGATATTTAATTGTTGCTCTCACCTTGTTGTGCATGTCTGATGTACTTTTCTTTTCTTTTCTTTTTAATAAATGGTCGGAGGTTTGCCTCTTAATGAACTTTCTGGATAACAATAAATAAAAAGTGGCATGAATCCCTAGTTGTATTGGAATGATTCAGGATAATTATAGTTTAAAAATATTTCAAATCTAATTAATTGGAATAAAAAAATTGGAAATTGTAAATACATATGATGACCCATGCTATAATTTTTTTTGTTTTAAATTCTACCACATTAGAGAATGTTTTTTAGTAGAGATTATAATTATCCATATATATTAGAAATAAACACAAATTATATGGAATCCCCAAACAATCATATTAAATTTAATAACAAATAACAAAAAAACCTCATTATTTGAATCCAAGTTTTCCAAGACATACTACAAGATATTTATAGTTGTCACTTAGGAGATTGGAATTTATTCCTTAATACTAGGATAGTACATGAGTTTTATAAATTGAAATAGTCATAAGTAATATTCAATCTTATCACATGACCATATATATATATATATATTTGAAATTGATATAAAATAGAGAACAAGAGATATTAAATGCAGTTTCGTTGATCAATTGTCAAACATACTTGTATGTACCATGTCATTTGTTTAAAAAAATTTATATGTTGTTCCATTATTGGTCCATGGTTTTAAAAAAATCATAACAAAATTATTTATGGATCAAATACCTCATAATTTATTCAATAAGTTATAACCCATTATAATGTGCGGGACATTGTTCTATTAGTTATTTAAAATTTATAAAATGTATTTAAATATTTTTTTACATTTGGATATCATTATCACATTATTATAAAATAGATTATAATGTATTAGATAAAACGGGATTAAATTTTAGATTATCACATAAGTCATGTATTTCTATATACAAAACCATACCATAATGAATATCATCACTATACAGCTTTCTTAAAACTAATTAATGATGTGGTGACATTTATCACGTCATGGATTCTATTTAATGTTTATTTTTCACAATATATCAATTTCACTAAATCTATATAAACATAATTCCTTTTTTCACCATTTATAAAATCAGACGTAATAATTAGTGAAATTCTATTTAAATCACTTTTTGGATATGCATAAAACCTTATTTTAGGGGAGATATTATTATAAATTAAAAAACATGATCAAAAACATTATTTCAAAAGAAATTTGACATGGAACATCGTTGAAGATGGTCAATGATTTAAATTTATAATCCTACTAACTATTGTATAAGTGTAAAGCAGGTTTAAACCCATAGAGAAGGCTATTATGGCCACTAATCTTCTAAATAATTGCAAAATGCCTCACTATTGTCAATAGTGAGATTGATTTTCAATATTTTTTTTAATTTTTATATTTATCTAATTTTATTATTAATAAATAGAGTAACATAAAAATTCATACCTTGTATCTAAACTAATTTGAATCTAGAAACAGTTTAAAACAAAAAGAAACAGAGATATAAAATGCTGATAAATGAACAATCTAATGAAATGCATGGGGAAAATCTACATTCTATTGGTTTTAATAGTATTTAAATTAACATAAAAGTTAATATAAAGCACCAAAATTTTAAAAGAGAGACCTAATTACCTCACCAAGAGTTAAGTTTGACAGATTGATCAAGAACAGAGTACACTAATCTAGAAATATCAACTGTGAATGTCATCATTTGTAATGAGAACAGTAAAAACTCACCATAATCTCAAAGTCCATTTAATTTATTATCTTTTGAAAAAAAAAATCCACAATCAATCTCTCCATGTGACTATGAAATTATTAAATTAAATTCTAGCAGTATAAGAAGTTTGATGAATTCAATATTGATCTCGCCGATGAATAATGAAAACATCAAAAAGATAAAGTGAAAATAAAATTTAAAGATAACCAACAAAACATCAATTTATCCCCAAAATAAATGATTTTACTAGTAAACATGTTCTTTATCATTTCCGAAATATGTAATATACTTAATAGAGTACTAATACTTTAATTATAAAGGAAGACAAACTTTTGAGATGATGCTCTTCTCCTGAACTCCTCCATCTCCAAGAAGTGGTTCCCGAGTCGCCCTATGATTCTCTTTTGCTCAGACCTCAATCATAAAAATGTGTATATCCCCCTTAAATCTGATTCTTGCTCTGTCTTAAGTACCCACTATATTCTCCTGCTCGTCACCACCACACTTCAGCAGCTTGAATTCATCTTTTTCTATTGCACCACACACGTGTGTTTGTTCGCGACTAACAGGTCGCACAAGTTTTTCTCACGTAACTAACTCCCACTGAGTTAGTTGATTGAACATGGACTTGATTTAGGCTGTGGTTTGAACCTTTAAATTAAAGAATAAATGAAAAAATTAAGCTATTAAAATATGATAGTAAAACAATTGACAACAATAAATAAATTACATAACAATCATTAGCCGAATATTTTATTTATTTAACTCATAACATAAATTATTGATTATTAATTATTATTATTATGTAATTAAGTAATTAACTTATTTAATTTAATATATTTATTAATTTTAATTTAGTAATGAATAAATATATAAAATGTTTCATTATTGAATTAAATTAAGTTACTTCATTAAAATTTATATGTTGTTAAAATTTTAATTATAAAAATTGTATTTAAAAACTTAAGTTGATATTTATGATTAATTATTAAATATAATTTTAATAAAAAATAATAAATTAATTTTTACTTTGAACATCAAATTTTTAATTATTTATATAGTTTAAATTATTCTAATTTTATTTTTAAATTATTATTGGTATTTTATTATAAACATTTTATTATAAGACACTTATTTAATATGAAACATCAAATTATATTTTATTTAAATTAAATTTAAAATATTAGTTAATTTAGTTTAATAAAGTCTTATTTATATTAGTTAATTTTTAAAATTATTTTATAAAAATATAAAATTATATTATATTTAACAAATGTTTATAATTACTAATATTTGGATTTAATTATTATTTTTGATTTCATTTTATTTTGGTTTAATTTAGTTTTTATCTATTTTTATATATACTTTATCTCCCCCAAATCATGGCACAATAGTGGGGGAGGTCTTCTTCTCTAGTAGACGCCCATGGCAGCCCAACCTCCTACAGATGCGACGTCTCCAGCTCGGATTCGAAGCAGAAGATAGGTTGAAAGCTGCTCCATCGACGTCATCTCATCTTCCTAGCTTGTCACTAGCCTCCTATATTAGCAACATGATGGTTCTTCGACTTTATATCAGACTGGGGTTTAATACCAGCTACCAACATGGTACCTCAGGTGGGTTCTGTGAGGGATAGTGAAGAGTGGTGTCACTCTAAGAGGTGTGGTTGAGATATTTTTTGGAATAGATCAGATTCGGTTCTTAGGGGATTATGAATTTCTCTTGATTTTTGAATTTTATCTACTTCTGGAATTATGTTTTTGTACTTGTGGTTACTGTTAACAAATTATTATTGAACCATTAATGTTTAATGTTGCTGGGTTATGTTCTGTCAACATTCTTGGTTGGTTTTCTGAATCTTCTACTAGTGTAATTTATTTGATGTTGTTGCGGAATTTATTGGTGGGTGGTTGGAGGAGAAAAGGAGGTATAGATATAGAGGTGTGAAAGAAGGTGAGAATTATGAGATGCAATGGTGTGATAATGGATAAATAAGAGAAATGAAATAGACATGATGAGTGATTTCCTAACTGTGAGGTGCAGGAGATAATGTTGGGGAACAAATCAATCGAAGACACCTAAAGGTGAGGTGTAGGGAATGGTGAGGAATGACTCACCATTAGAAAAATAGAAGCAGGGAAGCATCACACAGGGTTCACCAATATAAAGTAAAATAAAAGGATAATTGTTCTAATAAAAAAAGGTCACTTATGCAGAAAACAAAAGGTCACCGATGGAAAATAAAGAAAAAGATAGTTGTTATGGAAAGATGATCAACGATAGAACAAATGGTCATTGGTACATGTAAGGGAAGGGGTCACCGTTGTATATAAAAAAAATAAAATGTCACTAATGCATCAAAAGAAAAGGGTCACCAATAGAAAAAAAATTAAAGAACTAACAAAGGCCTTAAAAAATAAAAAAAATACATATATAAAACCAAAATTTAAAAGATAAGTAAAAAAATATAATAATTTAAAATAATTAACTGGTTAATACTTTTAAATCAAAAATAAAAATATTGAAAATTAAAAGTCAGGTAAAAAACATAAATTAAAAACAGTATTACTATTAAACATAAATGTTAAAGTTACAATAAAAATTATTAATTGATAACACTTAAATTAAAAAATTGATAATTGATAAACTAAATTGATAAAAGGACTAAATAATAAATTATTCAAAGATCTGTAATGAATGGAAAAGGATCACCTCGATGACCTAAATAAGTCACTAATAGCTCATAGCTATCTCCCCCGTAGACTACAAATCAGAGATAATGAATAAATAATCTAACTGCATAATTATGATTAAATAATTAATATTTTAAAACTCTAAATTGGTTATTTAAACGACTATGTTAATACTTAAAGTAAAAGATCGAACTATTTAATTTAATTTAAACAGAAATAGATTTATTGATTAAATTACAGGATGGTTAAACATGTTAATTAGAAAAGTAAATTTATTCTAATAAATATAAATTAATGGATAAAAATTTAAAATAATGTCTATGTTAATTATATATAAAAATGATGATTAAATTATTTTTTTCAAATTGGGGTTAATTTATTAAATACCCAAGCATATTTTACTTAACATGACTAATTAAGAAAAAATTAAATTAGAAAAGTTAAGTAAGATTAAAATTAATAATTTAATGACAAATAATACATAATTAATTAAAAAAATTGTATAATTAACAAAATTATTTATAGAATTACTAATGTACAATTATTTAGTAAAAATTTCATAAATAATTAATTAAATCAATAAAAATAATTTATAAGATGTGGAAAAACTATGTAAAAACAAATACACATCAAACTACTCTGCAAATAAGAATCATTTATCATCAAACAATTTCTTGTTTTGTTATTATTGAAAAATAGAATGTAGTATTTATGATTCTGCTAAAATGGTAACATGTCCACCACTAATAAACAGAGGACAAAACATGAGAATAGGTTTTTTAGAGAATATTTCAAAATCATGTTTTACCTAGAACAATTAATCAATAGGTAATCAAGATAGAAAAGATTCATCAATCAAAGAAAGTGTCATGCCTCATACATGACTCTTCTTAGTGATCATTTCAATCCAAACTCAAGTTCTAATTTCAAGAGTGATAAGAGATAAAACAAAAGTGAAGTTAAGAACATAACAGTATGAACAATTTACTTTGATTCATCGCCTAGGTTACAAAAATAAATATTCTTTTCATAATCACTTTTGTGAATGAACCAAAATGACTCCCATATAAACCAGATGATCCTTTCTTCGTCCAGTGTTCATAATTCCCCTCACCTTAATGAACTAATTTTTGACCGTATAAACATTATTTTATTTTTCCTAATCCATGTATCATGTGCTAAAAATTGTGCAATGCACTTATTAAAAGTGTACATAAGGATTATAGTAAAAAAATTCACCTAGCATTTAGGGTCTCAGAGACTCACCGTGGGATCCCAGATGCCCAGAAAACTCTAGTTTCAAAATATTTGTATGAATACAATATTCATTGTCATATTAAGGTAATCACTATAAAATATAAAAGGAAATGATTTCCCTGGAATCAATATTAATCTTCAAGTTCAATGTTTTATGATTGTATCTCCACTAACAATCACCCATATAACACTAAAAAATAGTCCCTAACCAAATATCCATAAAACCACTAAGAAAAATCACTCATCAATCGCCCAGCCTCATTAATTTCAAATTCAAAGCAATTCTTAACTAACAGTAACACACTGTACTTAGGAAATACCTAATTGGCTACAATTTAAATCCGAAAATTATGAAAGAATTTTGAAAAAAAGTAACAATTTTTTAAACAAAACGTTTGAAGTTGCAGTGGGAATTGATGGGATTTCAATTAAGCTTAGTTCAACAAAGTCAATAATTGACCCCTCCCCCACACATAAAACCTATTTTTATCCCCAAATTTGACTTCTAATGTGCAGAAGAACAATTAAACAATTATGGTTCAAAACATATTTCTAATTTAGTACATCGATAGCATGTATAAAGGGTCTCATTGATATTCGAAAATTGTTGTTCACCAAAAATAATAACTTATTAGAAGGTTCATTTAAAAATACATGCAATAAAATTTATGTCTAGTGAAAAAGATTTTCCAGTAAAGCACAAACATGTCATGTAACATGGAAGTGCACAGTGAATAGGGTGTAATAATTTTAATAGATTGAGTTCAGAAAATTTTTGATAGGGAAAAAATCAACCATTCCTAACACCCAATAGAAATTCACATTGAACAAGAAACACAACAACCAACAAGCATGTACCCCCCACCCCACTTAGTTTTATGTAGTGTGATGATTTTAATAACAATGAAATTCAGTTTTTAGTAGTGAAGTAGATGTAGATTTTTATTTACACAGTGACATACTGCTGATTTTCATTCCAATATGAGTAGAATTATAAATATTTGCAGAATTTTTATATTTCAATATCAAGACATGTAACAGAATTTAATACAGTTCAGGTTTAATTTCCAAAAATAGAAACATATAGAACAAAATTTTCATGCAAGACAAGCAGAAAATTTTTAAAATCATTAAATAGAAAAGAAATAAAACAAAATTTTACAGTAATATACTTCCCTGATTTGTTTTTTCATCACTCCATTAGCATGATAATTCCACTCCTTAAATTACAAAACTGTAGCTTCATGATAACATTGAAACAGAAAAAAGAGACCAAGAGCAAGAATTAACAAGGTCTTTCCAAAAACAGAGCACAAAAGCAGAAAATTATTCAATTGTAAAAATGAAACAATGCAATGAAAAAAGAACCTTGGGTTGCCTCCCACGTAGTGTTATGTTTTAATGACTTCATACTGAATTTATTTAAAAAAATTTCTCAACCCCAGTGAAGGTAGCCAAGGCCTTCGGCTCTCCCTCAAAATATAGCTTCAGTCTCTGCCCAATAACTATCATGGGTTTGTTCTCATCACCTATAATTTCAATGGGTCTCTTCTTAAGCACTCTCACCACAGTAAATGGTCCAGACCACTTGGACATATGTTTTATAGGAAATAGTTTAATTCGAGAGTTAATGAGAATGACCTTCTGTTCAGGTTTGAATTCTTTGGATTAAATGATAGAATCATGAATGAATTTAGTCCTCTCTTTATAAATTCTGGAATTATCATAACTCTATCTCTTAATCTCATCATGTTCACTTAACTCAAGTAACCTCCTCTCACTAGCACTCTTAAAATCAATTTTTAGAACTTTAACTTCCCAAAAATACTTATGTTACAAATCCACAGGTAAATGACATCATTTCCCAAACAACAGCCTGTATGTAGACATACCTATTGGGGTTTTGAAAGCAGTTATATATTCCCACAATGCCTCATCCAATTTAAGAGACTAGTCTTTCCTAGAGGTTTACATTGTTTTCTCATGTTTTTGTTTCAGTTACCTATTTTATTTTTCCACCTATCCACTAGACTGTGGATGATAAAGAGTAAATGTTTTACAAACACAACCATATTTCTCCATCAAATAATTAAACATATATTTTTCAAAATGTGTTCCATTATCAGTGATGAAAGATTTTGGAACTCCAAATCTTATAAAGATATTCTTTTTATCAAATTTTATTATAGAATTGGACTGATTGTTGGGCAGTACAACTGCCTCAACCCATTTTGAAACATAGTCTACAGCCACAAGAATATACACATTCCCATGAGAATATGGGAATGGACCCATGAAATCTAAACCCCAGACATCAAAAATATCAACTACTAGAATTCCTTTTTGAGGTAAATTATGCTTCCTACCAAGGTTTCCTAACCTATGACATCTATCACAACCAAAAAAAAGATTTCAACAACCATAAAAAGTGTTGGATAATAGAAACCATATTGTAAGACATTATGAGTAGTCCTTTCACCACCATGGTGAACTCCCCAAGGAGAGGTGTGAAAACCTTCTAGGATAGGAAATGTCTCTTCCTCGGGCACACAACTTCTAAGAATACCATCATCACATCTCCTAAACAGAAGGGGGGAATCCCAAAGGTTGTATTTTAGTTCATAAATGAATTTATTTCTTTGGTTATTGGATTGATTTTTGGGAAATACACATGTTTTAAGAAAGTTCCCAAAATATGCATACCAAGAAGATTGCTTAATATAAACAGTGAGAAGTTTCTCATCAGGAAAGGAAGAGTTTATTTTCCTTGGATATTTAGATTGAGTAAGAGGAATCCTAGATAGGTGGTCAGTAACTAAATTTTCATCTCCTTGATTATCCATAATCTCTAAATAAAACTCTTGTAGCAATAGAATCCATATAATCAGCCTGGGTTTAGATTCATTATTAGATAGAAAATACATTAAAGTAAAATGACCAGTGAAAAAATGACTTTTGAACCTAATAAATACATTCTAAACATATCAAGAGAAAAAACAACAGGTATAAATTCGTATTCTGTAGTGGTATAATTCTTTTTGGATTTATCAAGAAGTATACTAGCATAATATACCACATATAACATCCTATCTATCCTCTATTCAAGGATAGCCCCTACAGTCATGTCACTGGCATCACACATAAGTTCAAAAGGTAGTTTCTTGTCAGGTACAGTGATAATGGGTGATGTAGTGAGTTTCTGTTTTAACAGATTAAATGCTATCAAACATTTTTCATCAAAATTGAAAGGTGAATCATTGAACAGCAATGAACACAATGGATTAGTAATTTTGGAAATGTATTTTATGAATCTTCGGTAGAATCTGGGATGCCCGAGAAAACTTCTAATATCTTTCAAATTTTCAAGTGGTGGAAGTTTCTGAATGACTTATATTTTAGCAGTATCAACATCTAGACCTCTCTTAGAAACCTTATGACCAGGAACTATACCCTCTATGACCATGAATTGACACTTCTCCCAATTAAGAACATGTTTGGTTTTAATTCGTCTCTCCAAAACTAATTTAAAATTTTCTAGACAAGTATCGAATGTACTAATTACAATGGAGAAATCATCCCTGAAAACCTCAATAATTATTTCAATAATATCTGAAAATATATCCATCATACAGCTTTGAAAGGTGGCTGGATCTCCACACAACCCAAAAGGCATCCGCCTGTAGGGTTATGTCACAAAAGGTCCTGTAAAAGCTGTCTTTTACTGATCCTCTAGATCAACTAGAATCTGTTTGTTACAATAATACCCATCTAGGAAACAAAAAAAAATCATTTCTAGTAATCCTCTAAAGCATTTTATCCAAGAATGGCATTGGAAAATGATCCTTCGAAGTTTCTATATTAATCCTCCTTTAATAAATACAGACTCTCCATTTGGTGGCTTTCCTAACTTGTATTTATTCATTCTTTTCATTTTTTACTATAGTGAAGCCTTACTTCTGGGGGAAAATCTAGACAGGGATGGAAGAAGCACTATCGAAAATGGGATATATCAATCCAGTTTCCAGCAGTTTGATTACTTCCTTTCTCACAGCTTCTTTCATATATGGATTCAATATTATTTGAAATTCTACCCTAGGTTTATGGTCCGATTCCATGGGTATTTTATGCATTAAAATTGAGGGACTAATTCCCATGATATCAGTTATTGTCCAACCTATGGTATATTTAAATTTCTTCAACACATTTAACAACATTTCCTCTTGGTTTTCATTAAGCTCACCAAAAATAATAATAGGCAATGTGGAATTATCACCCAAAAAATGAATATTTAAGATGGGCAGGGATCAGTTTCAGTTCAAGAGTGGGTTGTTTTACACAAAAAGGATGATTCTTAGGCATGGGATGTCCAGGATATTCAATATATCGATTGTATGGAGTATTGAAAGATGAAGAATTTTCAATGTCATATTGAGATTCAGAATTTACAGTTCTACTGCCCAAAGTGGTTAGTATACTGTCTCGACATTCCAGATCAAAATTTTAAAGGTTAGTCAAAGAAGAATCATCAAGTTATCTGTAAAATATCCCTCTACAACATCAAAGAGTTCAGAAAGGTTGGTTTTAACAGAAACACCCTCAAATTCACTCCAAAATTTCCTATGTTCAAAAACAGAAGTCACTTCTAAAGTAGAAACATGATAGTATTCCAGTTCTAAAAAAATAAAGATTAGTGTTTCTGCTGAATTTTCAATTTCTAAGACAGATTCAAAAGTATTTTTAGTTTCATGATTAATTTCTACAACTGAGGATTTTTTTACAGATTCTTCAATGTTTTCATGTTGATTTTTATTAGAACTTTCAGCTTCATGGAACTCAATTTTTGAACATTTTTTAGAATAAAAAGTTTCATTAATGTTCTTAAACACATCGAACTCTTTTACTTGTTCTCCAATTTTGAAAATAAGTGAATAATTTAACACATCAATAACTACAACACCTGTGGCCAAGAAGGGCCTACCCATGATTATGGGAAACTTTTGATCACACTCCATGTCTAATACTAAAAAGTTAGCAGGCAAAAACAGCTTCCCAACCACAACTATTTAGTCATCTGTCCTACCCACAGGATAAGTGAAAGATCTATCAGCCAACAACAATTTGATTTTGGAGGGTTTAAGGTCACCCAACCTCTACTGTCGAAATAGTGAGTATGGGAGAAGATTTGTACTAGAACCTAAATCACCCAAATAGTTGAGTTGATCATAAATTCCTAAGGTACATGTAATGACAAAGCTACCTGGGTCTTTCAGTTTGGGTGGGATTTTCTTTTGAAGCACATCACTACATTCTTCAATGAGGTTGTATGTAGAAAATTTTTTCGGGTCTTTTTTTATACAATTTTTTTATGATATTTCAATTAATATTGTATTTTAATTAAGTATTGAATGAAAATGATGTTTACATGATTTTTAGAAAGGAGACTATAGAACATAAGAAGTTCATCCCTGGTGTTACATTTAGGTTTTAGCATCTCGGGGAAAGGGATTGGTGGGGAAAAAAATTTTAAGGACAGTAGAAATATCCATTACCTCTTCCTCAACAATTTCGTTTCTTTCATTCTTTTTATTTTTAGATGAGTTTTCATCTTGTGACTAAGGTGAAAAATTCAAATTTTAATCATTTTCATGGCGTTTCTGTAAATTTCCATCTTGTGTGCAATGACGTTTTTTATTACCAGATTGAAGAATATTTTCATTTTGTTCATTTTAATGGTATTTATCCACAACAGATTTAGTTCTAAGCCCACTTCAAGTTACTACTGTCATGGAATTCTCTCTAGGGTTAAGCCTAGTGGTACTTGGAATTCTACAATTTTCCTTAGATGAAAAATCTCTAGCAAGTCGGCCAAGTTGTGTTTCCATGTTCTGCATTCTCACATCAATTTTAATTTTATCTAAATCATGTTGATTTTGATGTTTGGATAGCTGGGTCATGTATCATTCCTCCTTATATCTAATTTTGTTCAAGATTAGATCAATCTTAGAGGACATTTGTATATCACTATTACCTTGTGCATTTGAAGACTCACCCCATTATTGATTTTAAAATTTTGTTCATAGCTGATTAGAGTAATTAGGGGTAGTCGATTGTTTAATTAGGCCTTGATCTTTCAAGTATAGATTTGGATGGTTCCTATAGCTGTGGTTAAAATTATTTGAAAATGGATCTTCTTTAGGAGGCATCCAAGGACCATCGGTAACAAATTTTGAGTTCTCTTGTTTTTGGGATGACATATCAAAATTAGGAAAAAGTTTTTAGTATGACCAAACATGCCACACTAGACACACTATATCCTTAAATATTGGTTGGTGTTTTGATAGGCAAGATGGTTAACAGTTCTATTAGACTTTTGGTTCATTAAAATTGAAATTGTTGGGTGATTTCAGCCCGTTGAGATTGAGTTTCATTTATTAAACCAGTGTTTGAATTAACATTTCTATTTAGACTTTTTCTTATTGAATTTTTATGTTGTGAATTAAGTACAATATTATTCAAAAAAATTATAAGATCTTCATTTTTTGCCATTATAATTTTCCCCAAAATCTTGGAAAGCTAGATTATGTCCATAAGATGACAACCCATCATAGAAGGTATCCCTAAGAAGGTGAAATGGGAGTTGATGATAGGGACACTACCTAAGTAGAACCCTAAATATATCCAATGTATCATGAAAAAATTCTCCATCCTCGGGATAAAAACTTATTATTTTAGTACTATATTCATCATTAAGTCTTTGGGGATAAAATATCATAAAGAAAGAATTGTACACTTGATCCCAGTTTTCGAAAATGTTCTCATCTACACTCAGAAACCAATTCCAAGCATTACCTTTTAGAAAAAATGTAAAGTATCTCATTCTTAGATCATTTTTTGTGAGTCCTAGAAGTGTTAGCTTCTGCACAGTATTATAGAAGTCTCTAATGAAAGAAAGAGGGTCCTCATTAGACAGTCCATTAAAAGAAGGCAATAGTGAAATGTGTGATTATTAAGTTCCTAATTTTTGGTCCTAAGAGATAATATAATATAAGAAGGATTACGTGAAACTTAAGGATGTTGGAACTCCCACATCCTAGGGATTTCATTTTTATATAAGAGCTCTAGATATTTTGGAAGTTGTTAGTTGCAGGAACTCTCTCATATATTTTTTCCACTTCAATTTTTTTTGTCTTTCATAGAGCAATTAAATGTTTATCAATATCTAGGTTTAGGGGATCTAATATAACACCAGAAGTTATTGTGATCATGTAAACAAAAGTATATAGTACTCAACAGTAAGCAAAGAAGCAGTTTTATTTATACTTTTTAAAATTTTTTAATTTTTTTAAACGTTTCTTTGTAATGATTTTTTAGGTTTTTGACAAGAAATGGATCGTAACTTCCCCGTTAATGGCACCAAAAACATGACATGGACCACCGTTGAAGTCAGGAAAAGTATTAAATTTATAATTCTACTAACTAATATATATGTGGAATTTAGAGTCGAACCTACAGAGAAGGCTATTATGGACACTAATCTTCTAAAAAAAACATTCAAAAGGGCTCAATGTTGTCAACAGTGAGGTTCATTTTCTATATTTTCATTACTTTTTATATATTTCATATATTTTTATTAAGTAGTAGAGTAACTGAACATTTCCAAAGATGAATCTAAACTAATTTGATGCTAGAAATAGTTGAAAACAAAAAAAAATAGAGATATAAAATGCTGATAGATGAACAATCAAATGAAACTCTCTGTGAAAAATCTTTATTCTACTAGTTTTTAATGTATTTCAATTCACATAAAAGTTTTTTAAGAGTACCACCATTTTAAGAGAGTGACTAACTTCCCTCCCCAGGAGTTAATTCAGATAGATTGATCCAGAATAAATTTCACCTCTCTAAAAAGATCAACTGCAAACATCATCATTTGTAATGACAACAGGACGGACTCACTATAAGTCCTAAAGACTTTTGAATATATTATCTTTTGAAAAGTGTTTGCACAATCAATATCGCTTACAGACTGTGTCATTTTGAAAATAAATTCTAGTGGTATAATCAGTTGAATGAATTCAGTATTTTTCTCAGAGATCTATAATGAAAACATCAAAATGATAAAGTGAATATAAAATTAAAAGATAAATAGGAGAACTTCAATTTATCCCTGAACTAAATGATTTAACTCGAAAACATGTTCATTATCATTTTAGGAATTTCTTACATACTAAACAGAGTGTTAATACTATAATTATAATGGAAGATAAACTATCGAGACAATGCTCTACTGCTGAACTCTTCTAGCTCCAGGAAGTGGTTCTAGAGTCGCACTTTGGTTTTCTTCTACACTGACCTCGATTATAAAAATGTGCATCTCATCCTTTAATCTTACGCTTGCTCTATCTTAAGTACCTACTTCTTTCTGCTGCTCATCACATCCACTCTTCACCAGCTTGAATTCATCTTTTTTTATTGCACCACACATGTGTGTTTTTTCGCGACTAAAACATCGCGCTAGTTTTTCTCACGTAACTAACTCCTGATGAGTTAGTTGAGTGAACATAGATGTGTTTTATCTTTGGTGTAAAACTGCATATTTAAGAACAACTAGATAATGGTAAAATAATTAAAACATGATAGTAAAACAATTGACAACAAAAGATAAATTACTTAACAATATTTAACTAGATATTTTATCTATTTAATTCATAACATAATTTATTAATTATTAAATATTATTATTATGTAACTTTTTAATTAACGTATTTAATTCAATATATTTAGTACTTTTTATTTAGTTAAAAATAAAGATATCAAATAGATCAATAACTAATTAAATTAAGTTTCTTCATTTAAATTTATAAGTTGTTAATTTTTTCATTCTAAATATCATATTTAAAAAATAAAGTTGATATTTATGATTAATTATTCAAAATATTTTTAATAATAACTAATAAATTAATTATTATTTTTAAAAGTAATTTTTTAATTATTTAAATAGTATATTTTATTCTAATTTCATTTATAAATTATTATAGGTATTTTATTTTAAACATTTTATTATAAAACACTTATTTAATATGGAACATAAAATAATATTTTATTTAATTAAATTTATATGATTAGTTAATTTACTTTAATAATGTCTTATTTAAGTTAGTTTATATTGAAAATTATGTTATAAAAATAATATAAAAATTATATTTATAAAATGTTTATAATTAATAACATTCTTATTTTATTATTATTTTTATTTTAGATTTCATTTTAGTTTGTTTCACTTTAGTTTTTACCTATTTTTATTTTTATTTATTTTTATATATAGTTATTATCCCTCAAATCATGGCGTATCTATGGGGGAGGTATTTTCCTCCAGAAAACTCCCGCGGCGACCCAGCCTCCTACAGACGTGACAACTCCAGCTCGACTTCAAAGAAGAAGACAGGTTAGAAGTGGCTCCATCGACGTTCGGTCATTTTTTCGGCTCGGCACCGACCTCCTCTCTCAGAAGCGCGATAGTTATTTGGATTCAGATCGGCCTGGGGTTTAAGACCAGTGACCAACATGCGACCTCAGGTGGGTTTGGAGAGGGATAACGAGAAGTGGTGTAGCTTTAAGAGGTGAGGTCGAGATATTTTTAGCATTTGATCTGATTCTATTTTTAGGGTATTATGAATTTTTCCTGATTTTTGAATTCTATATTCTGCTGGGATTTTTGTTTTTTTGCTTCTACTTAATGTTAACAAATTCATGTTTAACCATTAATGTTTGATGCTGCTAGGTTATGATCTATCACCATTATTGGTTGGTTTCTTGAATCTTCTACTGGTGTGGTTTATTTGATGTTGTTGTGGATTGATTGGTGGGTGGGTGGAGTAGGAATGGAGGTAGAGGGATGGAGGGGTGACAGAAGGTGAGAATTAGGAGATGCAATGGTGTGATAAAAGCTAAAGAAGGGAAATTAAATTGATGTGATGGGAGATTTCTTTATGGTGAGGTACAGAGGATAAAGTAGTGGAACAGATCAGTTAAAGATGCCTAACAGCGAGGTACTGGGAATGGTGAGGAATGAATCCCTGTTAGAATAATAAAAGTAGGGAAGCACGATGTGGGGTTCACATATAGAATGAAAAATAGAAGGCTCACTATTGCAATAAAAAAAGGTCACTGATGCGCAAAACAAAAGGATACTGATGGAAAATAAATAAAATGATAGTTGTTAAGGGAAGATTATCAATGATAGAAAAAAGGGTCACCGGTATAAATAAGAGAATGGGTAACCGTTGCATATAAAAAAATAAAAAGTCCTCAATGCACATAAAGAAATGGGTCATCGATATAACAGAAGTAATGAACTAACGGAGACCTTCAAAAAATAAAAAAAATCCATAAATTGAACATAAAATTAAAACATAAGTAAACTAAAAAAATAGAAAATAATTAACTAGTTAAAACCATAAATTAAAAAATACATAGATTGAAAATTAAAACTAGCGTAGAAAACATAAATAAAAATAGGATTACTATTAAACTTAAATATTAATGTTATGATAAAAATTATTAAATGAAAACACTTAAATTAAAAAAAGGATAATTGATAAACTAAATTGATAAAAGACATAAATGAATAATTATTAAAGGGATCGTAATGAGGGGAAAAGGATCGCATTGGTGACATAAATAAGTCACTGATAGCATAGATGTGTCTCACTGGTTGACTAAAAACCAGAGATAATGAATAAATAATCTAACTACATACTAAGGATAAAATAATTAATGTTTTATAACACTAAATTGATTAATTAAACAACATAGTGAATACATAATCTTAAAAGAGTACTATTTTATTTAATTTAAACTAAAAATATTTACCTAATTAAAAAACATGATGGTTTAACTAGTTAATTAGAAATGTTAAATTTTTTTAATAAATATAAATTCATGGGTAAAAATTTAAAGTTAAGTGTAATTTAATTAGATAGAAAAAATGATTATTAAATAATTGTAGAAAATAGATATTAATATATTGAATAGTCAAGTAGATTTCACTTAACAAGACTAATTATGAAAAATTTAAATTAGAAATGTAAATTAAGAATAAAATTAATAATTTAATGACTAAAAACACTTAATTAACTATACAAATTTTTTAATTAACATAATTAGTTAAAAATTTACTAAAGTAAAATCATTTAGTAAAAAGTGCTTAACTAATAAATTAAATAAATACAAATTATAAAAAAAGATGTTGAAAAACTATTTAAAAATTGAGCCACATCAAAATTCCCAATTGCACAATAAATATGTTCGACCCTACAAGCTATTGTATGAGAAGAAAGTTATAAATTTTTTTATATATAAAATTATGTAAGGAGTGTCCTCTACCAATGAACTATTATCACTCTTCATTTGGAGGGACCAATAACAAATTATTTGTAACAAAAGTATATCCATGATTATATTTTCCAAATGTATAAAATAAATCATCAATAATCATAAAATTGTTTATGACATCAACTATCTATAATACATGGAATATTACAATCTCATATAGGCCTCTCAAAAATTCTAAATTCATTCAGTAATGAATAAATATGATTAATGGGAATATCAAAAGTGATTCATCAAATTTTACCAGTGTACCATGTCTCATTGGACAAAATAAATAAGCACATTAAATGTCACTAATCATAGTATTCCCCTGAACTCCAACATATATTTGTTAATTGAGGGATAAATTTCATACTTATCATAACAGATAAGAAATCCAATAATTCTCAGTAAAACCCACTATATAAGAAAAAATACACTCAAACACCATTTGATAAGATCAACATCAAGGATAAAATAAGTGATATATCAATGAATAAAGTTAACTGTATATTATTACATATTAAAAACCTGTAATATGTATTATAATGAAACACGCACCCCTATTCTGATAGTGTTAGAATGTTTGAAATTTCATATATAATATATTAAGTATTTTCCAAATAGAAAATTTCTATTGTTCCGTATGATTGAATTATTATATATATATATATATAACCAAAATAATTCTACTTTGTAGGTGTCATCACATATTATAAATATCAATGATTTCCATCTATATGTGATAAATAAAATTCATACCATGAGTGGTTAATTATACTATCATCTCCTGAAATAAAAAATCCGTAAGAATAAATTATAAAGTACATATTATAATTTAAAAATTGAAAAAAATTAATTATAATTGTAATTATTTTAGAATAGTAAGAAAACACTACATTAAGAGAAATTTTAACCATATTAACTAAAAATATACTCCAAAAGAAGGTATTTTTTATTTTTCTAATAATTTTCAAATATGTTACTTATTATATAACATCTACTAAACTCATATGAAACTGATGCTCAATCACATTGAAACTAATTGATAATATCTCCCACTAACTATTTTTCAGTGAGGAAACATCTATGAAGAATTTCTATTCGAATAATAGTGAGATAAAGATTCATAATATTTATACTTCACACATTATCATTATATACATTGTTATTTTCATCATATCCAATAATGTCATGATGTGTATTACATATTATTTCATTAAATGGTTAAAATATATTATTTTATTTATAATATATTTTGGGATAATGTAGTGATGTGATAACTATTAAGAGTGTTTGAATTAGTGTTGATATTTTTTACAAATAAACCCCCAATTCCCACTTGGTTATTCAGTAACAATCTGTTTAGGTTGTAATATTGTTAAAAAATAATATATGACACAAATGAATTTTTAACATGTTTTTTGTCCAATGTGGATGAATATATACACATTCTATGGTGGGTTTTACCCACCACAAATACTGTTAGATTTGAATTTGTTGTCATGATGAGGCTGCAAGAAAGATTAAATAATTGAACCAACAACAGTTTCCATCAATAAACAATTTAAAGAATGAAAAAAAAATTGTGAGAAATTGAATTAAAAAACCATTATTGAAGAGAGATCACGATTTCTTGTGTGAGATGCCAATGAACAATCTAAGATTGATCTACATCCTCCTGTCATTGTCTATAAATTGTATCATGTTGTTCTCGTCTAATGGTTTTTTCCAAATTGATAAAATATCCTACAACTTTATTTTTATTCATTTTAATATTATATTCTTTACTCAGAATCAAAAAAAATAATACACTAATATAATGAAAATAACAGAAAAATATTGAAACAAACAATTATTTAATATTTTATTTCTCAATAAAACCATGTATGTTTTCATCAGATAATACTCAAACCACAAGAAATTATCTACAAATATATTGTGCCTCCATCCAATAATCCTCAAAATATTATCCATATTAACCCATGATATTATTATTTAAACTAGTCACAAATATTTTTTAGAAATCACCAAAAATATTATCTTCATAAATTGTGATCAAATATTAAATAATTTATATCTGAAAATAATTTGAAGTGATTATCAAAATCATAACTTTTAATTATCTATAATTACTAGCTTCAATAAACATAGAATATATATCAGCACCATGATATTTAACATACATATAACATCTCAAAACTCCACATCTAAATGACCCAGAATCTCATTATTTTTTAATCATGAAAACCATACATATGAAATGAAAAATAATATGTATCACTATAGTGGGAAATGATATCTTACAAATTCTCAATAATATTTTTTGTATGATTTGATATATATTTTGTATAAAATTTAAATTGTGCCTTTGTTTAATTTTATTCTAATCCTTAGGACATTTATTTTTTATTTATTGTTATATATTATGAATTAATTGTAAAATCTATCACATCACATGGGAAATTTGACCTATTATTCAAAAGATTCTATGTGTCCTTGTAAAATAATTTCATTTAACCCTTAGTATAATTATAGAATATTATTCATATCAGAAATAATATTATACATCAATTTGAATATTTTACACATAAATGAAAATATATTACATATTCTTGTGAATAATTTACATTTTTCAAATATGAATCTTCAGTATCAAATGTATGGATTTTTCAAGTAACTTTCATCACTAAAAAATTATAGAACATATTTAACACAGATTTAAACATCATTAACACTCTTAGGGAATATACACATACTTACCAGGTAATATTCACCATATCAATTTTATCTCAAATGTATAAATCATTTCCCACATGTTTAGAAAACAAATAAAACATCATCATCAAATAGGGTCAACAATATTCCTTTATATATTTCAGTAGGCCATCTCAATATTGTATAGATAGATATCATTCCTGCATCCCCTTAACCAAGTAAGATGATACCTAATCTTCTCTTACATATGGGAAATATAGAAATATTCTCTTGAATGTGGAGGTACTATCTTCTAAAAATAATTTATTCTTGAAAAAAATCATCTATCTGTCATGATTATCCAACTCGGTATAGAAAATAAGTTAGATTAATTTTCTCATCAAGCATGCTGAAAAAATCCACGAAATAATACCAACTCATATATTTTATTACCCAACTTTTAAAAATATTCTTTCCCTCATCTCAATAAAATTTTAATATTATTCAAGGACAATCTGGTTTATCCCAACTAGATTACATCAATCCCTTTGTCGAAAAGACACCATTTTTATAGTTGGGTAGGATACACATAACCATACTCTTAATTCATGTCTCTGTTTTTCTGAAAATACATAACCATGCCTCATTTATATTGGGTAGTGGGATACACAACATTATACAATAATATATTCTCATATGACTTATTTATATATTATTTTGTATTAATATCGATTATATGATACATAGATGAAATAAAATATAGATTCATTATGCCTTAAACAACCTTCTTCTTCATAAAATAATATTTGATATCATTTTACATTGATATTGAATTATTCATTATATATTATATTATAATAAGGAACAAGGGTAATCAAAAAAATTGACTAATGTATTTTTAGAACAGTCATGTATATCTTCCAGTTGAATTCTCATTCATACGATCCATGTATTTTCTTGTGATATATCCACATACTCAGTTCTAGAGGAACTCAATGTGATGGATGACGGAATTTTGGAATTTCATGCCACACATATTCCACCAAATAATAATAATCTACATGATATGTAATTTATATTGTCCACATGACTATGATAGTCAGTATATGTGAGTCCCTATAGGTACAAATCACTTTTTCCTCTCATACGAAAGGACATAATTTTATTTATATTTTTATATACCTCAATGTCATCATTGATTTTTGGAACTTTGAGACTTTAGGGTTTGATTGAGACTTAGAACAATGATTCATAAAAACCCCCAATATCATTACTCGTAGGGTAAAATAAAATATATTATTGATCAACATTATCAATAATTTATCATTTAATACTTTCCCTTCTGAATCATTTCTAAAATATTTTCCAATGTGAATTTCTGAAGTCACTCCACTTGATTCCTCTATGTGAAAACATTTTAATAACAATATAGAATATTTTTGATTATAAATTAATATGCATAAAAAACATGGGTAAATTTCACACCTGTAAAAACAATCCTCTCAAGAATTACTTCCACTCACATAAATCATTATTAATTTCCATACCCTAGTACCATATTCATAAAAAACCCATAATTTATAATACATATATCTATTTATTTATAAAACAATTCCAAAATATAGACATCGATCCATTCAATATAATATGATGTTTTCTTAAGAAGTAATTGATTAAAGTGTTTTTATTATGAAATTCCTGGAAATAAGGGAAATATTTCAAGGAAATAAACACCATAAATTTGTGAGTACCCAAAAGAGAGAATTATTTATTAATATTATACAACTTCACTTCTTCCATTTATCTTGTTTCTAAACACAAATTTTCCAATAATTATGTTTTTCAAATTAGGCCCCAGCATAGGGTCAGATGATTTTTTTGTTTTTAATTTTACATAGTTCACCATTAATAACATTAATCCATTCTTAGTGATAGAGATAATAATTAATAGTATGGGGATAAACATTTGAAATCATAATACTGTGACTATAGGTTACAACCTACATTATCAATTCAACTCTTTGAGACTAATATCTAATGATACTTTCAACATTAACCTGTTTCTTCATCTTTTATTATATATATGGTTGTTATAATAGAAGATAAATCACTTGAGTATGTTGAATATACATCATTATTATGTAGATTTGTAATATTTTCAAGCAGTTTATCTTTTTCATTGATTAAAACATATCCCTCGTCAAAATAAATTACTATCTTTTTATTTCTTTTTCATTTTCATAGGAAATCACATCACCACATTCAATCGTCTTTTAATATTTTATGTAATTGGATATATATGATCTTCCACATAATGTAAAACCATATAATATTCCATTATAATAATTCTCATCAATCATTATACTATTCTGTCTTCTTCTAAATTAATAATGAAATATGAAATACTCTAATGTTTTTGATACATGGTTTATTCTTAAACCACATCTCATAGGGAGTAAAATAAAAATTTATCTTCAATAAGAACCGGGTTTGAATGATTCAAGAAATTTTTTTATCATGATACCATAAATATATTTTTGTTTCAATCATAATTATTATGTATATATTCATATCAATATGTCTCTTATTTTTTCATCTCCTTCACTAATTTTTTCAGATTATAATGTTTATGAAACTCATATATTTTGACACATTTTTCAAGATACTCTAATGAATACTTATTCGAATAATAAGATTCATTTTCAGGTAATAACCAATTTATATAAAATATGTTTTATTTTTATTAATTCACATGAAACAGACCCCTTCTTATTTCCTATACTTTGGTCTAAATCATTTGGTTGAACTAAATCCAGTGGTATAATAGTTTATATCTCAACTCCTTTATGAATTATACTCTCAATACTCCTATTTTAATGATTCATTCATGTATTGATGGTGTTTTATTTAATGAATATAATATTTCTCACAATATATTCTCCAATAAAATTCCTAATGTTCTTTTAGTTAGCATAGATAATTTTTTTCTTCCCTCAATTTTTCTCAAATTGAATACTCATATATAATTCAATTTAAGATTCATAAATGCGAAACATGTTACCATTTTTTCTAAACCCTTTTTTAGTTAATGTACATATTTAATTATTTTCACAATACATGTGTTATCTATGAAATTTAACTCATTTACATAATAATAATTTCTTGATAAAATCAGCATATTAGGCTTCATCTCATCAACAAATTGATCAATATTGGGATATATGTGATTCTTTTCAATATTTTTTGTCTTAAACCTTTTATTTTTAATGGACTATGATTATAAAATTTGAAAATTCATTCTTCATATTGTTTTAGATTTATAATATTATTTAGATCAACTACTATATTGAAAAAATCCCACTATCACTAATCAATCACATCAAATATTTGAAATATTTAAAAAAAGAAAAATATTTCCCTAAAATTTGAAAGGATACTTTTTTAGAATATTCTAGAATCTAAAAAATTGATTTAATTTATCTTTTAGAGCACTGATATAGTCATTTTCATTGTTTAATTTCGCATCACACTTTCCGAAAACTTTTTTCACGCTCTGAAAACTATGTTTACTTCAATTATCATCTAAAAATTGTTGAAATAGGTGGTTTGTTATATAATATTGGTGTCCCCCACTGATTTATACATCATTATATGTCAATTAAAGGAATTTTATACCAAGAGATAATTATTTTTTATTTTCAAACACATAATAGAACTGGCTTATGCCCTTAAATATCTTCCTTTGAAAGGAACTACACTCATTTTGTTGTTTTGAAACCTCACTTTCATACATACAATGAGTTGATTCATAAAAACCATAGAGAATATATTATTTGTATATTTATAGATGGTTTTGAAATTTTTATTCATTTTTCAATCATAAATATATGAGCAGGATTAACCTTTTATGCATACATCCCTATTAATATAGATTGTTGTTTTATAAAGTATTTTCCAGAAACCCTGAACCTATATTGATGATATATATTGTAAAACATATCTTCAATATATAAAATATTTATTTCATCAAGAGTGATAAGTTTTTTTATCGATTTTAAATATACTCAACCACTTAGTATATTACAATAGATTATCAAATTGCTTATAGATTTCATCATTTATTATGATTTTTCTATTATACCCATTCTTGAGTTTTTATATTTTCTTAAAAGATTCGATATTTAATATATTCTATATGAAAAAATAATATTACCTAAGGATAATAGTTGAAATTATATATTAAATTATCTTCATTTTTAATATTTTATTAATGTTAAACATTTCAATTTCCTAAAATAAACATTTATTCTCAATCAAATTATATTAACATTCATATAGATTCATTTTCAAATGTGAGTTTTTTCACTAAGAATATCATTATATTGTATGAAATTCATGGTCTAAATTCTCAGTGTGAATTCCTTGGTTTTTTATTTTTTGTAAGAAAAATCACTACAATTTTTTATCTTTTCTTCTAAGGATATAGAATTATCTTCTTCTTTGGACAAAATGAATTTCTATGAAGCTTGTTTTTAGATATTATTATAATTAAAACCTTTTTATCAATTATAATTGACTTATTACAATGATATAAAATTCCTTATAAAGGATATGGATGATATAATCTCATTTCCTTTAGAATAAGATTAAAATTTCATGAAAAAAATATTTCTTATTGATCTCTCCCTTAGATTCTACTTACCCTTATGGTTCAATTTAGCTTCTTGAGGGGAATTTCATTGGGACGAGACTAGTCATCAAATTTATTGAAAATTTAATGAGATTTTTTTCTTCATAATTACGTATTCACATATTTTATTTTCTTTATATTAGAGGGAAAATCACATCAAATCCTTCTAAATTATCTTCTTCATCAGAGGAATTTTCTTCATTGGAAATCTTATGACTCTTTAATTCCTGAAAAATTATTTATTTCTCCTTCCAATACATTATATATAGGTAAATTCCCCTTATAATATCGTTATTTAGTAAGGAATATTGAAATTGATCAATTATAATGTCATAAATATCTCTATATTTATGAAATTTTATTTTTAGATCAATTTTTTACATTAAATATCTTGAGATTATTAACCACTATGGATTCATAATTAATGTATTCATATTCAATGATACTGATAACAATGTTACTAATAATGTTAAATAACCCAAAAATATATTCATCAATGTTCATTATTAAGTATTTAAAATGGCATAGGAATAGTTCCGGCTTCTATTACTTTACCTTTCCATATATTTTATAGATCCCATGATGATTTTCCTAGATTTACTTATAATTTTTTACCCAAAAGTTTGTAATTTATATATCAAATAAAGAGGAAAATGATTAACTTCTAGGCATTACACAATTAATAACATTCTTGTTTATCATATAAAAACAATGATGAAGTGTTACATTATATTTTAAAACATTGTAAAACTAAATAAATTACATCAAGTCCATGATAGAGAATATATGGCTCGATAAATTGCATGAAAATATAAAATGACTTCATATCAAAATTTAAAACTTATTGGTTTTTGAAAGAGTTCAAGAAGTTAATAAAAATTTATAGGGAGATAGGAAGATAAAACAAGTTATCTAATACCAATATTAAATATTTCTTGAATATTTTATCAAGATAATGTGGGAAGTGAATATGTATTTATCCTTCTTTTATACATCACCATGATAATTTTATTATTCCATAGTAATATTGTTATCTCATAATAATACCAAAAAATATGACATAGGATATTTTTAAGGGGGTTTGACTCTAATATAAATGACTATATACCCTATGTAGGGAGATATTGTTTCTTAGACACCCATAGTTTCTCATTTATTATCTATAAGAAGCTATGTGCATCGGTATATTCTTGAAATTTTGACAATAATTGCACCAAAAAATATAGATCATGTACCAAATTAGTACCAAATGAAGTTACATAAACAAATTTTCAGAAATTTACCCACCAATTGACTATCTTATTTGGATCTTAATACTCTTTACCTTTTCCAGAAATCTCATTGGGATATTCCCTTATCATAATTTTCCATTATTATATAAATTTCATCATTGAAATTTTTATTATTTTTTATATTACATCCATGGAATCACAATAAATTGACATAATTAAATTATTTAAATACCAATAAAATTGTGGAAATCACAATCTATGAATCTTAAATTCAAAAATATAGCCACATGATTTTTAATCCTATAGTCCATAGTCCAAAATATATTAAAACACTCAACAGATATTATGGTTCTCCCTCCCGCAATCCTCAGTTGACATTTTTTAATTACCCATGACCCTAACATTTAATATGGTAAAAGATATTTCTGATAAATCCTCAAAATATTGATCTCTATAAATGGTCTATATGTATTGAAACATGAATATCTAAAAATAGAGTGTAATCTTCCCCTTATTTTTAACTTTTAAGTCTCAATAATTCTCAAAAAGAATCACTACTATATCCCTATAATATTCATCATAAATAATATTTCAAGAACATATCATCATCTTAAACTTTATATATCTTGAAATATTACAATTTTTTCAAAATTACAAATCATACATATGAAATAAAAGATCTTACATATTTCTATAACGACCAAAAATTATCATATGTTTCATCAAGAATATCTTCTATATGCTTAGACATATTTTAATTTTCATAATACAGTAACTTATTTTCTTCATTTTAGTAAGTTAATAAATGAACATATTTATTATATATTTAATTATCTTATGCATACTTTGGAAAATTGTACATATCACTTGAAATATCGTATGTATTCAAGTAAAATAATGACCATTTCCACATATAAGAATTCAAAAAGATATTATGTATCATTGAGAAACTTATGAATAACTTGGAATATCTCACATCACATCCAAAATATATTATAAATTCAATTTATATTTTTAAAATTATTCATTTCAACATCGTCGTTATCATAAATATGGGGTTTTAATAACTCCAACTCCTCCTATGAATTACAAAACTTCTACAAATCATCTTAAAACATCGTCAACCCTTTTTAAATCATCTATCACTAATTCTTAGTGAATATCCACCAATATTAAATAAATTAAAATTTATCTATACATATCCACATGTAATTAAAATAGACATAAAATAATCCTCAAATAGGTTCAACAATATCACTATCCTTAAAATATTAAAATAGTAAAATTTAGCTTGATGATCATTTAAAAATAAATTGAAAGAAAAAATTGTATATTTTGATCCTTCATTAAATAAATATCTAAAATAAAATTATAATTTCATGTTACCTCCACATTAAATTATATTATAATTCATTAATAAAAATTTAACATTTAATTATTTAAAAAAACGCCCAACCACCTCTTAGAAATTATATATTTTATAAATATAATCATAAGATAAAAAAATACAGATTAAATGTTAATAAAATGTATATTTTTAATGGAATGTATTTAATTAATAAATTTTAATCACTCTAAATTTTAGTTATTTTATGTTTTGAAGAAATATCATTGAAATTAAAATATATATTTACTAAAATATAGAATATATTTTTCATGGGATCTATTTATTTCATATTTTATGTAATTAAATAGATAAAATAAGTTTATTTAAGATACGAATCCTTTTATACATTCTCTAGAAATCATATTATATAATTGATTATTTAAAAAACGTTTGTAACAAAACCATCACAACATTTATCAATTAAAATCATTATTTATAAATAAAAACATTATTTCACATAAGTGAAAAATGAGGTGATAAATATTTGTTTTATTTTTTTATAAATTAATAAATCTTAAAGTGATATATTTCATTGAATTAATCTATAACAGTAACTCTTAACTTTTCAGATGAATAAATACTATTGGATTTCTCCATATATATTTTCTTAATTTTTTAATTTTAAAATATTATGAAAATAAAAAACTATATTCATTATAAAATACACTTAATAATTAGAGGATTGATTTCTATATAATTAGTACATTATAAGGGATCTTCATGAAGTATCTCACACCTCTTTATATTATAGAAATTATTTCTCAAATCTTAACAATTTCAATAATGTAATCACTTCCCTTCCTACCTGATACATCCTTTTGGTATAAATAACCCTTGCTAACTATTTGAAAATATAATAAATTTTCACTTATTATATATGAAACATTCACCATTTTATACTATCATAAACATATAAATGGGATATAGTTTAATTTTATTTAACCGACTAATATATTATGTTAAAATTAATTTTGTAATTTTTTTATCAACATCTTTTGAATAAAACCTAAAATGTATCCTTAAAGAACCCCCATGAATATATATTTCATTAGTATAAAATATAAAGTAGATTTTATGGATAGAGATGTAGGTTCCATGAATTATTTATTATATTAAAAATCAATTTGACATTTCATTTCTCTAACAACATTATAATTCATAACAATGACACTATGAGCATTATACAATTTTTTACACATCCATTTTCCGATTTTTATTTATAATCATAGCCTCTACTGGACAAAAATTGGGAATTATGATATTTAATTTATATTTTTATTCTTTGGGTATGTATAAATATATATTTTTTAAATACATTAACCAATTGGATTTTCAGAATGTGGTTTTTAAATATTAAAAAAATTTTAATTTCTTATTAACAATCTAATCACCATATCTCATATATTATCCCCTTGTATAATTTATTATTGAAAATTATAATTTTTTTCTTTTACCATTAACAAATATATTTTGTTATAATTAGATTAATGTAAAATAGTTCATAAAAAAGTCCATTTGTGATACTTGCGAAAAATATTCCAAATATATCTATACGTTTCCAGATAATTATCACATATGTGGTAGTTGAAACGCTTTCATGTTAATATTTTCAATATTACAAAACCAAATTATTTTCTAGAGAATGTATGGTGGAATTGTAGTTAACCCCAAATCTTATATATGGACTCTAAGATCCTATTCTCATGAGAAAAATAACCAAATGTTTTATTATAAACATATGAATACTTATGATATGCCTTAATTATAATAAAAAAATCTATGATCTATAAAGCATGAGAAACCATTTTTAAGAAATTTTATCCCCTAAAAAATTATAATATTAATTAATGAATCAAAAGATAACATCATAATAGTATTTTTACTCTAGATATGCATGGTGTGAAATATACATCATGTAGTATTAAAATATATACTAATAAATAAATTTATCCATAATATAAATACTTTATATTATAAAAAATTAAAAAATATTTAATAAGTACATAAAAAATAATTTTTAATTTTTAATATAACATCTGAATTTATGAATAATTCATAAATATTCAAAATATCCAATTTATAATTTTGAAATTATTTTATATATACTCTTTAAAATATAAAAATAAAAACACTATATCAATATTATAAATATAATCAATTCATAATTCATAATGTACATGGAATTTATATGAACTCCTTTAGATTGACATATATGATCCCATTAAAAATATAAACCATCCATATGACTTAATATATGAAATATTTATATAAATAATGAAAATATTTTACATTATTTTTATATAATAAATATTTTATATTTATTTAATTATTTTATCAAATACACTAGAAATTTTTATAGTATATTAAATAAATTAGAAAATATTACATTAAATTTGAAAATTTTATTTGAATATGATATTAACAATGTATAAAATTATACAAACTTATTTATTATTCAGTATTATATAATTCCATGTAAATATAATTTAAAATAAAATCTTATCAACCAAGACACATTGACTGTGGTTTAACACACATTTATATTCCAAGTGGACTTTATAGGATAACTTTTTGTAATATATTATAAAATTTTATTAAATTTTATTTATTATTGATTAATAATCTTTTATCATGTTTCTTTATTACCCAAAAATTGTTTGTTCACATAATAAAATAATTTAAAAATAAACATCATCATTTTAATTTCATAGAATATATTTCGGGTTGATCATTAAAAACATATACAATTAAATGATGACTCGGTTTTGATCATCCATGTCATGGTTCCCAATATAGAAATATCATTACTATAAATTTTAAAACCAGTTTCTTTTAAAAAATTATAAATATCCTTATTATTTGGTGTTTGTAAAACCAATTGAATACATTGAATCTCATTGATGAGAGATATTTGGTAATATGGATTTGAAAATTAGATCTATGGGGTATATTTTTATTATATTTTTATGGATTAATAAATTTTATGGATTAATAAATTTTTTGAATATGGTATGTTTGGTAAAAAGACCTGGGGATAAGTATTTTTTATATTTTTAGAAAATATTGGGATAAAGAAAACCCACAAGTAGTCTGGTGAAATATAAACTGGTTTTCATTTTGTTAGAAGCTATAGTGTTATATTATACTATCAATCTAGAAACTGATGGTGGGACACCAAGAATATCGGCAAGTAAACTCTTTGTGGGAGTTCGTAAAGAGTTCTGTGACAACATAAATCCAAATTTTATATAGGGGAATTTTTCAAAAGATTATACTAATTATTTATAATGTATCTCCAGTTTTTTTCAGGGCTAATTAGAAAGAGAGAGTGTAACTCCCCGACCCCAGTTACCCAGAGTCGATGCCTTATTACATATTATTGGCGTGATCACAATAGATCAAGTTTCGAAAGACCGATTAATTTATTATCCTTGGAAGTAATTCATACATTCATAAGTTTTACACTCCAACATGAAAAAACATGTGTCCCCTTCAAACACACTCATATGCCATTACCAATCCCTACAGGTCAAGCATAATATACTTCTTCACATCCTGGGAAAATGAAAACCTAAGAAAGGGGTGAGGTCGGATGCTCAATAAGGATAAAAATATGGAGGAAACTATTATAAATAAACATAAACATTTACGGAAATGTATAAGACTAAAAACGAGCCTTTTAAACTTAAAGTTACGAATAATATGAAAATGATAAATAAAATAGTGCCATTTACTTATTCACATGGACATTCTACTTGTTGAATAATCACATCTAATATCAATATTTAATTTCATAATGATGGAATGCATAATGTTGGATATCATAACCACATAGTTAGGGCCTTGTGCCAAGACTACATATATGATTTTGTCAGGACCTTGTGCCAAGACACTAGTTTGTATCATGAGACCTACCGATGCATTGAGGATCTATAGAAGACTCCACCCTTCAAATAATGAGTCCAAAATATTCCTCATATCAGAAGTTTGAAACATAATCTTAATATTTTAATTAGAACTAGAATACATAATGTCAATATGATTACCACAAACCATGAATGGCATAGAAATAGCACATCCACAGTAAAACATTACTCATTAAATACAATATGTAAGATTTTATTATAATAAATAAACCTGAATAATGAATAATGAAGTATATTTAAATAGATGAAATTAATTAGTAAATTTTTTGAGAGAAATATCCCCCTTTTCTTGAAAACATTTAAGAGTTTCACTATTTATCATGAAGCTGTTAAAAATAGACTTTTGAATCCAAGTATCCCATACCAATTTGAAACATTTAAAAGGGATTTTAATTTTAAAACATTCATGTCCATATAAATAAATCCTTAAATCAATTTTTAAAACATGGACATTAATAAGAAGTATTTAGAAGAATAAATCTTTAAAAAAAATTAAATAATAATTTGATTATAGTTCCTAAAAAATGAGAGATGTTTGAAAAAATTTAATTAAGGGAATAAAATGATTATAATATCATTATAATAAAGTGATTAATGATATACTATGTAAAATGTAGTGTCATGTAGCAGCAGTGGAACTGTTGCAATGACGGGTACTGTACCGACAGCAGGTAACTATAGTGGCGGAAAAGTACTCTAGTAGTGGTGTGTACTGAGAAGTACTGTAGTATCACGGGTACTGTAGTAGTAGTATTCATAGAATGGGTCTTGGGCCAAAAATTGGGCCTACGGGCCATGTAATGGGCTAAATGCCCACTTTTCCATCAGTCTATGTAATGGGTCTCCCTATACCTAATTAAAGAGGTATTTTATTTTCTTTAATAATAAATGAGGCTCCAGCCCCAACCATTTAAAAAAATATATACTTTATCAAATTACAGTATATACACCATATAAAAGTGAATTAGAGCATAACAACAATAAAGTCTAAATATAAAGTAAATTGAGAAAAAATCACATATAAAGAACATATCCTGAGGTTAAGTTGAAATAAATTACATAATTATGTGTGAAAAATATAAATACACTCAATATGATTAGATATTACAAGTAAAAAATCTGAATACATTCACACATATTCTTGTAACAAAAAAACCAATGACTTAGATGATTATCTCAATGAATAGAAATTGAGTTAAAATTACTCTTATCAAGTTCATATTGAAGAAATGATAATTTACCAATCGAGTTATTATGTGAATAAAAATTATTTCCACACAACATGGAGTGGAAATTACTACATAAATAAATAAATAATGATTTCACACATTATTCTAAAGTAAAATAATCAATGAAGTTTGCGTAAAACCCAATGAGTGAAATTCCAAATTAGAAAATCCCTTACCGATTTGGTAACATGAGAAACATACACACCGTGAATGAATGATCATACAATGAAGATTTAAATTCCTATAAGTTAAAGTATATTACACCTGGAATATAATCATGGGCAGTATGTACACCACACAAAAACTAAATAGTGTCAAAATAGCATGAATCTCACAGGAATAAGATGTGAGATCAAAACCCCTTACCATACACTTTTCCTTAGTAGATGGTAGGTTAAACTCCTGTATATCAGTGAAATAGTTTTTATTAAATCATAAAAGAATGACATACATAAATATGATATCATATATGATCTTCTAATATTGGTTTATTAATAATATTTCAGTAGTATCATTGTTTCAGGTGCGAATAGACTCATTTTATTTTATATGTTTTGTTATATAAGTAATATTTTATATGGAAAATATGCATTTGATTTATATACAAAATGATATAATGTTATTAAAAAATATTTAATCACATAATGAAAATTATTCGTGAATGGCTATGATGGGGAATTAATCTCATCTCGTTCGCGGAGACAGTAATTCGTATGTACTCACGAGCGACAATACAATTCTATTGATTGTGAAATCTTATGTAATTGGATGGTATATCATAAAAACATAATCATTAAGATGTTTTATTTATTATTTACATAAATTATACTAATTATTATAATCAGACAACTGATGATGTGTTCAGTAATAAACTACACCAAGACATAGAGACGGTAAGCCGTACATATGCACGTATCGTAACATTGTCATACATCGAATGGATAGAATAATGAATATGGTTGTCCCATATTTATAATAAGATCAATTTATTTATAAGGTAATGGGTTTATTATTTTGGTATGGAAACAACAATGAAATAGTAAGTAGAAGAAGAAAGTAAATTTGAAAGAGGTGATGAAATTATTACCTCTTCTTCCGGGGCTTCCTATGGAATTGATCAAAAGGGCTCCTTTGGATGGGTTATGATCAAAGTAAGGACTCTTGGTTTATGTGAGGGTATTTGGAGGATATTTGAGCCGAGATTGTCTGACCCAAATGGCTTTGGGGATGTGATTTTGAGGGAATGGGAAGTACCCTTTTATAAGAGAGATGAGGGTCACTTAAGGGAAAGCTTGAAATATTATTTTATTATAGAATCTCGTTCAGATTACAGTGGCTCCAAAAAGATTTATTTCAACGATAAGGTGTGAATGGTTCACAAAACACTCAATCAATAGGTTTTATAATTGTTTATGTCTCCATATTAACTTTATAATTTATATTTAACTATTCATTAAATAGTTTATCTTTTACCACATATTCTTGTATTATTATAATAAATGGTTAGTAAACATACTATAAAAAGCCAATATAACCCCAAGTGGTTCATTATTTACATATATAACATTATCTATGTCCTTTGGCCAATCGTTATATTTTTAGCAATATTATATCAATAAATAATGTAGATTTTTCTTTAAAAACTCATTTATTTCAATTTTGACTCTATTTAGTATTTGGTTTTTATGAAACTCAAAACAACATTATCACTTAGAATAAAAAAAAATTAATCAACCCAAAAATTTCATATTAATATATAAAATTCATGTAATACATCAAGTCTCAATTTACAGTTATATTACTATTTATAATATCAATTATATTAATCATTCAATAAAAAGGTAATTACTGCATCATCACCTTTTCAAAAAAAATTAATTATATAATGTCTTTAAATTATAAATAAAATACCATTATGTGGGAAAAAATTTTATCTTTCTAATGAATATTTATAGTCAAATTTATATCTTGAGTAACGATATATTAAAAATTGTTTAGTAATTAAACATTGATTTTTACAATTTTAACTCTTCTTTAAATAATATAATTATAAATGTCCCAATCCAATACAAGTGGACCAAAAATAAAATATTTTATTCATAAGGTTAATTTTTTTTATAATAAACATATCCAATAGATTTAGGACGTGTTTTAGAGTAATTAGAATATCACATTTAACATTAAATACCCTATTTACTTTTAACTATGTTAAATAAAATTCAAAAGATACTATTCCCAAAAAAAATATTTTCATCTTATTGAACCACATTTTAATTACTGATTTCAACTGTGCCACTGATATTTTAAAAATTAAATTCATCGAAGTGGTAAAATTATTATTTATGAAAATGTGAAAATGTGCCTAGAAGTTGAGTAAAAGACTGTAAAACATCAGTAAAATATTATATATCTAATAGTATTATAAAATGACTAAATTTAATTACATTGGACTAATATTGGTATGATGTATCTATTTTGACTTTAAACTAAATATAAATTAAAATAATTCTTTAAAAAAAAGTAATCTTTAAAGATTAACGAATTATTTTTCACAATTCCTAAAAAACTGAACGATTTTAGAAAAATACAAAACATTCACCCAAAGATAATTTTGATATTCAAAATTAAAAACTGATGTCTATTTTACCAAATTCAAAATATAGATTTTTTATTAATTAATTTTAAAAAATATTTCCATTTCTAAATCTAGAAAGCTGGTTTTTGAGAATTAAAAACTATCCAAAGATTGATATGGGTTTATATTCATCCTAAATGTAAAATGACTTCCAATGACAAACATTTGATTAAATGATAAATAATTTATCTAATTATACATCAAAACCATTGAAATTTTTAATTTAACTCCATAAATTATTTTTATGAAAGATGTTTTTTTCGATTAAAATTTAGTATTTATTACTAATCATCAAAATATGAAAGTTATTAGAAAAGCATTGAAAATTTATCCAAAGTAAATTTTTATGTACTGCTTCTAAATAATAATTTTATTTTGTCTAATTGAATATATAATAGTGTCAAATGTTGAATTTGAAACGGGTTCTCCATTAAAATGAGTTAAAATTGTTTTTTTCTGAAAAATAATTATTTTATCTAAAAATTTGAATTTGTTCTTATATTATGTCTAAGAAAAAAATAATATGGATATTAAAATTATATGGAGTATTTAAAATTCCAAATTTTTTTTATTAGTATTCATTACTTCTTTTTAAACCACTAGTTTCTTAGGTCGTGGTGTGCTTGATCTCGGTGTTGCGTACTTTGCATGCTATCATATTATTCAAAGAGAAATGTACTATGGAATCATAGGGTGTTACAGAGAGGTTTCCTAAAATTTAATCATTCCCTCCCCTTATTCCTTCAATATTCAATATACTCTATATACCTAATTAAATAATTGATAGAAGAGATATTTGTTCTATTAGTCCTTTTTTATTTATAGATAAGTTATGAAATATATAAATTGATGTTATTATCTTCTATTTGATAGAGTGTAAATAAAAAATTCTTATTTATATGTAGTTGATAGGTATTTTAAATCTTATCGATTGAGGAAGAATAAATTAATAAATTTCAAGAAGAAACATTTATAGGTAAAATTAATGTTGTTTATCAATTATTTAAAAAAAAATTAGGTTATGTAGGGTGTGTTGAACAAGTACATGTAATAGATTTAGGGATACTAAAATGGGGTCTAAGTGGGTTTTCAATTATGTGATATATTAGGTAAATACTATTTAGACTGTAATGGATGTTCATCAATTAGTGGAATCATTATATGACCACTTGTTTATCACACAACCTTTTTTCTGTTGGGATAGTTTTGTGTTATAATCATAAAATTCATTCCACAGTATAAGATAAAATATAATGGACCTAGGATGGTATTTTATTCTTGTGTTAGATGGCCGATTAATTATAGATAAGATGATTAGTTCATTAAAAATAGGTAATTGTTATAATTGATATCATTATGGGGATATATAATGGACTTATATCCCTTAGTTTTATCTATGTGGTGAATTGAGAGAGTGGAATTGGAAGGTATATGGGGGACTATATATGGAAAATTTTGACCAAGTGGAATATTCTATAGTTAGTCGACTATTGTGATATCCTCTTATTGAATTGTTTTCCAAATGGAATTATGAACTGATATTAAAAAAGATAGAGACTATGGGATATATAATAAATTTGTATGTAATAAAATAATTTGTGAGGGAAATAGTGTGTTTGTTTGTGACTTTATGATGTGAATATTCATGTTAGAATGGAGAATCTGACTATTTATAATTTCATAACATGAAATTCCAGATTTGAATTGGAAAATTCATGTCAAGTAGGGATATTCCAACATGAGATATGATTGTAATTTTTTTATGGATGAGCATAAATCCTAGTATAATATGATATGTGATACATGGGGTTTTACAACTGTTAGTTGTAGGTCTAGGTTCATATGTTAAGCCACAATACCAATGTGACATGTTAGTGAATATTTAGGTTCCTAGATATTTGGGTAAATGAAACCATGAGATTATTATATGAACCTACTTGTTATGTGATACTTGAGGAATATATGAATTTTATTCTTGAGGATTTAGCTTAGTGAATAGATTTATAGAACATATGTTTTGATGACATAAAATGTGAATAATTAAATTATTGAGGGAGGAAACAATGTGACCTGAAATCCAATGAATTGGATGAAAAATTTTATGGGTGGTGTTAACGTGACACGAAATCACATATTTTATATGAATATATTGATTAGGGGGCATTCATGTTCCACAATGTCCAATTGTCTGGATTATAAAATAGGAAAAGTTAGTTGGTACATGCGTTGTAGTGATATGTGATATGATATTACTATGTAAAGGGGGATACTGCATATATCATCATTTGATATTATAATTTCCTAATTATATATTAAAACTAATTATAGTTATCAGCATTGGGAAAATAAAATACATTAAAAAATAATGGTTGTTTGATTACGGAATTATAAATTGGTATGGTTTTTCATATATTTTATGTCATAGTTTTACATAAGATAGTGTACATACACACACATATATGTAGTTTGGTATATTTCAATGACCCTATTTGGGGGTTCCTACTAATATCCATAATCACACTATATATTTTTGCCTAAATTGAATGATTAACTTTTTTAGAGTCTTAATATTGAAAAATTCAATATTATATGTTTCCAACAAATGTTAATAGTCACAGCATTTATATATAAAATTAGATTGGGGGTGAGTGTCAATTAAAATTTTATTATTTATATAGTGATTAATGTTTTTTATTAAAATAATTATTAATTTTTCTAGGTATAAAATATAATATAATTTAAAATATAAAATGACTATTCAAAGATATCATGGTTAGTCATTTTATATGTAACAATTAGGAGATGAATTAATATATCCTGATTAGAAGCATATGAATGAAATAATATGAAAATAGAATATTTATCAATTCTTTATAATTCCTCTATGAAGATTAATATCCTCTTTTAATTAAACATTCTGTTGAAAAAAATGCATCTAATGATTGAAATTATTGTAAATATTTGTTTATGTAAGCCTAACATGAATAATATATATATATATGATACATAATGATATATATTCTATAAAAATAAAATAATATCAAATTAATATAAAAAATTATTATAGATAGTATGATTGAATCCTCAAAGTCAGAACATTTTTATAGAAGTCCTTTATTAAAATGTGTACCCTCATGGTTTATTTTTTATTGTGTTGTAAACCTTGTTTTTAAGTTCTAGGTAATAAAATATTTCATATATAATTAAGGAAAAAAAATTATTCACTATATTCTAAATTTAATTCTACAATGTTTCTATATATAAAGTTAATATTATAAATTTACAAATATTAGTACCCTTGATGAACATACACAACCTCACTAAGGTACAACTTTATTATCTACATAGGAAAAAAATACTTCATTAATGGTCCCCATTATGACTTGATTTATTCCTTACATTTTGATAGTGTTTGTGTAATGAAATCACATTCTACTACTATTTTTTTTATTTTTTTGGTCCCCTACGGTTATAACTAATGACAATACCTCTTGTATGTATAATATAAATCATTTTTTATTTATGTATTATTAATATCCATAACTAACACAGAGTTTATTTCATTTCTATTACTATTTCCCTTGGATATTATTTTTATATGTATAGAATTATGTAATGTGGAATCAAATACTTTCTCCTATCTATATGTGTCAATTTATTATCGTTTTATAAATTTATTAATAATTAATTCCGAAAAACAAAAAAAACACATTCTTGATTTATTTTAACATGATTTACATAATATAATAGGAACATCCATCATATATTAATATTGTTGTACCATAAGGTAACTCTCTAAAAGAAATTTTCTTTTATTTTTTTTTAATAAATTTGACATTTAATAAAATTTTTGTTCCAAACATTTTGAAATTTTGAAGAATAATTAGATTTTGTGCTTGGTGTATTTTTATTTGTCATGGTTAGTACAAACTAAGCTACAACTATACCAATGACATGAAACAATTAAGAGATCCATTTTCCATTGATGGTACATGGATTTTGTAACTGTGCATCCAACCCATGATGGTTCCCTAACAACCCAGAGAAATGGAACAAGGATGGTGAATGGTTTATCAAATTGTGCAACCAAAATGAATGATTTACCTAAGCCATTATAGAAAATTATAATTTATCGTTTCCCTTAATTAATTAAATACATATTTTGTCTTCTAATCCCATCCTCACCCATCTCACACAATGTATCCAATTGAGTATGTCACAACCAACTTCTCCATCTCCATCAATTTTTTCATACTTTTTTTGATTTCAATGTTAATCCATCTAGGTTAAGGATTCTCCTCATCATTCTTATTCTTCTTCTCCTTCTCATTCCTTCCCCTTATTTTTATTATTATTTGAACTATAAGATGAACCATAGGTAGTCAATATTGTCCAATTTTTATGTTTTACATGCACCTAGGGTGAGATATCTCTCTTTTGGGTCATCTGCATCCCATGTTTGAAGCATATAACCTTTAAGGCATCATCTATAGTGGTTTTTCTTGAAATTTCACATTTAATTCAGAAACCAAAATTACTTGCATTTTTTAAATCATATTTTAGATACATAAGAATTTATTAAAAAAAATTGTATTTTACTTGAACGGAAAATAGTTATTCAGATGATTTTTATTCCAATTCATAGGATTTATCAAATTAGAAAACTTGAGAAATATCTATTTTTCTAGTTGTACACACCTTGGTTTTTAAATAATTTCTCAAATGACTTTAATATGATTGGTTTTTAATTTAAAATTCATCTTTTGACTTTAAAATGACTTACGAATGGGCGATTTGAGATGTTAAAGGTGTTTTTAGTTTTGAAAATGTGTGTTTATATTTAAAATAAATTATGGAGAATTTATAATTGTTGTAATTTATTTTTTCATGATGGTTTTATACTTTATGAATCTAAATTTATTATGATAATTTATATATATCACATTGAATGTAGTTTAGATATGTGTTATAATCTCGGTATTAGTTGTTTACTGATCTTAAATTATTATATTGTCATATAATCATTTAGATATGTGATATTTTATATTTTTACGGTTGTATTTATTAGTAAAATATCATTAGAATCTCATGTACTTGGTTCAGTGGGCTTAGATGGATCGTGGTTCCCCATCCACTAGTCATACATGTGATGAAAAATTGAAACCCCCATTGGCTAGTGACATGATTCAAGATACATAATAGTAATTGAGGACTCATCCATAGTTAGTGACATGATAGCTTTAGGTGTCCCTAGCCTTTGTGGTCGATCGGTGTTTCTCCTGTAATGCTTATTTTTTTTATTTATTATATGGATTTTTATTTCCTATTCCATACCTTATATAACATATTATTTATTGATTTTTGAATTCTTTTAGTAGCTATAATTACCTTTAGTATTTTTTTCCAATGTTAGATGAAAATCGTATATAAAATCTAGTTTGAATGTATTTTAATAATGGGTGCTTTAATAGAGGATACAAGGATGCTAGAAATTTATTTAAAATGTTTATTTTTATAATAGGTAAATAAAAAGGTAATTTTTTAAAAAATAATATGGAAATTAATTTATTTATTATGTTATTATTAATGAAAAAATATTTTAAAAAAAATATTTTAAAAAAATATATAATAGATCTTTTATTCAAAAATATGTTTGGGATGTGGTTTTCTTGGAATTATTAATATTCATTTGTGATTATAACTATTAATATTTAATGTTTTAATTTAGATCCTAATATTCGAATAATAATTTTTAGTTTGCGGATGTGTGGTGACTAGTTGAGTCACCTGGAGGTATATTGGTTAATTTGTTAATTTTTTACAATGGTCAAATCAGCCATCCCATTTTTTAATTCATTATTTTAGTTAGTAGTTTTAGGGATAATGGTGTTTGGAAAATAAGAACTTGATATTTTTATTTTATGTATTTGGAGGTGAGTTATGGGTTACTTTAGCTTTTAATTATTTAATGTTTTCATTATGTTTTTTATATGCTGATTTTTTCAGTATTAACATCTAATATAAGGATGGTTCATGTTATAATTTTGGGTAATTTAATGTTTATTATTTAATTTATTTTATGTTTGGGAAACTAATTCAACTTGTTATATTTTTATGCCCTGATACTAGTTTCTAGACTGAGGTGATTAAGAATTCTCCTTGGGTATGTCATCGCCCGTCTTGGGTTACATGTACAAGGGTAAACAAAAGTGTCTTCCTGAAAAAATGGTATCTGTTAAAAGTTTTTTAATAAGGGCTGGTTTCTTAATATCATATTATAATTTAGTTGTTAATGGTTTATTGGAGTTCATAATTTTGGGACTCAAGAAGTACATGTTGGAATAGTTTAATTAATAATTTTTTGTTCAAATCCTTGAGTCCCTATGGGAAGTTAGTTTTGTGTGTTGGGTGTTATGTTTTTATTATTTTATTTTATTTTGCTTCGAATTTGGTTGATGTTGTTTTAGTTTTATTAAATAATGTGATTTTTAGGACAACATTGTTTTTTGGTGAATCAGAGGTGAATTGAACTAGTGGTGCTCGGTGATCTCACAGGGATTGTCAGGAAATGTCGAGCCCAAGTATAGTGTTCATTTTAACTTTTAGTGAATCATTTGTAGTTGGAACATGGTCTAGTAATCCATGTCACCTGGAAATTTTTATACACTTGTATCCATTTAAATTGTGTTATATACTTTTTTTGAAATTCATTTTGATCATATTATGTCATGTTTCCTCGTTAAAAACCGAGTATTAATATTAATATATTATTTTTGAAAGAGTGAGAATCGTGTTTTTAAAATGAGGGAGTTTTTTTAAGGTTATTTAATAAAAAATATTTGTTCCATAATAAGTAATATAAGTTGATTTTGAAACTAATGAAGTGGTATTCAAGTGATGTTTTGTTATTTTTTTTTCATAGAAATTTTTTCTTTTTGAGTTATAAATATAGTTTAAAAGAGAAAGGTAAATAATAAAATATGTAAAGATTATAAAAAAATGTATTGAAGTTAATAAAAAAATTTGGTTGTAGTGAAAATCAAAATAATTTATTTGTGAAATTATATGTTTTTACATGGGAAAGTTGAAAATTTATTCTTTATGGATTTGTAAAATGTATTTTTTTACTGGCTTTCCAATAGAATTAAAGGAAATAGAGGTTTGGTTTGTTCTTTTTAAAAATGTATTTTTCTTCATGTTTTACATTCTTTTATAAAACAAATTCTTATTGTTTTTGACTTGAAATTGGTCTCATTTATAGCGGAAGATAAATTATTTTAAGGATTTTTTCTAATGTAAAAATTATATTTTCTTTTGTATATGATTTTATTTAATTTTAAGCAGTTTGATTTGAATTGGTATATATAGTTTATTTTGGGTAATGTGTTGTGTTATTTAGATTATTCCCCAATTATATTTTTTAGTGAAAAATGTTACAAACATATCAATATGGGTGACTACTTGAGGTATTACATACATCTGGTAGTTGAATTATTTAACGGTTTATAGGTTTGTCTTCTTAAAAAAGAATAAGTCCCTGATGTGAATCCAATTTGGGTGTTACCATTAGCTGTCCAAGTTTTACTCATTATAGGAAATTAATTACATTATATTTTTCCATTCCTTATTGAAACAATTTTTTCCTTGTTTTAATGAGATTCAATTTTTAAGGTAAGTCATCACTCATGAAGAGTTGTACATGGGAAGACCATGGTGAGTAGTTGAGGTTACTAGGGTGAATTTTATGTGGTTTGGTTGGATTCCATGAATGTTAGTTTTCTGTGAGTATATCCTATATTACACCCTATTGAATGATTTATTAGGCCCATGATGCTCTTGTGATCTACGATTCTATTGGTGCATTCCAAATTTTTTAATTAACATTCCCATTTCATTTTAGTATTTCGTTTAATTTAATTTTATATGGACGTAGATATTCTGAAATATATCCTAAAAAATATTCTCAATAGGGTGTTGGTTATTTAAAACATTTTATTTTTGGTTATCCAGTTTAGAATGAAATGGGGTTTTCATTATGAAAGGAGTTTGGGAACTCAGAGCTTGTATAATTGTTGTGATAATGTTATTATCATTTAATTATAGCCATATATTTTTCAATATATGAATCATTTTTTACAGAATAATAATGATTCACAGAATTCAGGGATTCAACAATTATGTTGGATGTTTTCACAGTGTCCCTTTATTTTGAGATCTTATTAGTAGTTGAAGAGGTTTAGATCTATCATTTTTGTTAATTAACGGTGACTATTGTTTTTTTAAGGTACAAAGTGTTATAGAGGAAATAATTGTCACAACATGGCCTTGATTTCCTAGTTATTTTTATTATTTATAGATTCTTGGTTTTTCACATGAGTTTCAGGTTGATCCCCTTCGAAGATTGAAAATTTTAGGTTTGGTGTAATGTTCATGTTTATTCTCCACAATTAGTACATACTATGAAAAATCCATATAGGTGACCTGAAATTATTATTAGGTCCATTTAAAATTTTTTGGGAATTTTTTTCTTAGTTGTGTACAACCAGTATGAGTTCCCAATGCTACCAGTGAAGGGGAACATGATTGCCAGATGTCATGGAAGTCATCCTGCAAAAACCTTTTATTCACCCTCGGATTTAAAAAATGATCAAATTTTCATTTTTAACAATAATGATATAAATCCTTATTTATGTATATTTCTACATTTATATCACCCCACACACGTGACATAGTCTAAGGAGGACCTAACATATAGGTTCCCCCTATTCTTCTTCCACTTCGGATTTCACTTCTAATTATTTCAAGCTCAATCAATCCACTTTAGGGTTTATATTCCTACTTTTACCCGATCTAATCCTTTATCTGTCACATACCATATTCCACTTATTGCGTGAATTATAGTTTGAGTCTTAGGGTGTCAATATTAACCACTTTCTTGTATTTTTCATGCACCTATGGTGTGCAATTGATATTATAGGTACCCTTTTCCCATATTTTACGAATAGAACTAATTTTCTTGGTTTAATGTTGGTTTCCACTTGCATTTTACTTTGAATTTCAAAACCAATATTTATTTCTTCCTCAACATCATGATTTATATAACTAATAATGTTAATAACTATTTATATGGATTATTTAAAGGAAAATGGTATTTTAAATTATTTTTATTTCAATTTCATTGAATTTTTTAATTAGATTCATGGACAAACATTTTTTCATAAAACCATACACATTTAATGTTTGATGTATTTCCCAAATTACAAGAATAATGAGTGGTTTGAAAGATGTATGGTTTTTTTATCATTAAACCATTTTCATAAATAGTGGTTCAGATTTTCTAAAGGAGTAATTTGTTTTAAAATGGGGGTGTTCAAAATCTTCTAACGTTTTAATACATTTATAAATATTTTAGTTGGATTTTTAAGATAGTTGTATAAATTATAATTCTAATGAAATGACTATGAGGCTCGAGTGACAACTTTAGAATAATATGGATGAGTGTTTTAAGAGTAATCATAGTTTTTAATAGTTCTGTAAGACTTTTATTTATTAAATATCTCATTAATTGGTATTCTAATTTTTTGGTTTATTATTTTTATTAAAACCACACGAGAAGCCTATGTTCTTTTTTAGGTGAACTTAAATTAGATGTGGTTCCCCAAAAAAATTCAATATAGTAAAGTAGAAGTTTCACCCCCATAAACCATTGATGTTACATTAGAAACATTCCACTGATCAGAAGAATTTCCCTAGGAATTGACACATATGTTTCAATTTCCCGATCCTCTTTGAATTTACAGTGTTTATCCCATAGTGAATATTTAATATTTTTTTCTTTATGTAATTATCTACCCATTAAATTATATTAAATTATTCATGATTTATTTAATTTTTATTCTTTATTCAGATTTAATTCTCCTCAGTAAAATGGTTTTTCAAAATTTTATTAGACAATATACATAAAATGTGGTTTAAACGTATTTTTCAAGTTGCTGTTTTATCAATGGAAGCATATGCCATAGAAAATATTTTTAAGATATTATTTTCATTTAAAGAAAATAAAAATTTAATGTTTAAAAATTTTTAATCGAAATTATATTATATTTTATGTACTTACTCATGAAAAACAATTTTTTAATAATATATTTTGAGAGAGCATGAAATTTGTATTTTATTTTAACCTATGCATGGGGTGTGGCTTTTATTATAATGAATATTAAGAGATAATACTAACATATATTAACATTTTAGTTTTTTTTCAGCTCATGATTTCCCAAATTGATTGATATGATTATGTTTTAATAGTGATTAATGTATTCACATGGAGGTATGTCAATTATTATTTTTACATATTTTCCCTCGTCGTATTATCCAAATTATACATCTTGGTTTTTCTTAATTCTTTATAATTTCCTATTTTTTAACATGTGAAATTTTGGATTGTGAAATAATGGATATTCTGTATAAGGGTGATAGAAGAGATATATGGGATTTCATTCTCTTTAACATATATTACTTTTTTATATTTAATTTGTAGTTATTTTTCCTTTCATTGATGTCCGACATTTGGATAGGTCATTCCAGATTTTATAGTTATGTTCCATTACAACTATAGTTGTTTTTATTTTGGAGAAAATATTTCCAATGGATATAAATTGATTCTGTGGAACTAGTTTTCAGATGAGGTGATCATGAATATGCACCATGTATATCATCGACCAACTTGGGTGGCCGAATCAATGGTCGCCCAGAGTTGGTTCTTGACACATCATAAGCACCACAATGACTATTTTATACAAGTATTAGTGTATTTTTATTCTTAAAAATACAACCAACAAATTTACATCACATCATCATGGTTTCAAAAATATTTACCCATGTAAATTGTTTATATTACCCTATTTTCCAATATAAATATTCTTTATTATGTATTATAACCCTTTAAATGATAAAAATAAATCATTTTAAATATATTATAGCCTCTAAATAATATATATCATAATTTTCCAAAATAGTTTCATAGAACTACATTACAATTATGGAATCTAGTAAATAGTGTGTGTTAATATTTTAGGGAATAAATTATTCATTTCATCACGGTGCAAAGATGTGGGGCATATTTTTATACTTTTTTAAAACTCTTTTCCTTTGTACATTAAATCCATGAAATTCTCCCAAATGAAACTACAATTCTAATAATCATTTTTATCAAATGGTTCTCAAAGGTGTATCATGGTAATTTACAGTCCACCAATGTACGATCACATTGTGAAAAATTTATCACTAGTTCCTGTAACGAGCAAGGTTTTTAGGATGCATATTATTTTTATAAAACAAATATTTGTAAGTCTAAACAATATATTTATTAATATATTTTCTATTTTTTTGATAAATGTAAATTTATTAAAAAATAAGTCATAAAATATATGAATAAAAACTAATAACACATTATTCATCCATAAGTGAATCATTACAAAAAAACACAAAACTAATTATATTACACAATGTATTATTAATCACCATTGATAAAATACATCCATTAAAAGTGGATATATCAATATGGGGAATACATAGAAATGAATAAAATATTCACAAATAGAAAATCACCTCACTTCTATTCAACCATGATGATCACCAATATCCAAAAAACCTATAATGTTGAATATTTTCATGAAAGGGAAAATCATTTTGAAAATTATATAATATGAAATAATAATAAATCCTTGTGATGTGAGAGTAGAGAGAAACAATGATTTAGAAAGTATATATTTTTATAAATGAAACTTATTTGTTGCGAATATGATCATTTAATATATGGTCATTAGCTATATATCCAATAAGTATAGTGATTTTGAGAATTATAAGGAGTAAATTTAAAACCATATAACTCAAAAAGATATAAAAATATGACATTAAAAAACTATAATGATATGAATGTATATTTTTTCATTAGGTATAAATATAAATATTATCACAAAAACCAGATATGATTTATATATAAAATTAAATAATATAATTTAATATCACTAGATAAGTCAAGTAAAATAATATAATATAAGTAATTTGTTCCCTTATTATTTTTAATGTGTATTTAGTATAAAAGTATTAATTTTTCAAAAGAATTATTTTTAAGTAGTGTATATTTTATTTTAATAGCTTAAATTGAAAACTTCTAAAAGATTATAATGTGTGAAATCATATATAAAAAACATTTATATTAAAAAATATAATGACATAATATATAAAAATAATTTATTTAATAAAAAAATTTAAAAAAATTAGGCATTCCTAATGTACATTGATCTTATAAATCATATTCTTAAAATTTCTAAAACTAAAATAAAATGATACTTTATTCAAAAAAGTTTTCATAATATTTCTACAATTTTGATGTTTTGATGATGAAATGATATTTTTTTTAAAAAAAAATATTCCCCATGCATTTTATTTCATAAAATAAAACATTTTTTGTTAAAAATAATTATCTATGACAATATTGACTTTTTTATAAATTGTTTAATATAACAATTCACATTTCCAAAAAAAATATTTATAGACATCATTTGTTCTTAATTTAAAATTAATATTTCAAACCCTATAATTTCTAATTGTTTTATATGATTTTAATATTTTAAAACACAAGGTTAAAATTTGTGAAAATTTTGGATCAAAAAGGTTTTCTATAATACTAATTACTTAGGCTAAAAATTAATTACCAATGTAGAAGTAAATTTGGACCAAAGTTAAAATTATTAATGAAAAGGAACAAAAACATGTCCGGATGTCTCCAAAATGAATTTATGAAAATAATAATGACCCATTACACTTACCCTACAATATTTTTTTGATCCATTTACCATTGAATAAAAAATTAAATTATTGAAAATGTAATGGTTACTTCCAAAACAACCCTTCACTTCACATATTAAATGGTAAAAATATCCACCACATCAAGACTCATTTATTCTTTGAATATATTTCCTAAACATAGAATCATTAATCCTCCAAAAACCCTCTCATATTATAAAAAACATTCTCTAAAAATTAGTTAGAAAAAAACATTTATTTTTATGTATAATTCTAAACAAAATTCATGTCCTCACCTTGAGTAATAACAGCCACTTATCTTTTCTTCATAATTATATTCATTAAAATTTATTAATAGCATTATAATATTATTATATTAGTTACATTTATATAATTAAATATTATATTATTAATTTAACGCTATATATTGACACATTTACAGACACTTTTAATAATAACATAATTAATGTAGCAGTGTGTTTTGTGGACCACAGCATCCAAAAAGTATTGTTTTTAATTTTTCATATAGATTTTGTTTTATATATAATCCACAAAAAATATAATTCACTAATATAAAGAATCTAAATAATAAAATTATTCATAATTTATAATTATATTATACCCTTCCTTAACCATACACACCATTTAGGGTGTAGAGTGTTTGTGTTTGTGGTTTGAGAAACCACATACATGAATAATGCTATAAAATAGTATCAGGGGTTACTATGGTAAATTAAAAAATAATTTTATTTTATGTTAATAATAAAATAATGTTTTTTGGGTTGTAATATTCAACATACCATCTTAGCTTCCACTAAACATGTTCTCTGAGCCGGTTCACCACATGGCCTCAAGGGCACCTCTCCATTATCCATAGGCTGATGACTAGTAGTTGGAGCCTAAGGTGTGTTCATGGGGAAAATATTCCCTCATGTAAGAGTAAAGATAGAAGAAATAAGTATAAATCATCCAATAATAAGTTAACATTATACTTGAGTTTTAAATAACTGAAATAGAAGCTTGTTGAGATAATAAATGAAATTTTATATAATCTTGAACAACCATGTTATACATAAAACATTGGTCTCCCACTGATTCATCCAAACACACAAAATTATATATATGAAACTAAAATGAAAAAAAATAAAACGATCTACTAATTTCTATGAGACATATCACATACTCGATATATATATATATATATATAATAAATGCTACTCGATAAATACCAAGCCTTAGACCTACCTATCTCAACAATCAAGTTAATGTCTACTCAGGAACCCTTGTGTAATAGTGTCCATAATAGGGATTTAGTACTAAAATCATTGCATCACCACCAACATAGTCTCTTATGTAGCTGATAAAATGAAATGTACATAAATATAAGCTACTCGGTATGGTGATATAATTAAATAGTACTGAAATAATAAATACAAATAATGATGTCATACAATAATCCACAACTGATCCTCGGGTCAATGGTCCAGATGAAGAATACCTACCATCGACTAAGATAGAATGTATCTGAACAAGGTATCATTATATATATATATATGGTTTTTATAATAAATAAAGTGAATGTAATCATCCCACAATCGATCCTTGGGTCCGTAATCCCATAAAACTAGTACCTTCTATGGCCACCACAAAAAAGTCTCTGAGCAAGATATTTCACTAAGGGGGGTACATGTCCAAGCCCATAGATCACCCGTATTAACATACATTCACTATAATGAGGGATTTTTTTGTATAGAATGGAAGTCCTGAAGAGATGATATTGCATCCACTACGACCTATCTCAGATGTGTCAAGTATCAGACCTAAATGGTGAAGATCTAAGTAGTTGAAATTTCCATGGAGTCCTAATAGTTCATTGGATAAAAATAGTAAAATTTCCCATGAAATCTTAATAGTTCATCATATCTAGGAAGTAGTAATTTCCAAGGAATCCTAATAGTTTGTTATAAACAAGGAGTATAAATTTCCAAGGCAACCTAATTGTATGTCAGATACAAGAAGTATAAATGTACAAGGAATCCTAATAGTTCATCAAATCCATATAGTATAATTATCCAAGTAAAACTAACAGTTCATCGGATCCATGGTTTATAAATTTTAAATGAGTCATAATAGTTTATCACATCCAAAGTGTCGAAATATCCAAGGAATCATAATAGTTCATTAGATCCAAGGAGTATAAATATCCAAAAAATCCAAATAGGTCATTGAATCGAGGGACTAAAAATTAACAAGACATCCTAATAGTTTCTTCACATCAATGAAATTAAAATATCCCTGAAATCCTAATATTTTATTAGTTCCATTCTATGATATCTTATAAAATGTACAAAAGGCTCAGTGGTCAGATTTAGGAAAGTACCAATGGGAATCCTTTTAATAATCACATCACATCAGGACCATTGGCCTCAACCTTACAAGAACCTATGTAAATCATAACTGCATCAGAAATATCTAGGAGAGGGCATAAAAATGAGTGCCGGTGTCTAGATATTGAAAACCCCAATCACTGCTACAACCCACTATGATAAGAAGTTTAGTATGGGTGATATGTTTACACCAAATACCATCTCACCAAAACCCAAAACATTATCCCCGAATCAGAAAAACATGGGTGTTTCCATAGGGTTTTATATGTCATTACACAATAGAGATATATTACTTAGTATCCTTGAGAGACAAATATTCCAGAACAACCCTCCTAGGATCCTTAATACAAAAGAGTTATTAGAGTCTTCCAACATAGGATCCTCCAGGTTAGTTCATAAGCACAGAATCACTCATGTGATCATATATAAGAATAAGCTGAGGCATACTATAGGGGTTCCAAGATCAAGGTCATAACTTCAGGTCATGGGATGAAGATATCACATTGGGATTGTTATTGACATCGATCATTCATCATCAAACATATAATCATTTCATTTATTTAAATAGTTCCTCAAAATTAATTTAAAAATGGGTTCTCCACCCTTAGGGGAGAGCCTGATAATCCATAATATTCCATAAAAAGGTATATTTAATGTAGAAAAGTTATGATAAGTCACCTGCCTTTAGGAATATCTCAATTTATATTGAAGGAGATGACATTATGTGACATGTAGCATCAATACTAAACTGAATCATATAGGACCAACTAATCTCGTATCTCTAGAATGGAGATCTTAGGATCCCCAACAACAAGCTATAAAAATGTTACCTTGAATTGGGTAAAATCCCTCAAAAATGGCATGCGTTGAAGTGAAGATGGAATCCCTTTTTTTCATATTTCTTGGAGGAGTAAAAACCCATACAATGGTACATTATTCCACCATTCTCTAGGGTAATTAGTCAAAAATTCACTCAAAGGATCCAACGCAACTAAGAACATCCAATTTGAGCCACAAATGGAGATGAAATAGCCAAGGTAAAAGAATGAGATGAAGGGGATGTGTAGGAGAGGAGGGAGAAGAAAAATAGAGGATTCCACATTAAATCTTATAGGTGAAAACAAGTATTTCAAAAAATATTACTTGGTTTACTGGTTAGGAGGTATGGTTAGGAAAAAAAATTTCCAATAATGCAGACAACACTTTCCAAGAACCACCATACCTCACGGTCACGGTGCATGTTATATCAAACCATGCACTAACCATGTGAATGGACTGACAATTCAAAATAATCCATGCATGGTTATCCCTAAGATGTAACATTGTATCCTCATCCCATGAACCATAATTGAATGGGACATAGAGTTTGGTTTCACTATTAGAATTTACTATGCACTAACCGTGTGCCCTCTACTATATTTTTTCCAAACTCTGAATTCGGGTCCAAAACCCATCAGATAATACCAAAACCTCCATTCTCCAAAAAAAAAACCTCCTTAAAATTTTGAAAACATTATAGATAGGCATTTCAACCTTTTTAATTCCATTCAAAATCTCTAATCAAGATTTATATTTTCCTGTAAACCGAAAATTCAACTTCATTCTAAAATTCCCATCTCAGAAAAGCACAAGATCCTACGTTCTCCCATATAAGAACTTATCATACATTATAATACATGTTAGAAATAAAAAACATTATCATCTTACTTTGTTTATAGATTTATTTCTCAAATGTTTTCATTGCATTTTGAAGTACCCAACACACCTATAAATGTCATTTCGATATACATTATTTATGTCATTTGGACTGAATCCAATGCTCAATTCCACCATATAAACTCTATGATGGCACATACGTGATATAGTATAACGTAAGAAGTGATCATGTAATTTTCACTCCCATCAGCAGACTTATGGTGCACCCTACCATGTGTAAAAAACTACTACTTCCTAACCAATACATGGTACTCCCATCATTATATTAACCAAAATACATAATTGAACCTACAATTGGAATTTATAAAGATTTATAGTTACAAATATTTCATTTACATAATGGAACACATGATACAAAATGACCATATGATGACTGATCTTAATCTCCCACAACCCTTCTCCTGGGAGGGTCATCTACCAGTGACCAACATCCCACTCCCCACATATGGAGCATCTATTCTGTAACACCTAAGGAAAAGGGAACCCAAACATCGTAACACATTCCATATTCCTCATAGAATCAACAAATTTCATAAAATAGGACCCACTCTTACTTTAATGTCAATTTTCAACATCTCAAAATCAACCGTTCCCACTTAAAAATAATTTTTTTCAGGGAAACTACCTAATTTATACTCATCTCTTGGGTCACCACATTCAAATAGAAAAAAGTGTGAAAAACACTACCTTTCATACATTTAAAATACTCATTGAGAATAAAATCACAATATTTGTCTCTAAAATAGGAAAGAAATTTAGATAAATTGTCACATATATCCAATGATCCCTCAGCATACTCATGACTATATCAAGATACTCAGAAATATCTCCACTAACTAAGAGTACCCTAAGATTTCATCAGTATGTGTCTATCGATCACCCATTACATGATAAAATCAAACATGGATAACATACCTTTAATCAAATCCTAACACAATTTCACTGAAAAACTATATCTTGTTCTATCTATAAGTCATACATATCACAGAACCTGGTCCATTGGAAATGTCACGGTTACCATGGTTGAGAATTATGCATTTCATCATAACACATATGAATCAATCACTGCATAACATTCATTATTTGATCATCCCTCATCTCAAACATGTCCAATCACCAATATATTATTTAAAAAGTAACACGTGTCACCAATTTTTACCTTTATCAAAAGACTCATGATCAAATATTTCATCCAATAAGCCTAGGTGACCGTGCTACAAAACATGTCAATACAAAGATGTTAGAAGATCCCTTGGAACTACTCATAATTTGTTCACTTCATAAGTTCCATAATTTATTAAATGACCATGTACAATATAGTGTCATTTTTTAAAATGAATTTTTTATACATAAACTACTGGTTAACCAGGCTAGGTACATGAATAGTCTTACCCATCAAAACCTGTCTCAAAATACATGCACCATTGGTTCATTAAAATATCAAAATCCATTATTGTTTTTCTATATCAGAAGAAATCAAGATCATACTTTCTACCAGTGTCAAATGTGGGTACCACTAAGCTCACTTCGTAAAAATTCATCCATAAAACCAACTCATCATCACCCATAGGATTCCCTCAAACAATGAAGTATCAACCAATAAGGTCTTGATTCAAAACTAAGGGACTCAAGGTATCCCATGTAAACCTCTAATCATGTCTCAAAACAATACCTACCAATAAATCCTCACAACTAGGTCACCAAGTCTAACCACCTGGAAAAATATATAAAACCTCTCTAAGGTCACATCTCACGGGGAAACACCCACAAACCTGTCACAACTCAAGTCATGAAATGTGCCTATAAACCCTCTCTAAGGGAGGTAATGAAAACATTAACCCGCAAGGTTCAAAACACATTCAAGAACATGCCTACTAGGGACCTGATCCTCATTAAACATCCTTATAAGGATCTGGTCCCTGTATTTCATGATACCAACATTGAAGAGATATTTAACAAACACTAACTAAGAATCCATATATGGTAATACCCCCTTGAGGTCTAGTTTACTAGAAACATCTTTGTTTCTATTAACATCGTACACAAGGATTCAACTAGATAACCATAAAAGGAGGCATCAACTGCTATGTTTGGCCTATAAGGGCCAATAGTATTTCCACAACTTCATCTCAATGTTCTTTTTTCTAGATAACATTCATGGTTCTTTATGAATAATTTCTTTAGAAACAATGTTAGAAGACAATATATAGGTTGTTACTAACACTTTATATAATAGAAAATTAGAAACAAAACCCGACGATGGGTTTGTCACTTGGTCACCATGTTTTGTATCAACCAACTAGTGTCACTATAGTTTCTATTAGTGAGGAATAATACATTATCCCCAAAAACATTTCCTAAATGTAGATCCACAAAACCTTCCATTAGAAATAAATACACATTAATGTAGTCCAAATTGATTATAATTCCACAAAAAATCTATAAGTGAAAACCCATTTAGATTTTTCATAACATTTTATAAAATCATCCATTATCATTAGTATAATCACTCACTATGGTGCATATAATATTTGAATCATTCATGCCAAAATATGATTCCTGAGACACCTATTTCCTTTTCCATCACATAATCAAAACCCACAAAATGCCTCCTGCTAACCGAAAGAGCCAAAAAATCTATAATAAATCATAACATCCTCAATAAATGTGGCTCACTCCAAGAAAAAATCATATGAAACTATAAAATTATTTATTGGAAAAAAAATATAATACCGATATCAATTAGGACTTCTCTCAAGAATAGTTATTCTCACCACTCCACATTGATATCCATAATAGTATTTGACACATTCCTAACAGACTTTTATACCATAACCCAAAAAGGAATATAATAGAAAAATAATATCTCTAACAACACTTTGTAATATCTCTACCAAGATTCCACTAAATATGTTCTATGAGCCAATTATCCATAAGGTCTCTAGTGCACGTCTCTATACATTATATGCCTCTGACTAGTTTTGAGGGCCAAAGGTATGACTGTGGAGATACTATTCCCTCATATCAGAGTAAAAAAAATCATAAATACCTAGATATAATTCCAAGTGTGATTATCCTAGTTGGGATGAATAAAATAACTAAAACAAAAGAAATTTGTGACAAAAATGAAATAATAGAAACTCTCTAACAACCACTTCATACATTCAACAATAGTCACCGACTAAGCTGAACACACATGCAAAAGTACATAAAGGAAACTAAGGTAAAAGTTGAAGTCTCTACTACAATCTCTCAGCCAAACCACATACATGATATCAAAACAGATATCATAGGCATCTGGTCTAATCAATCCTAGGACTTATACCAACCTCTTAGAACATACATGTGAATGTCTTCTCAGGTACCCTTGTGCAATGGGGGATTGACTGGGGCGTGGGTACTAAACTCAACAAGGCACCACAAAGAAGGTACAATACATAACCTGTAACATGTAATGCATATAAATTTGAGAAACTGAATAGGATAATAAAAAAAATTCAAACAAAACAAAAATAAATAAATAATTTGGTAATATAATAAACCACAGTTGATCCTTAGGTCCATAGTCTAGATCGAACATACCTTCCTCATCCAAAGTCGGAGTGTCTTTAAATAAAGTGAATATATATATATATATATATCAATTTATATATATATATCCCCAATAAATACACACACACAGACACAAACACAAACACAAAGATATATATATATATATATGAGTTGTACAACAAAAAATGTGAATGTAATCATGCCATAATCAATGCTTAGGTTCATAATCATTATTAAAAATACTAGCTTTGACTAGTGCCAGAAATCCTATGTGTAGGCCACCTCACCACGGTGGATTACTGTCCTAGACCTGGTATAACCCGTACTCACCTCTATTAACTGTAATGAGGGACTTTGTGTATTGATGAACATTCCTCAAAAGATTACACTGCATCAACTGTAGCCTTTTCCGGATGTATCAATTAGTAGAATATCATGGATGTGATCCAAGGAGTATAAATGTTCAAGAAATCCTAATATGTCATTAGATCCAAGGTGTAGAGATGTACAAGGAATCATAATAGTTCTTCATATAATAGGAGTATAAATTTACAATCCATCCTAAAAGTTCATCATATCCATATAGTATAAATATATTTGGAATCCTAATAGTTCATCAGATCAAATGATTAGTTATTTCCAATGAATCCAAATAGTTCATCATATATGAGGAGATGAAATTTAAAAGGAATTCTAATAGTTCCTTGGATTTAAGGCGTATAACTGTTCATGTAATTCTAATACATCATCATATCCAAGGAGTAGAAATGTTCTGGGATTCCTAATATTTTTTCACATCTATGGAGTATAAAGGACTATGGAATCATAATAGTTCATCAGATCCGTATAGTGAAAATGTACAAGGCATCTTAATAGTTATTTTGATTGAATGAGTATTATTTTTCAAGGATTCCTAATAGTTCACCGTTTCCATACATCAATATCATATAAAATGTCATCAAGGCTCTATGGCCGCATCCTTGGAAGTATAAATAGGATTCCCTGTCAAAAATAAAAAACACATTATGCCCATTTAGTCAAACTTGGAGATTCCCACTGTGTCCCCTAGATCGGTACACAAGATATTCCTTCTTCTTATGATCATTAAGGGAAAAAAATAAAAAGTGGAATCCCTCATGGGATCCTCTAAAATTAAATAGTGAGTTGGGGCTTCTTACATGAGATCCTCTAGGTAAAATCATAAGGTATCCCTCTTGGGATCCTATAAGGAAATAATAATATGCATCCCATAGGGGGGGGGGCTGTGATCAATTTTCCAACCTCATGTTATGGGATAATGATACTACTATGGGGTTGTTAGTGACCTAGGATGTGCATTTATAACCATATACACATTTCATTTTATTAAAGAGTTCCACAAAATGAACATTAACATGGGTATATCCATTGTGGTCATGATTGAGCATCCACATAATACCATAATCCGGAAAAATTACTCTTCGATAGGTCAAACATCCTAGTTACCCCTAGGAAATTTTCAATTTATTTTCCAAGGGCCCACAATAGGTGCCAGGTCCTGCCCAGGTTATGCTGTGTCACACTGGATTAGACTCTCTTTTCACCCCGTAACAGTGACATAATGATATATAATAAAAATATGTAAAAAAGAAACCCTAATTCCAATAAAATACATCAATGAGATGACATAAGAAAAAATATAGAAGGTGTATCGATTTATCCATTTTCCAGGAACAGTTAAAACCACATCATCAGCATATGATTCCACCAAACTCTGGAGGAATTAAGACTAAAATACCTCAAGGTTTCCAACAATGCTTAATAAATCTTATTCTAGACAGAAATGGAGGAGAACCTCCCAAGGGAAGAGGAATGTCATGCATGTTGTAGGAGATGAAATATAAGAGGGGTATCCCTCTAAAATACGATAGGTGAAAAGGGGTAATTTTCAATTTCTTAAAGGGTCACACGGTTAGCCAAACTGTGCATCAAATGTTCTGATGTCTCTATCTAAGGACCCCCATGTTTCATAGTCATGGCGCATGGTATTTCCAAATATGATCCAAAATTGTATGTGGTTCTTCAATTTAATGTTTAAAACATACTTCCATCCCTGAACTACCACATAGTTTCCTTATCCCATTCACCTTAATAAACCAGACCTCATGTTTTGCTCACATAGTTTGAACTAACCATGAAAAAAAATGCGAAACCATGTTCTCTCCAGTAAGTTTCTCTTGAAAAAATATTTTTTCCCTAAACCCAGTAGACACTCCAAAAACCTCCAAGCAACAAAATCACTCATTCCACATCTAGAAACATTATTGGGATGAATTATAACCTATGGAATCCATATCGAATCTCGGATCAAGATTTGACAAGTCTTGTAAAAAAATTCAATTTCCTACTAAAATTAACATCTTAAAAAAGCACAATATATTATATATATTTTTTATTTAAATTAATATTGAAATATCATAATTATTCTAAAAAATCATTGAAATAAGGGTACATTGATTCAACTTTCACGTAAACATACAAACATATAAATTTTATAATAAAAAAATTGTACTGAATGGTCTATTTTAAATTGAATTTTGATTAATAATATTCCTAATAAGGTATCTAGTAAAATTTATTTAATTATTTATTATGTTAATAGAATTAATAGCATGGATCTAGCACAAAGTAATGGGTTTTGTCTCAGAATTCCCCTCTATAGGGAATGTTTCTTATTATACACCTAATTCTATATAAATGTTTTATATACTACCTATTAGAGATCATGTATCTGGAAATAAATTTAATTTTTCTTAATTTCGGTCCAATTTAAATCTCACTCATTCAATAGGTTTTTATTCAAAATTTCCTCAAATTTTAATGGTTTTTTTATCTAAAATTTGAATCCCTCGAGACATGAATATGTTATAAACCATGTTTTATTTCCAGTTGTGTAATAATACCAAAATTTTTATTTTTTATCAAAATTCTATTTTATTCAAGATATTCAATATTATGTTTAAATTTATACCTCTACTGGAATATTAATTTAAAATTTATAATAATAGTAATGGGATTTCTTGAATCAAATAGTTTTCTTAGGTAATAGTCACTCTTCTTTTACTAATGTATTTAATTATTTTTATACTACAAAATATGATGATTTTATTGTATATTTCCACCATATTTTATATGCAGATAATATTTCACACAAATTTATTCTTCCTTTATGTATATTTTTTAGAAACTTATATTTTATTATGAACAATTCTCATCAATGATAATAGATTTTTCCTCCATATCGATTTTTTACTTCCCAACTATCTTCTAATTTACATAGAATAAACTTATTTTTTTACTCCAATTATCATTTTATTAAACTTTTTAAATTTTAAAATAATGGTTTATTTATCTTTTTTTAATATTTCTATTTATAAAAATATGTATTTTAAAATACTAAAAATTGTGTTTAATATTCATTTAAAATCAAATGTTTTATCTTACACTCTACATTTTTTATAATATTTTTTTAAAAAATATATTTTATTTCAAAATATTTATGATAATTTTTTTAAATTTATTCTATATGACATATCAAAAAATGTTTTTCATGTAATTCGAATTTCACCATTTATAACAATGGAAATGAGATTTTCTGAAAACTTTAGTATTTTATCTTCTAGATATTATTTCAAGCATTATCTCTTAGGAAATGATTATTTAATGGTACTATATATTTTATTAGTATATTATTACATTATGTAAAATGATATTTTATATATCTTATAATATTTTAAATTTATTTTTTGTGAATTATTTTGAATGTTTTAGAAAACCATTCATTTTCCATGAGTTTAATAAGATTTGTCTATGATTCATTTTAAGAGGACAACAGTTGAATGGATGATGATGGTTGTGGTTTTGTAATAGCCCCCAATGAAATGATTTATTTATATGTATCATTAACTCAAATAGTTACAGAAGTTTATTTTTACCTCGTCAAAGGGTGCATGAGCGGATTTTCACTATCCAAGGAGTACAAGAGAGGATTTATCTCGAGCTAAAGGGGTACACACGAGGTTTTATCCCAAGACCAATGGGTCATGGGTGGATATATCCCTAGAAAAAAGGGTACACTATAGGATTTATCTCATTCCAAAGGGGTATATGAGAGTTTTAGAAAATAAATAGGTTATATAGATGGATTATAATTATCCAAAGAAGGTATATGGGTAGTTAGTCCAATCATACCAAGCAATGAATGTTTTAATGGGAATACTTGAAATATTATTTCAGTGACTAAGATTACAACACAGTCTTTTTTCATAATCTTGTGTCGATGATTATGCTCTGTCACTCATATTTATTGTCTTGTAATTTTGCATAATATTTATATGGAATATGTTTATCCATTTTATTTTTAATGTCCATTTTTCATGACTTATGGATGATTTTTATTGTTCCATCTCATTTTTAATAAAAAAAAGTATCCCCTTACCTTAACGACCTTGAATTATATCAAATGGATGTTTAATTTTGAATATATAATTGTGTAATATATAGTTATATAAAATTAACAATATATATTCACCACATGATAAAAAAATATATATTTTACTATATTTATTTAAATATAACATTTAGAAAATAAAAGTGGAAATAATAATTGAAACTGTTATAATGTGAAATTTGGAAAATAAAATAATAAAAATTGGAAAATTTGGATCTTCTCTGTCCCCTAGAATAATTAAACTAACGAACTAAAAATTCAAAATGAAGTATAATGTGAGTAATGAAATGTGAATTTTGGAAATGAAAATATATATTACCTTCATAGAAATTAGAAATGAATAAATAATGATAGAAATATTAGGTATTTATATAAAGTGTGGAACCCATATGACCATTATAAATCTGACTATTGGAATATTAATATAGTGATTGGAATAGTAATCTTACTATTAGGAAAACTAAACCGACTATTAGAATAACATCCTTACCCATAAACATGTAATATAATATTTATATATCTAATAAAATGAAAGTATGATATCTTTTTTATTATGGTGCAAGAAAATATATATTTTAAAAATGAAAACATTATTTTTTATATTATTGTAAAACATAAATGGTTTAAATACACTTTTATAATATATATAAGTATTTAAAGGTAATTTTAATTTCAGAATATAGATTGATAAATTTTTATTATAATTTTATGCAATCGATATTATTTTTTCAATTTTTCATGAAATTGAAGATAATATTATAAAAGTTCACTTTTCAAATAAATGGGTTGTAGACCCCGGAAAACGCGTCCCCAAAATTTTCCAAATGCTTCCATACATGATCCAAGATCGTAGTCCATTTCGCAAGCTTCGATTTGGTAGGTCGCAGGGCCCGAACGGAGCTACGGATTAGGAGTTATGGACGTTTGAAGTTGGGCTGGAAATCTGGTTCGCGAAGCCCATTCGCGAAGCCCCCTCCATGGTCGCGGAGCGCCGCCGCGAAGCAATGAGGCGAGAGGCTCATCGAACCCGTTTGACGTTTGCGATGTGTCGCGAAGACCCCTCGTGAAGCACTAATGCGAAGCACCGATGCGAAGCACCCGTGCAGTGCGGTCCCGCGAAGCCCCGCCGCGAAGCGCCCCGACCATCGCGGCCTCGCGAAGCTCCAGATGCGGTGATGCTCCGCGAACGCATTTGACGTTCGCGAGCCGCCGTGAAGCACCAGAGGCGGTGATGCTCCGCGAACGCATTTGACGTTCGCGAGCGCGCCGCGAAGCTCCTGAGGCAGCGCGGATGTTCTGCTTCGCGGTGCCCCTTCTTATAAATACCCAGCTCACCCCCCTTCTCAAAAAAGAGGACGGCCACGGCCACTTCGCCCCTTGGGCGGCCGGGCGGAGCTCCGCATTACGGCTCCGCGAAGCCATGCTCCGCGAGCAGCTTCCTTCGCGTTGCTGCTCCGCGAGCGGAGGATCCGCGAGTCCATGCTCTGCGAGCCTATGCTCCGCGATGCTGCTCCGCGAGACCAAGCTCCGCGAGACCCATCTGCTCTGCGAGACCAAGCTCCGTGAGCCTATGCTCCGCGATGGTGCTCCGCGAGACCAAGCTCCGCGAGACCCATCTGCTCCGCGAGACCCATCTGCTCTGCGAGACCGAGCTCCGCGAGACCCATTTTCTCCGCGAGACCCCTTTGCTCCGCAAGAGACCATTGCTCCGCGAGGCCATGCTTCGTGAAGCTACGTCGTGAAGACCCATCCTTCGCGAGGATCCTACCTTCGCGCACCGCGAACTTTTCGGGCCGGGATGCCGTGATTTTCCATTGCGCCCTTATGCGCTCCCACCTACCACCTATGGAACACCATGATTTGAGATACTCCTCCACACACCATGGAACACCTTCAGTTGACATATTCCTCTTGGTTTCATTCCATGTCGTGATTCGAGATTCTCATCATCAATTCCCCGGGTACTTTGAGTCGAACCATTCCTCAGGCAACTCCTCCAAACCCAATCACTTGGCTCCTATGCCAGGTTGAACCAGAAAGGGCCGCGCTTGCGTAAGTCCCAACACCAACCATTTCTAGGCACCTTCTGCCTAATAGTCCTATCTACAAGACTATAAACTGTAGTACTCCCTATCTAACAAATGATAGGATGCCTCTTGCTCCAAGCAAGAGATGCCTCATGCTCCTAGCATGAGATGCCAATAGTCATATCTACAAGACTATAAACTGTAGTATTCTCCCTATGATCCAAACATAGGATGCCTCTTGCTCTATACGAGAGATGCCTTATGCTCCTAGCATGAGATGCTAACAGTCCTTTCTACACGACTCTAAACTGTAGTAATCCTTATGTGCCAAACATATGATGCCTCTCACCCTATACGAGAGATGCCTTATGCTCCTAGCATGAGATGCCAATAGTCCTACCTACATGACTCTAAACTGTAGTATTCTCCCTATCTAACAAATGATAGGATTCCCAATTCACCAGTGAGTTGGGATGCCCTCATGGCCAGACATGAGGAAGACATTACGGGAAGCTTCCTTGCGTAAGCCCCATTCACCAGTGCTGCTCCTTAGTGGCACCCGGGCAGCTTCCTAGCGTAAGCCCCATTCACCAGTGCCCCTCCTTAGCGGCACCCGGGCAGCTTCCTAGCGTAAGCCCCATTCACCAGTGCCACTCCATAGCGGCACCCGGGCAGCTTCCTAGCGTAAGCCCCATTCACCATTGTCGTTCCTTAGCGGTACCCGGGCAGCTTCCTAGCGTAAGCCCCATTCACCATTGTCGTTCCTTAGAGGCACCCGGGCAGCTTCCTAGCGTAAGCCCCATTCACCGTTGCCACTCCTTTTCAGCGGTAAACCGTTGACATCCTCATCCAGCGGTAAGCCGTTGTGACCCAATCCAGCGGTAAGCCGTTGTGATCCTATTCAGCGGTAAGCCGTTGACATCCTCATCCAGCGGTAAGCCGTTGTGACCCAATCCAGCGGTAAGCCGTTGTGATTCTATTCACCGGTAAGCCGTTGACATCCTCATCCAGCGGTAAGCCGTTGTGACCCCATTCAGCGGTAAGCCGTTGACATCCCTATCCAGCGGTAAGCCGTTGTGACCCAATCCAGCGGTAAGCCGTTGCGACCCCATTCAGCGGTAAGCCGTTGACATCCCTATCCAGCGGTAAGCCGTTGTGACCCAATCCAGCGGTAAGCCGTTGTGACCCCATTCAGCGGTAAGCCGTTGACATCCCTATCCAGCGGTAATCCGTTGTGACCCAATCCAGCGGTAAGACGTTGCGACCCCATTTAGCGGTAAGCCGTTCTGGGCCTCCATCCTGTAGTAAGTCCCAACACCATGGGCCGCTCAACACGTAAGCCCCACTTCGCTTCTCACGGACGCACCCTTCGCGACGTGATCGTCAGGTCCTTGCAACCTCTTGTTTCTCACACCGAGCATGACTCACGTGGGCTTAGAGTGAGCACCGACCCCGACAAACTCACCTGAACTACGAGGTCTTTGATCCATGTCAAGGCATGGTACGTAGGAAGCATCCACGAGGTTCAAGACGACCATTAGTGGACCAAGGTCTGCTTTCACGTCGGTTTACCGACAAACCATTTTGAACTACGAGGTCTTTGATCCATGTCAAGTCATGGTACGTAGGAAGCCTCCACGAGGTTCAAGCCCACCATTAGTGGACCAAGGTCTGCTTTCACGTCGGTTTACCGACAAACCCTTTTGAACTACGAGGTCTTTGATCCATGTCAAGGCATGGTACGTAGGAAGCCTCCACGAGGTTCAAGCCCACCATTAGTGGACCAAGGTCTGCTTTCACGTCGGTTTACCGACAAACCCACCATTTGAACTACGAGGTCTTTGATCCATGTCAAGGCATGGTACGTAGGAAGCCTCTATGAGGTTCAAGCCCACCCGTCTTTCACGTCATGTTCCACCTACGTCCATCATGACGTTAAACTACACTCTGGTCCAGTGGTAAGCCATTGCGACCCAACCTTCTGAACTACGAGGTCTTTGATCCATGTCAAGGCATGGTACGTAGGAAGCCTCCACGAGGTTCAAGCCCACCATTAGTGGACCAAGGTCTACTTTCACGTCGGTTCATCGACACACCCACCTGTCACTCATTCACGTCGGGTCCCATTCCAGTCCAGCGGTAAGCCGTTGTGACCTTCTGAACTACGAGGTCTTTGATCCATGTCAAGGCATGGTACGTAGGAAGCCTCCATAAGGTTCAAGCCCACCCGTCGTTTATCCACTTCAGGGTTCACTATCATCTCGTATGACGTTAAACTCTATTCTCCGAACTACGAGGTCTTTGATCCATGTCAAGGCATGGTACGTAGGAATCCTCCCAGAGGTTCAAGCCCAACTCCCCTCGGACCAAGGTCCAACTTCACGTCAGTTTACCGGCACCATCCCGAACTACGCGGACTTTGATTCCCTGCCACGAGGATACGTAGGATGCCCCATCAAGGCTCAAGCCCAACTTCACTGTTGCCCACCTGCGATGGTCCCATTTCATTCCCCCTCCACTTCATTCATTCATCCACCACCCATCCTGATTCTCACCCGGGCCGCCACATCCCGGTGGGATCATGCCATCCACCTCCTCGCTGCTCCTAGCGGCGCATGGGCCGCTTTCCACGTGTAAGCCCCATCATATCTCTGGGTTGTTGTCCTCTGTGTACACCCCGATTCATCTCCCTTTTCCCCTATAGGGAGTGCACCACCTTGGATCCTTCCTCATTGGGCGTTCTGATCCATCGCCTTGGTAAACCTTCCAGGTGTTCCCTCATAGGGATATACCAATCTGGTCCGTCTCTATGGGACGTTCTGATCACCCTCATTCCGTCTCCTCAAGACGTTAAACTCGCGGCCTACCTCGTGATAAACATGAGATGCCTGAGGAAAACCTCGGATGGAACGCCTTTGGTGTAACCGTCTCTGCTAGACGTTAATCTTGCAACATACCCTGTGCTAAACACAGGAAGCTGAGGAAAACCTCAGATGTACGCCTCGGGTTCTGCACCCTTGAGATGCCCTCTTTTGAGGAAGAATACAGGTTCCCCAATGTCCATGCACCCATAGATGCCCCGACGTTCCTGATGTTGCCGTCTACTCCGACCGAAGGTCGCTACCATGTCAAGACCCTATGGAAAGTCTTGACGGAAGTATTGTAATTAACCGGCGTCCATGACAATATGGCACCGGGAATGAGATTCACGAACAACGTATTAAATCTATGAGGGAGACCCGGACTAGGTGACGAGTTCCGAGGAGGAATCCACGGAAGGAAGAACCGACATCCCATCATCCTGTTTCGATCAAGGAGCAGACGTATCTGAACAAGGAACGAATGCCGCCCGCCTTTGGAAAGCGGGAATGCGGGGCAACACAGCCGCGCGTCCTCACAGATGGATGCGCACGCCCCGGCAAAAGCGTCGGAAACATGGGTATTATATTTAAAATTTAAATTTCTTATATTTAGAAAATTTTATTTATAAAAAAAATTTCTTTTTTTGAATATAGAAATTAATAATTTTTTTGATGAATTTTTGTTATTTATCTAACATTGTTGAATTTTACATGAATACTGAAGTTTTATAAAAAAGGATTTTTAACATTATAATATAAATACATGATTTTCTTAGTCTTGAATAACATATGAACCCATTCATTTAAACAAAAATTCACCATTTACAAAAAATAGTGAAAATAATCAATATTATTGAAATCATTGATTCATAATGACAAATTAATGAATATAATGTTCAAAAAACACCTCTCTTTTCCCCTTATAAATACTACCCCTCTACATACATTCTCCTAAAAGCTTTTAATACTTGTAGCATACAAACATTCTACCAAAATCTATTCAAAATAATGTCCCCCGACGTTCTAGTTCATCTTGAATTGTCCAAAGACCATTCTAATTATCCTTAAGGGGTTACCACAGAGGAGACAACCAATAGAGGTGTTACGATTCTCTACTATTCTGTTTCATTTTTTATTATTTTTCTACCACCCTAATATGATCCCCATACACCTCAACATAGTAACATAATTATCCTAAATATAATTATATTATATTACTATATTGTAAAATTTATCATACACACTCCTTTTATATGTTCTAAACAAGAAAATGTTGATTACAATTTATGTTGGTAAAATGATTCCATGAACAACAGACTTATTTTTTCCCCATTTCATTAATGTATGGTCATAAATCTATTATTATGTATAAATTATATTATTTAATGTATATTATAACTTATTTAATATTCTATAATTAATATATGTGAATTATATTGAATTGAATGAAACGACTTCATGATGGTTAGTAAAACTGCCAAAATGAACTAAAAGATAACGTTAATAATTTTTAATACGCGAACAGTCCATTTTTTAGGGGAAAATGATAACTGAAAACATTTCTGTTTTCTGAAGGATATAAATTTCATTTCATTCCCTATTTTACTTTTATTCATGTTTGACATGAATGTCAATAAATATCCCCAAGTGAACCCAACTTGGAACTATGAAACTAATGCCCTTTGTAAAGAAAAAATAATATGTATATATCATTGGAGTGGATATTAATATAAATAAGATAATATAATAAATAAAATATAGATATAGAAGTATTTTCTTATTTAATTAATAAGCCAAATTTAATTATTCATCATGTTAAGTGAAATTGTAGAATGAATGTTTACATAAGGTGAGGGATCTCTCAAAACCCCCATTTTTCATCAGGTTATGACATTTATCTCTAATTAATATTCAATATCTGGTTTATTTTATAAAATTCCTATAAATTATTTATACATTTTATTTACATCTATACATATCTTATTATCCCTTCCTCTAATAAGATAATATGTTCCTTATGTTCATTTACCAGATAAATTATTTAAAAATGATCATGCTTAAGGAGAACATTTCAATCCCTTATTCTTATTATATACCAGGAATTTAAATTATTTAATCCCAAATTAACAATATAAATTGATAATTAATTTTTTGAAATAGATATTAACATCCAAAATATGAATTTATTAATATCATTAGAATATTTATGACATCATCTTAGATTTTGATACAATACATGATTATACAACCCACTTCTTTCTAGGAGTAATTATTATGACTATGGCTAATTAGTAATTTCATTTTTATGAACATATAAGAATGAACCTACTATAATGAGTGCATTTATACTATTATCTAATTCCTTGGGTGATGTTTTTGTCTCATGAGATGGTATGTTTATGATTAGGGAGTAAACCTAATCTCTGGTGGAATTGTTTCCAACATGGGATATAGTATCGGTGGTTACCATTGACTTGTGATTATGTTGTGTTATATTGTTCCAAAATTCCTATGGTTCAATGATAATATGATTCATTTTTCTTTATCTTATGATCCCTTATGATTATTTAGGGTCCATTTCTTTTTTTATATTATTTTATTCCTTCTAACACATATGTAATGATTCGTTATCATGTTCATTCCCTTACTGGCCTTTTTAGATCACCAATTATTTCAATATATTCCCTAGGTTATACTATGCAGTAAAAGTGGATCAAAGTGATTAATTAGATAATTATTTTGATTACAATGGTGTTGTTTTATTTTATTTTTTATTTTATTTTTTATGAACACAGTCATCCAATGAAACCATTGCTATTTTTTTGTTATTGTGTTTATGTAATGTTTTAGTCGAAAATCATGTTATTAAATGTCTCTTTATTGGATTTTTATAGTTGGTATGAAAGTAACAGTCTTGTTATTTTTTTATTGTGAATATAATACTTTATTGGTATCCCATGGGATAAGTCTTTGTATAGGAAAATATTATAGAATTTTGGGGATGTATAGAGTGAGTGGTTTTCATGAAACTACATCTCTATTTGGATACTAAAAATAGATATGGATCTAATGTATTTTTACCATTGTTTAATAAACTCAAATAAGGCCACATTATGTATCCAATTTATCATCCCCTAATGCATGATAAAGAGGCATTACTGTGCACTAAGCTTGACACTCCTCTTAGATATGCATTAGAAAATTTAAAAAAAATATTCAAACCATTACTGATGACATGAATTGAATTTTATGTTAGAAAAACTAGTGGAAGAAATTACTGTGGATAACCAAGATTTAATCCAAGGGAAAATTATATTAGTATTTACATGTAATTTATATTTTATTCTTTACAATTTCAATGTTTATGTATTATATGTTAATTAATTAGAGTATTCCGAAACCATTTTTCATTTATTTTTGTTAATATGGAATCTATAAGGAACCATGTCAATAACCTGCATGATAGGTAATATGATGATTTATCTAGCCTTATAGGTGTCAGTCTAAGAAATTAAGTGTAGTATAGGCCCATATAATTAATTATATGAATAATAACCGTAATTTTGTAGGATTCCTTCCTTCTTCAATGGAATAGAATGTTGTGGTCAAGTGTTTTATGAGAAAAATTCATCCTACTTTTACTGGATGTTTTTATCTCTTCATTGAAGATAAATACAATAAATACATTGAAAATATATTTTATATCCTCTAATTCCTAGAATAATATATATTCTTACTATTTATCTATTTATAAGAAGATAATACCAATTAGTTATGGAGATTGATCAATAAGAAGACTTCCAAATAGAAAATTAGCTCCATGGAATGAAAAGGATACAAGAAAATATTTTCAAATATTTTTCCCTAAAAAATTTATCTTAATATGGAGAGGTTTTCACATAGATTGAATCTATAGGATGATGATTCAATCTAGTAATATTAGGAAAACATAAAAAGATTTTCATGCTAAGCCTCCAGATTTTTCATCAACACCAAAAGTGAGGTGGACTATTTCTTTTGTGGATTAAAGCTAAGTGTAAAAGAATATATAACAATGAAAGAATTATATAACTATGAAGTGATTTTCCATTATTTTCTTAAGGATTTGATGGAGATATATGAACCTTATATATATATCATTATGATAGATTTAGAAATCATAAAATTGGTATTTCTTTTGTAGGATTAGGGGATAAATATCATAGAGGAAAGTGAACATAACATCCAAAATGTGAGAAATTTAGGAAGAAGAATCCCAAAAAATTTATCTGGGGAACCATGAGATTCATCAATTGTGGAAAAGAGTGGAATATGGATAATCAAGGTAAATTGGAAACAAAGAACCCTGTAATTTGATAATAGAAAATACTGTTCTTATATACAAACTGTCTATAATAGAATGTTTCAAATATAATGAACATATGCATTATGTGAACCAATTCCCAAAGACAAGGTTTTTTTAGATTATAAATGACAATAGCCTCAATGCCAATGGAATAAGGAAGGGAATATTATATCTCTACTAATGATGGTGATCCAGAACACAATGTAGTGATAGGTATTATAATTATTCTTCGAATAATTGTAAATGAAATATATTGTTTTTGGTTCTATATATTCTTTCATATCATGCATTTTTAGTCGAATAAATAAAAAATCACCACAAAATATAAAGGATGAGATATTTGTGACAATATAAAATGGGAATATTTTTTCATCTAATCTATATTACTCATATGTGGTCAATGTTTATGGACTAAACATCCCCAAAAATATGATACCAATTCCTTTATTGATGTTTGTTACTATATTTGTAATGGACTTTGTGCCCTTATATAAAGCTGACATCAAGTATCAAGAGAGGAAGATCTATCTTCACATATATATTCATCCTTATGTCTTAGAAAGTGTAAGGATGATGATGGATCTCCTTTTGGAAATTCATCTCTAATGGGTATATTATTTTCTTATGATGAAATATATTTTCCTCGAATGACTAAGTTCAATGATTTAATGATTCTTGAATACATGTCCATTATGATGGATTATACTAATTTATCCCTAAAGGGTATCATGGTATTCCTCCTAACTGAGACGTTGAGTACCAAATTGAACATATACCTAGATATATGTCTATTTCCGTGACACTGTATATAATGGCCACCATTGAATTATAAGAACTGAATAAGAAGTTAATGGATAATTTGGAAGATGGTTTTAAAAAATAATTTGTAACATCCGAACATGAATCCACTATATTAGTGGTCTGAGCTAGTTCACTACTAAGACACGTGTTCACCTCATCATACACAATGATGGCCTTAGAGTGTTACAATACAGGGACTATAACTTCTGAATTAGTATTCAATATAGTCAAATCATAAATAAAAAAAATCAAGATAAAAAAAATTAATAGATAAATAATTAAATAGATGATTCAAAACAACATCCACACATTAATATGATTTTACATAAATAAACAAATAAAAAAATAAAGATGGTATATAATATATGAATGTAATGGTGAATAAATAAGTAAGAAAAAGGTGATAATCCAAGAGGTAGACCGGGTACGTGATCACGAACCACCCCCAAACCCCCATGTCCAATCCTAACCAATAATGAAAATTGCATAGGGAAAAAGCCATGATCATGAACCTAGAACCATTATGTCTATTTTGTTACAAAATGACATCTCAAACTGGGTGTGATATATAATCAATTGGCCACTAACTATTGTTTTTAATTATATCTTTTCTATGAATATAAAATAATAAGTGTGTAGGTATATCAAAATAAATAAGTAAATAAAAAAATTACACGTCATTATTATGTTCCTTGAAGACACTTGGATGACCATACCTACATTGTCCTAAGAAAGGATGTCTCTATACACCTTACAACAATTATATATATGAACACAAAAGAGAATCCTATGAAACATTTACATGAACCAACATGGACCCGAGGATTAGTACCAATGTATCCAAATGATAGGATAAAATATCATATAAGGGATTTCATTCCTAGGGTTCCACACCCATCGATCATAAAATAAGGGACACCCTACCATAGTTTCCAAACATGTAATCGTAATGTAATGGATTCCATTCCCTGGTTTTGTCACCCTTATGATAAATATAACAGATTTTATGCTATGAGTGCTAAAATAATAATAATAATATAAGGCACTCAATTCCCATGGTTCGAAATCTATAGTAACAATATTGAAACAAAACTATGTAATTTGAGGGTCTTGATAGTGTCCCACCCTTCCATTTAATTCTAAAATTTTCTTCATGATGAATATAAAAAGGGTTATAATATATTTCATTTCTTCAATCATTATATTGATTATTAATATATCAATTAAAGTACAAGACACTTTATATTTCATTAAAAACAGTTATCTCTAAGAGAATAATTCACCATTTAACAAGATCAATGTTATAAATTTAAACAGTTTAACATTTCAATTTAATCCTATTTAGTTATAGGAATAAATCATGGTTAATAAGTTGAAGTGATATTTCCATACAATTAACATTTAATAATTTGGAATTAAGAATAACTCTTACATTAATTTTCTCATTATTAAATTTATCAATGTGATAAGGCATTTATAGATCACACACCAAAGGGTAGTTTAATTAATTGTAATGCATGACATGAAACAATGAAAAATAACTCACCCAAATATGTGGTTCAAGTTAATGTCATCGACCTTGTAAAGACCCGTAAAATTCAAGGAAAATTTTTTCTTAAATTTCTTTAGAATTTTACAAGAGCGCAGTTTCAGACGGCACCTGATTCCGAGGCCCGGAGTGCCCGGAATTAATTTCCGAAGTTTGGCTCGGGTACGTTCAGTGAACGAACGAGCGGGAATTCCTAAGTTTTGATCCGGTGCTCGGAATTGAAATCTGAGGGCACCGATGAACTCGCAGCACCGATATTCGCTTAAAGAGACCTTTTCGGGGGTTGCGTTTGTTGCGGGTTGAAAGTTAAGTTTTGGGGTTTTCAGTTGAATAAAATAAAATTTGTGTAAGACAAATTTTATTTTTAGTATGTTAAAAACCTACCTAAGGGGGTTGGAAGTGGGACCCACACCCACTTAACCTCCCTTGGGAGGATTAAGTGTGGTGGGGCCCACACGAACCCCTAGACTTTTCAAATTCCCTTAACCCCCTCTTAATTGACTTAAGTTACTTAATTAATTTTGGGGGTTAAACTCTTTTGAATTTCAAACTTTTGAAATTCTTTTATGTTTTGTAATAATAAAATAAGATGTTATCTTATTTTATTTTGGGTTGATCGTTTGTCTTCTTGAGAGGTGGAGAGCTCCTCTTCTACTTCTTCAAACTCAACGAAGAACGCGAAGAACGTCGTTCTTCAACGAAGAACTTCTCCGCCGAAGAACACGATCCATCTGCGACGCCATATCCGCGACGCGGCGTACTTCTTCTGCGTCATCTCTTCCGCGACGGTTTTCCGCGACGAACGCCATCGACAACGACTCTTCCTCCGACGTCAAAGGAATCGACACCGATATTCCACGACTTCGTCAACGTGTGATTATCGAGGTAGGGGTTCTTGAGTTCGTTGTTTACTTTATTATTTGACTTTCCTCAAGACTTGTCGAGGAACGCTCTTTTTCCGACGAAGAACGCCGCACCTCCTTTCTTCGTTCACTGTGACAACGAAGGGGACGCCACCTCTTCTTCGGACAACCTTCGTCGGCGTGCAAGTTTCGCCAACGACGTATCTCTTCGGGCATATCTCTTCGTCAACGGATTTGACGAACGACGACCGCGACGCCCGACCTCCGCGACGCCGTCTTCCGCGGGACGTAAACGATTCTTCGAATCTTAAACCCGAGGTAGGGGTTGTCGTTTTCTTTTGGTTTCCTTATTTTATTCTTGATCGTGATTTTATCAAGACTAACGTGTGACTTGATTTATTTTGAGTTGCGTTATTATTTTAACGTGAGGGGGGCCGGACCGCACGAACACGGCCGAAACCCCCCTCCAACGTTCTTGTTTGATCTTGCGGGTGGAAGCAAGTGGCATGGTGCCGTCGCACCACGCGGTTGATCGTGCATTTATTTTACGCAACGCCGTCGCGCTACGCCGAGGAGAATCTTCAAGAACGCGACGCCGTCGCGCCGCGTTGGAAGGAATCATGGCACGGCGAAAGGGGCGCGGTGCCGTCGCACCGCGCCGGACGACGAAGACCGCGGCCGGTTCCGGGCCGCGGCGGGACGAGAAGACCGCGGCCGGTTCCGGGCCGCGGCGGAAGAGGAGACCGGCGGCCGGGCCGCCGGCGTCGGAAGTCAAAGGCGGGACCAGAATTTCCGGTCCCGTTGGTAAAAACCGGCCGGCCAGCTGGCCGGCCGGATGACTTAAAACCGGGGAATTTAATTCCCCGGCCAAAGATTGAAAACCCCCCTCTTTAAGAGGGGGGGCGGTTCTTTAAGCAGGGGGGGGGGGGGGGGCTTTGCCCCCCGTTTCATGACAATCAAGCCCCCCACGTGGGGCGGGCGGTTTGTAAAAGCAAAGGGGCGCGGCTATATGCCGCGCCGACACCCAAAGAGCGGGGGCTGAGCCCCCTGCGTGCCACCCCGTGCGGTGCTAGGCGCCGCCGCCGCCGCCGCGGCCCGCCGCCGCCACCGCGGCCCGCCGCCGCCGCCACCGCGGCCCTCCGCCGCCGCCCCCGCGGCCCGCCGCCGCGCCGCCGCCGCCGGCCGCCGCGCCACCGCCGCGCCGCCCCCGGGGGGGGGGGGGGTCAGGCCGGGTCGGCCCGGACCCGGACCCCCCCGTTTCGAACCAGATTCGGTTTTTGGCTCATAACTTGAGCCTCGGACCTCCGAATGACGAACCGTCTACGGCAACGCGATCCTTGGATCGAGACGGTCGTTTCGGTATATCGCACTCAAGGTTTCGGTTTACTTTGAGTTCGGCCGGGTTGGTTCGTTCACGAAACCAATCGGGCCTTCGGAGCAGAAACGCTCATATCTTGAGCCACGAACGTCCGATTGACGCGCCGTCAGTCGCGTTGTGTTTCTCTTAATGAGACGGATCTTTTGGCATACTCCGCCCGAGGTTTGGACGCAGGTGGAGTACGGTCGGGTTGGTTTTTCCTTAAAAACCAACCGGGCCCCGGAGACGAAAAAGCCAATAACTCACAGACCGGGCGTCCGATTGATGCGCCGTCTGTTTCATTGACTTCCTCTTGATGAGACGGAACTTTTGACATACTCCGCCCGAGTTTTGGATGCAGTCGGAGTATGGCCGGGTTGGATTGTACCCGAAATCCAACCGGGCCCCTGGAACGGAAAAGCTGATATCTTACAGACAGGACGTCCGCTTGACGAGCCGTCAGCAGCGTTGGTGGTTACGTTGAGTAACGGTCCCTTTGAGTATACCCTATGGGAGTTCGGGGTACAGTTGAGATACGGCCGGGATTGGTTTCGCTCTCGAAACCAACCGGGCCCCTGAGACGAAAAGGCTAATAACTCACAGACCGGGCGTCCGATCGACGCGCCGTCTGTTGCGTTGAGACCCCTGTGACGAGACGGACCATTGAGACACTTCTTCGTGGGACTTTGAGATACTTGGAGTATCGACCTGTAGCTCGTGGAGCGGACCCTCCCAGTGACGAGCGTGCGAAGTACGGAGACCGTGTAGCTGGCTGAGACCTGACGACTGCTTGACCGACTCGACTTGGAGTGAGTCGACTAGCCCAGTGGACGGAGCACTACTTTTTGAGGTGCAGACCCATGGAGGACGGAGCACTACCTGTGTGACAGTGCAGACCCGCGGTGCTCGTCCGGAGAGTACCTCAGCAGGCTACTAGGGGGTGTGCACTACGGAGTTTGGGTGACATACCTCGGCGGGAAGCACTACTGTGTTTGGGTGGCTGGCCCGCAGTACTCGACAGGAGTAGTACTTCAGCAGTCTTAGGTTAGTGAGCAGTACCTCGGAGTCGTGACAGGACCACTGTACACTCTAGAGACGGAGCTCTTCAGCAGTTACGGTTTCGATAATGAAAATCCTGGTTTGAGCTGAGACTTTTGACCTTGTGTTTACCTCATGATTGAGATGGGTCACTTGCTAACTTTGGTATATGTATGGGCATATACCCGGGTAGTGGTTATCCGTCGTTTTCACAATCCTTGTGTTTCCTCATGATTGAGATGGGTCACTTGCTAACTTTGGTATATGTATGGGCATATACCCGGGTAGTGGTTATCCGTCGTTTTCACAATCCTTGTGTTTCCTCATGATTGAGATGGGTTACTTGATAACTTAGGTATATGTATGGGCATATACCTAAGTAGAGTTTATCTGTTGAGATCTTCTTGTGTTTATCCTTGTTGATTTTAGTGAGACCTTGAGGGTCTCGGGGTCCCTACTGAGTATCGTTATACTCACCCCTGTACGGGCTATGCCCGCACCTCGTTGTGTTGGTTGCAGACGACGGACAGTGCTGACAAAAGCCCAAGGTTCGAGGACTGGACGGTACCTGGAGGTGGACTATACGACGAGGCGGTACCCGGAGGAGGACCACTGGGCGGGACATACTCGGAGCGGATGGCGGGACCCGAGGAGCAGAGGATCTATCTGTACCCACCCTTCAGGTGGGATTTCCAGTGGACATCTCAGCGTAGCAGCTTTACTTTGCAGTCGCTGTTTTCCCTTTCGAGTTGTACTTTACAGTTGGGCTTGTATTTCCGGCCCCTTTTTACTTTTCAGCTCTTCTTTTTGCACTTAGTGTTTTTCTTCCGCTTGTACTCTGTGGTGCTTGTTTTCTTTTATAAAGGCAATGCCTTCCCAGTTATCGGGATTTTACGCCTTTGGTGCTAGTCGCCAGCCCCTGGCCTATGGAAGGCGGGCTTGGGGTAGTCACGGCACGGGCCCCGAGGACGGGTCGTGACAAATTGGTATCAGAGGTGGTCGGTTCTACCGCATACTCTGATCTTTCTTTCTGTGAAGCAATAGTGTTAAGGGTACCGAGTGTGGTTTTCAGTTCAGGGAGTCCAGTGTTGGTGCGGGCGGCCGACGTATCCATACACCAGGACCCTGACAACTGATTTCCGACTTTGTGCACGAAAACACTGATTGCGTGTGTGTTTTCAAAGGTTTTCCCCTTAAAACAGCTCAAACCAGGTCAGCTCACCAGGTATAATCGTTTGATCGTGTTACGTTGTTTCTTTCAGGATGGCCCCACGACGGCAGCCAGCTAGGGTTCCGAGAATCGAACGCGACGACAGCCCACCGAGCGACGAGGCCTCGGTGCAGGGCCCTTTGTCAGCAGTGGTACCGGCGGTAGCTCTACCCGCCGAGCCCCCGATGCTTCCAGCAGCATCCGCTAACGATGCACGTCGCCTCAGCGCACTGCATGAGTTTCAGCGCCAGCGACCGCCCAGGTTTCGCGGGGAGACGGATCCCCAGGCTGCAGAGGACTGGCTGGAGGCAGTGGTACGAGTGTTTAGGCTAGTGAGGACACCAGCAGACCTCATGGTGATCCTCGCTGCGAGCCTACTACACGCAGCAGCAGGTAGGTGGTGGAGCCACTTGTTTCAGTTTTGCGATGAGATGAACTTCGCATGGGAAGACTTCGAGACCTTCTTCAGGGTGGAGTTTGTGCCAGTATCTCTACACCCCGAGCGTGTACAGGAGATTCTGCCCTTACCGCGTGTTTTTCGATCAGAATCCGAGTCATCTGTGGGCAGTAGACAGATGATGCAAAAGTCCAGGAGGACCAGACCAGCAGTTGGGCGATCTCGGGTTTTAGGACCAGTGGTGCAGGGCACCCGGAGTGGGAACAGAGCTAGCCGTGCAAGGAGAAGGTTGTGTTACTCATGCCGTGGAAAGGGTCACCTGGCACGTGACTGTCCGACTCCTCGATCCGCAGGCTTGGAGGGAGCCACCGAGGTTGAGGCAGCGACAAATGCTTGAGCAACAGTAAAGCAGGTGGACAGGAGCAGAACTAGTGGATACGTCTCTTGTACTTCTAGTTCCATGTTGATGTTGCTTTTGTGTAGCGTCTTGTATTATGAGCTGCAATAATAAAAGACGCATCCTTTGTGATGTTTTCATTCCTGTCCTCTTTTGTGATGTTACTAAGAGGTTCCAGTTGACTGTTGACTTGACCCTCACTTGTGAGACACCTACTGGAGGAGACCAGTTACCACACACTGATGCCGACAGTGTGACTCAACCCTTGGAGGCGAGAGTAACGGTTGGATCTCTTAGTAGTAGCGTCGAGGCCTTACGACGTCATCCTTGGTATGGATTAGTATCATCCATGTTAGGATTGACTGTTTTAGGCAAAGAATGTGGTTCATCCAGGGGATGAGACCAGGTTTCTCTTATCGGCAAAGAAGAAATCTCGCAGCTCTTGTGGGACCAGAGATGGTCCGAGCCACGTCAGAAGAGGTCCATGTCATCCAGGAGCGGATGAGGACAACACAGAGCCGGCAGAAGTCATACGCTGACAGGAGGCGGAGGCCACTAGAGTTCGAGGATGGTGACCACGTCTTCTTGCGGGTCTCACCTCGACGTGGTATTTGGAGATTTGGCCGAGGCGACAAGTTATCTCCGCGCTTCATCGAGCCTTTCCAGGTCCTCAGTAGGATAAGAGAGGTGGCTTATCGCCTGGCTCTACCACCTCAGATACACCGGGTGCACGACGTCTTCCACGTGTCTCAACTGAGGAGATACGTGCACGACCCGACGCACATCTTTGATCATGTGGAGCTTGACGTTGACGATGGGGTGACTTTTACGGAGGTCCCGGTGGAGATAGAGGACCGACAGGAGCGGGTCCTACATGGGCGATCGATTCCTCTTGTGCGCAACAGATGGCGGCACGGGAATCTCCAGGAGAGCACATGGGAGCGGGAGGCTCAGATGCGTGCTCAGTACCCTCTTTTGTTTCCCTAGTTTTTGATGTAGCTTTACGGGGACATAAAGCCCAGAGGTGGGAGTAATGTAAAGACCCGTAAAATTCAAGGAAAATTTTTTCTTAATTTTCTTTAGAATTTTACAAGAGCGCGGTTTCAGACGGCACCTGATTCCGAGGCCCGGAGTGCCCGGAATTAATTTCCGAAGTTTGGCTCGGGTACGTTCAGTGAAGGAACGAGCGGGAATTCCTAACTTTTGATCCGGTGCTCGGAATTGAAATCTGAGGGCACCGATGAACTCGCAGCGCCGATATTCGCTTAAAGAGACCTTTTCGGGAGTTGCGTTTGTTGCGGGTTGAAAGTTAAGTTTTGGGGTTTTCAGTTGAGTAAAATAAAATTTGTGTAAGACAAATTTTATATTTAGTTTGTTAAAAACCTACCTAAGGGGGTTGGAAGTGGGACCCACACCCACTTAACCTCCCTTGGGAGGATTAAGTGTGGTGGGGCCCACACGAACCCCTAGACTTTTCAAATTCCCTTAACCCCCTCTTAATTGACTTAAGTTACTTAATTAATTTTGGGGGTTAAACTCTTTTGAATTTCAAACTTTTGAAATTCTTTTATGTTTTGTAATAATAAAATAAGATGTTATCTTATTTTATTTTGGGTTGATCGTTTGTCTTCTTGAGAGGTGGAGAGCTCCTCTTCTACTTCTTCAAACTCAACGAAGAACGCGAAGAACGTCGTTCTTCAACGAAGAACTTCTCCGCCGAAGAACACGATCCATCCGCGACGCCATATCCGCGACGCGGCGTACTTCTTCTGCTTCATCTCTTCCGCGACGGTTTTCCGCGACGGTTTTCCGCGACGAACGCCATCGACAACGACTCTTCCTCCGACGTCAAAGGAATCAACACCGATATTCCACGACTTCGTCAACGTGTGATTATCGAGGTAGGGGTTCTTGAGTTCGTTGTTTACTTTATTATTTGACTTTCCTCAAGACTTGTCGAGGAACGCTCTTTTTCCGACGAAGAACGCCGCACCTCCTTTCTTCGTTCACTGTGACAACGAAGGGGACGCCACCTCTTCTTCGGACAACCTTCGTCGGCGTGCAAGTTTCGCCAACGACGTATCTCTTCGGGCATATCTCTTCGTCAACGGATTTGACGAACGACGACCGCGACGCCCGACCTCCGCGACGCCGTCTTCCGCGGGACATAAACGATTCTTCGAATCTTAAACCTGAGGTAGGGGTTGTCGTTTTCTTTTGGTTTCCTTATTTTATTCTTGATCGTGATTTTATCAAGACTAACGTGTGACTTGATTTATTTTGAGTTGCGTTATTATTTTAACGTGAGGGGGGCCGGACCGCACGAACACGGCCGAAACCCCCCTCCAACGTTCTTGTTTGTTCTTGCGGGTGGAAGCAAGCGGCATGGTGCCGTCGCACCACGCGGTTGATCGTGCATTTATTTTACGCAACGCCGTCGCGCTACGCCGAGGAGAATCTTCAAGAACGCGACGCCGTCGCGCCGCGTTGGAAGGAATCATGGCACGGCGAAAGGGGCGTGGTGCCGTCGCACCGCGCCGGACGACGAAGACCGCGGCCGGTTCCGGGCCGCGGCGGGACGAGAAGACCGCGGCCGGTTCCGGGCCGCGGCGGAAGAGGAGACCGGCGGCTGGGCCGCCGGCGTCGGAAGTCAAAGGCGGGACCGGAATTTCCGGTCCCGTTGGTAAAAACCGGCCGGCCAGCTGGCCGGCCGGATGACTTAAAACCGGGGAATTTAATTTCCCGGCCAAAGATTGAAAACCCCCCTCTTTAAGAGGGGGGGCGGTTCTTTAAGCAGGGGGGGGGGCTTTGCCCCCCGTTTCATGACAATCAATCCCCCCACGTGGGGGGGGGGGGGGGGCGGTTTGTAAAAGCAACGGGGCGTGGCTATATGCCGCGCCGACACCCAAAGAGCGGGGGCTGAGCCCCCCGTGTGCCACCCCGTGCGGTGCCAGGCGCCGCCGCCGCGGCCCGCCGCCGCCACCACGGCCCGCCGCCGCCGCCACCGCGGAGTCGTGACAGGACCACTGTACACTCTAGAGACGGAGCTCTTCAGCAGTTACGGTTTCGATAATGAAAATCCTGGTTTGAGCTGAGACTTTTGACCTTGTGTTTACCTCATGATTGAGATGGGTCACTTACTAACTTTGGTATATGTATGGGCATATACCCGGGTAGTGGTTATCCGTCGTTTTCACAATCCTTGTGTTTCCTCATGATTGAGATGGGTCACTTGCTAACTTTGGTATATGTATGGGCATATACCCGGGTAGTGGTTATCCGTCGTTTTCACAATCCTTGTGTTTCCTCATGATTGAGATGGGTTACTTGATAACTTAGGTATATGTATGGGCATATACCTAAGTAGAGTTTATCTGTTGAGATCTTCTTGTGTTTATCCTTGTTGATTTTAGTGAGACCTTGAGGGTCTCGGGGTCCCTACTGAGTATCGTTATACTCACCCCTGCACGGGCTATGCCCGCACCTCGTTGTGTTGGTTGCAGACGACGGACAGTGCTGACAAAAGCCCAAGGTTCGAGGACTGGACGGTACCTGGAGGTGGACTATACGACGAGGCGGTAACCGGAGGAGGACCACTGGGCGGGACATACTCGGAGCGGATGGCGGGACCCGAGGAGCAGAGGAGATATCTGTACCCACCCTTCAGGTGGGATTTCCAGTGGACATCTCAGCGTAGCAGCTTTACTTTTCAGTCGCTGTTTTCCCTTTCGAGTTGTACTTTACAGTTGGGCTTGTATTTCCAGCCCCTTTTTACTTTTCAGCTCTTCTTTTTGCACTTAGTGTTTTTCTTCCGCTTGTACTCTGTGGTGCTTGTTTTCTTTTATAAAGGCAATGCCTTCCCAGTTATCGGGATTTTACGCCTTTGGTGCTAGTCGCCAGCCCCTGGCCTATGGAAGGCGGGCTTGGGGTAGTCACGGCACAGGCCCCGAGGACGGGTCCTGACAGACCTCCAACCACCTAAGAGGGTTCTAGGTCATGATCTAATAAATTACTAAAATTAATACATATTTAACAAAATAATAATGGAATATACGGTGCACCAATATTTTATTAAAATATTGGTCCTGAAGGGAAAATATAAGGACCACCTACCCTATGGTTAGGATAGACGGCTCATCCAATTTTACCAATTTTCTAGATGGAAGAATAGAAATGACGATATTTTTTGAATTCCTTGAAAATTGAAAAATTGGTAATTTTACCCCTTTTTAATGAGACACATGATTAATATGTGTGATTTAGCTAACTATTTTCCATCTATACAACTCATACTATCCAAGATCTATACCCCTCTTAGGTCAGGTTGACAGTTAGACAAACCATGCATGACATGTACGGTCACCACTGCAATTTATTGAAGATATTTTTCATAGTTGTGTGGCCTTCCACTTATGTTTTTACAATCCATATAGAACCCATACAATTACATATAATTTTGTTTTCTGAGTTCTCATTAACCATGTTATTACCATGTGATACGTTTTTCCTTTCCAAAAGATGGTCTTTCTATGTTCGTTTCTCCACAAACTCTATCGGGGTCATAGGAAAACTCTCGGGCCTTGTAACTCATCAAAAATTAGCACTTTTGAGTGATCCAACTCATGAAATTATTTTATAGATCGTAGATTAATATATGTTCCATCCATTATATTTATATATAATCCTCCATTTAGATTTTCAACCAATCCAAAACATGAGACCTTACAACCTCCCTACCATAGAACTTCTTGCCCTGCAAAATCCTTGTGGAATAACAAAAACATTTCCCCACCAATTTCAATTGTGAATTTCCACGCAAACATAAATGTTTTGTTTCCATATTCACATCCCACCTCTAGGAGCCAATTTTATAATATAATTAATAAACCACCAAAATCTATCCAATCATCATAACAACACTTGAAATGCCAAGATGATGCTTACCTGATCTCATCTAATCAAAAGGATGATCATAGTGTTGTCTATTTTATCAACCTTCCAAGGGTGCTCCATATCATATTTTCTAGAATAAATTGGTAAATTTAAAATCATTGTACTTCAACCATTATATTTTCACTATGAATCATGTCTAAGGAATACTAGAAACACTCTCTAAACATTTAAAAATTTTCACATGAGGACTATACTACAGGTCCTTGATTTGATGAAGATGATGAAACTACTAGAAACTAATACCACACTGGTTGCATTGGTTTCTCATTTATAGTCCATGACTGACCATTAAAATGCACATGTATCACCCCTTTGGCATGCCTGATGTGGTTATAGACCAACCACATCCATTTTAACAAGAGAACTCCAGTCAAAACGTCCCCGAATGACTATTTCTGAAAATTCTCATTTGACAGTCAGTGCATCATCCAATATCAAATTGAAATATTTACCCAAAGGTTTATCAAGATTTTGTTGAGCACACTCACTGAACCATGTGACAGAAGTATAGTGAAATATTTTAATTGAAACATATATTTTTTCTTTTAAGTGGATCATCCAAACATAGGAAAGGATTCTGCATATGAAAACATTGACTGATCCTATCTATGTTATCACACATAGAGGTCATGTTAACATGTCAGGTAGTTCCAATGTGTTATTTTATTGCATTCCTTCAATGGAATCCATGTATCACTCATGAAAACCAGTAATAATGACATATATCTAGGTCTATGATCATATTCACACATAATCATACAAAAGATTGGTCTTTTTCCATCAATCAAATATATGGTATTAATTAAGAAACTAAACACATTTATTTTCATCTAATAAACTAAAAACATTGATTTTCACATCTAAAAAATGATTTCTGATTACCATATATCATGCCCCATCAATTCCTTGACATAGCAACCGGCATGCCTATAATACTGCTCATGCTTGAGAACTATTATAAATGAAGTCCAACACCTATTCCAAATTCCCAATAATACTTTCCAAGATGATTTCCAAAATGGATGAAACATAAGGTGGGTTCACCACCCTTAAATTACCAATGTTTTACCACACCCAGTGGGAAAATCATTTAATAGATCATTGATAAAAACTCTTACAGAGTTTCTTACTTAAACCATAAATTGGTAGTTATGTATATTATTGTGAAGACAACACTCTATCAATGTAATATAAAAAATATTGAGATATTATTCATGATTTCCTTTACCATGTAGTACCCCAAGAATTCATCGATAGGAACATATCGCTCACTCGAGACATTATTCCTTCAAATAAGTTAAACATTATGAATCCAACACTGGAAACTATTTATCCTGATATTGAATTTCATTGTTCAACTATTGGTTGACTATCTCACTACACCCTAAACTTCCAATGAAATTGTATCCCTCATCACATGGAACATCCTTATTATTTATACACAAATACCTAGGTAATCATTCTTTGAAGAATCATATTTGAAATTTTCTATCATTAACCCTTACAAAGCCTCTCAACAATGTTCCATTCCATTCATCTTCCAAAAGAAAGTGGCATAAACTAGAATTTATATACTGAACAGGTGTACAAATTCATTCCACATTTTTGAGACCTGATTTTATTTTGTGAGTAGTCCACCATTATGTTCAAATAGACTGTGACACGGGGAAAGTCTATATTTTACTTTCTCAAAGCTCTCTTGGAACTCCACTAAAAAATATAGTACCTCACCTATGCCTTGATATATGTAATTAACCCTCTCCTGAGGGTGTTTTTCTAGTAACTACATCATCCAATGTGGAACCACTTGTCATCTTGGCAGGTCCCTGAATAGTCTGGACAATCAAAACTATTTCCATTATAAAATAACTAAAGGAATTTTTTTTTAAAAAAAGAAAGGCACCACCATGCCTAATTTGAAATAATCATGTATTACAATTGAATCAATATAAAAATGAGAATATATTTATGATCAAATCATTCATGTAAAATGAAAACTCTTTTCTAACCAATGTCATGGGATTCCATCAAATAAAAAAACACCACAGTCCCATTATGGTCTATGTCAAAATTAAGGCCTTTATGTCTCCCCCTAGCCTGATTGATCAACCCTTAAAACAAGTTCATATGGTATATTCAAAAATAACCAAGGTCTATCGCATAAGAACTATATGTCACACATGTGTATTAATGACTTGACATCTAAAGTGACTAAAAAACCACATCGAAGTGGTAAAATAGAAGCAGGTAAACAGATAAATGGCCTATGGGGGCCAAAACCTATTAACATAGGTTTAACAACATACCCTATAAGGAATTAGTCTAGTATCCCATAATAATTACTGACCATTAACTACTACAAAACACACTGTAAATAACACTGATAAATTTGATCTTTATCAACATGTAAATAAGCACTAATATATGATGCCCTTTATCAGCACTTTTTTTAATGTTGACAAAATATAATATTTATCGATGAATAATTTTAGCACTGATAAAGGTCCTCATTAAAATGTAATATTTAATCAAATAAAAATAAATATTACAAAAATTTCATTAATTAAGTAATTATTGGTAAAAATGACTAAATTGAATATACATATATTTAAATTTTAAAATATAATAAATAGAATTATTAAATATATAGATATGTGAAATAAATAAAATGAATTAATTAAACAAATAAAATGTTAAAATGAGTATATTAAAAAAATAATAAACATTTTTTTAATTGAATAATTATATATTAAAATGATGAAATTTAATATACATATATATTATAAATAAATATAAATAATATATATTAAATATAGATATATAAAATGAATAACATGTAATAATTAATCAACAAAATTAAAAATGAAGATATTACAAAATTATTTACCAATTTATAAATTTGATATTAAAAAAATTATTAATTTTAAAATATATATGTGTATTATAAATATTAATAAATAATATATATTAAATATATATATATACAATGAATAAAATGTTAATTAAAAATATATTAATGGATTATTCATTTTTAATGTTATTTTATTTTTCAATTTAACATATGTCAAATGTTGTGTGTTATTTTGATTTTACATTCACAAATATATGTAATTAATGCACTTTTATAAAAAAATGCACACACGAATATATTTTCACAATATAAAGAAATACATACACCAAATATTTATATAGTTTATCAAAAATTTAGAATATTTTAGAGTTTTTAGTGTTTCACAATTTATTTTTTTTATTAATAAATGTTTTTATCTATATGTAATACAATTATAGTTTAGGTATTCATTTTTAATTATTAATATTTTTAAATTTGATTATTTTATATATTTTATTTATATATATTTATTTACTATGTTGTCGTATTTTCAATATATATATATATATATATATATATCCATATTTTTTGATAATTTATATCAAAGTTATAAAACATATCTATTTTTTCAATAATTTTAATGTGTACTCATTTTGAGTTATTCAATTTCACTCATTTTTAAAATGCATGTATTTAATAATATATATCCACTAATAATATTAAAAATTCACTTTAAAATAAATATTTTTAAGTAAATATTTTTATAAATATATATTTACAATATATATTACAAAATTTATATAAATATAGTTCATATAAATAAATAATTATGATTTTTAAATTAGTATTTATAACATTTTAAATAGATAAATATATATATATTTAAATAATTTTAAAATTATAATTATTTTATTTAAATAATTATTAATATAAATATTTTACAAGAATTAATATTTTAGCATTCATAAAAATAATATTTATCATCATTGATCATTTTACCACTGATAAAAGTAGTCATTATCACTAATTTTATTAAAGAACTATTGAAAGTGTCTCTGATCTCTTTAAAATAACCCAAATAGTGGCTTAGTCAGCCTTGATTATCAAGATCTCGTGAAAATCCTTTGTTACTGGCATGACTTCACTACGTTCCCTCGAAGCTTCAAGGCTATAATAAAATGTTTTTTATTTTCGACTTTTCATATAACATTGTTTGATTTTTTGGGTTATGTATTTTTTGTTTTTTCACTGTTCGAAACCATAACTAACCCTACATCTCATCTCCTCTCTATTGAAATACAATGAGGGACCCGATGTTACTCTCTTGTAACACTGATACCCCAACAGTCATTATATCCATAAAAAACAAAAATCGAATTGTCATACACAGTTAATAAACAACATTATAGTTCTGAACTGATGCTCAAAGAGGATGAATATGGTTCTTAGATAGTGCACGATATGATTCTCTTAAATTATACTCTCATGCAATCTTTATTTGATACAAAAACGTCTCAGTTTTTTATTATTTATCATGTTCTGGGTCATATGAGATTACATTTTGAAATGAAACCTCATGTGTTGAATCTTAGAACACCTCGTGAAAAAAGATAATCTATAGAATTTAACTATGAAACATGTTCTATAATATTCATTAATGCCAATATTTCTAGGATATCTCTGTTCTTAAGACAGATATCTTTAACCATATTTTTGGAATCATTAGCTAACATCCTTCAAGATGTGCATCAATTGTTATACAAGGTAATTTAGTTTCAAAAATTTTAATGGTGTTGAAAATCTCTTTATAGGGTATTGGGATGTGAATGTGGGAACAACATGACTATTGTTATTGATTTTTGGGACTATGGTGGATTAAAATATATATATAACCGGAAAGTGAGGAATCCTTGGGCAGAATAAAGTGATGTCGAATGTTTGTGGGATGAGATTACTTTTTCAGGTCCATTAGAGTAGGGGTATTCCAATTCATTTACAATTGAGTAAACCTTTTGAGTTAGTCCATTAGTGTAGGATCCTAGGGAACTTTAATCCACCTTGTCTATTAGATGTGAAAAATTTCTACTAATGTGGTTTGTTGGGAATCCTCCCATGGTCCTTTTGAGCGATTTATTCTAGGAAGGTTTATTAGATAAGGTTGGTAAATTATTTATGGCTGAGTAGTCTATGGATACTACTCTACAAGTTTCTTCTATAGTGATAGGTATTGTACTAGTACATTATACTCTTATTGATTTTCTGGTGACATAGATGAATCTAATTCATTATTTATGATTTTCTTATATTTCATCTAGGATTGTGATTAGAAATTATTCACAATGTTAATAAAATCAATATTATATATAATTAAATATATGAAAAAAGAGTAATTGGTGTCCATTTAATTGATTAGTAACTTTTGTGTGTCCTTCTGTATCTATCCCTCGCCTATATATACACAATGCCACCCTACTTTGTAAACTCATTCAAGCTCCATACGAGGCCACTATGAACTGAATCTCTATACATTTTTGTGAATGATTCATGGAACACATGACAGTTTTGAGAAACATAAATAACTTTTAGTAAAAAAGGATCATGTTTTTCACAAATATGGTTTTGTAAATTACCATTCATTTATTTAAGTTAGATACATAATAATGTACACTCCATGCATAAAATTCCATAATTTCTTGCATCATGCATGAAAATTGTTACAATCATGAAGAGAGATATAATTATTTCATACTACCTAACAATTATCCTTTGCTAGCATTATTTAATCCATCACGAGAAAAATTATTTTCTTTCATCTGTTGATGAAGGATTGGACTCCCTCTTTCAAACTATCCTTCCTCCCATAACATTGGTTCTACAGTTCCTTGATGAAATACCTCCCACTCATATAGTATTCATTAATTGTTTTCAAGTCCACTTTAATGTAATTGAATACTATATCTCCCGACTCATTCATCAACTCTTTCATCCTTTCATCCTCCTCATTTACTACTTCATGGGAACATACAAATTTTCACTCGAGAATTAATCATAATATAATGAATGAATTTGTTTGGTTTCATGATATTAATTTTCATGTACAACTCACTTAGTAACTTATGAAAAAACAACATCGAAAATTACTTTTATTTTGAGTGTGTTCACACTAGATATTATTAGAACTTAGAAGAGAATTATACTTGGAAGGGAATACTACTATAATAAGTCATCTAATCTGACTCGAATTCATTCCTCCCATAATGATCAGAATAATCCATCCCTATTTTCGGATTCATCTTATGTATAATTTCTCTTGGAAACAAGGATAAATTTCATTTTTTCAAAATCTCCCATCCACCTCACATCAATACTAGCACATTTTTGTGTCTCCTATAATCCCTACCAAAAAATAAACATTTAATAGGATGTGGAAGAAATAAATGTTTGTGAGTGGAAGTAAATGACTATTAGTGGTAGTCATGTGGACATGAATGTTCATTAGTTCATTTTTGTAATGTAATATGTTAGAAGGCAAAATTAAATTTTCATTTATGTTATTTTTTTCCTCGCTGTAAACTCAACTTCTATCTCCCAGATAGTTATTGAATTATGTCTCTTGAGACTCATCCCACATGTATTCTATGTTGTTGAACTACTTTGAGGAATAGTAATCCAAAATGATCAAGGGATAACATTTAGTTATAGATGTTCAATAAACATAGGTGGATTTGCATATAAGACGAAAGATAAATATCCGTAAAAAAAATGAAGTATAAACTATTCGGGAGGAAAGCCATCAATGAAATTTGGAACAAAAATGATGTGATGAGGGATAGTCTGAATGAGGGAGTCCAATCCATCATTAAGGGATGTAAGACAGTAAATTTATCAGGAGAGATTAAATTAAAGTTGTGAATATTATTTGTACTACGATATTGATGTATTATATCACTGGTGATGACAATAAAAATTTTGAGACAATATGCATGGAATTGTGTACTTTTATGCATGGAGTGTATTGTATTTTTGTAATTCAGGAAAAATTAAACGATATACTACCCATGAAGGAAATATATTCTTCACATTATTATCATAGAAATCCCAAGGAATAATATACAATTATTAATGAAACTATGAAATTATTAGGGGATCAATTACATGTTGATGAAAAAAACATTGATGCAACATCACAGTGGTCAATAACATTTTCAAGGAAAGAGTTTTGGGTATAAAATTTGATGTCTTTTGGAATCAACATAGCCAACCTATTGACCCCATGAAGTCAATTTTCATTAGTTATCTTGTGGTCATAATGAGGATTAATATGATGATAGATATTGATTTATGGTTTCATTTCTAACTTGTAACGAATGAAATACATTATAAATATATGTCTATAATTTTAGAATTTACATTCTATATTATTCTGAACAATTATATAATGAAACATTTATTTAATTTTCAATATTCTTTGCAGACATTTTTTATTTTAGAAAATTTTATATGAAATATGTCTTAATGGTTATAAGAAAATACCATAAAGGATTCGTAAATCTCCCTAAAAAGTTAAATATTAGGGATAATCAGGGGAAAATAAAACACCACCATCACTTAGTTATGAAAACGTTATAAATAAGGAAACATGGAATTCTTTCATTAATCATCATAATAAGAAATAAATTTCGGTGAATTTAATTCTATAATATATTATTTGACAATTTTTATTTTATCCAACTTGATTCAAAATTGTTTATTTTTAAAAAAAGTGTTCTAAAAATAAAGAACATGAATATTAAACAATATACCCCTATCAAAAATCAAGGATGGGGTACGCTTCATTAGAAACGAAATTTGGAATGTCATTTAAATAACAAAATATATTTTTATTTATGTGATATAAAACAACATAGGTTCATTTGATTATATAATGATTGATGAATCAAAATCTGAAGCCACTTCAATCCCACATCATGTTCTATCGAAGGTGGTTCAAATAAATAAAGAGGGTAATTTTATTGACGAAAACAAAAAAATATGGCAAACATGTGTAAGTATGACATAATTGTAATTAATTATGATTTATAATAATTTAAAATTAATATATATATTTTTTCATATTTTTAATATTATTTAGACACAAGAATTAGGAATGCCCATACCAGAAGAAAATTTACATTCAATAGCTTTGAGGAGACTTGAACAATTTGGTCACATTAGAGGTTTAAATTTTAGAGTTTATCCTATCACATATTTCAGGAAGATAAATCCTCATAAAGATACATATAATATTATCAGTCAATTTCAGACACTAATGGACTCACTACAAGATATTATATTGCAGTCTGATTATGTAGACCAATGTATAATAAATGATCAAAGTGAAACAATGGTAGTGAAAAGGTCCGTACATGATCCAAATGATCCCACATGCTTTGAGGCTAGTCATTCCCCCAAACCTCATAGAATTATAGGGGTAATAAATTATTTCATTACTATTTCCCCAATATTTGAATCATACATCTTCTGATAACATGATGTTACTCAAATTCTAGAGGGTACAGTTATATGTGATTTGTATCTGTCAACACCCGCATACCACCATGTTGTAATGGGTAGAATTTTAAATATCATGGGAGACCAAATACCCAATAAAGACCACTTAAAATATCACATGAGAGTGTGGATTAAGGTATCTTATGAGCTGATTTCTTTATCACATGATCCAGTTGATGGTCTAGATATTACAACGGCCAAAGATGATATTGGATCCTGTATAGCATGGCCATATAATTTTATAATGATACATACATAATGTATTTAGAAATTTTGTTCATATGAAAAAATTTAATAGTTTATGATAAATGGTTTGATGTGAGGTATGATATTACAAATTTATAAAGAAGAAGGAAACATATGTTTGAATAAAGAAAATGTAGTGAATCAGGTAAGAAAACAAGATAACTATTCGAGAGTACCTTATCCCCACCAATTCCATTATAATAGTTATTATCATTACAACTTCATATAGAGACCACATTTAATAATAAATCTACTACTCACACTGAATATTATGAAGAAATATATAGATATCCCTTGACAGACAAAATTGGTCTCAAAAATCTAAATGATATTACCACACGTGAATGGATGTGCATCTCAGTTGTGAATACATACATAAGGTACATTTTCATAATATGTTTTTCATAATAGTGAGGTAATATGTTTATTAATACATATAACTATTAATATTTTGTACAGACGTTTATATCACACTACTAAAAATTTTCGTTTTTGCGGCTGCTAAAGTGGGCGACCGCCATTTGCGGTCGCTAAAGAAGGTATTAGCGACCGCCATTGGCGGCCGCTATTACGAAACTAAAATTCCAGTGTGATTTTTTTCCCGCGCGCGCTTCTTCTTATTTCCCTCTTGCTAAATTTAGCCGCTGCAAATGGTCACCACCGCACGCCGCCGCACGCCACCGCACGCCGCCTCTCTTTATGTCGGACCATGCTTCCCTCATGACCACCGTCTACATTCCTGAACCCTCACCTCGAACTTCCAGTGACCTCATCTTCATCACCCGAAGAACGAACCACCCACTTGCCGTCGTGTGTCCTCCGTGGCCAGCGGGGAAGGTCTGTGTTCTTGCCATATGCTGCGAGACGAGAAGAGACCCGCATGCGCGTGTTCCGTTGATGTGAAACATTAGCGACCGCCATTGGCGGTCGCTAATGGGCTTTACCGACGAAGCTACAGCGACCGCCAAAAGCGGTCGCTAGGCGGTCGCTAAAGCCTTTTAGCGGCCGCTTTTGGCGGTCTCTAAAAGTGCTATTTCTAGTAGTTTCATGACAATATAAATGGAATATTCTATGAATAATGATTTGTATTCATTAATCCGTGTATCATTTTTATGTTAGAAATTACATTTAATGAGAATGAAATTAATACAGAAAACGTTTGGTTACTCATAGCATTTACTAAAAAGCATCAGATGACAGACCCTATTGATACATATATGGAAAAGATAAAAATCTACAATCAAATGACACTAAATAAATTTTTTATTTTTTTGATACATATTTTTTTTTGTTTTTTTAAGATTCAATACATATAGATAACACTCTATATGGACACAAAGAATATTTATTTCATGGATCCAATTCATGGATATGAAACCAACCTACCAAAAATTATGTTTATTTTGAATATGTAATACACTAAAATCAATGTTTTAAAGATATACTTCAAATTATATGTCTTGTATTTGTTTTAACATGAATTTTGTTATGATACAGTGGTCACTCAGTACATTCTAGATCACAGAATGACACCATTGTATGAAGGGATAAAGCCTGAGGATTACTAAAAATTGAATTAAATTAAAGTATATATAGAAATATTGAACTATAAAAACATTTCAAAACAGTTTACATATTTTGGTCAATGTTTATGTATTTCATGATATAAGATAATGACACTGATTGTGGATATTATGTTTTTAAATTTATGATAGAAATCATAAAACATGAAAATACTACCATCCCCTAATTGGTAATTTCCCAAGGTAATTATAATTTCACTAAATATATTTAATAGTTATTTTTTTTATATTATCTCAGTACTATAAAGACTTCTAACAACCTTGTTACTCAAATGAAGAAATCAGTTTTTATAATGTTTATTTGAAGGAATACATTTTTTCAGAGTGTTTGCCAACAACAATTTTCAGAATGTTTTCCTACAAAAAATTTCAGTGATTACCTATAATGCTTGTGATCTAGTATGAGTTATAACCTTCAAAACATATTAAGGTATTGAAGAATTAGTGTCAAGAATACTTATAAATTATTTTTTATAAATTTCTCAAGGATAAGTATATTGGTGGAATTCAATTTTTGGGAAACATTCACGTACAAACAATAATATTGTTTGTTATTCTTTAAGGAAAATACAGTGATAGAGGTAGAGTTGGAGGTGAATGTGGAGACAAAGTCATAGGCATAGTCCAACGTGGAGGAGGAAGAAAAGGTGATGACCAATGTGAAGACTGAGGTGGAGCAGGATATGAATATTTGTCTTAAAGATAATAAAATTAATTGGAAATTATATAGAATGAGGATCATAAAATAATTATTTTTGAGAATTTATTTAAAAGTACACAAAACACATCTAACATATGATAAGATCTATTATGGAAGTGTTTTATGTCACCTATTGAACAAATGTTTTTTCCCACTTATCTTGATAATTCATTTATGATATATATAAATTAGTCCCATGTCAAACCCACAAAATATGACACTTGTATGGATCTAAGTGCATGTTTCATGTTTAAAATGATATTTTAGATAAAAAACACAAGCTGTATACACAAAAATGAGGAAAAACATTCTAATTATTTTTATACATATGTACAATGATGCATGAGCCATTTAGAATGTGTAGAAATATAAAAACCCTCAATCTTATGCATGGATTAGTGAGTATGACTCAATGTGTTTTTTTTATACAAAATTGACATTAATTTTAGTGAAATAAATGACAAACTCAATACTAAGAAAATTCATTGAGATTTTTTTGGTACATTATGAAAATGATACATATTTCATTTGTGACATATAAGAATCATCAAAATCTCAATCTGATGCATGGTGTTAGAGGTATAACTCCAAGTGTCTGTTATCAATTTAAAATTGACATGTTAATACAAAAAAGTGTAACTCACTAAAACTGATAAAACATGGATGTTTTTTCATGATAATTTTTTACAATGATTCATAATTAATTTGTGATGTGTATGAGTCAGTCTCATTTCAAACCCACACATGATTCCATCTATACTACTAAAATTGTGTTTTTCCTGTTTTAAATGATATTTTAGTAAAAACTCATGTGGGGTACTCAAAATAGAGGGAACAAAATTTGATTATTGTGATAATTTAGTAAAATTTTCCATGAGTCATTTGGGATGTGTAAAAATCTGCCAAACCTCAATCAGATGCATGGTGTGACTAATATGCCTCCAATTGCATCTTTTTATTCCAAATTTTCTTTAATTTTAGTGAAAAAAACAACTAACAAACACAAAAAATATAAAACACAATTGAATTATTTTTGTAGATTATGAAAATGATTCATATGTAATTATTGATGTGTTGGAAGGATACACACTTCTATTCAATGCATGGTATGAATATTATGACTCCATGTGTCCATTTTTAGTATAATATTAAAATTTTAATACAAATAAGTTTCACTGACTAAAAACCAAAAAGCCACACTATGATTTACTTGATAATGTGGGACATAAAATAGTAATTCAATTTTGATGGGTATGAATCTATTCAATGTCATACCCCCACATGATACCTCGCATAGGGCTCAGATTGTGTGTTTCTAGTTTAAAATGAATTTTTAGTAAAAAACCCATGCAGCATACATAAAATAGTCGAAAATCATTATGATTGTATTTAGTCATTAGAAAAATGATCCATGAGTCATTTGGGATGTGTAGAAATCATCCTAACCTCAATCTGATGCATGGTGTTACCATTATGACTCAAAGTTTGTCTTTTTATCCAAAATTGACATTAGTTTTATTTAAAAAACAACTATCATATTCATAACTGAGAAAAAAACAGTTGTATTGTTTCGGTACATTAAGAAAATTATCCACAAGTAATTTGACATTTATAAATCATGCTCACCTCAATTGGAATCATGGTGTGAGTGGTAGGAATCAAAGTGTATGTTATCAGTTTAAAATTGACATTTGTATAAAAGAAAGTGTCACTCACTGATATCAGGAAAAATACACTCTCATTGTCTAGATTATTTTGGAAAAATTATTTTTATTTCATTTTTTATTTGTTTGAATCATTATCATTTCAAACCAGCAAATAATACCACCTGAATGGCTAAAGTAATTGTTTGCGGTTTAAAATGACATTTTAGTAAAAAAAAACCCTAGTGGAATATTCAAAATATAGAAAATTAATTCTACTCGTTTTGATACATTAGGAAAATGATACATGAGTTATTTGGGATGTTTAAAAGTCATATGATCCTCAATTAGAAGAACAATGTGACCATTACGACTCCACATGCATCTTTTTGATCAAAATTAGAGTTATTTTTAAAGAAAAAACTACTAACATACTCAAAATAGAGAAAAAAATTCAGATTTATTTTTTTCATTAGTAAAATGATCCATATGCACCTTCTTGATTGAAGGAATCATCCTCATATCAATCTGAAGCATGATGTTTCCAATATGTCACGAAGTGCCTATTATCATTTTTAAAATTGATATTTTAATACAAAAATGTTTCAGTCATAGAAAACCATGAAAACACATTAATATTATCCTTATAATTAAGTAAAATGAATTTTAATTCATTTTTTACATGTATGAATTATTCTTATTTCAATCACACACACGATGCCACCTATATGAATCAATGTTCTTTTTTCTAGTATAAAATGACATTTTTCCTAAAAACGCAAGTGGCCTACTAAAAATAGTGGAAACAAATTATGATTTTATCGATTCATTTGGGAAATGATCGATGAGTCATTTGGGATGTGTATAAAGTATCATTACCTCAATCCAATGCATAGTTTCACCAGTATGACTCTATGTATGACTTTTTATTCAAAACTGACATTACGTTTAGTGAAAAAATAACTCACATAGACCATGACATAGAGAAGTTCTGTATTTAAATTTCTCAAATATCTCTTGGAACTCCACTACAAAATATAGTACCTCACATATGCCTTGATTTATGAAATGAACCATCTCCTAATGGTGTTTTTCTAGTTACTACATCATCCAATGTGGAACCACTGGTCATCTTGGCATGTACCAGAATAGTCCAGACAATAAAAAATACTTCCATTAGAAAATAACTAAAGGAAATTTTCAAAAAAAAACAAAGGCACCACCATGCCTAATTTTAAATAATCATGTATCACAATTGAATCAATAGAAAAATGAGAATATATTTATTATCCAATCATTCATGTAAAATGAAAACTTTTTTCTAACCAATGTCATGGGATTCCATCAAATAAAAAAACACCATAGACCCATTACGGTCTATGTCAAAATTAAGGCCTTTTGGTATCCCCCTAGCCTGATTGATCAACCCTGAAAACAAGGTTATTTGGTATATTCAAAAATAACTAAGGTCTGTCACATAAGAACAATATTTCACACATGTGTATTAAATACATGACATCTAATGAGACTAAAAAACCACCTCGAAGTGGTATAATAGAAGCAGGTAAATAGTTAATTGGCCTATGGGGGGCCAAACCTATTAACATAGTTTTAACAACATAACCTATCAGGCATTAGTCTACTACCCCGTAATAATTACTGACCATTAACTACTACAAATCACAATGTAAACAGCACTGATAAATTCTATCTTTATCAACGTGAAAATAAGCACTAATATATGATTCCCTTTATCAGCACTTTTTAAAATGTTGACAAAATATAATATTTATTGATGAATAATTTTAGCACTAATAAAGGTCCTCATTAAAATGAAATATTTAAACAAATAAAAATAAAAATTGCCAAAAATTCATTAATTAAATTATTATTGGTAAAAATGACTAAATTGATTATACATATATATAAACATTATAATATAATAAATAGTATTTATTAAATATATAGATATGTGAAATAAATAAAATGAATTAATTAAACAAATAAAAAGTTAAAATGATTATATTAATAAAAATAATAAACATTTTGTTAATTAAATAATTATTGATTAAAATGAGGAAATTTAATATACATATATATTATAAATAATAAATAATAATATATATATTAAATACAGATATATAAAATGGATAAATTGTAATAATTAATCAACAAAATTAAAAATGCAGATATTAAAAAATTATTTACCAATTTATAAATTTAATATTAATAAAATTATTAATTGTAATATATATATATATTATAAATATTAATAAATAATATATATTAAATATAAATATATAATGAATAAAATTTTAATTAAAAATATATTAATGGATTATTAATTTTTAATGTTATTTTATTTTTCAATTTATCATATGTCAAATGTCGTGTGTTATTTTGATTTTACATCCACAAATATACGTAGTTAATGCACTTTTATAAACAAATGCACACACAAATATATTTACACCATATATAGAAACACATACACCTAATATTTATATATATTATCCAAATATTAGAATTTTTTAGAATTTTTATTATATCACAATATATTTTGTTTTTTATCAATAAATGTTTTTATCTATTTGTAATACTATTGTAGTTCAGGTATTCATTTTTAATTTTTAATATTTTTTAATTTGATGATTTTATATATTTTATTTATATACATGTATTTAATATGTTGTAGTATTTTCAATATATATATATATATCCATATTTTTTGATAATTTATATCAAAGTTATAAAACATATCTAGCTTTTCAATAATTTTAATGTGTACTCATTTTGAGTTATTCAATTTCACTCATTTTTAAAATCAATGTATTTAATATTATATATCCACTCATAATGTTAAAAATGTACTTTAAAATAAATATTTTTCAGTAAATATATTTATAAATATATATTTACAATATATATTAAAAAAAATTTATAATTATTGTTCTTGTAAATAAATAATTATGATTTTCAAATTAGTATTTAAAACATTTTAAATAGATATTTATATGTATATTTAAATAATTTTAAAATTATTATTATTTTATTTAAATAATTATTAATATAAATCCTTTACAAGTGTCAAAATTTTATCATTCATAAAAATAATATTTATCATCATTGATCATTTTACCACCGATAAAAGTAATCATTATCACTAATTTTATTAAAGAACTATTGAAAGTGTCTATGATCTCTTTAAAAGAACCCAAAAAGTGACTTAGTCACCCTTGATTATCAAGATCTCGTGAAACTCCTTTGATGTTTGCATGACTCCACTACTTTCCCATGAAAGAATCAAGGCTAGAATATAGTGTTTGTTTTTTTTTCTACTTTTCATATAACATTGTTTCATTTTTTGGGTTCTGTATTTTTTCACTGTTCAAAACCATAACTAACCCTACATCTCATCTCTTATCCATTGAAATACATTGAGGGTCCCGATGTTACTTTATTGTAACACTGATACCCCAACAATCATTATATCCATAAAAATCCAAAATAAAACTGTCATACACAGATAGTAAACCACATTATACTTCTGAACAGATGCTCAAAGAGGATGAATATGGTTCTTAGATAGTGCACGATATGATTCTCTTAAATTCTAATCTCATGCAATCTTTATTTGATACAAAAACGTCTCACTTTTTTGTTAGTTATCATGTTGTGGGTCATATGAGATTACATTTTTAAATGAAACCTCATGTGTTGAATCATAGAACACCTCATGGAAAAAGAGAATTTATATAATTTAACTACGAAATATGTTCTATAATATTCATTAATGCCAATATTTCTAGGATATCTCTGTTCTTGAGATGGATATCTTCGACCATATTTTTGGAATCATTAGCTAACATCCTTCAATATGTGCATCAATTGATATACCAATGTAATTTAGTTTCAAATATTTTAATGTTGTTGAAAATATCTTTACTGGGTATTGGGATGTGAATGTGGGAACAACGCGACTATTACTATTGATTGTTGGGACTATGGTGGATTAAAAAATATCTCTGACCGGAATGTGAGAAATCCTCGAGCAGAATGAAGTGATGTTGAATGTTTTTGGGATGAGATTACATTTTCACGTCGATTAGAGTAGGGGTATTCCAATTCATTTTCAATTGAGAAATCCTTTTGAGTGATTCCATTAGTGTAGGATCCTAGGGCACTCTAATCCACCTTGGCTATTTGATGTGAAACATTTCTACTAATGTGGTTTGTTGGGAATCCTCCCGTGGTTCTTTTGATCTATTTCTTCTAGGAAGGATTATTAGATAAGATTGGTAAATTATTTATGGATGAGTAGTCCATGGGTACTAATATATAAGATTATTCTATAGTGATAGGTACTATACTAGTACATTATACTCTTGTTGATTGTCTGGTGACACAGATGAATCTGATTCATTATTTATGATTTTCTTAAATTTCATCTAGGATTAAGATTATAAGTTATTAAAAATGTTAAAAAAATCAATATTATATATAATTAAAGATATTAAAAAAAGTAATTGGTGTCCATTTAATTTATTAGTAACTTTTTTGTGTCTCTCTCTATCTATCCCTCACCTATATATACACAATTCCCCATACTTTGTAAACTCATTCAAGCTCCATATGAGACCACTGTGAACTGCATCTCCATAAATTGTTGTTAATGATTAATGGAACACATGATTTTTTTAGAAACATAAATAACTTTTAATAAAAAAGGATCATGGTTTTAAAAAATAAGTTTTTGTAAATTACCATTAATTTCGGTAAGATAGATACATAATAATGTACACTCCATGCATAAAATTCCATAATTTCTTGCATCATGAATGAAAATTGTTACAATCATGAACAAAGATATAATTATTCCATACTACCTAACAATTATTATTTTCGAGCATTATTTAATCCACCATGAGACAAATGATATTCTTTCATCTGTTGATGAGGGATTGGACTCCCTCTTTCAAACTAGCCTTCCTCCCATCACTTTGGATCTACAGTTCCTTGATGACATACCTCCTACTCATATAGTATTCATTAATCATTTTCAAATCCACTTTAAGGGAATTGAATACTATATCTCCCAACTCATTCATCAACTCTTTCATCCTTTCATCCTCGTCATTTACTACTTCTTAGGAACATAAAAATTTTCACTTGAGAATTAATCATAATATAATGAATGGATTTGTTTGGTTTCATGATATGAATTTTCTTGTACGACTCACTTAGTAACTTATGAAAAAACATCATCAAATTTTACTTTTAATTTTAATGTGTTCACAGTATATCCTATTAGAACTCATAAGATATGTTTAATTGGAAGGTAATACTACTAAAATGAGTCATCTAATCTGACTCGAACGCATTCCTCCCATAATGAGCAGATAAATCCATCCATATTTTTGGATTCATATAATGTATAATTTCTCTTTAAAACATGGAGAATGGCCTTTTTTCAAGATCTACCATCCACCTCACATCAATACCAGTACATTTTTGTGTCAACTATAAGCCCTACCAAAAAAATAAACATTTAATAGGATGTGTAAAAAATAAATGTTTGTGAGTGGAAGTAAATGACCATGAGTGGTAGTCATGTGGACATGAATTTTCATTCATTCATTTTTCTAATTTAATTTTTTAGAAGTCAAAATTAAAATATAATTTCTATTAATTTTTATCCTCATTGTAAACTCAACTTGTGTCTCCCAGATAATTATTGAATTATGTCTCTTGAGACTCACCCCCCATCTATTCTAAGTTGTTGAACTACTCTGAGGAATAGGAATCCAAATGATCAAGTGATAAATTTTGGTTATAGATGTCCAGGAAACATAGGTGGATTTCCATATAAGACTACAGATAAATCTCCATCAATAAAATGAATCATAAACTATTTGGGAGGCAAGTCATCAATGAAATTTGGAACCAAAATGATTGGATGAGAGCTAGTCTGAATGAGGGAGTCCAATCCATCATTAAGAGATGTAAGACAGTAAATTTATGAGGGGAGATTAAATAAAAGTTGTGAATATTATTTTTACTACGATATTGAAGTATTATATCCTTGGTCTTGAAAATTAATTTTTTTAGACAAGATGCATGGAATTGTGTACTTTTATGCATGGAGTTTATTTTATTGTTACAATTCATGAAAAATTAAACGATATACTAACCATGAAGGAAATATATTCTTCACACTATTAACATAGAAATCCCAAGGAATAATATACATTGATTAATGAAACTGTGAAATTATTAGAGGATCAATAACATATTTATGAAAAAATCAATGATACAAAATCACAGTGATGAATAAAATTTTCAAGGAAAGAGTTTTGGGAATAAAATTTTAGGTTGGTTGGAATCAACACAGCCAACCTATTGACCCCATGTAGTCAATTTTCATTAGTTATCTTGTGGTCATAATGAGGATTAATATGATGATAGATATTGATTTATGGATTCATTTTTAACCTGTAATGAAGTAAATACATTGTAAATATATGTCTATAATTTTATAACTTACTTTCTATATTATTCTAAAAAATTATATAATGAAACATTTATTTAATTTTAATTATTCGATGCAGACATGGTTTATTTTAGAAAATTTTATATGAAATATGTCTTAATAGTGATAATAAAATACCATAAAGGATTCTTAAATCACCCTAAAAAGTTAAATATTATGGATAATGAGGGGAAAATAAAACACCACCAGCACTTAGTTATAAAAAGTTTATAAATAAGGAAACATGGAATGCTTTAATCAATCATCATAGTAAGAAATAATTTTAGTTGAATTGCAGTCTATAATATGTTATTTGATAATTTTTAATTTATCCAACTTGATTCAAAATTCTTAATTTTTAAAAAAAGAGTTCTAAAAATAAAGAACTTGAATATTAAACAATATACCCCTATCGAAAAGCAATGATGGGGTACGCTTCATTAGAAAAGAAATTTGGAATGTCATTTAAATAAAAAAATATATTTTTATTTAGGTGATATAAAACAACATAGGTTCCCTTGTTTATATAATGATTGATGAATCAAAATCTGAAGCCACTTTAATCCGTCATCATATTCTATGGAAGGAGGTTCATTTAAATAAAGAGGGTAAATTTATTGATGAAAACAAAAAAAATATGGCAAACATGTGTAAGTATGACATAATTGTAATTAATTATGATTTATAATAATAGTTAATTAAAATATATATTTTTTAATATTTTTAATATTATTTATACACAAGAATTAGGAATTACTATACCAGAAGAAAATCTACATTCAATAGCTTTGAATATACTTGAACAATTTGGTCACATTAGAGGATTGCCTTTTGGAGTTTCTCCTATCACATATTTTTGGAAGATAAATCCTCATAAAGATACATATAATATTATTAGACAATTTCAGACACTAATGGACTCACTACAAGATATTATATTACAGTCTGATTATGTAGACCAATGTATAATAAATGATCAAAGTGAAATAATGGTAGTGAAAAGATCTGTACATGATCCAAACGATCCCACATTCTTTAAGGCTAGTCATTCCCCCAAACCTCATAGCATTCCAGAGGTAAGGAATTATTTCATTACTCTTTCTCCAATATTTGAATCAAACAACTTCTGATAACTTGATGTTACTAATATTCTAGAGGGTACAGTTATATGTGATTTGTATCTGTCAACACCCACATACCACGATGTTGTATTGGGTAAAATTTTTAATATCCTTGGAGACCAAATAACCAATCAAGACCACTAAAATATCACATCAGAGTGTGGATTAAGGTTGCTTATGAGCCTATTTCTATGTTACATGATCCACTTGATGGTCCCTGTATTACAATGGACAAAGATGATTCTGGATCTTGTATAACATGGCTATCTGATATCGTAATGATACATATATAATTTATTTACAAATTTTGTTCATATTAAAAAATGTAATAGTTTATGATAAATGGTATGATGTGATATATGATTTTAAAAATTTATAAAGAAGAAGGAAACATATGTTTGAATAAATAAAATGTAGTGAATCAGCTAAGAAAACAAGATAACTATTTGAAAGTACCTTCTCCCAACCAATTTCATTTTAACAGTTATTATCATTACAACTTCATGTGGAGACCACATTTAATGATAAATCTAATACATACACTGAATATTAAGAAGAAATATATAGATATCCCTTGACAGAAATAATTAGTCTCAAAAATCTACATGATATTCCCACACATGAATGGATGTGCGTCTCAGTTGTGAATACATACATAAGGTACATTTTCATAATATGTTTTTCATAATTGTGAGGTAATATGTATATTAATACTTATAACTATTCATATTTTGTACAGACGTTTATATCATGACAATATAAATGGATGATTCTGTGAAGCATGATTATTATTCATTAATCCATGTATCATTTCATTGTTAGAAATTACATTTAATGAGAATGGAATTAATAAAGAAAACGTTTTGTTACTCATAGCATTTAATAAAAAAGCATCAGATGAGAGACCATATTGATGCATATAAAGAAAAGATAAAAGTCAATAATCAAATCACACTAAATAAATTTTCAATTTTTTCATTACAGATTTTTTTTGTTTTTTAAGATTAAATTCATGTAGATAACATTCTATATGGACACAAAGAATATTTATTTCATGGATCCAATGCATGGATATGAAACCAACCTACCAAAAATTATCCGTATTGTGAATATGTAATACACTAAAATCAACATTTTAAAGATATACATAACATTATATGTTTTGTATGTGTTTTAACATGAATTTTGTTATGATATGGTGGACACTAAATACAATCTATATCATGGAATGACACCATTTTCTAAAGGGATAAATACTGAGGATTACTAAAAATGGAATTAAATTAAGGTGTATATAGAAATATTGAACTATAAAAACATTTCAAAATAGATTACTTATTTTGGTAAAAGTTTATGTACTATATGAAATAAGATAATGACACTGATTGTGGATATTATATTTTTAAAATTTTTATAGAAATCATAAAACATTAAAATACTACCATCCCCTAATAGGTAATTTCATTAGGTAATTATAATTTCACTACATATATTTAATAATCATTTATTTTAATATATTATCTCAGTACTATCAAGACTTTTAACAACCTTGTTACTCAAATGAAAAAATCAATTTGTATAATGTTGAGTGGAAGGAATACATTTTTTCAGAGTTTTTTCCTACAACAATTTTCAGAATGTTTTCCTACATCAAATTTCAGTGATTACCTGTAATGCTTGTGATCTAGTATGAGTTATGACCTTTGAAAGATATTTAGGGCTTGAAGAATTAGTGTCAGAATACTTATGATTTATTTTTTATAACTTTCTCAAGGATAAGTATATTGGGGGAATTGAATTTTTTAGAATCATTGACATACAAACGATAATATTATTCGTCATTCTTTAAGGACAAGGCAGTGATAGAGGTATCGTTGGAGGTTAAAGTGGAGGCAGAGTCATAGGCATAGTCCAAAGTGGAGGACGAAGAAAAGGTGAATTCCAATGTGAAGACCGAGGTGGAGGAGGATAGGAAGATTCAGCTTATAGATAATAAAATTGATTGGAAATGATGTAGAATGAGGATCATAAAATGATTATATTTGAGAATTTTTTTTAAAAGTACACAAAACATATCTAACATATGATAAGATCTATTATGGAAGTGTTTTATGTCACATATTGAAAAAATTTCTTTCACCACTTATCTTGATAACTAATTTGGGATATGTATGAAGTAGTCCCATGTGAAACCCCCAAACGATGACACCTGTATGGATATAAGTGTATTTTTAATGTTTAAAATGATATTTTAGATAAAAAACACAAGTTGTGTACACAAAATTGAGGAAAAACATTCTAATTTTTTTTATACATTAATTCAATGATACATGAGGCATTTGGAATGTGTAGAAATAAGAAAACCCTTAATCTTATGCACAGTGTTGCGAGTATGACTCCATGTGTTTATTTTTATACAAAATTGCCATTAAATTTAGCGAAAAAACAAATGACAAACTCAAAACCATGAAAATTCATTGAGATGTTATTGGTATGTTATGAAAATGATCCATAAGTCATTCTTGATGTATAGGAATCATCAAAATCTCAATCTGATGCATGGTGATAGAGGTATAACTCCAAGTTTCTATTAACAATTTAAATTGATATGTTAATAAAAAAAGTTTAACTCACTAAAAACTGATAAAACATTGATGGATTTTCATGATAAATTTTTACAATGATTCATAATTCATTTGTGATATGTATTTGTCAGTCTCATTTCAACCCCAAACATGATTCCATCTGTACTACTCAAATTGTGTGTTTCCTATTTTAAATGAAATTTTAGTAAAAACTCTTATGGGGTACTCAAAATAGAGGGAACAAAATCTGATTATTGTGATAATTTAGTAAAATTATCCATGAGTCATTTAGGATGTATAAAAATCAACCACACCTAAATCAGATGCATGGTGTGACGGGTATGCCTCCAAGTGCATCTTATTATTCAAATTTGACATTAATTTTAGTGAAAAAAACAACTAACAACCACAAAACATATAAAACACAATTGAATTATTTTTGTAGATTATGAAAATAATTCATATGTAATTATTGATGTGTTGGAAGGATACACACCGCAATTCGATGCATGGTGTGACTATTATGACTCCATGTGTCTGTTGTGAGTATAATATTAAATGTTTGATACAAATAAATTTCACTAACTAAAAACTAAGAAGCCAAACTAAGATTTCCTTGATAATTTGAGACATAAAATAGTAATTAAATTTTGATGGGTGTGAATATATTTCATGTCATACCCCCACATGATACCTCGCATATGGATCACATTGTGTGTTTCTAGTTTAAAATTAATTTCAGTAAAATAAACCCCAAGTGGCATACATAAAATAGTTGAAAATCATTCGTATTGTATTTTGACATTAGAAAAATGATCCATGAGTCATTTGGGATGGGTAAAAATCATCCTAACCTCAATCTGATGCATGGTGTGACCATAAGACTCAAAGTTCATCTTTCTATTCAAAATTCACATTAATTTTATTTAAAAAACAACTATCATACTCATAACTGAGAAAAAAGCATTTTTATTGTTTCAGTACATTATGAAAATTATCCATAAGTAATTTTGAAATTTACAAATCATGCTCACCTCAATTGGACACATGGTGTGAGTGGTAGGAATCCAAGTGTATGTTATCAGTTTAAAATTGACATTTGTATAAAAGAAAATTCCACTCATTGAAATAAGTAAAAATAAACTCTCATTGTCTGGATTATTTGTGAAAAATTATTTTTAATTCATTTTTTATTTGTACGAATCATTCTCATGTCAAACCCGCACATAATACCACCTGAATGGCTCAAAGTTGTTGTTTCCTATTTAAAATGAAATTTCAGTAAAAAACCCTAGTGGAATATTCAAAATATATAAATTAATTCTATTTTTTTTGATACTTTAGGAAAATGATCCATGAGTTATTTGGGATGTTTAGAAATCATATGCACCTCAATTAGAAGAATGATGTGACCATTATGACTCTACATGCATCTTTTAATTCAAAATTACAATTTTTTTAAGGAAAAACTACTAACATACTCAAAACAGAGAAAAAACATTCAGATTTATTTTTTCCATTAATAAAATGATCCATATGTACCTTCTGGCTTGAAGGAATCAGCCTCATATCAATCTGAAGCACGGTGTTACCAATATGTCACTAAGTGCCTGTTATCTTTTTTAAAACTGATATTTTATCACAAAAATCATTATCTAATAGAACACCATGAAAACAAATCATATTGTGTTTATAATTTATTAAAATGAATTTTAATTCATTTTTGACATTTATGAATTATTCTTATTTCAATCCCACACATGATGCCACCTATATGGCTCAATGTTCTTTTTTCTAATTTAAAATGACATTTTTGTTAAAAACGCAAGTGGCGTACACAAAATAGTGGAAACATATTATGATTTCATTGATTCATTAGGGAAATGGTCGATGAGTCAGTTGGGATGTGTATAAAGTAGAATTACCTCAATCCAATGCAAAGTTTGACCAGTATGACTCTATATACGACTTTTTATTCAAAACTGACATTGCGTTTAGTGAACAAATAACTCACATACTAAAAATGAAAAAACATTCGAATTGTTATGTTATTTTTTTTAAATGATCCATATGTCAATTTTTGATGTGTAAGAATCATCCATAACTCAATTCTATGCTCTTTGTGACCGGTATGACTCCAAGAGTCTACTATCAGCTTACAATTGACATTTTAAAACAAAAATGTTTCACAAACTAGAATTTGAGAAAATGCACACTAATTTTCCTGATAATTTTTTAAAATGACTGGTAATTAATTTTTGAGGTTTATAAATCAGTCCCAAGTCAATCCCACATATGATTCCACATATATGGCTCAAATTGCGTTTTTATATTTTCAAATGACATTTTATTAAAAAACACAACTAGATCACTCAAAATAGAGGAATAAAATTTTCATCATTTTGATACTTTAGTAAAATTATCCATGAGTCATTTTGGATGTTTATAAATCCTCTAAAAATAAATTGGATTCAGGGTATGTCCGGTATGACTCCAAGTACATCTTTTTATTCAAAATTGACATTATTGTTTGGGAACAAAAAACAACTGACATACTCAAAACTGAGAAAACACATTCAGATTGTTTTGGTACTTTATAAAAATGATATAGAAGTCATTTATGATGTATCGGTGTCACCCTCACATAAATCCAATGTAGGGTGTCACATATATGAATCCATGTGGTTAAAACTAACATTAATTTTATTCAAAAATCAACTCACATACTCAAAACTGAGCAAACACATTCTGGTTGTTTTGGTACTTTAGGAAAATGACCCATAAGTCATTTTTGACATGGATTAATCAGTCACTCCTCAATTATACTATTTATGTTACCTGTATGGCTCCAAATACACCTTTTTATTCAAAAGTTACATTAATTTTAGTAAAAAACAACTGACATACACTATAAAACATCTTTTTTTCATGTATTTGTTTTAGAAACTGTATTTCATTTAAATGAAATATTTTAATATTATTTTCCTCATTTCTATTATATTTTTTGGTGATTTAGTGTGTTGTTACATCATAGTTCACCTATTTAAGGTGTTTTAGTGTGCTATAACAAAACACAAGAGTTTTCACCTTTATCAGTGAAACTAAATGTGTTGATAAAGATGTATTTCAACCCTTTTATCAGCACTGATATCACTGATAATAGAGTACATTATCATAACTTTTATCTATGCTAATAAAGTTACACTTTATCATTTATTTTCTAGCATTGATAAAAACAATTTCCTTTTACCTACACTGAGGATGCAGCGCTTACCTAGCACTACTATAGGGATATTCTATGACTGTTAAAGACATGTTTTGTTGTAGTGATATTAATATGGTAGTAATTGATGAAAATTTACAATGATAGCATAAATTACAATGAATTTAGAGGTAGAGGTACCCATATAAATAAATACTACCTCAAGGGTCAAAATACTAAATAACCACCCACCCAACATGGTATGTCTTACTATTAACTAATAGACCTACATAAGAAAACCTTTCATGAATAACGACACTCATTTAAAACACTTCATAATAATTCTACAAATATTTAATTGTCTTATGGGGATACTTCTAATAGATAGACCATTACTTTTTCAAGGTGTCTATCATATACAAGGTCATTCTTAAAAAAATTCCCCATACTGTACCACAAACCTCTAGGTCCAACACAACCAAGGGAAAATTTATCAAAGATAAAATGGAAACCCTCACATTCCAATTTAATATCTCTATCTAGGAATAAGTAAAGTCAACCATTACATCAGATTTCAATCCATAAACACCTATACAAGGTCTAATTTTATGAAATTTAACTAATGCCCATATTTGTTTCAACTTTTATATCAAATTCTCTAAAAGAGATATCAATTATTTTTTTTCAAGGCTACTATACTAATTTTTTTTTCATTTGACATCATTCATAATTTTACAACTCCCTTTATAATTTAATTAAATCTCTCTTCGTTAATCAATCCATTTCTCACAACTATGATCTTTTAAAGAAAATGGTAAATCCAATTAATAGTGAAAAACAGTATTCAGGTTGAAATTTCTAGAATAATTTAATAACTCTTAATGATAAAATATCCCAAAGGAATTAAAATTATTTTGTAATAAAAGGGACTGGTCATGTTTGATGCCTCCATACTTTTCTATGTAACATCATACAAGTGGTTGTCGACACATTAAATAACCATCTGGTTGGTAACAAATACCCCCATGGGGATGAGTAACATGTCATGAAATGAATATGGTGACCTCCGAGGTTCCTATCATGTCATCATGGGATTAGTTTGATGGGAAACCATTTCGGATTTATGGAGTCAACACTATATAAATTACAATTAGAATCCCTTGTAAGTGTAACCCAATAACAGTTCGCTCTATAATGTTTTTTTCACATCCTTTTTGGGATTACATCATATTATTTATAACCCATCTTACTTTCTAGGGTCCATTTGTTCATTTTCTAATTTAGTCATGAAAGTTTTGATGACCATGTTATAGTGGTAGAATCCTTTTATAGTATACCATTTTCAAAAGGTTCATAATTCATATCATACCATTGTTCAGTTAGTTATATTAAAATTCCAAAATTATAATTGTAAATTCCCTTATATGTTTCAATTGGAATTCATATAATTGTACGCAGGCTTTTTATGAATTTTCAGTGTATGAAAAATTCATATACACCGGTTAAATTTTATTGTTCACAATTATCTCATTTTAAAGGCCCATACACAATATTAATTGAATGATTATATCCCATTTTATTCAATAAATTAATGTTTCATCCCATGAGCCCAATGATCTATGTCTCAGATATATCACAATCAATATGTTAATAAGAATGAAACCATAATTCCTTCTAGAAAACACCATTTAAGATATTGTTGAAGCTTTTTTTACTAACCACATTATATGAATATAATAGTGAATTTTATAATATATCAATAGTATTCTCACAATAATTGAAATAATCATGATGAGATACTACATAAGTAGAAATATGTGGAAGAATTATAAATAATTACATAATAAGCTGTACAAATGGGAATTATAATAATCACAAAAGCATGGAATATAATTCATCATTCGTCAAGAAATATATAATGTAGTATAAATAGTCTAATATATGGAAGGAATTTGAATCTATATGTTCCAATTAAGTTAATTTCCACCAGACATCATTACCATACCAACCTATGTGTAAATTTCATATATTAGTATGTAAAATAAATTACAGTAACCACTCAAATCGGAATAATTATAAACTATAATAATGAATTTTATGAACAAAATTCTAATACCTACACACATCATATTTCCTTGGTTCGTGGTTTTAAAAAACCCTGAAATTATAAATTTACTAAGTTCTAACACATTCCTTGACTCATGTCTATAGTCCAAAAATTTTAATATTGAAGGAAAAGAAACACTCAGATACTACAAGTTATATCCTTACTCGGAATCCACTATTTCATTGCACTATGTTGGTCCATTACTAATCTTTATGCACACCTCCCCGTATGACTAACGATACCAACACCCAATTTGGACACACAAATGGTAGATTTGGGTTACTATACCCTCAAGAACAATAATAAATATAGTGTAAGGATAAATAAATAAATGTAGTTACAAAATATAATAACAAACTGATAGATAAATAAAAAATTGGTCGATGCCACATATCATCCTACCATGTACATTGTATGAAATAAATATAGATAGACAAGAATAAATCAAGTGCATTCTATAAGAATAATATGATGATTAAATAAATAACCAATGTTTGGAACCCCTGGAAGTGTTTAGATTAAATTCGCAACCAACACACCCAAACTCCAATGTCCTGTCCTAGAACATAAATGAAACTACTCGAAACATAATCCATGATCATAATCCTACAACATTGAGGTCTGTTTGGGGACCAAAAGGTGGCCCAAATCGGGTATGAGTTAGACCTAATATATAACAACCCTGCATTTTATTACATATTTGAACTGGATTTATTACATAGACATGCACTTAAGACTACTATGGGGATCTAAAGGTCTAGTGTCTTGGGAAATTAAGAACATTACACAAAAACATAAGACATAAAATAATACATCTTTATTGAAAAAATCATTTACATGAGCACAATATGCATTCATACTTTGATTTTCATAGGATTACATGAGGACAGAATCCAGAAAATGGTGATCTATAATGTGCAGTAAGGGAGTAAAAAAGGAATAAAATGAAGAATATAGTACATGTTAGGAAATAATAATATAAATGGATAACAACAGAAACATGAACATAAAGGCATGATATATCATGATTATCATAACATGTAAATGTGGAAACAACATAAAAAATGGTATTAGCATGACCCAATGCCCATTGCACTTGGATTAGCATGAGTAAACCATTATTTCCCATGAATTAGGATGAGTAAACCCTAATTGAACATGAATTGTCTTTTCTAAACCCTCATTGCACATGTCGTATCATGATACTAATCATTACCAAATTCATTGGATCTCTATCAGGGTGTATCCTTTATAAACATTTCATTTCGTGCATATGTGTTTCACATGGGTCCTAAGATATGGAATTTTTCAAAATCATAATTTATGCCATAATAAAAGAATGTGTAATAAATAAATGAAATTATATAATGAATAAGTATATATGTGTACAGGAAAATATCCTTTATAGGTAAATGGGAATGGTATTCACTACATGATAAGTTCGTTATAAAAAATTGCAGTGTAATTTTGACAGCCTAATGACATGATATGAAAATTCCAAAAAATGGACGATGAGAGAAAAAGGGGTATCTCAAAATTTTTAAATGAAACGAAAAGTAATTGGGTCATATATATACATGTCCCAATAGATGTAATTTGGAAATAGAAGGTGTAACATAATAAAGATACTTGAAGATAGAGGAGAAATGGAATAACTCAAATGGAATTTCAGTATGGTACCTAATGTACGTGGGAGGGATTAATGAGAGATAAAGATGTCTCTCATCATTGAAACAGAATAAGGGAAGTATGGGGGAGTTGTGAAATCACACTCCAACAATTGTAATTAAAAACTAAAAGGGTATAAAAACATAAAGAAACTTAGACAAAAAGGGAAAGGAGGCAATTCATTAGTTGAGTGTGTGAATTCCAGAGCATGGGGAGGGGCTTCATGAGATCTTAGGGTGCCTTGGGAGGATTATAGAAAAAAGATGTTAGATTGGGTATGTGCTGCAAGGATTTTCAGTGAAGAGAAGTGAGAGCTTGGGTGGGGTTATATAGGAAATGGGAGTGGAATTCTTTAATATTTCACAAACATAGGTTTTGCAATCTATATAATTAAATATTCAAAACCACAAAACCTCCCATTGTTTTTCCCATGGTTTTTTCCAATGGGTAGCGGAAAAAATATTTTGTAAAGCCAAATTCAGAAATTATTAAAATACTAGGCTTTCTTATATGGAGATGTGTCACACTCTCATGGAAATCATTTGAAAATGATAACATATTTTATGAGTTTCAGAGGTTCGGCTAAGGCTTTATAAAATTAATCAAACTAATTTAAAATAAAATAATTTTAAATTTAAAACATATATTGACTGAATATCCATTTTATAGTATTTTATTACATCAATATTGGGTCATTATGATGTCATAAAAAATATTATATATTTATATGGAGTTTACTATCTACCCAAAAATTTGGTTGTCTCATAAAATTATAAAAATTTCACTGTTGGATAATTTCAACATCGTAATTCAAAAAAATATTAATTTTTTCTAAATAATTTTCTAAATATGTGAATTTTTTTAAAATAAAACCCGTTATTTATTAAAAATAGATGGATTTTGACAAAAACATTTTCTAAACCTTAATAAAAGATACATTTGGATTAATAAATATTATATGATCATTTATGATGAATAAAAATTATATAATAAGGATATTTTATTAAAATATTATTTATTTTAAAAAATTGAAAAATTAGTCAAAATAAATTCGTTAATTAAAAACACAATTTCATTTTTATGAAATGAAAATACAATTATTATCAAAATGAATACATAATCATTTATAGATTAAAAACAAAAAGGAATAAATATAATCCTCACATATAATTAAAATGAGTGTTTTTGTAACACAATTATAATAACAATTTTAATAAAACCTCTATTTAATATAATAATTTATTTACATCTAAAAAGTAAAATTTTACCTGAAAATCCAATTTATATAATTCATTATATTTTAAAGGAAAAAAATTATCAAAAAGGAATTGATTGTATAAGAGTTTTATTTATGAAATGGTATTACACAATACGTAACTAATGCCTTATTACATAACCCCTTATAATAAACTCAATATACCTATGGGTAAGGTGTGTGATAGTGACAGACTCTTCGAAAAGCATGGATTACATATACTGGGTGGAAATCTCTATTAACATAAAATTCTCTTGTAGATGATACCGTTATAGATTAACTTGTTTTATCTCATCTTGGGCTTGGTTAGGATTGATTCCTAGTGAATCTACCTTTTTTCAAATCTCTAAAAAATGAGCTTTGTATTACCCGCGTCTATGGGATGAGACCATCCTCTCAATTTTCTATGTCAGAAGGATTATTTTTTAAAATTATAAATTTATAATATAAATTTGTTCTCTGTTCAATGGATATATTATCAACAATAATAATACATAACGGTCATTTAAACCCACAAATAAAAAAATATTTCATGTGTTTTCTATATCCATAAAAAATATAATTAAATAAATAAAAGGGAAATTTATTCCTGAATTTTTTTGTCGTTACAACATTCCCCACATTATAAATTTCTCCCTAGATTTTCTTTTTTCCCATAGTAAAATAGATGTGGGTAACTCAACCTTATCACTTCCTCTGGTTCCCACATTGCTTCTTCAAACTTGTGTTTTCTCCACTACACTATGACGAGGGGAATTGTATTATTTCATAAAATTTTTTCCCAATGATCCAAGATCTTCAATGGATTCTCTTCATAAGATAGGCTATTCTCTAATGGTACCAACTCTGGATTGAGTACATGTTAGGGGTCACGTATGTACATCGTTAAGAGTGACTCATGGAATACATCACATACATGAGATAGGTTCACTGGGAGTTATATTCGATAGGCCACTACTCCAATGCGATCAAATATCTCAATACGACTATTGTACCTTTGACTAAGCATTCCCTTATTCTCAAATCTCATAACTCTCTTCCATAGTGATATGCGGAGGAGATCCTTGTCTCCAACATCAAACTCTAGGTTTCATCGACATTTGTCCGCATAGATCTTTTGTTGACTATGAGAATCATTAATGTGGTTATTGATGGTCTTGACATTCTCCACTATTTCATCGACCATTTTTTGACCTAGAAGCTTTCAGTCCCGATATTCATCCCAACATGTCGGTGTTCTGCACCTCTTCCCATAAAGGGATTACTAAGGATCCATTTGGATGCTTCAGTGGAAACAATTATTGTAAGAGAACTCAACTAGAAGAAGATTTTGATCTCATCCTCCTTTAAAGTCCATTTAGAATGCTCTAATCATGTCTTCATGTGTTTGGATAGTTTTCTTGGATTGTACATTAGTTTGAGGACAATAACCTACACTGAAGTTCATCTCAGTATTCCAAGCATGTAGTAGACTATTCCAAAACAAATAGGGGAATCTTTGACCTTAATATAATACTATTGATAGTGCTACTCCATGAATCCTTTAACATATATGGTGTATATATGTTCCATTTTATCTAATGAGAAATCATCTCTAATTTCAATGAAGTGTTAAATCTTTGTAAGATAATCCACATCATCCCAAATAGAATTGATTCCTTTTAATGTCTTTGAAAGACTAGTGAGAAAGTCCATTGTGATGTTCAATAATTTCCATTTTGGTATCGGTAATGGTATCATCATCCCATTAGACTTCTTCATATATTTCTTAACTTGTCGACATACAAGGAACTTTGATGTATACTCATAAATCTCCATCATCATGTTATCCCACAAATAATTCTACCATAGATCTCTATATATCTTTGAGTTTCCTGGGAGAATGGTGAAATTCAAACAATGTACATCATCAAAAATTTCTTTCATTAAATATGTATTTGATGTAACACATAGTCCTGGAAAAAATCTCACAATTCCTTCATCATAAACATTGAACTTGAAGGATTTCCCTTTTCTGATAGTTTCAACTATCATCTGAATTCCCACATCAAACTTTTGAGAATTCTTTAACCTTTCCAAAGAGTTGGTCTAGAAATAATTTTTGAAAGATTTGAGGACATTGTATTATTTATAATTCCCATACCCGGCATCATTATATCTAAGAAGATTAGATCATTTTCAATTATTATAAATGATATAATCAATGTGTCATTTCTTCTTATAGCATCCTCCACTTTGTTCACTTTCCCAAGGTTGTAATGGATTGATAAGTCATAGTATTTGATAAGATCTAACCATCATCGTGGGTACATGTTCATCTTTTTCTATGTAAATATATACTTAATTCTTCTATGATTCGTATATATTTCATGGGGGGGTTATACATTACACTTGACCCATGTTTTCATTCCAAACATGATTTAACTACGAGAGTATTGTGAAAAATCTTTCAATTCCCACTCCTATCATATTTGGTATCTCATTAGAACAGTCATCTCATTGATCTTTACATCAGATGATATATCGCGTTATCCTATTAGTAGCCATTGGATAGAATAAAAGAAATGTTGATGATTACACATAATGTGGAATCCAATGAAAAAATGGATAACTTATAAATTACATTTATTTTCTTAACATATGAATTTATAGGCTTCCATCATTGTTTTCTATGATCTACTTCCTAACATATATTCTTCGGGGAATTTTTTTATTCCCTTAATAATGGTTCATTATAATCTTATGAATTTTCTAAAGAATATCCCCTAATTGTTTGGAACAAAGAGTGCATCATGGCCGGTATTCATACACCAGTTCCCATTGGATTCTAGGTCAAAGTGGCATTTTCGGGTTTTACCCCTATATACATTTGTACTAGAGCCACCTATACTTGTTCGTATCTAGATAGAAAATTATTTTTTCATAAACCACTTACCCTATAATCACAAAAATATAAGGGTTTTTTTCTTATACTTTGTCTTATACACAATTCATTCACCAAGGTTTTATAATCCTAATCCAAAAAATAACTAAACCTATCCTTTGATACCAATCATTAAAAACCTACACTTTATTACATATTTAAACATGATTTATTACATAAACTAGCACTTAAGAAAACTCAGAGGATTGATACATCTCATGTCTTGTGAAATTCGGAATATTGCATGAAATATTAAGATATAAAATACCACATCTTTATTGAAATCTTATTTTGCATAACCACAACATTCTTCCATAGTTGGCATTTCTTAGGATAATCTGAGGACATACAGAAGAAAATGGTGAGCTATAACGCCCAATAAGGGTGTTAAAAAAGGCATAAAATGAAGAATATAGTACATGTTAGATAGTAGTCATATCAATGTAGCACAAGAGAAACATGAACATAAAGGTATGATATAACCTGATTATCATGGCATAAAAATGTGGCAACGACATAAAAATTGATATTTACATGATCTAAGGCTCATTTCACATGGATTAGCATGTGTAAACCCTCATTGCCCATCAATTAGAATGATTAAACCCTCATTGAACATTAAATATCATGATTAAACCCTCATTTCACATAGATTATCATGATACTAATCATTACCCAATGCATTGGAGTGTTATCATGGAATACATTTTATAAACATTTCATTTCATGCATAAGTGTGCCACATGGATCATATAACATCAAATCATTCAAAATAATCATTTATTAAATGATAAGGGAATTTTCATGCATAAATGAGATTATATAATCAATAATTATATGTGAATAAATTGAATACCCTATATTTAGAAATATGGATGGTATTTTACTACAGGATAATTTTGGCTTGGAAAATGGCGGTGCAATTTTGGCCGCCTAAGCTGTGACATAAAAATTCATAAAAAGTGATGATGAGAGAGAAATGGGTATATAATCATATATACATTAAATGGAAAGTAAGGGGTAATCTAGATACATTTCCCAAAACATGGAAATTTAAAATAGAAGGCATAACATAATAATGAATCTTGAAGAAAGTGGAGAAATGGAATAACACTTACGATATTTCGTAATGGTAACAGGTGTATATGGGAGGGATTAATTATAGAGAAAGAGTTATCTCATCATTAAAAAATAATTATGGATGTAATGTGGAGGTGATAAATCATAACTCAACATTGGTAATTGAATATAAAAGGGTATGACAACATAATCAAACATGGACAAAAATGCCAAAGGATGAAATCCATTACATGAGTGTGTGGCTTCAAGAGCATAAGGAGGGGCTTAATTAGTGTTTGGGTGCCTTGGGAGGATTTTGGAGAAAGGGGGGAAGATTTGGGAGGTTATATAAGGATATTAAGTGAATATAGGTGTTAAAATGGGTGGTTTTATATAGGAAATAATAGAGGAATTATTTAATATTTCACAAACTTAGGTTTTAGAATCATTATAATTAATTATTCAAAATCAAAAACCATCACATTGTTATTTACCATGGTTTTTTCCAAAGGGTAGGGAAAAAATTATTTTATAAAGTCAAAGGAATAACTTATTAAAATATTAGGCTTTCTTATTTGTAGGTTCATCACATTCTCACAGAAATCATTTTAAAATGTTAAAATATTTTATATGACTTGGAGGGTTGACTAATGAAATATAAAATTAATAAAATAAATCTAAAATAAAATTATTTTAAAGATAAAACATATATTTTATGAATATAAATTTTATAGTATTTTATTAGATCACTGTTTGGTCAGTATGATATCATGAAACAGATAATATATTTAAATGGTATTAAGTTTTTATCCAGATATTCGATTATCTCTGAAAATTATGAAAAATTCACCATTAGATAATTTAAATACTCTGGTTCAAAAAAAAATATTCATTTTATCTAAATAGTTTTCTAAATATGTGAATTTTTACTTTTAAAATAAAAATTGACATTTACTGAAAATTGATGTGTTTTTAGAAAAATAGTTTCCAAACCATAATAATTGTTATATTTGACTCCATAAAATTTATACGGTCATTTATATGTAATAAAGATTATATAAAAATTATGTTTTATTAAAATTTTATATATTCCACAAAAATTCATTAATTCATCAAAAAATTACATTAATTAAAAATACAATTTCAGTTTTATCATATAAAAATATAATTCTTATCAAACTGAATTATTAATCATTTATAGTATAAAAACAATAAATAATATAAATAATAATCACTTACAATTAAATTTATTGTTCCTATAATGATATTATATTAAAAATATTATTAAAACCTTAGTTTAATATAATAATTTACGTATTTCTAAAAAGTACTATGTTACCTAAAAAATCAATTTATCTATTTCAATATATTTTTAAGAAAATATATTTTCATAATAGATTTGTTGGAATAATAATTTTATTAATAAATATGGATTAAAAAATATGTAACTAATGCCTTATTTCATAACCCTTTATAACACCCCTTATAAGAACTAAGGGTAAGGTGTGCGATGGTGACAAACTCTTGGGGTGGCTCAGATAATACCGATCGTGTGGTAATCTCTATTAACATGAAGTTCTCCCATATTTTATTCCATTCAAGATTAATGTGTTTATTCTTGGCTTGGTCTTGGTAAAGTGAGAAACCCAGTGAAGCTACCTCCTTTCTGAGAACTGGTAAATGAGATTTTTACTGCATTAGTCTAATGGATGATCCCATCTTCTCCTTTTTATGGGTCTAAAGGTTTTTTTAAAACCTTAAATTTATATAATTAATCTGATCACTATTCAATTTCTATATTTACTATGGTAATGATATTTAATATTCATTTAAACACAATAAAATTAAAACAAAATTGTAAGTGTTTTCTATATCCATTAGACTTTTAATTAAATAAAATAAAGTAAATTTTATTCATGAATGTTCAGGTCATTACATAATAGGCCCCCACCAATGTTTTCTGAATCTAACTAATTAGTGAATATAAAATAATTAGCGTGATTGTATATCAAAATGAAGTAGTAAATAAAAAATAACATCATGTCGGTATCGGGTTCCTCAAAAACACATGGCTAATTAAACCTTCTTTGGACTATGTCGGGATGTCTCTTCACACCTTCTATTATTTATATATATGGATATATAATAAAATTGTATGGATAGATATACATGAACTGGTGTAGAACCAAGGTTTAGTACCATGGAATCAACATGAGGTGGCCATATATCAAATAATGGATGTAAGTCCAAGAGGTCTATACCCATAGATCATAATTCGAAGGTTCAATTCTTCATTTTCCATACTCGTAATCGTAATAAAATGGACAAGATAAACAGGGTTCCATACCCATAATAACTATATAATGTAATCCACGTACCATGATCCATATAAAAAATTAGAATATAATGGACTCCATTCAGAGGGTTTTATAAAGATAGTGTCTATATAAAAATAAAACTTAGTAATGTAAGATCTATGTTAGTGTCCATTACATTACATTTAATTTGTTAATTTTTGTTCCATTTTAGATAAAAGGGAATTAATATTGGTGTCTTCCAATTAATATTTATATTAATGATTAGTGTCACACATGAAGTATAATACATTTTACATTTCATTAATTGATGTTATAGGAAATAGTATATAATTGAACAATTAATAAGAGTAATGTAATAAAATTAAACAATTTAATATTTCAATTTAAAACCATTTATTAATGGGTATAAATATCTTTTAATAAGGTCAAGTTAAATTTACCTTTGATTATTATGTATTCATTTGGAATTAAGAATATTAGTTGCTTAAATTCACTAAAAAAGACATTTAATAAGGTGATAAAGAATTTATAGTTTACACTCAAGGGGGTACATTAATTAATGTTAAATGATGCTAAAAAATAATGAAAAAGAACTCACATGAAGAGTTTTTTTAGGTCAGGGTTATTGATCTAGAATTGTATAAGATGGTTATAGTTCATGGTATACAAATTTAAAATAATTATTTCATGGTTAAGATGTGTTGCTGGGAAATTATGTCACACGACACAACACCATATTTATTAAAATATGGGACCTTGGGGGTAAATACCTAGAACAAAAACCTTATTATTTTTGTGGACCAACTATCCATTATTGAGTATTGGTAAGATCCAGAATGAGAGAAATTTGACAATTTGACGAACTAAAATTAGATATTTGGATCTATCTTACACATATGTAGTTTCGAATATGGTGAGATAAAAAAGAAAAGTAGGAGTATGAATTTTAGTCTTACTGATATACTTCCAATTCACCTAATGAATTTTGAATCTAAAATAAAACCAGGGAGATGCATTGAATCCAAGGGAGAAGTCTATATGTTCGATTGAGAAGTTATTGGGTAAGGAAATGGGAGAAGAATGGAGAAGGAAAATTAAAAGAGGTAGGGGAAAAAGGTAATATCACAAATATTTAATGAAGAATATAGTTAGACCATATAGTTTGAATAACCACTCTACAACCGTGTATCTTATACATTTTAATAGAAATACCCCACATGTTCTAGGTGAATGGTTTAACAAACCAAACGTAGCCCTTACAGTCACCTATGTAATTTGTTATAGATCTATAGCATGATAGTGAAGCATAACTTATATGGTTTATGTAAACATGTGTCCCCCTTATAGGGACACACCATTTGGGGTGAATTTTTAGCACTAAAAAGTAAAAAATATGAACTTACCATCACCATTCCGAAATATAGGCTTTAGTTGAATGTTTATCCCTAAAATCATCCATGATCCCTAGAATACTCTTGAGCCTTATACCTCATAAAAAAACATTTAAGTTTCACAACACATGGAATTTTTTTATTAATAATATTTCATGATTTATTCAATCTACCAAATGAAAATCTCAAAATCCTTTGGATTTCCTAAATCATACAAAACAAGGGTCCTTATACGAGTTATTTATTTTGGGGTGTTCATGTCCTCTTTTTAAAGAATAATAATGGGTCAGTGTTCCTATAAAATGATTATAATGAGATAACTAAAATCACAACAAAGAACAAGTATCCCAATAAATAAATAAACAATGTGTCTAATAAACTATAAGGAGACATTATTTCATTATTGTAGACCTTATGTTGGGATATCACAAATTATAGGTGAAGATGGAAATAATCCCAAAATTTACATTCAAAAAAGGTGTGGACACTACATGTATAGAGTGATGCCTTTCAGACTAACTAACTCTCCAAATATATTAATATACAAACTTAATATTCAGTAGATATTACCTTGAAAACGTTTTCTTTTTCCTTATAGATGAAATTATGATATATTCCAAAAGGTATAAGGACTAAAATGATTAATTTAATATTTTGTTAAATAATTTTCAAAAAAAGAGAAACTATTAGAAATGTACAGGAAATTTGAATTTAGTAAGGCTGAAGTGTCATTCTTGGGGATTGTTATAATCTAAAAAGGGGTGTCCATGCACCCTTTAAAGACATTTTCATTAAATGTGGGTCCTAGACTTGCATCATATATAGATATCAATATTTCCTTGCAATAGATGGGTATTACCGATGATTTTTTATATACATATCATGATTTTCAAGCCTTCTAAGAAAGACGACATAGAAGGGATTATTGTTTTTAGGACTGATGAACGTTGAAATATAATAATTTAATTGAAAATGTAAATTATCATATTTACAATCCACATGATTACTTCAAAGGGGGAAATTTTCTAGGTATATGGCAACTCATCAAAGAATAGAGTAGGTAGTGAACTGGTTCAAAATGAAAATATGATTTCATATTTCTTATGGTAGTTGAAAGACCTGGACTAGAAATATCCTATTTTTGATCTAGATTTAGATATAGTGATCCTCACCTTGAAATATATTGGAATTATCTCTATGGGAATATATATGAAATATATATATTATAAGATCCTAAAATATATATTCAAATTGAAGAATCTTTATTGGTAGGAACAAAGTCAGTTAAATATAATCAAAGACATTGACTACCCAATCAACTTCCATCCATGGGAAAAAATTATTGTGTTAGATTTTCTAAATGGAAATGATTTGGAATAATTATCAATGATGAGAATTTAGATGGATTTAATATTCTTAATCATATAGAAGATATAAATAGGGATCATAAAGGATGTAACATTATCATTACATTCTCAAATGATTGTTGAACCATACCACTGAAATGAGATAAATGATCCTCAAGGAGATGGTGCAGAAATATAGAATATTTTTTAAGAAATAAGAAAAGGAAATCTGTGGAGTTCAAAATTTATAGAGGTGCTATAAGATTTGGTTTATTGACAAGTGTACCCTAAAATCCCAAGATAAAGAAGGTGTTATTGAATGATTCATATAGTTTTAAATTCTCTATCCACCCATGAACATAAATATGTATCAAAATACCCAAGAGCACTATTGGTGGGAAAATATGAATGATTAAATTGTTTAATACATAGAAAAGATCTTGGTATGTTAGAAAGTGAAGGATGAATAGAAAAATTACACGGATATGATGATACCCTTACCCATACAAATATTGAAATGGGAAAAGATCACCATAGATTTATTCATTACAGTTATGTAGTCATCAAGAATAAATAATTCTATATCGGTTATGGTGTATCATCTTAAAATACCACATATTTCATCACTATTCAAAAATACTTCCCACTCAATCGACAAAAAAGGGTATACATTATAAATGTGGTTAGGCTACATTGAACACCATTTCCTATTATATATGATCAAGATTAGATATTTAAATCCACGTTCTGGAAGAGTCTCAACATAATCTATGTAATGAATTGAAATTCATTATTAATTACAGCTATAAAGTAAATTATAATATGAGAATACTATCCCAAAACTATAAATCATGTTCGGAGATTTATTGATTAAAATTCAAGGCTTATAATATATTCATATTCAATGAGATATTTTCCAGTAGCCAAATAAATCCCACCCATGAATCGATATGAATCCATTTATCGTAAGATTTGTAGATCACCATTTTTTTAGGATTAATTTGTAGAAGGAGAGCTTCACGGTCCTGGAATGTTCATGGAAATGGTAGAAAGGAGAAAGACTGTTCAGTTGAACATCAGGTCTTCAAAAATATGACAGAAAATCTATGCTGACAATAATCAATGAGACATGGAGTTTGAGGATAGTTTTAAATTGTTCCTCCCCATATCTTTGTGTATGGGATTCATCAGATTTTTGAAGAATGGAATGCTATGTTTTGGGCACATCATTGCCTTTGAGATTTGTGAAATAATTAAGGGTCTCAGTCCCATAAAACATTTCTCTTCTATATGATGAATTACATGTAACCTTCTTTAGGAAGAACATAATATATCCCACACATGAATTGTATCTAGAGGTGTGTACTTGGAAAATGATATCTCAAATGAGGAACGATTGATGATGACTTTAAAATAAGGAGATAAAATTATATGAAATAAGAAAACACATCTAGTGAAATTAAAATAGTGGAGTGATATGTATAAATATGTTACATGGAAACTGGAGGAAGATGTGAAGAAAAAATACCCCCATTTATTTTCTACATATAATGCAAAATGAAATTTGGAGGATGAAATTTTGTAAGGGGGAAGGATCAAAGACCCAGAAATTTAAGAAATGGAATTTACCTTCTAAATATATAATTTGAAATATTTAGAAAATATAATATTACATAATTAACATGAAAAATGTGCAAAAACTATCTAAATTATATTATATTAATTTAATAATTACATTTAGGGAATAAAAATGTCCATAATAACTCAAAGAAATATAATGGGACAAAAAAATACAAAATAAAATATAAACATTCTGATTAGATCAATCACCCTATATAATTACACTCATTAACAACATTATAAAATGAAGTGGAATTTTATTAATGAAATATGAAATATAAAAATTAGAATATATATAATGTTTAATGGGATTATAAATTAATTAATAATGAATGAAATATGACATATTTATAAGATGATTAAAACCAATATTATTCTTACAAATCAAACAGTTTAAATTGTAATCTGACCATTGGAATAATAATTTGATTGTTCATAAGAGTAACTAGACTATTATAATAGTATGCTAACCTATTGATGATTCAAATTAATAATTATATATGTTATATAATAAAAATATCATATACTAATTTCATGTTACAAGAAAATAATATTTTTATAATAATAAATTAATAGTTTTAATTTTTTAAAGATGTAAATATATAAATTTATCTTCTATAATAAATATAATGATTTTTTAAAAATATTTTTACCATAAATTGGATTTATAAATTTGAAATATAATTTTATGACATTATATGTAATTTTTCAGAGGGTCAGAAAATCGATAATAATATTCAAAATGGAAATTTAAAAATAATTATTTTTTTTATTGAAAAAATAAATTTTTCATATATAAAATATTATTTTTAATAAAATGGAATTAATTTTTTGGCTATACCAATCAAAAAAAATTAGGATTAGTTTTTTTTTTATATTATGTAGTTTAATTTTTCAAAATAGTGAAATATGATGACGTATGATATTTAAAATTATAAGATAAATACATGTATTGTTGGCACAATCGATGATTTAAGAACACATTATTTCGAACACAAATGTAGGATTTATTATATATATTCTGAAAAATATGTATTATAGATATTCTTGTGGAAAAATAACATACTAATGAATATATTATTCAGAAAAACTCCTCTCCCCATTATAAACATCACCCCGTATCCTCAAACATTCAAAGGCATGTATCTTTGAAATTTTTTATCCAAATATATTCCCAACAATATCAACCATGTTCTAGTTTTATGTTATCATCCTAAGACCATTCCAACGAGCCTTAAGTGGTATTTTATGATGATATAATCAAAGTAAGATGTAATATTCACGACTAATCTCTCATTTTATTTAATATTATTCTACCACAATATATGATCCCTATCCACCTAAACATTTTATCATATGTATCACAAATATATTAATATGTCATTATTATGGTGTACCCTTCTTTTATTCTAAAAAACAAAAATGTTTTTTACAATATGTTTGGTTTAAGGCCACCATGAAAACATATTTGTTTCCTCCACCACCTTTAAGGATAGTCAGAAAAATAATATTTTGGTAAAACAAGATGAGAATAAGTACAATATAACTTAGTTAATATTCAATAATGAATATAGAGATATAATATTAAATAAATGAAGACTAGTTGGTTATGATTGATAATACCACCTAAATGAACAAACCACATAACATTATAATTTTTACTAAGTGAGTCTTTCTAATTTTATAATAGAATAAGATATTTGGGAACAATTAAAAATTTTGAAGGTTATAAACACAATTTCATTTAACTATTTGAATTTTATTCTTGTTATACAACAACATAAACAATTATTCACAAGTGATCCAAATGAAACGAATACTCTCAAAAAGGAAATATTACACACTATATCTCTTTGAAATAGACATAAATGAATATAATAAAATTAGAAAAAATAAAATTTAGTTGTAAAAGATTATAAATTATGTAATTATTTTATCTAATTTAATTATTTATTATTTATTATTTTAATGGAATTTTGGAAATTGATTTTCACAAAATGTAAGAGAACACTCCGAACACACTTTTTCCTAGTGTTCTTAAAATTACATATCTAAATCACTTTATCTCTCAACTTTACCATTTCTAATTATTTTAAACTATGTATATGTGTCTAATACATATGTTCCTAGCTTATCGCCTCTTCCTTTTAGGGATAATAGGTTACTTAAGTTCATTTATCCAATGCCTTTTTCAATACCTAACATGATTAATGATAACTTCTCTATAAATTCATATTTTTATGTTACACTCATTTAATGTATGTATTTAATTTCAACACCATATTTTGAGACCTATGATTATGTAATCATATATGAACGTCCATAATATTTAATTACTTCTCCTATTTTTAATATTTCTGAAATTAACATAGATTATGATATGACGAATGATAATTAAACCCATTTTTTCAATGGGTAGTTATTATTATTACACCTTATAATTTATTTTCATTTATGGAACACATAAGCATGTACATGTTTTTATGGGTTCATCCATATGACAATTCAATGAATTGTGTAATTGTTTTTCTCATTAGATGATATGTATCGTATTTGGATATAACCCTGATCAATGATGGGACTCTATCCACCCTTTGATGTTTTATTAATGGTTAACCTTGACTTATTCATATTTCATGTTATATATTGTACCCAAATTCCTCGTATTCTAGGATATTATGAATCAATGTTCATTATTTTATGACCCCATATGATTATTCAATGGAATTTTTATTTATGGTATAATTTTATTTCTTCTGCATCGTAAGAAATTATTCGTTTTCATTTTTATTCCATTACATGGATTTTTATCTCACCAATTTTATCTATATATTATACATGTTATCCTATTTAGTTTTTAGTAGAAATATGGGTATTATGAGCTCATTATAGAGAATAAAATAAAGGTGTTTTTTCTATATTATGAACCTATTCCTTTAAAGACACTAGGCCTCTCGATCCTTTGGTTTTGTTTATGGGATATTTATATTAAAAATAAATTTATGATATTTGTAAAATTATTGGGTTATTATACTTCCCCTAAATTATCATATGGTTATGATGTAATCCTCAATGACTTGTTTATAAATTTTCCCATATTGATCATTTTACATTAAATTTTTATTCTCTTTTTCTTTCCGCAATTTAGGATGATATATATAACTTGGTGAAAATATTGAAGGGTGTCTAGCGGAGTTTTATTATGAGTAAATGATTGTAACACTTACATGTTTTCATGAAATATTGTCTTTATATAATTTTTATTCTTCATTAGCTTCTATTTCATGCAATATTTATTTTAAATGAACTATGAGATGTCGTTAGTTCAAAATATCCATTATATCCCATCTGTTAGGTTAATGAGAGTATGTAATACACACTAATTAAAATTCATTGTGAATATATTGGCTATAAGTTATTTATGAGAAATATGAATTAGATATTTTAATTTTTGAGTGGATTAATATAGGTAATCAAATTATTGAAATTAATGAGATATATATGTAATATAGTTTTCTTTTATATTTATCAAATGGATATTTTAATCATAGGTTTTGAATAAACCCTATTTGTTTTATGAAAACCTATATTTTTAAGGGTAATATTATTCCTTTGAATGGAGAACAACTTCTAAATTATGATTTTGAAAAATTAATATTTTTTATATGAAAACATAATCATTTTTATTTAAAACGGGGTATAAAAAATTATATAGGATGAATTTATGATATTTTTCTGATATAATTCATTTTTTGATGAATTGTAATAATATACTAAATTTTAAGTGAAAATAATTATTTGCATCAAAATAATGTATATGGTGAAATTGTAATATTTAAGGGTTTTAAAATATCAATAGAATATATTTTTATCATTCAATATAAATTATTTCATTAGAAATAATTTAACATTGAATTCATATGTAAAATTATTTCAATCTTTTGTAATGTTTTAACTTTTAAAAACATGTTCTCTAATTCTGACAGTGGGATTGATTTAAAATTAATTTCTAGCAATTCTGTGTTTTAAATTTTAAAAAATTGATTCCCTATTTGGAATCAGAATTTCCAATTTTTATAAATAGGTACTGGTTATTTTTATACATTATGAATAGTAACATCATTAATTATTTTATTTTACCATGGTTAAAGTGTAAATCTTGTAAATAACCATAAAATAATAATATTATAATAATATAAAAATACACCAAAACGTGTCCTAATCATATTGGATGAGAAATTTCCGTCCATGAACATCCTTGAGTCAATTTTAAGACCCCATGCAACCACTTGGGTGTGATAATGACCTTTTAAAATTTTTTATTTAATGTAATGACAAATATAACATAACGATGTATATTTTACTAAAAAAAATTTGATACAAGGTTATATAACTGATTTATTTTATAATAAATAGTAATTATAAAGATTAAAATGTATCCTACATCATGGTATTTTATTTATAATTTTTGGAAATTAGATAAATAAATGTATTTATGACACAATAATGATGCAGTAATTACCTTACAAATGAAAGATTAAAATAAATGATATTATAAATTTTAAAATAAATATAATTTAAAAATTATGATTCCATAAAAAAAATTATGGATTCATGACATGTTATATTTGAGATAATTTTGTTTTTTATAATAAATATAGGTTTTATGACTTTAATAAAAATTAATTACTAAATAGTGTCTAAATTTACATAAATGAGTTTTTAAAACTAATACTATTTTATAAAATTACATAATTTTCATCCATCTAAATTATATAATTTAAATATTTTTCTTAATTATCAAATTTTGGTTTGGTTATCATTTTATAATAACTATAGAAACCATATATTATAAAAATACAAGAAGACATGGTATGAGTTAATATTTTTAACTAAGGGTTAAAGAAAAATGACAAGGATAAATTTGGGACGTAAACTTATTTAAAACGTAGTGGTTGTGAGGATTTAGACTCATACATATATTATGCTAAAAATTTATCACATTGGAAGTATTATAATTTGAAAATCATTTTATAATAAAATAATGTTTCAAAACATTCTTAAAGGGCCCCTACTCCTTCTTATAAATGGCCACCACCTCTACCCACTTACTCAAACCATTCAAGCCCCTCAAGGTCCTCTAAATTCGAATCAAGTAAGCTATGAAATTCAACACCTTCTACTTATATGCCAAACTTTGGGATGAATTCCATCATATAGAGACATTTTGCGAAAATGGAAATGAGATACTCAAAAAAGAGGTAATTGTTTTAACACCTCATTAAAAAAATCTTTTCTCATTATACATCATATTCTTAGGGAGTTTCAAAACTAAATTAATAAATACAATATTTTATACATTATGATATTTTATTATAATTATGGTACCAACTTATACCTCCTTTTATCTATCCTAGGAATAACAATATAACCACGAGTGCGTACATATGGCTTACCGTCTACATGTCATGGTGTAATTTTTTATTCAATAATACATTATAAAAATTAGTATAATAGATTTAAATAATTAATATAACGTGATAATTATTATGTATAATTAATATTACATCTAATTCCATATCATTTAGTCCTTAAGTGAATGATATTGTTGCTTGTTCGTACGTACGGCCTACCGTCTCTACGATGGGATGTGATTCATTCTACATGAACTTCATTAAAACAAGATTTTCTACATTAATGGAATTAAGAAATATGATATATATTATTTTGATATAAATTTTTAAATGATATAACTGTACCCTATGATTTGGAACATGAACTAACCTGATAAAACTTTCCTAAGAATATAAAGAAGTAAATATCCAAATAACTAGTGGTAATGAAATGTTACTAAAAATGAATGATAATATAATAATATATGAAATAATAAAGTTTATTACGTATCTGGAATTAATCAATATAATTATTTATAACATTATAAATGAGGTTTAGATACATATTATGTATATGAGACCTAAGGTAAGGGACAATTTTGTAATCTAATTTTTTTCAGAGATTTTTATATGTAAGTATTTAATGGGGTATATTTATAATCCACACCCATTTTTCCTAACTATTTAATATTATTTCTATTAATATAAATTTTTTTAGTGATTAATTAAACTTTGGTGAATTTTAAATAAATAGTATGAATGGAATCTTTTTTCGTTATTTGATTTTTGGTACTTTTTAACTTTTCTTTAAAAAGTTCAAGAAAAATGTTTTTTTAAAGGCATGAATAGATTTTTACGGTATCCTGAAACTATATTTCCATGAATATTTATCTACCATATTTCAAGTATATTTTCAAAAAAAATCATTTCTTTTAAAATTTTATGGCATTTTGGGAAAAGAAAAAAAATTGGAAAACAAATGATATTTTCCTTAGGAATTATTTTTATGTGTTTCACCAAAGTTATTTTCTATATAAGATGACTTCGGGTTATATTTTTGTCCCTATTATTATTTTTATTTATTGTGTTTATTATTGAATTATTTTTATCAAAACCATTTATTTTATATGGATTATGATAGAATGAATTTTATGTATCCCATGTTATTTCATGGGTTAGGATATGATAAATTATTTATGTTTTTGTTAAACATATACGAATGATTTAATTATGAGATTTGTGGGGCCCATATCTCCCTCCAATACATTAGGTTATGATTTATATCCCATTAGATAGACATGAATTTAATGTCATGTAAATCTGGATCAGTAATACAGGGATGAAATGAAAAGTAAACCAGGTTTAGTAACAGACTTTGTCACCTATGATGATCATGGATATGAGCCTTGGATAATAAGGAAATTATATTTCTATGCTTATGTTTATTCCAAAAAACATCATGTCTTATGTTATTAAAGTTGGGATTATTTCCATTAATTCTTATGAAATTTTATTCCATGACATGATATCTTGATATTTTGAATGCAGGATAATGTTTTTAAAAGTTATTTTCTTATGTCTTATTATTATGATAATATTTATGTTTCCCTTGAATACCCTTAATGAGTATTTGAGCTCCCCCTTTAACATGATTCTTTTCCCAAGGTCATGAATAAGGGTATTAAGTATTTTTTTTCTAAAAAGGAGTCTAGTTATGAAGAAAAAAGTGGGAGACAATGTTGATGTTCTATAAACCAATTGTTAATGTTTCCCAGTTTATAAAGACAATATACCTATACGGAACATTCATTACATTATTATTTTTTGTAATGAAGGTACTTCAATTTTTTTTAATATCAATGTATGTAAAGAATGGTTCATTATATTTGGTATTAGAGAAAATATAGAGTTAACCATTGAAAACATGGATTAGAAAGTTTTAGTAATAGCCCTACGGATATGTATAAGTGTAGGATAGAATCCTAGCATTTTATAAATGACCATTAATATCCTAAGATAAAACCTGAAGTGTCCTAAATTTTAATTTTATTCTTTATTATGTGGTTTTCATGTTATGGCTATTGTTACTCACACTCTGCTTCTTGGTTTTCGTCATTGGATGGAACCCAAAGGAAATGTGTCAAAGATAAATGTTATGGGAAATGAAATGATTGTACCCATGAGAAACAAAATGTTATGGGACCTGGAATGAAAAATCAAGAAGCCATTCTCATACAACTTTTTCAAGCTGTGAATCATGAAGGACATGAAAATAATAAAATAAGGGAGCAACATTCTGTAGAGTCCTTCATGAGGTAACATCCACCTTCATTCAACAGGTCTTCTAACCCATTAGTGGTTGAAAAATAGATCAGTACCACTGAAAATATATTTTCAGTAATACAATGTTATGAACAAGATAAAATCACCATAGCAGTTTATCATTTGGAAGTTGAAGCTGATCAATGATGGAATCTTATCAGTAATATGAGGAAGAGGATGAAATTGAGTACATGGAATGAGATTAGTTCAATAAAATATTTTTCAATAATTAATTTCCTCATATTCGTTTAAAAAATATTGATATGGTGTTCCTTGAACATAAGTAAACTTATGATCAATCTATTGCTACCAATGATTCAAATTTTACCAGACTTGAAAGTTACAATTGTGGAATTATTATCCAACCTTAGGGTAAATTTGATCAATTCTTTTGATTCTTAAAACAATGTATCCGGAGGGAATTATACATAAGTCTATTTAAAAGAGATGAAAAATATGTTCAATGTGGCCCCAAATATAAGATGGCGATTAGAGTAACCCATAAGACATAAGGGTCTGATAAGAAGAGAAAAATGGAATTCAATAAGAATCTAAAGACCACACTGAAATGAAGATGATTTTCCACTTATGCACAAAGCGTGGAATGAAACATGGATAAATTTCTCTTCATAGGGATAGTAAATGTTTCAAGTGTGGAAAAGAATGTCATCATGTAGTTGAATGCTAAAGTGAATGGAAAAATATGTCTACTGATGCGAACAAAGAAAAGGCTCCACAGAATGCACCACCTACACTTCAATTCTACTCGTGCAAGGAAATGGGTCATTATTCCAATCACTTCCCTAATCTAAGAGTAATAGATGATGATCGATATAAAAAAACACTTAAGGAAAAAAAATAAATCCACATGGAATCACTATTGGAAACATGGATTATAACAATGATGTGGTGAATTTTACACATGCCATCAACTCTAAAGTAGAAATTTTTTTATTTGATTTTGGATCCACCCATTAATTTATTTTTGAAGAGTTTTCTAAGGGGATCACTATATTACCTCATGCATTAGATGTTGAGTAAGCTATGAAAACTTCAAATGGAACAATCGTTGCATCAAAAGTTTATAATTATTAATCAGTTGAAGTTTGTGGGAATGTGCTTCCTACAAATATTGTGATCCTTCCTATAGTGGAATTTGAAGTTATTATTGGCATGGATTGGATTTTTCTATATGGTTTTCATATCCATTTCCAAGTAAGAGAAGTCACGTTTTATATTACAGATCAATCTACAATCATATATCGATACAAGGTTGAATATAACCTTCTAATGGATATTTCAACCATCATATTGGTTTTGAGTCTTATTGAAAAAGGTAATTTATCTCAAATGATTGGGGAGAAACACAAAGTTAAGAATAGGCCCATTTTATGGGTGTTTGATGATGTATTTATAGAGGAATTTCTAAGCCTCACACCAAATTGTGAAATTGAATTTTCAATAGAACTCATACCAGGTGAAATGTCTATTTCAAAAACAACTTATAGAATGTCCCCTATTGATTGGAATGAATTGAAGAATCAACTCCATGATAATATTGAGAAAGGATCTATACATCCTTATGATTCCTCTTGGGGAGTAGCAATTATTTTTGTGAAGAATAATGATGCATCAATGAGACTATTCATTGTAATAGAAAATATAACACAATATTGTGAAAAAATACCCCCTTTCCATCATTGATGACTTATTTGATCAACTACGTGGATATCAATACATTTAAAGGATTGATCATCATTTAGGATATCATCAATTAAAGGTCAAGAAGGTGGATTCACTAATAAAAAAATTATGTAAAAGTTATGGACAATGTTTTTTTATAGTTATTCCTTTTGGTCATACTATTTCCTTATATATCTTCATGGATCTAATGAATAGAGCCTTTAGAGACTATCATGATCAATTATTGGTAGTCTTTATATTAGATATCCTTGTGTATTAGAAGAGCAATGAAGAAAATGAAGTCCACATGAGAATCGTACTGAAGACCCTCTGAAAAGAGAAGATTTATGAAACAATTTCCATGTGTGAATGTTGTCTTTAGAACGTTACATTTTTAGTGAAATAATATAAATATATGAGATATCCATGGATACATCAAAATAGATGTGGTTGAATGTTGAAAAAGATAAAAAATGGTAACTGAGATCCAAAGATTACTTGGTTTAGCTAGATATAATCGACGTTTTGTGAATGATGTTTCATGATTATCTATTCCACTCTCCATGTTGACAGGTAAATATGTTATGTTTGTATGGATGGATGAATGGGAAGATAATTTGAAAGTGCTAAAAAGAAGGTTTTCCAATTCACATGTTCTCACACTGCCTTGTAGTGGAGAAATATTTGTGATCGATAATGATGTATCCAAGAATGGGTTGGGGTGTGTTCTCATGAAAAATGGTGCAGAGATAGCTTATACATCACAATAGTTGAAAATCCATGATGAAAGATAACCAACTCATGTTTGGAGTTAGCTTCAGTAATCTTTTAATTAATGTTATGGAGGAATTATCTTTATGGTGAAAGGCGTAATATTTATACTGATCATAAAAGTTTAAGGTATATTTTCACACAAAAGGAGCTAAATATGCTCTAAAAAAGATGGTTGGAGTAGATTAAATATTTCGAATACTAAATACATTACAACCCTTGGAATGTGAACAAGGGGGTAGATGCTCTGAGTCGACAATACCTGGCTAGCCTATCCATGATGAGGATCACAAAAGATCTAATATTTATGGAATTGAAAATGATGGATCATGCGATTTTAAAGGAATAAGTGAAATATTATCATTCTAGATTGAATTTTCAATCTTCAATACATGTAAAGATTATGCAGGCATAGGGGAAATATGTAGAGATTCAAAAGAAGGTGATAAATGTTCCTGAATTCAACCTTGTTGTGATGAAATAATAAGGTTCAAGAACAGGGTTTGTATTCCACCCATACCAGAATTAAGGATGGATCTATTAGATTAGGATAATAGTTTATCATTTTCTATTCACCCTGGATGAACAATGATGTATAAGGACCTGAATGAGTATTTCTGGTGGGATGGCATTGAAAGTGATGCCACTGAATATTCCTCTTGATGCTTGGTTTTCTAGCAAGTTAAGGCTAAGAGACAAAAGTATAATGGGATGTTACAACAATTACCTATACCAGAATGGAAATGGGAATACATCACAATGGACTTTTTCATCAAATAACCCAAAACATCCCCAATCAATAATTCTATGTAGGTTATAGGTGATTGACTTACGAAGTCAGCAAACTTCATTTCAATTAAAGTGGATGTCTCTCTTGATCAGCATACCGGGATATATGAAAAGGATGTGGTAAAATTTTCTGGATTACCACATTATAAAATATCTAATCAGGATCTAAAGATTTCCTCGATGTTCTTGAGAAGTCTTTGTTTGGATCAAGATATAGAGTAAAGTTTGAGCACTGCTTATCATCCTCAGACAGACGGTCGGTCTGAGAGGATAATTCAAACTCTAAAATACATGTGGAGAACTTTTGCTATGGATTTCACGGGTGGGTGGGATAAAAATCTTCCCTTGGTTGAATATTCATATGATAATAGCTTGTACATTAGTATTCATATGGAAAATTATGAAGCCCTATATGGAAAGAAGTGAAAAACTCCAACATTCTAGGATAAAGTTCGGGATTCAATGCTATTAGACCTAATCTTATTAATGAAATGGAAGAAAATGTCCAATAGATTCTACAAAACATAATATTACCTCAAATATGGCAAAAAAATGATATACTGAAATCCAAATAAAATACATAGATTTTGATGTGGTTGATAAGGCATGTCTACGAATATTTCCATTGAAGACAATAAAGTTATTTGGAACGATGGGCATGATGAGCCCTAGGTATATCTGTCCTTTTAAAAATCTAGATCATGTTAGGATGTTATCTTAATGACTAGAGATTCCAAAACATTTCTCTCAATTTCATGATTTTTTCCATGTATATTTCTTGAGAAAGTACATTCATGATCTTTCACATGCACTAAACTCAGAATTTATACCACTGGAGCAAGATCTTCCTTATGGAGAAAAAACAACAAAAAATTTGGATCATTGTGAATATATTCAAAGAAACAAGACAACATTCTACGTTAAATTTTTATCGAAGAAATGCCAATTTTTAGAATTTACATACTAAATTTATGGTATGATGAAGGATTGCTATCATATTCTTTTTTTTTCAATGTGACAAATTTTGAGGGAAAAATTCAGTTTAATGGGGTTATAATGTAACAAAATTATTTGTATATGAAATATTGTTTATAATTAATTTTTATTCTTTAGTAGCCTACATTTCACACAACCGTGAGTTTAGACGAACGAAATTATTCTATTAGTAAAAAATTACAATAATATCATGGCCATTATATTAGCAGGAATAAGTATAACTAAAAAATGCATTATGAATTCATTGGCTGTCAATTATTTATGAAAAGTAAAAATATATATCTGTATTTTTTAGTGAATTACTCTTGGTAATGAAATTAATGAGATATATATTTAAAATAAAATATTATTATATTCTTCCAATGGATATTTTAATCATAGGTTTTGAATAAACCCTATTTTTTGTACAAAACCCTATATTTTTAAGTGAAATCGTAAGCCATTGAATAGAGAACCCCATTAAAATTATGTTTTTAACACATTAATAATTTTTATATGAAAACATAAAAATTTTATTATTATATATTAGATAATAAATTAGTAGGATGAATTTTTTATATTTTTCTCATGACATTCACATTTCGATGAATAGTTATAATACACCAAATTTTATGTGAAAACAATTTTTTTCATCAAAATACATTATATAGATAAATAATAATATTAAATGGTTTTAAAGTTTTAAATTGAATATATTTTCATCATTCAATATAATTTATGATATTTTCATTAAATTTACATTAATTCATATGTAAAATCATTTCAATCATTTGCAATGTTATAACATTTAAGAACGTGTTCTCTTATAACGACTACGAGATTTATTTTAAATTAATTTCATCCAATTATATGTTTTAAATTAATAAACATTGATTCCATATTTGGAAACCTAAGGTCCAATTTTTTTAAATCGTAACCTTTTATTTTTGGACATGGTAAGTAGTAACTTCAGTATTTATTTTTATTTACCATGGTTAACGGGAAAATCTATAAATATGGGTAAAAAAATTATATTATACATATATACAACTACCCTAAAATTTGTCCTAATCCTATTGGATGATATATTTTAGACCACAAACATTATTTGGTGGATTTTAAAACTCCATAGTGAAACTTGGGTTTGATAATGACCTTTTAGAATTTTTTATTTAATGTATTGAGAAATATAACAAAATCAAGTTTCTTTAACAAAAATATTTTTAATATAGATTTATATAAAAGATTTATTTGATTATAAATAGTCATTAGAAATATAAAAAAAATTTCCTATTTCAATGTATTTTATTTAAACTTTTTATACATTAAATAAATAATTTTATATATGACACAATTATGATGTAGTGATTACCTTATTAATGAAGGATTCACATAAATGATTTTAAAAATATTAAAATTAAAATATTATGAAAATTATGATACAATCAATGAATTTTATGGATGAATTTGACAATGAATATTAGACTTAATTTACTTATATTTAGTGAATAGTTTTTGTGGATCTAATAAAAATCAATTACTAAATAGTGTCAAAATTGACAAAAAGGGGTTTTTAAAACAAATACATATTTATTAAATGATAAAATATTCCTAAAAACCTAATATTTGACCCAAAAAATATACCGTGTAACCAAATTTCATTAATGATCCACCTGTGGTTCTCTTTCCAATTTATAGTAACTATAGTATCCATATATTCTAAAAATACAAGAAGACAAGGTTAAAGTTAATGTTTTTAACTAAGGTTTGAAACTAAATAATAAGGTTACTTTTATGACCTAAAAATGTCTAAAACCTATTTTATTGAGGATTTAGACACATATTCAAATTATACAATAAATATATCACTTTTTAACTATTATAATTCGAAAATAATTTTATAAGAATATAATATTTCAAAACATTCCTAAATTGTCCCTCATCCATCTTATAAAAGGTCACCACTTCTACCCACTTACTCCCTCCTTTAAATACCCTAATATCATCCAAATTATGCTCAATTAAGCTACCAACGTCCCTCCATTATTCATAGAGGACATAAATTGGTCATAAATCCATCTTATGGAGACCTTCTGTGCAAATACAATGGAGATACTCGAAAAATATGTAATAATTTTAACACCTCTGTTAAAATTAATTTCTTCTTATAATTCTTCTTATTATATTTCTTCCATAATAATGTAATAGATTCAGTATATTATAAAATATTATATGTTATTATAATTATGGGACAACATTTTAATTTCTTTTATCCTCCCTACAAATAATAATATCACCTTATGTGGGTGTGTACGACTTGTCGTCTCCACAATGTGGGGTAATTTATTACTCAACAATACATTATTTGGAGGTGTATAATGATGATTATAATGGATGTAAATAATGAATATAACATCATAATTATTCTTTATAATTGATATATCATCTAATTTGATATCATTTAACAATTAATTGAATGATATCATCGCTCGTGCATAAGTATGACCTACCGTTTCCATGATGCGATGTGATTCAGACAATATGATCTTCATTAATACATAATTATATAAATGAATGGAATTAATAAATATGATATATATTATTCTAATATCATTTTTTAAATGATATAACTATACCCTATGAAGAGGAGCAATAAATTACCTGAAAAAACATTCCTGTGAATATAAAGAAGTTAACATCCAAAATAACGGGTGAAAATGAAATGTTACTATGAAATAGATAATAATTCAATAATATATGATACCATTAGAATTATTATGATTATATAAAAAATCAATATCTTTATTTAAATAATTATACAAGAGGTTCAGATACATAAAACGTATATGAGACCAAAGGTAAGGGCAAATTTTACAATCATAATTTATTCTAAGATTGTTTATTTGTAAGTATTCACTGGGGTATATTTATCATCCACATACATGATTACTAATTATGTAACATTATTTCTATTCGTCTAAAATTTATTAAAGTTAATTTTAACCTTTGTTGAATTTTTAGTAAAATGTACGAAATGAATCATTTTTCGTTATTCAATTTGAGGTATTTTTTTCGGGATAAAGTATGAGGAGAATGTTTTTTAAGTTATATGACATGAATATATTTTTATGTTTTTATGAAACATTATTTCCCTGAATCATCTTAAAAAATATTAAAATATTATTTTCTACTAAATAATTTTATTTTAAAATTTCATGGAATTTTTATAAGAGAGAACGTTTTTGAAAAAGACAGGATATTTTCCTCAAAAATTAAGATCAATTGTTTTATCAAAATTATTTTACATATAAGATTACATAGGGTTATGTTTCTATAAATATTATTATTTTGATATTATATTTTTTATGATGGAAGTATTTTTATAAAATCCATTTATTTTAGATGGACTATGATGTAATGATGTTTAAGAAACTAATTTTATTTCACGGTTTATACTGTGAAGAATGATCTATGTTTTGTGGAACATGTAGGAATAATTTTAATATGAGATTTGTGGGACCTATATATCCCTCCAATTCATTGGGTAAATATTTAGATCTCACTATATATACATGAATGGAATGAAAATTAAATCATGTTTAGTAATACAGGGATGAAACTACCAGTAAAACCTATTCAGTAATGGACTTTGTTCGCTTTGATGGTATTGGATATGAGCCATGGATAATAAGGAAATGATTTATATATGATAATGTGTATTCGAGAAAAATCATGTCTTATTTTAGGTATTTTGGTATTAGGTCCATTAATTCTTATGATATGTTATTCGATGACATGATATCAAGATTTTTGGTTTGCTGAATAAGACTTTAAAATGTTATGTGATTAGGTCTTATGATTAAGATATGATTTATGCCACCCTTTTATACACATACTAAGAATTTTTTATCACCCATTCACATGATTCTTCTCCCCACATAATGAATTAGGATATTAATTATTCTATATCAGAATGGAGTCTAGTTATGATGAAATTGGATGGTGACAATAAATATGTTTTTGGAACTAGTTGTTTATGTTTCCTAGTTTCTAAAGACAATATACCTATATGGTCCTATAATTTATTTTTTATGTTTTATAATGATTGTACATAAATTTTGATGTAAAATCAATGGATGTAATGTATGGGTCGTTATAATTAATTTCGATTAAGATGGATACATAGAAAATATTTAAGACACTACAACATTAGGTCTTTCGGTCTTGTAATTGTTTTATGAGATTTATTATTTAAATATTTATATTAATGGTTTATTTATGTCATGTTTACCTTCAGTAACAATAGTTTTTATTATATTTTGGTTTAGTTATTTTTTGAATTTTTTTAGATTTCGTTTACCTTAATGTTAGAGAAATATAGTTAGAACCAAGGATATGAGTCTAAGAATATGATGATATCGTAAAATATTTTTCGTGTCTTCAGAATGTGGTTATCCAAAAAACGCATACCTATTTTGTTATTAGGATGTTGAAATTATTGTTTTATATATTCATATAAGAGTAATCACAGGAAAATTATTGGTTGAGAATTTAATTGATCATCACTCTGAAGCATTATGATTGGGTGTAAGACTGCACAACCAGCTTGATTTTTTTTGATATTCTTTGGTGATCATATTATCTTTATGAAACATAATAGAGGATTTATATAAAAGTTAGATTGATTTATTAGGTTACTGAGCTTAAGATAACCACACTGAAGGTATCCTTGGTTAGTAGAGATTGATATAGGATTAACAAAAGAAACTATTGTCCATCTTGATAATGTAAAAGAATAAGGAGTTTTGTAGATGAATTACTTTTATGAATTTTGTAATTCCTTTATATTATTAATTTTTCATCACTAATTTGAAAACTATTTCTCTTAGTAGTGTTTTTTACTAGAAGTAACCATGGGTGTTAGGGATAAACTTGTGATTACCTCAATGAACAACTGATTTGAATAAGATCAATTTGGAGAAAAGGTTTCATTATTCAAAATGATATATCATAAAATATGATTAATTATGTGGACATGGTCAAAGACAATGACACGCCAAATATGAAACAGATATTTTCTCATGAATGATCATGTAGTGAAGTTTATGAAATAAAAATTTCTGAATTTAATATATATAAAAAATGTGGAATGTAGAACCAATGTAATTGTCTCTATTACACTAGAATATGCATTAATTTTGGTAGAGAGGGTTGTCGATAATAAATATATTGAGGAAAAGTGAAGCTATTGTTTAACATGACTGAAATAAATAGAGTTAATCAAAGATAATAGAAATAATTAATGTTCCCATGTTTGAGGAACTCAATTATTATCCAAATCGATGCCTTAATCAATAGATTGACAAAGGAAATGAGTGTCACCAACCTCCAATTCCAAGAGGAAAATGGAATGCTCATGAAATAACCACTCCTAGTGTTGATCCTGCTACTTAATGTACACATACCCTCAAATCTGGATATGTAGATTTCATTTTGGAATTTGAAACTAGGAACACTAAAATATTAATAGGTTTACAAAGATCATTAAATCACCGCCTCGATGATTTTATTTTTGAATAAATTCTCAAATTATATGATTATTTTATTCCAAGTATAATTATATAGTATGAAACCTTGTCGAAATATTATTATCCATCCATTTTATAGATTTAACATGATTTTGATGATGGATTGGTTCCCTCCACATATAGGTATATGTTATTTGATTTATGGAAAAAATATATCAAATTATCCAATGGTATCATATCCAAAAAAGGATAATAATTAATTCCATCTAGAAAAATTGCATTACATGGGTCATGATACCAAATAAAGGTGCACTCATAAACTGAATTTTGGAATACAAATCAATATTAGGGATCACTCTATTATATGAAAATATATATGTTTCAAATGTTAGAATGTTTTAAATATCAATGAAATTATACTCTGATTCATCTCTATAATTTTGAATCCTTTATCTATTTTCATTGGTATAAAATAATTAAAATTTTGAGGATGAAATTTATTTAAGTGGGGGGTGGATGTAGAACCCCATGTTTTTAGGAAGCATATTCTTTTTTAAACCATATGTTTATAATTATAAACAATATACATATATATTTAGAATTTTTTAATTGAATCGTAATTTATTAGAAAAAGTTCAGAACTGTTATGAATTAAAACTAAAAAAAATTTATTCATTCCTTATTAGAACATTACAAAAAAATCACATAAAACGTATCATTACACACCATGAATTATTATTCACCAAGGATAAAATACAATAATTAAGAGAGAATCAATCAATTAAGGAAAATAAAAATAAAAAATAAATCCTTTACAACTAGGAAATCCCATATATCATCATTAATATTGAGGATCACTAATATCCAAAAAAACAATAATTATTATGATCATATTGAACGGAGATACAATTAGGAAAAATCTATAATATTAAGTACGAACTGTGTCTTGTGTAGTGAGATTGGAATTAATGGATTCTTTAGTAAGAATGTATATAATATAAATCAATTTGGTCATTACACTTATGGTAATTATATATATGGCCATTGAAAATATGTTCATCGATCATATATACAAGTAGTATACTGAAGTCCTTTATTATTAAGTAGTAAATTTAAAATATCATTACAAAAAATGAAATAAAAATATGATATCAAAATATTATATATATATATATATATATATATATTTGTGCAATATATAAATATTAATTTTATATTTTGAATATGTGATGATGTACATAAAAAAATTTAAATAATAATATTAATATGAAAAATATTGGAAAATTAAAATTTAGACGATAAATAAATAATTGTAATGGTATTTTTTAAGGTGTATTTAGTTCATAAGTCAAAATTATTTTTTTCAACGAAACATTTCGTTTTGTATTGTATATTTCTTCCAAATATATTAAATTGAACAATTCTAAAATATTATTATATATTATATAATGTATTCATATCTTTTAAATTAGAAATTTGTAGGAAATAATATTAATAGCACATAATGATTAAAAATTTAATTGTTTCGAGAAATGTTTTATTTATATTTTGTATTTACATTTATAAACTAAATTATAAATTTTTATAATTTTTAATAGATAAAAATATTTTCATTCTATGATTTAAAACATTGTAGTTTAATTTTTAATGATTTCATCTAAATAGGATTATTTTTTGTTAAAAAATAAATTTTTTAGAAGTTTATTATTTTAATATTTTATCAGTATATAAGATTATAATATTGGATTAAAAACGAATTATGAAAAGAAAATTTTCTTTAAGGAATAACGTTTTGAATTTTAAAGAATTACTTTATCTTATAAATCATATGTTCAATAATTTTAGAACAAAATCCAAATGCAACTTTATTAAAAATTGTTTTTTGTATTTTCCACTAATTAAGTGTTTTGATGGTGTTCCTTTTTGGTGATCAACATACCATTAAAAAAATTGATTTGATTGTAGAATCCAGTTTTTAATCTCTTTGAAATAAACATAATTTTTTATAATAAAATAATTTATTTCCTTAAAATGAGTATCTAAGATAATATTATCTTGCACAGAAAATTTTTATCTTAATAAGATGTATTTTGTAAAAACATGTTTTTAGGCACTATATGTATTTATTTTAAAATTAACATTTCACAAAATAAAATTTTTTTTTTCGAGATATTGTTATAAAAATTTAAATTTGAAGAAAATTTTTTTATAATGGTATTTTCTTAGTATTTTTAATTAATATTAGTTAAAATGATTAAAAATTAATTACCAAGCTAAAATGTAAATTAAGGTAAAAATAAAAAAAATAAACAAAAAGCCTAAAACACTTGATGTTATATAAAAAATTACTATGTGAGGAGAATATACACCCACACAAAATTATCCTTACCATTGGTCCATTTTAGATATATTTTCCAATGAATAGTAACATGAGATTATTGAAAATATGTTGGTTACATCCAAAACAAAATTTCCCTTTATTTATAAAGGGGTAACACTTACACCACATTAAGTCTAACCTATCCTAAGAATTTATTCTTAAAAATTATCTGAATTAATTTTCATAAAACCTTATCTAATTTTTCTTAAAAAATCATCATTAGATATCCTATGGACTTGATTTTAGAGGTTAATTATAAAGAAAATTAAAGTCCCCCACATGAGTACTATCAATTACATAGCTTCTCTTGTTAATTATATTCATATAAATTTATTATATATGAACTAAATTAACTAAATTGGATTAATTTTATAAAATAATGTTATTAGTATAATGTAAAATATTCCATTCATTATATTTCATCTACATTAGATTATAAAAGAAATTTAATGATGTGATATGTGGACTACGACCTCCATGAAGTAACATATATTGTTTTTAGTATTTATTTTCTTTATTTCTCTAAACAAATTAAAATATTATTAAGTAACATTAAAAATCTAAATAATATCCTCATTATTCCTTTATAATGATATTATACATTTTTTTACCAAACTCACCCACCATGATGTGGCGTGTTCATGTTTTGGTGTTGGTTTAGCAACCTAATTTTACAGTGTTATAAAAATCTATAATGGATGGAAATGTGAAATTAAATAATAATTTTTTTAAAGTTAAATAATAAATTATTATTATTTTTGGTTCTATAATGGTTATTTGAATTACATAAATTCACATTAAAATTGTCATATTTGATCGATAAAATTACCAAAATAACCCGATGTAGATTCAACTTTCAGATGATCATAATTAAAATATATATAACAAATTAATAAAAAATATATATTTAATGGTATATATTAAATTAATTGTAGATGAATAATTTCTATATGAATTTATTTAATAAACATAATTTTATTATCAAAGAAGTTAATCAAATTTGTGGAATGAATCTAGAACAATGTAAGGGGTTTCCTAAAACAATTATTATCTTTAAGAAATGTTTTTTATTAAGAACCAAATTCAGTTTTCTTGTAGTATCTACAAATTATTTCATATATTTCATAATGAAAAAAATATTTTTCATTGAAATATATGGCCATTTTAATTCTATATATCTCAATATGTTTTTATTCGAATTTTACTCAGGTTTTAAGGTATTCTTTGTCTCAAATTTGACCCCATTGAGACATGTTTATATTATACACCATGTTTTATTTTAAATGGTGTAAATTTCATACCAATTTTCATTTTTAATCCTTATACTATTATATTTCATGATATAAAATGTTCTATTTATTTTTTTACAGTTCATTGTATTTAGATTTAAATGTTTCAATGCTTGTGATGGCTTCTCAAGTATAAAATTGTTTCATTTGGTCATAATCAGTCCCTATTGAATATTTTATTTTAAGATTTAACTATTATACAATATAATGATATTATTTTATATTTAATCCTTAGTCATTAGGAAATAATTTTTCACACTAATTTCTTCTCCATTGATGAATCTATTGATTTGTAGAACAATTTTTTCGTTAATATTGTTTCCCATATATTTGAATTGAACCCCCCCCCCCATATATATATTCACACATCCAGCTAATGATATTATTTCCCAAGAGGAAAAATAATTTTTTTATCTAAAATAAACCTTTAATGATCATTTAGTCATTAAAAAGGCTTTGTCATCTTTTTTATGATGTATTTTAAAATATTAAAATATACTTCATTATTATTTCAAATTAATTTTATTTTATCCTTCAATCCATATTTTTTTTACCATTTTTTGTTTTTCAGGATTTTTTATTTGGTAAAAATCTATAATAACATTTTAAAAATAATTATCCTAAAATTATAAAAAAAATTTGAATTTAATTGACACTTCTCTATTTATAGTAAAGTATAAATGGTTTTATGGAAAAAAATTTATTTTTACATCTATTTTTTGTCCAAGGTTTATCTCTCATGTAGTGATGTTTTGATAATACTATATATTTTATTATAATTGGATTTACTCTATAAAATTTTATTTTTGATATCATTGGAGCATTTAGGTTTATATTATTATATTTTTAGGATGTTTAAGAAACCCTTTCATTTTCCATGAATTCATTATGATTTTATTTTGATTTATTTTAAGGGGTATAAATATGTATGGATGATGGCAGGTGGGTTCATATATCACCCTATAATGAATTTTCCAATGTTAGTATCTCATGACATAAAATGGTTAAATAAGAGGAATTATCACAAGACAAAACGTAAATTAGAGGATTTATCACAAGAGAAATGGTACATTGGTGGATTTGTTCAATGAAAAATGGGTATGTGATCTATTATATCACAAGAAAATATTATATTATAAGATTTATATTAAGATAATTCAAATAGGTGATGGTGTATTCTTAAGAAAATTGGTATTAAATATGTCTTACCTTAATATCAACAGAACTCAAGAAGACTATCAGAATCCCAAGAAGATATATGGGTGGTTACCCCAAGCCTACTGTTTAATGAATGCATTATTGGGAAGCCTTGAAATGTAGTCTATATACTTATTTTTATTACACACTATTATGTCATATTATCATTCTGATTCTTATAATTCTTGAATCGTGTTTAATGTCTCATGATTGCACACACTCTTTCCATATTATATGTTTAATCATTTGAGATAAAATGTCCTTTTATCAAGGATTATGGATAAATGATATTGTTCCATGTTGTTTTAAATAAGTATATTTTCCCATTACCATGTTTCCCTTATACATATTTTCTAAACATTGATGACGATTTAAAATATTTTCACATACAAAGCATTTGAGAACACCCCTTTATTAGGATTTCATTGCCTAAGGGAATGAATATAAGTATAACTTATAAAATATTTTGAAGGGATTCTAGATGTGTTTTGTTATGGAAAAATATTTTTAAATTTATATGTTTTTGGAGATAATCATCAGTACACTAAACCTTTTGGTATTTGGTTTGTACAGATATATTTGGGAGGTATTATTTAAAACCTACGAATAATGTTTTATTTATGTCATTATTAGAAATGGTCGATTAAATTATAATATATTGTTTCCATCGTACAATATTTTTTGATTTCTAAGTCTCCATGTATTAATTAGTATCTCCACATATTATGAATACATATTTTTCATGTTTGGAATGTTTTAATGATGTATAATGATAATAATTTTAGAAATCCCAATAGAAATAATATGATATAGTTGTAATGACTCTATTGATGTTTTAAATAATTGGTTTCCATAAACCATTATAATATTAGACATACCTTATTTCTGGACACCCACAATATTAAATAAAGGTCCAATAATTAATATTTTTACTACCTTCATTTTTTGTAATCCCATACATAAAATATCAATTCAATTTTTAGATGGTATTGTTATACACTAGGGAATGTAACATAATAACATATTTTTCTCAAAAAGTTTCATGTATGATCTTATCATAGATTTTATTTATTCAGTTTAATCATTTCCAATTTGTTAAAAAAAGAAATATATTTAAAAAGGGTGATTATGGTTAGGCGATTCCTAGTTTAAAATATTTTATGAACGAATATAAAGACCAACATTGTGTTCCTAACTCAAATATATCATTGAACATACTTATTATGTATTAAACTCAAGAATATAATTTTTACATATATGTTCTTTATGTTAATAATTAATTCATTAATTTTATGAATAATTTTGGAATTTTGTATATATAGGGAGCCATACCAGTTGATAGATCATCCATTATGTAAAACCATAACAAATTTTAAAAAAATAATATTTTTTTTAATATTTAATTTATATATAGAATATATATAAATATCATCTTACTTCCAATTTTTATATTCCAAACATAAAATGGTAACAAAAAATTTAATTAATCATCGAGAAGATTGTAATAATTTATAGTGGGTTGGAATCACATGTATAATAAAGTCCAATTTATTATTTTTTATTAAAACAACTACTATAAAGTTTATTTTAATACTTTTCAAATGGTGATGTAGGTATGAATTTTTTTATAGTTATATAATCATTTCCATGATTAATCCCAGGTTCTATTAAATTAATTGATTAGAGAAACATCCTTTCTTGAATTAAGACGAATAAAAGTATGTTGAGCAATTATATTTGGAACAACAAATAAAAATGTTATTTACTTATGATTTAATAAAAATTACAATGAAATCCATAGGATTTTGTAGATAAATTTGTTTAATTGAATGAATAAATATGTTTATATTTCCATTTTAATGATAACATGCATATTATATAAACACTAGTATAATCCCATATTTCTCTTTTAGTAAACCTAGTCATTTAATTCTTTTAATTAAATATGGGATAGTTAAGAATTTTTTTGGAGATCCCTCACACATAATATGAATTTAGTTTATTTTTATATATCATAATGCTATTAATTCTCTATTTTATATACTCTTCAGTATTTTGAAAACCTTTTATGTCCAAAAAACTAGGACAATTGAAGAAAATACAATTATATCATTTCTTAAAATTGGATTTATGTTGTTCAATATTACAATGTTAATGGAAAGGAATTTATTGGTTAATATTAAATTACATTTAACAGAGATATGATGGTGATGAAAATAGATATCTATATTCTAAGTCATGTTGGAGGGCATATTATAGATTGCTAGATAAGGGGGGAAATTAATTATTTCTATACCATGAGGAAAAAAATCATGTTTTGGTTTAATGGATGCTGATTCTATTGAATAATTCTCATTGTAGTTCTATGAATGTAAAGTGGTATGTTTATATAAGATATTATATAGTATCAAATGATGAATATAATTATTACATGTTTATGATCATATAAAATATTTAAATTTTATATAATATTTACCTGAAACAAGAAATGAGGGAATTTATGAAATGGTATGCAATAAATTATCCTATATAAATTAAAATTTGATAACGAGAGGCAAATGTTAGAGGGTATAATTGTAATGATTATCTAAAGATGATGGATCAATATGTAGCTTGACCAAAAAAACATCACAAGGAATGATGGAAAAAATAATGGTAATATTTAGATATGTAATATAAAAATATTTATAAAAAGTTAATCTGAATATTTTAATGTTTTCATGAGATAGATTTCAGATTAAATTAACTAATTGTGAAACAAAATAATTTGTAAAGAAAAAAAGTGATCATTTTTTAATATACGTTATAGATTTATAATTTTTCATAAACTTTCAAATATTCAATGTTATAATGATTTTTATAGATTATTATAATCATCATTATAGGTTGTTGTTATAACCTTTTTTGGGGGACACCTGAAAATATGCATAAAATGAAAATAAATGAACTATTTTAGAGATATTGATGGTGTATAAAATGAGGAATATGTAATTCCCAAAAACAAAAAGATGATATTGAATATTTTAGATATACATAATGATGTTATGTAATATAATAGATAATTATGCTTATTTAAATGTATTTCAAGATATTTGGAGTTGTATCAATAGAGAAAAATGAATATATATTCAATATATTAATCATTATTTTTTTATTTAATTTTAATGTCATAAAATTAAATAGATTGTTAAATATATCATTAATTAGTGCTGGTAGAGATTGTAATATAAATTGATCCTAGAAAATTGTATAGAATTGATCCTAAAATTATTCGATCCATGTAAAAGAGGGTTTGTGAATTTGTTACAATAGTACACTTTTGATTATATTCTCCTTAGACATTTCCATTTTGGGGGATCTATGTTAAAATCTCATTTATCATTCATTATAATATTTACATAGATATTATTCATTATTTTATATATATAATTTATTCTTGTGTTCATGATAACATGATAACAATTCTCGTATAAATTTAAAGTACGATTACTCGTATTCACCCCACATAGAATATTTGGGTGACATTCAATTGCAACATGTGTAATAAAATCCATGATTATATATCTATGAAATCTATAACAATGTAGTCTTAACTTGGAGTGAACTATAAATAGAAAATATTTCAAATTTTAAATGAGATAATTTACAATATATATTCGAAATAAAATAGATTTCATTTTTATTATATTAGAAATAAAATTGTATTTACTAAACAAAATTGATTTCGGATCAATGGTATGTTTGGGATGTAATTAACAAAATATGAAAAAAAACATATTATATGTCAATGGAAAGGAATAAAAATACATTTTAGAGAACTCTCAAAAAAAATATCAATGGAAGAAAATGACTTATAATTCATATAATACAATTTTAGATAACATTTTGATCATGTAAAATGTAAAAAATAAATATAATTAATATAAGATTCATGTGTTTCAGAATATATGTTATGAAATTATTATATTCCCTAATGGTGGAAGTGGAGGTTTATTTAACTGATTCATCAATGTTTTTTAATTTATGAGAGATTGTGTAATGAGAATTATTTATTTCAAAACCATATATAAAATCATAATGAAGCACCAAAATTTAAATAATTAAACGGTATAAATACATTATGAACACATTATTTCTCAATTATCTCAAGGATTTCGAAAGAATACATGATTAGGGTTAATCCAAAAGAAATTAAATTTCATTTAGATAAATTTTTTAAGATAATGTATTTCTAGATATTAATTGTGTTGAATGTGGGGAATAAATAAGTGATGAGTTTATCTCACATTGGAAAAACAATTCAAATGTTAAAGGATTCAATAAAAATTTCCATTAGAATTGTTCAATTTTTTTAATGTTTTCTGCTTGATAAGGATTTTCCTAGGAGGAAATATAGATTAGAATATGAAATTAATATTTATAGAAACTGACAGAGGAATATCTCCCATTATGAAAATCTATATACACTATTATTACCCAATAAGAATGAATATTTCAATGTAAATGTTATGTGAGTTAAGAAGAAGAAAATTATGATATAAATGATAACAAAGGGGAAAATAAATTCAAATATAATTCATGTGATGAAATTGTGGAAAGGGTAGAAATTTATTAAACTAAAAATATGATGATGATATGTCACAAATTTTAATTTAACTAAGTAACGAATGTAACTGATAACATGGGGTGTTGTATATATAGAGAAATAATAATATAAAAGTTCATGCATTCAACATTGAATGCATCGACTATATTGATCATACTAAGTATAATATCACCAATTGAGATCATGTTGTGTAATAGAAAAGTCATGTTAATGGAATTTTAATTTTATTAATCTGATTTGAGGTTCAAAATAGAATAAAAAACTAAGATAATTGATATATTTAATGAACATAAAGAACAATAATTAAAAATGTATGAATAAAATAATGATTAAGTGGCTACTAAAAAATGAATAATAAATCTACATTTTAAATATCAAATTTAAAATTGGATGAAAACATTTAGGTTCATAACAAATTATTGTTTCGAGAAATACCTGAAAATCATTAAGAAAATGCAAGATGTGATTTATTGAACAAGTAAAATTTCCTATGGGTAAGAGTTTTTTTTAGTATAAAATGGAATCATCAAAAACTAAAACATAAATATCAATTCATGTAGTTTTGAATTAAGTGAAATCTTTTATGGAAAATTCTCAATCCAAAACACCAATAAAAAATTAGAAACTACATAGATGTTATAGTGAGGAGGAGAAATAGGCCACTGAAATTAATAAAACAAAATTATAGAAATCTGGGTGACACTATAACCCGTTATATTATGGTAATTTTCTATTAATGTGGATAAAAATCTGTGACAATAAAATAAATAAATAATGCAATTTTCACATAAATAAGTATAGTTAATTAAATTATTCTTATTATTAGATTATTTATGGGTCCATGTTACTTTAATACTTGAAAAATATTGATGAAGTTTATTACATAGTTGCATTAAAATGAGGTGAAATGTAATCTATAAACACTAGTTATGGAATGAATATATTTTACCTAATTTTGTAAGACAAAGATGGAATTTCAATTCACATAGTGGAATTTTACGAGTTGCGCGTTTTTTTCTTCAATTCATAAGAATCTCATAGATCAAAAGGAAGAATAAATATTTGGAAAGCATAGAAGAACGACCCTATATATTTTGTATCATAGTTTGATATGTATCATTGATAGTTGGTGTTTATCCCATTTGATTGAAAATTCAATCCCAATGGAAAACATAAGGAATCATGTCAATGTAATAGTTAATTGGGAAATAATAAAAAATATATGATAAAAGGTTGTTAATATAATATTATTGTTAGAGAAGTATTAAAAAATAGTTTTGTACCTTTTATGAATAGGGGTTTTTATTATATATATAATGTGAGTAAAATTTATGACTATAATATTTATGTAACATTTTATAGAATGGGATTTGAAATCAATGGAAAATATAGTGATGTGTTATTGAAAGTAAAGACAACTAACTAAATTTTTTATAAAGAATATATAAATGAATTTGAAGGTTACTTCACATTAGATAGAGAAATATTTTACAGAAATGATGTCTTGGGTACATGAATAAAATAACATATAAATTGATTCAATTTTTAATTAAATTATTGATGTTTAAAATTCTAAAATGAAATATGGGAAAATATTTTGATTCTAGAAAACGAGTTAAACTACATTATAGTCACTATATCATGAAGAACAATGGGAATGATAATTAAATTAATTAATTAAAGCTGATGTTTATATCACTACATCTTAAACTGCGGATCATTTATAAATGTATTTTATCATTTTCATTGATTATATCAATTACTTATCTTTCATCTCATTTTTACAACTAAAGATTTATGTGACTAATTTTATTAAAATATACCTTAACTAGGGTTAAAATGTAACTGAAACGATGATTATAACACTTTTTTTAAATAATGACATATAATTTACCTCTTTTTATGTAGGGAGATAATTTAAGAAGTAATAAATAAAAATTTAGTGGAATTCTTCTGAAATATAAATCAAAATTGAGTCATTTAATTGTTTAATGACAAGGTGGGAAATATGCTAAGGATAATATTTACTATGTGATATATATTAGGAAACTATTATAAAGTTTTAGTTTTTGTAGAAATTTACATACAAAATATTGTTTTTTATGTATTAGAGTTAAGATGAATCATTATTTAAAATCATGTGGTTTCAAGACAAATCTAAATAAATTTATGGTCTTAAAATTAACAATTTATTCCATGAATAATGAAGTTATGCATGGAAAATATGGATTTTTGGATGAAAAAGTACATTATGTTGTTATTAAGCTATGAGTTACACCTAAATGATTATTAATTACATGAAAAACCAAGTTATTAAAAAAATATGTGAATTATATAAAGTAAGATTCATTAAAGATATCAATATAGTTAAATTTAGAAACAATTTATGAAAAAGTTAATGAATAAAAATAGATTTATAAAGAACCTCAAAGTTAATCACATGATAAATATTCCATTATGGAATAAGAAATGAAATATGTAATTTGGGGAATTAAGTAAATAACTCAAAATCATAGAATAATGGATGAAACAAATGAATGAAATATCATGGTAATTCCCATTAAATTTTTGTGTATTAGTTCAATTTAAAATTAGAATTTTCATATGTATTTATATGTAATTTAAAAGAAAGTCTATCTTAATTAGTGTTAAGATGGAAAAAATAGAGTGAGTTTTGTTTATAATTATTGGTGGAAATTAGTCATACCCCGCACTGAGACTAGTATACTCATATCATGAATCATGTGTGTTATTGAGTAGGGTAGTAAACCACAAGTGTCACTTTCGAATATTAGTGGTATTAACTAGGATCTCATAGATCCACTAAGATACAAGTGGTATCCCACAAAATTTTTAGTGGAACACTATCAATATGTAAAATAGATTTTTAGAGAAAACGAGGATCCACAACATCGACCATGACTCTCTTCTTCAACGGTGCTCATTAGTGAATCTAGTATTTGGTAACCTCAGGTTTGGCGATAACATATGGTGCTGATCGGTGATGCTTCACCTGATGGTGGACTAGATCATCTAGGATGACCCTTTATATATATTTGGAGGTAGAATAGGTTCAGTGGTTGGTGGTGGTAGATGATATGCATTCGTGGTATGAAACTGTCCTCGATGGAAGCACACTGTGATGGTGTGTTTTTTTACCAGTCTTAGACGGGCCCTTCTCGGTTGGGGCGATGCTCTTCATTGGCGATCGGGTCCTCTTTATAGATATTGTTTGGTTCAGTGACATGTTCTTGTTGTGGATCCTGCTACATGATTTTGGGTGTTCCTACTTCATCAGATTGTTTCATAGTATTTTTTTGGCGGGGCTTCGAGGTATAACGACGGCTACTATCGACTTCTAGTTTGGTTCAATAGTTGTCCCTGGTAGATGACTTGGTGGTAGGTTTCATCGTCATATCTGGTCTCTTATTATTGTGAAGAGGATTTGGTGGCTTCATTCGGGTCAAGAGAGGTCTGTTGAGAACATATGGCTATGACGGTGTGTAGGTTCTCTAGCAGTGTTGGTAAGTGGGACGACATGGTGGTGGAATGGTCTTTTCTATGATTTTGGTGTTTTGAGACTGGCTTCCTAGTTTAAACATTGTTTTGTGATCAATTTTAATAGGATCTATATCATTGGGGTTTTACCAATCCTATATAAGGTTGAATTCCTATGACCTTTGGGAATGTAATGAGTTCTCCCCATCACTACTCCAAAGTAGTTGTTGTTATTTCTTTTATTTTTTTAAATAAAGGGGATAGTCCCTAACCTATTTTGGAAATATAACAAAATGAATTGTTTGGTTAATTCTATAAAGTAATTTCTTTTTTAGTCATGAAATATTCTTCTCATTTGGTTGTGCAATAATAACACACCTATTCCATTCCTTCATGAACATATTGGTCTCTTTCCCTAATTTCTTGTGGTAATGACTTGTAGTATGTATAAGTTTAATCCACTAGTTATTATAAAACAAAAATGGGCTATAATCATTGTTTTCTATCAGTTTTTTTTAATTTATTATATATACATATTACAATGGTTTTTATCAAGTTATTCAATTTCCCCAATTGTTGAAACGGTTAACCATGAATTTTGATAAGATAGTATGCACTAATTAATTTTATATGTTTATCAAAATTATCATCTATATTTCTATATATATGTGGTTATTTGTATATGGGAATGTATGGGTGCATGAGTTATTTACAAAATAACTTTAAGGATCGTGTGTGGTCTTGTGAAATTAAAGATGATATTTTATAACGGAATTGGGTCGATGGAACCACTTGTCTTGATCCAATATTTTTTCAAATAAATCAATTACTTTCACTCTATATTATATTTATGATGTAAATAATTTTCAGTTTCAATATTTGGAAATTTTTGGTGAAAATATAGTATAGTCGTTGAGATTGAGTTATAACATTTATTTTGTGTGAGGATGGTTGTGCCTAAAACACAATAAGATTTTCTCCAAATGAGAAAATATATTACAAAATTCCTTTATTAAGGGTGTAAACTCTTATATAAGAGGTCAATTTTTTGTGACTCTCCATGCCTTAATTGGTTATCCCCCATATAGAACATGGTTGAAATGTAACATTAGAGACAGAGGGAATATTTCTACACTTATAGATGGGTATTATCGGTTCATGATCTCCTTAGGGTGATGGTAATATTATATTGTCTCTAAGGTTTCATGAGATGATATATTCATAAGAAGATAAATCAATAACTACGTCTTCACTATTTAAATGATCTCATGTACGTATTGATTTTGTGGGACATCTATTAGGCCCCAGCCTTAAAACATTACATAATCTTGAATTAAATGAATAATTCACATGGAGGATCATTTCATATTTGGTGTTTTAGAGAGTTAGGTCATAACATTTACATAACAGCATGAATATTACATGTAGACAATTCTACTCCGTATCCAATTTTTTTTAAAATAAAAACTCTAGAAATAAAGAGTCTTATCTAGTTCTAGGTTTTAGACAGCATGAATTTTCCTTGATCACATCCTTGACCCTATTCATCTTTATGTCCTGTGAAAAAACATTTCAAAAACATGGGATGAGCATAAAAAGCTCATTAAGGGATACACAAATAAGGAAAACTTTTAGTTTATCAAAACAACTATTAAACCATAAATACTTTATCATAAGTAATAAATTTCACCTTTATGAAGTAGTGAATACTCTTCAATGAATAAAAGATCATTTCATACCCTTTTGTAACCGACATATTACCATAAAACCCATATAAATAACACTTAACATATAAAGGTGACTTGGGACATAAACATTCTAATGTGGAATAACCATACAGTCGACTTCCACACATATCACTAAATGGAATTTCCATACATCCAAATTCAATACCAAATGCATTAAAGGTTATAACGTAACCACCCATCATGGTTTATCATGACACCACCTATCATTTGGTATATTATGAAACCACTTATCATTTGGTTTATCACGTAACCACCCATCAAATGTCCATGTTCCATTTTAATATCATAACACATTAAATATTGCAAATAAAAACATTTCACTAATAACATTTAATTTGCAATCACAATAAATAATTTCAATATATTGAAATAATAAATCCATTTCAAATACCGTTTTTAATCCCAAAACACCCAAAAAAAGAATAAGGTATTTCATTTTCATTTTAGAAAACATTAATGCTTATAGACGAAGCCAAATAATAATTACGGTGAAGGAGAGGTCATTGTCGCTGGAAATGTTAAAAACATTCTTTTTTTCATTTAGTAAAACGCTTCATAGAAAAAAGATTCCATTTGAATAAAAGTAAAAGTCAACGGGTTTTATTATACACCGTGTAAAATAAGAAGATATATATTATCAAAATATGCCTTAAGGAAAGAAGATTGAGATGAAGTCCCTTACCTCATGTCCGAATTGACATGTTCGTTATTTAATCTCTTGAATAATAAACTAATGTTAATTTCTTATTTCTTCAGAATATTTTTAATTTTTATTATTCCTTTTATATCACTTATTACCATGTTATAAACATTATGTAACATTTAAGTAAATAATGGTTGTTTTGTTGATATTTGGGACTTGAGTCACAAATGAACACCATATAATTACAAGTTGTCTATGTGGTAAATACTCCATTAGCCCTAGAATGATAGACATGATTTTGATATCATATAAATCATATAAATGTAGTATATAAATGTATTTATAATCGTAAAAAACATTTTGTAGGTAACAAATGAAATGCACCGTTCATGGAGACGGTAATCCGTGCGTACACGTGAAAGCTAGTTTCATTTATATTTCATACTTTAATGGAATTAAAACATAACTATACATAGTTATATTATAAATCCAGTCTAATATAATATATTATATCATTAACACTATCCTTTATACATTCCACATATTTCATTAACGAGTCATATCACTTTGAGGGGGCGATAGTCCACACTTTCTCAAATGAAATTATTGTGTTTAGCCATAATGGAAACCAATGATGAATGATATAAATGAAAAATTCAGAATCATAAAGAAAACATAAACATAATATATATCATATAAAATTATAGTTTCTTCTTAATGGACACCATGAGAGGCGGTGGGAGATAATAAAAAAATCATCATTTCATGAGGTGTTAGTTTGCCATTCACAGAAACAGTATGCTCTTCCCCAATTATATGGAGGTGTATGTAAGTAAATTTCAAATACTTCTCATTACAAAATCCAAGTATATTTAGGATTCTGTTGTTGTTATAAAATAAATGAATAAAAAGATTTTAGGGGTTGGAGAAGTAAACTAAAAGAAAAGAAGATAAGAGGAATCATTACATTTAATTTGGGTAACTCCCTTTGGTTTGAACCAAAAGGACTTAATGATGTTCCTTATGTCTAAGGTAAGTCTTATAGGAGTAGGAGAGGGATCTTGAGAGCTTATTTGGTCAGGGTTTGGATGAGATAAATGTCTGTATAGGTGAGAGGAATGAGTTAGAAGTAATGGCTTTTTATAAGGGGGAGGAGGGGCTCTTTAGGAAAGTTTTCAAGTATTATTTTATTATAAACCTATCATCAGTTTATAAAAATACAAAATTCATTAAATATGAATATAAGATGAATAATGGCCTAAAAAAATCATCCAATAAGATGTTGACAAGTTTTTGATATTGTTTTAATATTTATAATATTATTTATTTAAATCATTTATTTATGAGGTAAATACTGCATCATTATTGTGTCATATATAATTTAATTTATTTGACGTATAAAACATATTAAAAAAATTTAATAATTTAGGAAATATTTTTATGTTTCCAGATAATATTTATAGTCAAAAGGATAACTGATATAACCCCATGAAAAAATTGATTTCTTAAAAGATATTTGTTTATGTCATTTTTTCCATTTCCTTAAGTTAATTAAAATAGAGTGTCATTATCACTCCCATGTGGCTCCGTGGGGTCTAAAATCGACCCAAAGATGAAAATGGTCATAGATGACTCAACCAATATGGTTAGGACATGTGTAAAGGTAATTTTGTATTATTAAAATATTCTTTTTAAATTTAATTACTCTTTTTACCCTTAACCGTGGTAAAGAAAACTCAAATGTCATTATTCACCAAAACTTATTTTCATCTTATTGAACCACATTTTACATACCAATAACAACCATGTGTGTTGGATTTTATACATTCAATTCACAAATGCGGTAAAATTTCATTTAAATGAAAATGTTAGTTTTTAACTACTACTTATTTGTTTCACAATTCATCAAAAATTGATGTTTTTTATAAAACTACCAAAAATTCAGCATAAGCTATATTTGATATTATGATTTAAAAAATGATGTATATTTTACAAAATTCATAACTTATAATTATAGTTAATTAATTTAAAATTAATTCTCATTTTCAAAACAAAAAGCGTGTTTTTAAGAAATAATAACTATCAAAATATTGACACTTGTTAATGTCCAATTTCAAAGTGAAATTAATTCCAATGACTAATATTGGATTAATTGGTAAAAATAAAATCTAATTATACATTAAAACCAATTAAAAAGATAATATAACCAAATAAATTATATTAAAATGTACATTTGAATAAAAATAGTGTATTTTTCACTATTCATAAAAAATGAACGTTACCAGAAAAATACCATTGAATTACCCAAAGTAAATTTTGATGTCCCGAATCTAATGAATAATTTTATTTTGTCAAATAGAACCTATAAAAGTGACCAATAATATTTTGAAAGAGGGTTCTCCATCAAAAGGCGGTAAATCGACCTTTTAAAGTAAATTATGCTTAAAATTAGATTCATTTATATTTTAGGCCCTAACTTTATTTGGATAAATGTAAAAAAAATTAACAAAAATCTATAATAATATTGTAGTTAGTTCTATTCATTCTCTCCAATAAAATGGATAACCATTAACTACAATTTAAAATAATAATATTGTATTATTAGAGTGCAATGTAAGATTTCAAAGAAACTCATAATTGAGTATTGGGTACGACATCGAACATAGAACCCCCATTAAAGTAAAATTAATATTTAAATCAAAAAATATAAATAATTATGGAAAATGTCTTATTATTTATTTACCTGGGATGTTACGACATCCTTCAAATTCTAATCCCATAGGGTAGATTATATATTTTAAGGCATTAGTTACATTATTTCATTTCCCCAAATTAATGTCATGGAATAATTTTTTCTAGTCTCAAGCTAAAATATATGATGAGTTATTTTGTAACCCCAAATGTGTTTATTGAGTAGGAAGTGGGTTGGTGATTAACAAAGAAGGTATAAATCACACTAATGGGATATGTTACCTAATAATGGGCATAATTTAGAACTATAGAATGAAATTATGAAATCATAAAAAATATTTAATTTTTGAACAACTGATATAAAAACAATGCTAAATTCATAAATTCAAATCAATATAACAATAATGGAAGACATATATAATTAAAATAAAACAACAACCAAATCCTTGTAATGAAATAAAACCTTAAAATATCATATATGGTAGTTTTATATAAAAGAATCTATAAACAGCAAACTTTTATTATCCACCTTAGTCATACGGTTAACACCATATAACAACTCCCACAACATAACCCTTAGACACTACTTATAATATATGGGTGAGTATATATACATAATTTGTATGGAATCCCTGATCAGTTAACAACCAAGTCAACAACATTATTTTATTATAATCATAGATGTAAAATTTCCATATATAGTAACATCCATACAAATAATTTAACATATTATTAAATTAATTTATGAATATATAATAGTTAATTATCCTATTCTCAGGTCATATCAAATACTACACATGAGTCTATTTCATTAAAAAATTGTATGTGTCGTTGTTACTAAATATAGTTCATTAGTATTTTTTTTTCAAGGTCTCTATAATAATTACTGAATAAATAAAAAGGAATATATAATATAACAAAAAATGATAAAATATAAGAGGTTTCTTATAAATAATCAACCACCATCTAGTATTCACATCATTAATGGATAATTCTTTATCCCCCATCAATTAGAAAAATAAACCCATAGCCACATCAATTTCATAATTAATGGAGAAATAACCATATTTATTCCACATCAAGTCTATTCTCATACATGGGATGAGAGAGGTCATATGAGTCTCACCATGTAGTTAGTCATCACACTAATCTAAAAAATGATTCATGACTATAAATACCACCATTGGTGATGGATGAGTAAAAAATGGTACTCCCATAAATAAAATAACTTGAAAAATAAAATAAGAAATATTTAAAACAATCGCATACCTATACTTTAGGTACTAACAAAACTCATCATCATTGGTCAAATCATAAGAATAAACAAGTCAATTTACTCCTTTGTAAAATCAGACCTCTATAATCCACCTTGGAAGACAAACATTATGGTAATAAAATACACATTGTCATCATAGTTAATCAAAATATTCATGACCACCATCATATCATAGAACACGAATCTTTACTTTAATACAATATAATCAAAGAAGTTGGTTCACGGAACATATAACTCACAATATACAAACTGGGAAACTCCATTAGGGATACATACTGAATTTTTTTTAATATCCTTCAAAGAATAATGAACACCACTTCTATTAAAGTACACTCCAATAACCATGAAAAGAAGAGATAATTAACATTGTAACATGCACAACCTCATATTAAAAAAATTCTGAGTAACACATTCACAACAATTTATACTATATTATAGTTATTCATCAACTATATAAATTTAATTAAATATCATAGAAATATTTTTCATGTTAAATTAAATCAATAACATCAAATTCTATACCATCTTCTCTCAACCCTTGATAATCATGAAAGAATCATCATATCAAATTTTTAGGATTAATAACCTTAAGAATTAATTTCATAAAGATCATAAAGATATGTGACTGATATTAATTTTACTATAGATTATATATCTTACTATAGATTCATCTTGTATAGTAATTATCTCATGAATCATTGGTCTTCTTACACCCACAATCAAATCAAAATATTTGTTTTACCATTTAATCTTCATAGGAACTTTGAATCACATAATAAAGGGTTCAATTTAGGACTACTCCTAAAAAATGTTATAACACATATATTCAAAAATGTTATGTTTAATATCAATGATAATATTAATTTAAAATATTTTAAAACACCAAGACCACCCATTAAATGAACTTTTTTGTCTATGAAATTAATTTAATCATGATAAAATTACCTCAAATTGAATATTTTTATGTTGGAATCTATATCTGAATAGAAATTCATAATTTTTGTATACAGATATAGTAATTTTTAGGATAATAATGAAAAAATAGTAATAGTGACAATGATGATGATGATGACGATAATAATAATAAAAATAATAATAACATGGTACAGTACATGGTACGTAGAAAAAATGAAAAATACCTATATATAAATCCCAATTGACCCATCCCGTTATAATTATTTTCCACTTCTAAAGGAAATATAATATATATGATTGGACTTTATTTATCATTTTTAATTAAAACTAAAATTTAAAATAGAATATAATTTAGTTCTTGTGGTTTTTCTGACATTACAGTTATTTAATTATATTTCAAAAAAATTCCTTCTAAAGATACATATGACCAGAAGGCATGGAATGATTCATAGCATACATACCATGAATATTTTATGTTGGATTCCCTCTATTTGTATTTAGAAAAAATAATCCGTTATATAATAATTGAATTCAACCTTCAATTTCAAACACTATTATAGAATATGAACTTCCATCACTCAGAAATATTATTATTAGCCCAAAATAGGGTTGACCGGTTTAGTGATGATAATGGTGGTCTCTTTTATTTGTACAGAAAAAGAACTAATTAAGGAACCATTTTTATGTGATTTATTTTCTTCTAATAATGGGTTTTCTAATCATTACCAAAAAGAACTAATAAAACTATAAAAATATATTTTTAAAATCATTCTCATCTCCACTCAAACACCACCCCAACCATTGTCATCATTCCCCTTATAAGTTCTTATCCCCACATTGTTAGTGATGTCCACTCCATACTAATTCCATATTCCTGGATTAAAATATTTAAAATCCATGTATAAATTGAATTCCATTACGACTTATCATTTTGTTTTCATATATATATATATATATTTATTTATTTAAAACATTGATTTATCAATAAATTTATATAATTTTTTATAAATAAATTTAAATAATATATTTTTTTTGTGTGAGTATTATGTGTTTGTGTAACTATATATGTATACATGAAAACATATATATGAAAATATATATGTGTGCATATATATAATACATATTAATATTTATTATAAAAATATTATATATTATTATTCATTAACATTTATTATAATATAAATATTTGTTAATTAATACGCATTCACACACATTCACACAGAAACAGAGATATATGTGTTTGTGTGTGTGTAATAATTATTTACATGTGGTTTATATATTTAAAAATAATTTTTACAAGTAAATATGTTTAAATTTTTTATATAATAATAAATTTATATATATAAATATTTAAAAATATGTATATTTAAGCATATATTTAATTATATATTAATCTAAAAAATAAATAATTATAATTTTTGAACACCATAATATCCATATTAAACTAATCCCAAATAATAAATTTAATCAATGTCAAAAAACGTAGAACCTCTTAAAAAAGCTAAAATTTCTTCAAATATTCCCAAATGAGGGTATATTAACTAAAAAAGAGTTTTGGATGTCTTATGGGAATTTTATGACTGATAAAAATAGTTACTAAGGATTCCCTAATCCATGATATGTATCTCTCTTTGAAATTATTGATTAGACATCTCATGGAGCCCAAAGAGACACCAAAATAAAAATGTATGGTTGTTTGAAGTTTAAGGCATTTTTTAACATATAATAAGATATTAATTAATTTATTAAGTTTTTCTATCACTAAATTAATATTATATGTCTATTTATTAATAATAATTAAAAACATTATTAACTAATATTAATTAATAATTATTTTATAAACCATCATTATCACATTACTTTTTTGAGGGTTTCCTTTCTTAGTTTCTGCCTACCCTCATTCATTTAATTATTGAATTCCAAATATTTATTTAATTAACTAAATTCAGAGATGAAGGAATTTATCTGAAATATATAAAATAATTTCTGAGAAACCCATGAAAAAATTCAAGGGACCACCGCAAATTCAAATCCTTTTTGGATTTTTTTAGAGTAAATCTTGATGTGACCACTACACAAGGCCACTGATCTTCTCAACTATTTCTTTCTCATTTGGTGTTTTCAACATATTCCATGGTAAATATTATTTTAATTTCTTATTTACTTAATTTGTTATCTTTTATCCTTATTTTATCTTCTCCCATGAAACCTAGAATCATTATGCCCAATTTTAGGGTTTTTGTTTGATCTGATGTTTGTATTTTGTGTGTTTAATAATTTAGTAATTCTCTATGTCCGTGTTTGGGTGTTTGTTATTGGAGAAAGCATGTTCTTATTGGTTTTAAATCATCTTATTCTACCTTAATGTAGGTGTTTCTATGAAATTGTTTTAGTTTTGAATTTAAATTGTTCCTTTCCTTTCTAAATTCATTTTTGTTGGATATATGAATATATTTGATATCTATGTGATAATTTAAAAAATAACATTGAGTTTTGATATTAGAATAAATTGTTTCTCTTTTAATTTACATGATTTTCATTACTGAAATCTAATTTCAATATATACTAAGCATATTTTAAATTCCTATGAGGGATTTTGTAATGGTTTTAATGGGAAGTGTTGGAATTTGATCTTATTTTAGTTTTTCAGGAGTGAAAATTAGTTTTTAGAGTTAAAATATTTTTAAAGTGGGGAAATAACATCAATTTTTATTAAAAATGGGTTCACTGATGAATTTAAAATATTTATTTTAAAAGAGTTTGGGGTTTACACCTTTTGAAAATTCATTAGTGTTTTTTAAATGTGTTAAATGAAAATGAATATCATTTGGCCTTATATTGTATTTCTATGTGGAAGGACCTTGTTTTAATGGGTAGATTTGAATTTTTTTGAAGGTACGTGACATTTCCACTAGCATCCAAATAGGTTTTAGAGTGGTGTTTTATTAATTTTTAAAGTGAATATATATACGATCCATGTATTATGATAAAGGACTATCTATCACAATTGTTTTAAAAGGTAGTTCATGAAAGATCCCTCTTGATTTTCCATTACATTTTCAAGTCATTATGTGGGTCAATCATTACTATGTGATGTTTTTTTATCCCCTTGAGCAGATTACTATTGTTTATGGAGTGCATTAATGAGATATAATATTCCATTAATTTTGAGGTTTTTGGGGGTAATGGATGTTCATTGCTTATGCCTTATGTTTAAATCTTATAATGCATGCTCTTTCACCTCACTTATTTATTATTCATGGGAACCCATGTACTATGTGGTAGATCAATATTCATAATAAGATACTTTCTTCACATGCCTCAAGTATCCCTTATGTCTTACTACACCTTAGGGATAGGAGGGGATTCCATTCAAATGAATCTTATATCATATATATGGATGACTTTTCATTTAGATTTCATCATATATTGATAGTTATTCATAGAGTAGGCAAAAATTAAAAGATTATATGCATCTCACATTATTGATTTATGGTGGATCCCATGAAACATTCAATCATTTAATTATATATTTTTATTTTATATTTTTATATAGGGATTTATTTTATCATTTTCTTAACTAATTTTGTTGTGGAATCCATACGTTTCATTGATTTATTCTATGGATTGTGCCTTTCAATTCCTACCTTATTTTACTTTACCTGTTTGTGTTGGGTCAATTCATTTGAAAATGGATTTTAATGATGTTTGGAAAACTATTTTTAATATAATGCATTTTTTGGTATTTTATTAAGAATTTAAATTTTATTTTATCGATTTGAAGGAGTGATAGGAATGTTAAATTTTAATGAAGAGATTTTCCTTATTTAAATGAAATAAATGGTTTCATATAAATTTTACTTAGTGTATGGTTTGAAATGTCTTAGTATGATGAATGTGATTTCAAAGGGTGTGTATTATGTTTATGAAAATAATGTTTAATTTTTTGAAAAGTGAATTTAATAATCTTAGTTGTTTTAAAATGCTTATGTTGAATGCATAGTTGTTTGGTTATGTTATAAAACTATAGATAATGAATTTTATTAGGAATTTTATTTCATTATATTAGTGGGTTTTAGTGACCTACTTGGATTATTTACTCACCGAGTTATATTTCAGTTTTTAATTTTCTAGAAGGATTTGGGTTTGTTTTCTGGAGGCTGACATGGGGTGAGTTGGGTGTTGTTGAGAAATTAAAGCCTTCATGGAGTTATTTTCATGATTTTCTCAAGTTTTTATTATTTTTTTTTAGTTTTTTATCAGTTAATAATTCCATATCAAAGCAACATTTTTTTGATGTATCCATTTATGTCATGTTGAATCATTCTATCATTTAGTGATATTTTATTTTTATATTAATTTGTTTTATCAGTGTTTTTGATTATAAAGTATTTTTCATATTGTTTTTTATGGTTTCCCATATATTCATATTACATTGAAATAATGTGTATCTAGTTTCTTTTTTAGATTCTCAACTAACATTCTGCAATTTATCATGTGGGAAATCTTTCCCAAAGGGATTCCTGTGATGCCCAAAAACTATTTTCCAACCCATGTGGTTCAGTAATACCTTCATTGCCTTATGAAATGTAGAATTAAGTTCTATATTTATGGAATAATATATTTTTTCACTACAGAATGGTTTTTAATAGAAATTTAATAAGAACAAATAATGTTTTATTGTTACAATTCATTTTTCAGTAAAGGATTTTGATTGTACTTTTATGTTCATTTTAAAATAAACATCTTAAAATTTTAATATATTAATTTGATAAAATTCATTTAAAATTTTTATTTTGAGTTATGTTTTTTTAATGAGGCCAATTTATTTTTTGGTAAAAATGAATAGTAAAAATAATAAAATTTTATTACGACAGTTAGGGTTAAATCACATTTACTAGGGGTTAAACTTAGAGATATGTGTAAAAGTGACACGAAAACCTATCTAAATATTATTACATGAATAAATTTAGACCTTACTTTATCCTACTATAATTGTATTTTCCATTTTTATCCATTTTTCTATAAATGATATATTATATTATTTAAATCGTATAAGAAATTCCATGTGTGCCCCTCCACACACCCATTTAATGGAACCTTTTATATTTAATTATTCATAGAAAATAATAACTATTATCATCCAATACCCATCCATAATCCATCTTATAATCATTCACTTCATTATTGATCTCTTCATATTACACTATTACCATAAGTTTTTAGCTTAATGCATCAGACAAATGAGATCTCTCAAAGAGAAGGTAATCATCTTACCTGACTCCTTCAATGTTTATTTTTTAATATAATTACTATAAATATATTATATAAAATGTTACATAATTAATAAATTATCATAAATATTCATATATGATTTTATGATTATGGGAAAACCATTTTCTACCCCCATTAAAATAAATGGGTAATGAAAATATCGCTCGTGAGTATGTGTGGGATACTACATCCATGTAGTGATATGATTCATTTTACATCACCATCATTAATGGATGTTTATTATAATGGATTTAATTATTATATATAATATTTATTAAATAATTATTCTTCTTTAATTATAATATATTTTTCACCATATTATCATCATATCCATTAAGAATCTTTAACGCCACTTGTACGTGCATCAGGACTACCACCTCCAAAAAGGATGTGAATAAATTTCTATTTCCACTTTACATGGATGGTGTTAAAGATATATATAATTAATAAAAATTTTCTTTGTGGTATAATAATTATTAAGAAATATTTAAAATTTATTTTCCTCTCTTTCAATCAATTAATTGAAAAGTAGATACATCACTCTTGCATACATACAGACTACCATATCAATGAAGCGATGTAATTAATTTTTCATCATATCTTTTATATAAATGTTTATAAGTATTTATAATATTATTAAATATTATTCTTATGAAATAATTATTATTTTGGATATGATAGATCCATGATCATAGTACAAGGACATTAACTATCGAACTGAAGCACTTATGGAAACCGAATTAGTGAACACTAGAAATGATGATCACAATGAAATATCCTTGATTAATGGGTCATAAAATTTCATAGTTATTTCATGTATGCTATTATAAGTATGAATATTTTTTTACAAAAAATTTTTAATAAATCGATATTTATTTCAAAATCTATTTATATATTTAAGAATCAATATAATACTTATGGTATGAGATTTATTTAACAATATCATTTGTTTTCATGATAGTATATGTAAATTTACATTAAAGGAAATTATATGCATCATATAATTTATAACCAAAATATTCTTTTATACTCATTTTATTACTATAATTTTCAATTAATTGAACAATTTTCATCTCTTTGGTACTAAAAATGATTGATATTTTTTTAATAAAATCCCACCTTATTTCCTCTTTACTCAAAAATATTTTTCATCAATGTTAATTAAATTTAAAATAATATCAGGATTGTTATATTTTTTTATAAAATTATTTGTAATTCCACTTTCAAATATATTTTAGTATCTTTTAGAATGATTAAAATTTTTTCAACATTTATTACATACGACCTGGTATTAAAAAATCATGCCTTGAATAATTGTTTTCTTTGTTATCCACATTAATAGATTCTATCTCCATCAAGAATATTAGTTTATTTTTATATTAATTAAATATTTTAATGATTTATTTTTTTCAAAAAATTTATTACTCAAAATTATAAGAATTTTTTATTTTAAGACATTGAATGAAATGGGTACTTTCTATATTTTCAATGTAATGTTCAAATACTCTTCAAAATGTATTTACCATATTGGTAAACATCATTAAAGTGTTATTATTCTTCATTAGGTATATCATATAATTAATCCATACATGTTATATCTCTATGTTTCATACAATGATGATGAGTTTTGGTTGATTATATGAATTCATTTATCTTTACACGGGTAAATTCTGTTATGATGAAATATTTAAAAATATATTTTTATTTTCATCAGTTATTCCATGATGAAATAATTGAAGGAAACCAATTTAAATTTCATGGGAAATTATATAAATAATATATATATTTTAATGAAATTTTGGAGCACATATTTATTGTTTTTATTATATAATATGCAGGTCTAGTAATTAACTTCTCTTTAATTCATTAGGTAAATAATGATATCTGATTAGATAATAAGAACCATAATGGGTAGTGAACGCCCTTTAGTATGTGACATTGTGTATTATGATTGTACATGGAGAGAACCATGATAATGAAAATGAAGGAAGGATGAGAAAACCCAATCTTTTATGATGGACTTGAAATTGATACTTGTCTAAGGATGTTTCATTATTTTCTTATGTGTATTCTATAGGATTATGTATTTTGATTATCATACGTTCTCATAGATCATGATTTATTATTGAAGATTCCAAAAACAAATTATTTATTCATTCTTTTATGAAATACCTTGATACTATAAATTATGATTAGATATATATGACTGATTGGGTATGGTGTTCATAAGTTATGATCATGTTCTCGTACCATTTTTCTTATCTTATTAAAACATATGATCATAAATTTATATCTCTTATATTTATCCTTATAGAGCATCTAAGATCACCATTTCCTATGTTTCATTTCCCCAGGTTATAAATAAAGACTTTTTTGCGTTTCTCTTAAAAGATAACTTTTATGAAATGAAATTTGTGTGAGATGTCGAAGATCATCCATGAAATTTGATTATAGAATAACATTTCTCCATAAGAACTAAACCTTTACTATTGTTCATCATGTGTAGTTATAGGATTTATTGAATATTAATCTAAAATGATTTAATACTTATTTATCAAATTTCACGAATACCATAGTTGGTATCAAAGAGGGTTTTAGTTATTATTGGAAATTATTATTGGATATGTTTATTTAAAACCATTGGGATAAGAAAATTATATTATAACATTATAAATTAGTGTAAATTTTATAGAAAAAAATCCATGTCTGGATACTAAAAAGTAGAAGTGTTGGTGGCCTAAATACACATATTATTAATAAATCTCAAAGGGGATGATTGGGTATTAACTAAATCTTCCCCAATTCATGAGGATTGGTCCTAATATTGGGCATATATCTAGAAACTCTCAAGGTATATTATTGGGTTAAGTTACATATTTATTATTAAATTATTTGAATTATTTCAATAGATGATGACCATGGATTACATAGGTTAAGCATAAGTTGTCACAGATTGATAGAATGTGTCATAACATAGGATGTCTTATTAATTATTTTTATAATAATATGATAATTTAATAAAATTATTAATGGTTGATGATCATGAAATCCATTTTTGTTTAAGTAAGGGAGTAATGATAAAATGATGAGGATTATGTAGTGAACAGAATACTCCAATATTGAATTATCATATTTGATATTACAAATATTAATTCTTTTATTTCATGAAATGGGTTTTGGGATATTAATTCATATCCTCAATTATTATATGGGGAGTTAGCAGAACCAATTATAAGTTGTATGATCATTTCATTTCAATTCTATATCTTCTATATGATAGAAATTTATGGAAATGTGATTCTAGTAAATCTTTTTATTATACCACTTGTTTAATTTGGATTTATTTTTGGAATAGATTGGATTTTCTTATATAGATACCATATAAATTTTATGGTATGTAATGTCATGTTTGATATTCATGATCAACATATGGGTTTCTATCAATTTGGAAATGAACAATAACTTTTAATGGGAATTAATTCCAATGTATGGGACTTAAAACATATTAAATAAGGATATTTATCTAAAATGTTTATGGATAAGCTCTACATTTAATATATTCCACTTTTTTGGAATATTATAATATATTTCAAAAAATAATTACTTGTCTAATTCGAAAGGAGAAAGTTATCTTTTATATAGAACTCATACCTAGTGATAATCCTATTCCAAATAAGCATTAAATAATATCCCTAATTTAGTTGTAGTAATTGATGGCGAAACTATGAGATAATCATAGTAATATATTCACAGACCCTGGTGTGTCACAATAGGGTGTACATGTAATTTTTTTTAAAAAAATGGAGATAGTTTAGTGCATATATTTATTGATTATCCAGAATTAACAAGATATATATTATGAAAAATAACCCAGTACTATGTATTGATTACATCTTTTATCAAACGAGGGGATCAGAATACTTTCAATGAATTTAATTCATTCCGGATATCATAAAATGAGGTTCATGAAGGATTATAAACCCCTGATTTCCTTTATTATGAGGTATGGTCATTTTTAATTTATAGGGATTCCATTTAGACTTTACAATGCCCATAATATCATCAGGGATCATATTAATGTAGTATTTAGAGACCACATTAATCAGTTTTAGTGGAATTTATAAAAGATAATATTATATATTCATTTTAATGGAATTGAATGAATTCATTTTAATAATATATTAAAGACCCTATGGAAGAATAATTTTTCTTCCAAATTTGGAAAGTTTGAATTAAGGTAAAAATAAGATTTATTATTGGGTCATATAATCTCATGTGGGGTATATTAGTGGATCCTTAATAGATTTATATTATTTGGAAATGGATTTAAAAAACTATATTGACTGAGGTCGATAGTTTCCCTAGGATGTAAGGATAACATTAATTATTTTATAATTATTATCAAGATATCTAATCTATTTACCAAGATGACATTTATCGTAGACCAGTTTTTATAGACAGATGATTGTGAGGAAAATTTTAAGGATCCAAAAAGAATGTTTCTCAGGGAATCTCTACCTACATTAACATAAAGTGGATAATGCAGTTTAAGTTATAATGTTGCATCAAAAATGGTGTTGGTATGAAATCTTATGAATAATGAAATTGTAAAATCCTATGCCTTGAACCAACTAAATGTTCTTGAGAAAAGTTACCTAACTCGTGATTTGGAAGATTCAAAGGTAATTTTATCATTGAAAATAATGATAAATTACCCTTATAGTTAAATATTAGATATATGTATATGAATCACAAAATCATGAATTATATATTTATTTAAAAAGTGTTTAATCTATACTGAAGGATAAGGTTGTAAGTGGTTAAAGATTATAGATGCTTAATACACTACCATATTGGGAAGGAAAACATGGTGGAAAATGCTCTGAGGTGGAAAGACCATGCATGGTTGTCCATGACTAAGATTGAATAATATGTATTCCTTAGGGATTTAAATATGTTGGATCAGAAAATCATGAGGAATGGGATCATATGATATTATTATCGTATTAATGATCAACCAACCATTAATGTGTTCATTAAAGAAGCACATGAGAAAGTCATGAAATGAATATAAGGTTAGTAATGTTCATGGGTTTTACCATGCTAGTGATGGAATGATAATTTTCCTGAAATGAGTTTGTTTTATGTAAATACCAATCCTAAATAATGATATATTGGATGAATCTCATAGATAATTATTCTATTTTTGTCCTATATCTATGATGATGTATTGAGATATGGAAGACTATTTCTTTTGGGATAAAATGAAAATGGATATTTCAAATTATGTATTTTGATTCCGTGTAGGTAGACAAGTATCAAAAGAGAGATAATTATAAGGGGATGGAACAACTAATACCCATACCAAAAAGGAAATTGGGAAAAAATACAACAGATTTCATATTTATTCTCTTCAAAACATCTAAAAGGTACAATTTTATTTTGATTATAATTTATGACCATATATAGTAATAAAATCTGATTAAAATAAGATATATTTCTCTCTTGATCATCTTTATTGGTTATACATTTAGTTTGTGGTGAGGATTCTTGGAATACCATAATATATTGAATATCATATGAATCTGAGGTTTACCTTGATGTTTTGGAGAAGTCTTCAACATGAATTGAATATAAAGCAGAAATTTGGAACCACGTATCATCCTTCGATTTGTGGTTATTCGGATTGTACCCTTAAAACCATAGATGTTATTCTACAATCGTATTATTTTTATTTCTAAGGGTTTTGGGATAAAAAAACATCCATTGAAGGAACTTTCATACAATTATAACTTTCACACGAGAATTTAAATGGATATTTATGAATATATCAACAGAACAAATTAATGGAATCCAATGCTTTTGGATGAATATGGAGAAAGCTGTCGATACTTAGAATATATGTGGAAATAATAGAAATAATTAGATGAAATTAGTGTGAAATCATTGATTCGTAGATTTAACAAAAAATCTATGCCAAGTGTATTCAATGGGATATAGATTTCAATGTTATATATAAGGCATTTCTATATATTTCATGCTATAATAAGATTATGGGATTTAGAAATAAGGGGAATCTAAGAACAATATTTATGAACCATTTCAATATTCATGATTGGATACAGATGATTACATATCACATGGAACTTCACTAAGTATCTTATAAATGCACTTTATTTTCATACATTAACATTACATAAATTTTATGGAATAATTACTGAATTATAAAAACAAATTCCAAAAGATCATACTAGTCCTACACCTTTGGAATCATTAATTCATGGATTTAACAAACTTTTATGCCAAGAATATTTAATGGGAAATATATTTTAATGTTTTATATAATTAATTTCTATAGTTTTCAACCGGTAATAAGGTTATGTGATTTGGAAATAAGGGGAATCCGAGAAAAATATTTATGAACCATTTCATTATTCTTGATTGGATCGAGATGATTACATATCACATGGAATATCAAATAAGTTTCTTATAGAGACACTCGATTTTCATACATTAACATTACATAAATTTTATTTAAAAATTAATGAATTATACAAACAAATGCCTAATAATCATACTAGTCTTTTACCTTTGGAATCATGGATAAATAAACATTGATACATAAATAAGCTACTTCATCTCTCACTCGGTTCTGCTCAACTAAAACCCTTCTTAGACAAATAAAACATAATACATATCTTCCAAACATGGATGAAATAAAAATAAAAATGAGTTATCTCAAATTCTCAGTATGGGTATAAAGGGAGATATGAAATTATAATCATGAAAATAAGGGTATGATAAAATGATCATTAAAATAGATGATTATACCCTACCTATCAAAGATCATATACAAGAATTATTGCATAAATCATGGAAGATCATAAGGCATGAATCATAATGAAATAAAGAACATAAGCCACAAAATCATAACTTAAGAATAAAAAATGCAATTTGGGCAGAAACATGATCTTATATAATGATATCATAGTATTCAATTCATTTAATCTGAGACCATCTAAGTGTAAAACGTCCATTACTAACTCGGGTTCACACCACATTCCAACCCTATATTAATAAACCATGTTCACCCATTGTTATGCCCCTGTATTACTGATCCATCTTCATTTTCTGTTCCTTCGCTATAATTCTGACCCAGTTCATTTCATGTCTCAAACATGTCTATATTCTGAGATATAAATATTTACCCAATTCATTGGAAGGAGATATAGGTCTCACCTATCTCATAGTGAAATCATACATGCATGTGGCACATGAACATAAATAACTATATCATAACCCCTAAAATTAAATGGAAATTATAAATATGTAATAATATCATAATGTATGAAAATATATAGGTTTCTTAATCATTTCATCATAAATATAACCTGTGAAAAGAATCAGGTTTGAAAATCCTATAACAAGTTAAAGGGAAATGGGTCTCATTGATATCATGCAATCAAAAAATAATCCATTTATAGAAACAATATGATTGGAATAATTGATTAATTTCATTATAATGTCATGAGTAACACAAATTTATGTTATCTTATATGGTAAATAAATATTAATGGTCTTTTGAAGAAAATTCTATAGGAAAATATATTTTTTAGATTAAATAAAGATTTTTAAAACCTAAAAACTTTTGAAAAAAATTTCATGAAAAATATATTCGAATAGATATAATGGAAGCATTACAAGACACTAAAACGTATTTAAAATCTATTTCCCTTGAATGTGGGCTTCGACTATCTTTTCAATACATATTTTATATTATTTTTTGAAAACATGGATTTTGAATAAAATAAACATCCAATTGAATAGAGAGATACTCAGATTTTACTTAAAAACAATTATTGTAAGTACCAAAGAGATGAAAAATGTTTATAATACTTGATGATATCATTAATAAGTATATAAGAAAAAAAATTATTTGTTTAATTGAGATATTAAACATAATACTTCATCAAATAATTATAATCATTAATAATCTTGAAAAGCACTGAGATTGTTTCAATAAACTCTGACAAGTTGGTTACATGAGATCATACTATCCATGTATGATAAATAAATTAAATTATGTATTATATATCATTAAAATAATTATATTCATTATATACCATGTAAAATTTAATTATATACACTTCTACAATGAATTTAGGTGTATAAAAAACATGAGTCTCAAAGAAGGAAAATTGAGACAAAACTATTTTTTCGCTAACGTAACTCTTGAAAAATATACCCCATGAAAGAAAGTTCACATAATAGATATTTTAATACCCATAAATTTAAGTATAATAAACATTTAATTAATTCATTGTAAGTAAATATATCACACAAAAGTAATGGGTGGTGAATAAAGCATGTATCTCACCAAAATAAAAAGTGAGATGAAATCCCCTTACATTTTCTCATGACTCTCATCGTAGTTGTTCAATCGACCAGTATATTAAATATAAAATTATTAAAAATAATTTAAAGAAACATGTTCTTATATCTGACACCATAAATTATTTTATTATGACCATATATTACTCTCTTTTTTACCATCCTATGTTAAGGTTTCACTTCAGATAATATATGCTTTGTTGTTTACATGTATGTTAATTTGTTATATCATTGGTCCTTATACTTATATAATGATTCCATAATGGCATAAATGGTTTAAATATCATGTATATTAATTATATGCTTATTATTATTGTCTATATGTTATAGAATAATGAAATTGAAGAAACCGTTCATTGAGATGGTAATTCAAACATACACATAAACATTGTTTCTGTTTTAATAATCATATTGAATGAAAGAATGAAATTGAAATATTTGAATATAAGTATATAATATAATTAAATTATAATTATAATCTTATATATATCATATAATTTCACTGAACCCGTCCTTAATACATTCCATATAGTGTGTGATCGAATCACATCACTTTGGAGGGTGGTTGTTCGGACTTTTTCCAATGAAATTATCAAGTAAACATAAAATGGAAATAAAAAATGAATGTGTTGAAAAAAATAATATAAAAAATAATTACATTATTAATATAATATATTACATATATAAGCATCATTTATATCATAATTTCAACCATTAGAGGCAGTAAATTAAAAATGATTAATCATCGTTTAGAGAGGATGTAGTTCACCATACACGTAAATAGTATGTTAGTTACAAATTAGGTAGAGGTGTGTGTAAGTTTAGGTTTAACCCATAAAATAAAAACATAATATTATATTGATGATAAATTTTTAGTTATACAATAATTTAATAGAGAGGGTGTAGGGGTTGGTGAAGGAAAATAAAATAAAGGTGTTTGAGAGAAGGTGTTACCTCATAACAGGGGAACTCCTTTTGGTTTATTCCCAAAGTCTTCCTTGGATTCCCTTATTCCCAAGGGATGTTGAATAAAAGTAAGGGAGGGTTTTTTTGAATTTTATAGTTCAGATATTGAAAAAAAACTAATGTAGTTTGAGAGCTTTTAAAAAGAGGGAGAGGTGGTCTCCTTTTACATGGAACGGAAAGGACACACTAGACAATTTTTAAAATAAGTAGGTTACCAAAGTTTTTACCTAATAAAATTAATAAAATAGACTTAAAACACTCATAAATTTAGGTTTCATGGCGTTTAGTATCTATCCAATGGGGTTTGGACTTGTTTCTTTGTATTCTTTAGTCATAAATTTATGGTTCAGACTGTAGTTAAACGTAATTTTACTTTAACTGATGTAAAAATTTTTAATTAATTCCAAAAATAATTTTGGTCAAAAATCAAGGTGATCTTATTAGACATTATAAATTTTCTTTCTTCAAAATATGGAATGCATTTTACCAAAATCCAATTACATAAGTGGCATAAATTAAATTAAAATTAATGTTGCAGTCAGGTAAATAATTATGGTTTTTAAAGTAAAAAATATTATGTTTGATAAGTTTATTTTATCCAATTTCAATGATAAATCGATCCCAATGACCTATATTGTATTAATTTATAAATATTTTATCTAATTATTCTTTTTATCCAATTTAAAATATAATTTATCATTCTAAATAAAATATCTAAAAAATCAGTTTTGAATTAAAATCTAGTATTTTTTATTAATACAAAAATGACATTTATCAAAAAAATATTAACCATTCACCATAAGAAAACATTGATATTATAAATTCAAAAATATTTTTGATTTTATCTAATTATATTTATAAATGTGTTTAACATTAATTTTTTATTTTTCACAAAAGGAGCTGAAATGTTGTTTTTTTGAGAAAATAATATTTTTATACATAAAGGACTTTACCAAAAAGTTATCATTCATTATAAATATGGTTTATTTATATAGAAAAAGTAAAAAATATTATAAAATAAGTTATTACTATTTATATTGCTGTTTTTTATTTATAGTTTACAATTATCTCATTTAAATAATTATAACAATAGGATGTTTCATGGAAACATCAGTGTTGCATATAACATACACTAACATGGTGTTTCATGTAATGTATAATGAGTTGGTTTCATGTAATGTATATAAATTCGGTACCATGAGAAATGAATGATATAATTATTGAACTAAAATATATAATGTAAAATATAATTTGTTCAAGAAAAAATGTCCATAAAATCTCAGGGTGTTACATATCACTTATGTTCAAAATTTGTTTCATGTATCACTTCTTATGATGTACATACCTGATCCTTTTTATCTATTAAACTCATAGGTCCAATAATGGATTTATGATATACCCTGTGAGGAAAAACTGGTGGAGTGTTTGGAAATAAAAAATAAATTACCTCAGAATAAGACCACTCAACATAACCAATTATTGTAGAGAACCCATAAATTTATGGAGGTTATATTGGATATTGATGCTGTGTTGAGGGAGAATTATATTCAGTTGTTTTTATTCAACTGAAATAATTTCAAGGTGAAATTATTTTAAGGGGTTTATAATGATACATCACAAGAAATTATAATATAATTATATCTATGGAAATTTCATTTAATTTATAGTATGATTGATATGCACCACCATGTTAAAAAAAACCATGATATACTAATAATATATTATTATTTAAGGTTATGGTTATCATATAGATACTTCATAAGTGGGTATGAATAGGGATAAATAATTTATTAAATTTTTTTTTTACACAATTATAAAATAAATTCATTGTGTTTATATTGGTTAGAAATTATAATAAAATCATTCACATGTAAAAATAGTTGTTTTCTAAAAAACTATTTAATTACAAACAATGTCTTTTTATGTAAATAAATTAAATTAATCGATATGAAATATTTATTTAAACTGAATTATTAGATCATATATAGAATTAAATCTTTTAATATTAACTTAATGGGTTTTATTACACATTGAATGAGAATAAACCTTGTCTTATTCTTAAAAACATTTATATAAAAATGGGTTTGTTCCTTTTTTACTACTTATTTTAAAAAGTTTCTCTAAAAGATATAGGAATTTTATTTCATAAAATTCAATCATTTTTTAATAATAATTTAGATTTTTTTTATTATGTCACTTTTATTTTTTGTCATAATGAATAGTGAAAATAGTAAAAGAAATACCATGATTATGGTTCAAACGGATTTACCCAAGTGTTAAACTAAGAGATAAGGGTAAAACTGCCTCTTAAACTTGTACACATGTTATTTTTTTATGATATTTAAAACATATCATGTCATAAATTATTTTTTTTTCTATTTGGATCCACATTAACAATAATTCCGCGTCATATTATGTAAATCATTTAAGTAATTCCCTGTGTGTCCCTCACTTATTAAGGGTCAGTAATTATCCGCCCCTATTCACAAAATTTGAGCATTTTAGATTTTAAAGTACCAATAAAAAAATATTTCTATATTATTAAATTCATTATTATGCTCCTTTTCTTACCCAATGATGATACTATAAACTTTTAAGGTGTTAACTAAAGGCGTTCTCTCAAAGAAGAGCTAATCGCCTTTCCCAACCATTACAACATTTATTTCCTCTTATAATTGTTATAAATATATTTTACCCATCTTAGGTTAACTAATATAGTATCAAAAATGATCATATATGTTATTAATATTATAGGACCAATATTTTCCATCTCATTTCCGTCAAATGGGAAATGAATGTGTCACACTTGTGTATATGTAGACAACTACCCCAACATATCGATATTATTTATTTTCCATCACCAGATTCCATGTTTAGATATTATAATTGATTAAATTTTTATATATTATACCTATGATATAATGTCCCATAACTAATTATAGTATCTTATCTTTTTCATACCATCCAACTCATTGGGAAACGATAATTTCACTCGTGCACACATATGGACTACCACCTCCGTAAAGAGGTGTCTTTCAGTTTTCATTTTTTTCTTACATTGGTGTTAATAATTTCATATTTAACGAATATATATCACATATATAATATAATAATTAAAATATTATGTGGAATTATTACATAACTTTCATTCTTTCCATTCATTAATAATTATTAATGTCACTTGTGCATACATACTGACTTTTATCTCCATCATGTGATGTAATTTATTTTTTATCACTAAAAAATATAAATGGTTATAAAAGTGTATAAAATGATTAAATATGAAAATTATGACATGATAAATAAGTATCTATTTATTATAAAATAGTTTATAATGCGTTCAATAAAATATGAGATATTTGGTTAGATATTTATGATATAATCTCATTTCGTTTCCAGATTATCAACGATAAATATCACTTTGGGGAGATTATATAGATCATATATTTTAAAACCCATATATATTATAATAAACTATTTATTTCTATAATATTTAAAAAATATAACCATTATTCTCATCGATACTTAAAATTCTTGAGAAAATATTTTTAAGAAAAATGATCCAACTTTCTTCCTTCGTCGACAAACATTTTATTCAATGCCCATGTTCATTGAAATTTTTTCTACCTTTTTCTTTCCTATATTCCAATTATTGATTAATATAATTTTCAAAAAAAATTATACATCCTTAATATATTTGAAAAATGATTTATAGGATGTTTTTATAACATTTTATTTTTGTCTTCTTGTGAAATGTGTGAAAGGAATACTAATTTTATTATTTACCACAAGAAAACAATTTCCCACCATCATGAATATTGTTTAATATGAATATTTTTTAAACATATTCCATTTTTATTTTCTTATAAATTATTCATTAAATATTAAGTAATTTTTTAATTTTTAATTAAACTGAATGACAAGTGCTCTTTCCAAATATTCAAGTTAATTTTCAAATTCAATTCGAAGTGTATTTTTCATCCGCATCATTAACCTTTAAGGATTTTTATACTTCATTTGGTATATGATATTATGATACCATCCATATTATTTATCTTGATGGACTATAATGACGATGATTTAAATTTTATTCCTTAAAACATATTTTGTTCCCATTAGTTAATTAATTTATTATGAAATCATTATGAAACTTGTTTCTTTTATAAGGGATGTGCTATGATTAAATGATGCAATGAAAAATGTTTAAGTTAAATGAGTTATGGTATTATGAATTTATGATTATTTTTTTATCATGGGAAAACAATATAAAGATTTCAATATGTGATGGGTGGTACTAATATCATACGGACCTCCAATGAATTGGGTAAGGAATGATGCCTCCTGATATAATAAGAACTATAACGGGGATTATACGTAGTTCATTACGTAACTATGTCCACTATTATATTCTTAGAAGGGATCCTTTACTAAGGACATTATTTAATATATAGTGAATCTAATCCACTATGATAGTCAAGGTGATAGTCCTTTTCTAAAAAAATGATTCTCCATTCATATGTTTCTTTCATAAACATATATTTTATGTTTATTATATTTTCTCATGTATCATGATGTATTATTGATGATTTATCGCACTTATAATATATTAAATTTGATATGATAAATATATATTCTATAATTAATGATTTATTATCTTTTTTTAAATTGTATGATAATTTTAATTTATGATCATCTTCTCATATTATTATGTATATATTATGTTATATTATGATCATTGACTCATATCTCATATATTTACCCATTCAAGTAATATCATAATCCCATTTATTTTGTTTACCCCTCGTGTTATGAAGAATGTGTTTTAGAAGGTTATGTATAAGAATTCTACTATGTGAGAGGAACATTATAAGAGTTTTTGGAGATCATTCTTGAAATAAGATGATTATATGTCTAGTCACCAAAGATAATAATCATTGAAATTTATGGGGTGATTATTATTATCTGATGTATTATAACATCATCTAAAATGATGTAATAGTTATTTATAAAATGGTCAGGATTCCTCACCTAAAAGTCAAACAGTGTCACTTTTGGCTATATCCAATGTTTAATATGTATTTTCTTTCACCTTGACCCCCCCCTCATAAATAACAGGGTGGGAAGGGTTATTCAAACAACTCATTATCACTAGGAGGGTTTTTGGTTTTCATAATTTCATTCAAAATATCTAAACATCCTTTTAATATATAACATATATATAATTTTCATAGTGAAAGTTAATCCACCCATGGAATTCATGATTTTAAAAACATAATTTTCATATATAATTAGAAAACATTTAATATAATGATAAAATATTTAAATATAAAATTTAAATTTAAATTCATGATACATACACGATAATCCCTATTTTTTGGAAATAATGAAAAAAAATTAATGTCGTTTTTTATCTATTGAAATATAACATAAATACTATGAAAAAACACTTAAAGGGTCAGATATGTATGTTAAAGAATTAAAATCATTAAAGGAACAAAATTGGTTTTCTCCCACCCTCCTCAAGTGTATCTTACTTAAAAAATATTACTATATATAATTCTTAGGTGATGAATCTCATTTATTATATAAAATTTCAAGAAAATGGACTTTAACCTTAGCTAATATTATCCATGAGAATTTATTACTATAAAATAAATAATAATTTCAAGATAATCATAAAATTGATTAAATTTCAATTTGATTTTAGGTTTTAAAACATCATGGATAAAACATCACCCTTATTTTAGTAATATAAAACATTATTACAATTTAATATAATCTACTAAAATATAATTTTCACTAAAATTCCCCAATTTTCCACACATGGAAATGTTCCCAATTTTGGGATCAATTTTATGGATTGAAAAAAAAATTATAGTTTCCTTACACAGATATTAGTTAACTATTTATAAAACAAAAAATAATTTTCACAACATTTAAATAAACTAATTATATATGCTTCAAGATTGAAAACACTTTTAATTCATGCTAACCATCATCCCCTAGGTATATATCCCTTTTGAAGGATCCATGTGACAATTGAAAATGTTTTTGTGGTTTACTTTGTAAAAATTACAAATAAAACAATGTCTTAAAAAATTACTATAATTCTCTTAATGTTTGGTAATCCCAAAACTAAAATTTGTGGACCATTGCGATGTGCACACCATCCAAAAATTTTCTCCAAGGACTTACCAACTCAATTTTATAACCTAAAAACTACTTGAACATAAATTATAATGAAATTTAACTAATGATCTTATAACAAATATACACCTTCAAAAAGGATAATGTCATAAATAAATCCAAAAATATCAATACAAGATAGACGTTCAAAATGATAGTGTTATAAAATTTAATTTAACTTTCATGTATAAAATAAAATCAATAGTTTCCAATTTATTATATTTCTCCAAATACACCACCTCACAATAAAATTACACATATAAGAGATGTATAACATATTATAAATCATTTATAGGTGATCATCCAAAAACCTAAAAATTTTCAGTATAAACAATTCTGGGAATTATCCATCCTAATGGGACACATGGGATATGGTCCATTAAACATATATTAATCCCTATAAAAACCTAATAAGTGATATAAAAAGCATCTCATAAGCCCTAATGGAATATTATTATTTTATTTTATTAAAAACCCCATTACTTTAAATTTCATACGACTAAAATAATTTCAATTAACAAAATTTATTAAACTTTCAAGATACATCATTGCATGAGGAAGAAAAAAACACAATTATGAACACAATTATTAGAGCTCAGTTGGAATGTTGGTAGTGCATGTCAATTCACCTATATCTATATATGGAAATTTTATACTAGATGTAAATTACATTTGATGATTATTAATAAGATGATCACAAAAAATCACGCCGATTGCCTCATCACTAAAACATAATCTCATGGTAACAAACTTCTAATTGAATTACTTATAATCTAATTTTGTTGTATAATTATCATAATTGATATGAATTTTTATTTATTTATCCTTTATAGAATCAATATTTTCATTAATATAAATTATTATATAACCTTGTGACACTATATCTCACCCCCAAGATATATCATCATCATAATTGTTTATCTATTACTGAGATACCACAACTCATCGTTCACCAAGAGGATACAAAGTTATGGGAAATAATTTAATTTCATTGATATTTACTTCATTCAATAATTTTTCTACTATAAATACACCATAAATTATTAAAATATTCATCAATTCATCACAAATATAGAAAAATATATGTTGTATTATCAATTTTCTTATTGTAAAAGTTGATAAATAACATCACACTAATAATTTTTCTCATCCCTTTATAAATAGAAGTATTCATAAAACATAGTAAACTAATCATAAATTCTCTTATGGAATAAATTTTATATAATCACTCTTTATTCTAAAATGAGAAAATTCGGTATAAATTTATACATATATTAAAATTTTTGTAAAGTGCATCCATCTGAGGGCATATACCCCCATGATTCAATTAAAACATGATCATGAACATCATAATGAACTATAATTTTATTCCTTTGAAAATAATAAATTATGTGGCTATATAATATACTATAACCATGATTGAAAAAAATCATACTCATATTCAATTCACAATGATGTAACAAAACATTTGATTTTACCAATACTAAAATCCTATAATTTTCATTAATCAATGTATGTTATATATTTTTATCCATTCCAATTACTAAAAAAATAAAAATAATGGTTTAAACCCATGATGTTCAAATACAAATTGAATTTCCCTTACTATAGTGTGATATGTAAAATTATGAAGTTACCTTCCCCAGTGGTATGTCATAAAATAGAGAGAAAATTTCAACAAGAACAATTATTCAAAATAAGTCTAAAAGAATAATTATTCCCATGATACTAATCTTTATCATTATCTTATAAGGGGTTTGTAAATTTCAAACATACCTAAAAATGAATAAATGTTTTCTCATGTATCATATAACCTAAATGAAAATCATGAAGTGATATAATCATTTACTTTTACACATTAATTTTTTCACACGTTGCTGAGTGACAATGTCAATAACTAGTTTGGAAGACATTATCCATTGAAACATGGGACTGGGGAAGATTATATCACTCCTTCAAACTAGATACTGGGTTTCAATGCATCACCCACCCAATTGCATTGTTGGATCACAAAACATAACCCTCACAATATATAGGAGGATCGTAACACATTATCCTGATTAAAATAATAATCATCCACTAACTGCTTGGAAACTATGGAATAATATTTTCCTAAAATAAACATTACAAATCACAACACATTAGAGATTCCAAAAACCAATTCCCCACCTCCCTAAACATCAATATATAAACCATAAATGTCTTGGAAAATAATTATTGTAATATGAAAGTTAAAAATATTAAATCATAGATGAACTAACCATAATAAAAAATCGACACCAAATCAAAGAAATTGATATACTCAATTATAGAGGGATCAAATAGAAAAAAATAGAAAACCCATCATAAAATGAGATTAAATGGGAAATTTCACCCAAGTGGTTCCAACCATTAAATAAAAAATGAGGTCTCACATCACTCCAACATCGGTTCCCAAACATAGCTTCAACATCTCACCAATACTAAAAGTCATGACTTCTCTAGAACACAATAATTCTAATGAAACATTGTACATACCCCATAAGTTTTGGAATATGACTTCTAAATTAATCTACCACATGATATGATATTACATCAAAAGTAAATGATGAATCATAATAATTTTACACCATAACTAAGAGAAAATTTTGTAGATAAAAATTGAATTTCCAAACTATCTATCCTAGAACAGTCCCCTAATCACAAGTAATTATGAGATGAAATAATATAAAGATCAGTATAAAACAAATTTACTGACCCCAAAATACATTGGAATCAATAATATATATACTCAATTCATTCAAAATTTTATCATTCCTATTATGAAGGAATGTGGTAGACACGAACCCCTATATTGGATTCTTTATTCTATTAAACTAAACCAACAAAGAAATGTTCTTTCCTGAAAGCATTACTAAGATCTCAAAAAAATAATCATATAGCACTCTATCACGAAGTGATTCTTTTAGGACCCCCAATGAGTTAGGGAAAAAGTAAACTATAACCCCTGAATCTATCTTTAAATACTCCATATGTTATGGACAATTATCAAAGGTATAAATCCCACAAATGGGAGGCCTTTCCATTTTATTGATATAGTGGAAAGATATATAATCAATTGTAAACTTACAAACTATGAGGGATAGAAAGTCCACGATGAACTAATATAACAAATAATGTACAATGATTGAATTACATTCAATATAAACTAGGTAAAAGATAACTTTAATTCTCATTAAATTACTATTAAATCCTAACTATGAGATATAACACAACCCTCTCATATACCTCAATGGAACATGTAATAAAATTGTAAATAAATAAATCTATATATAGTCCATTTTCATCCCTCCCACACTACCTATAAAATCAAAATTCATTAAAATTACACATATATATAAACTCATGGGTGAGTATCTTTACAAAATCTGGGAGAAATGATATTATATGAACACATCATAAATATAAAATATATCATTTTAAAGGATTAGTCATTACATATCAAAATAAAACACATCATAAAACTTATATATTTGGTGTAATTTTATACTAAATACATATTCAGCTAAATTTAAAATAATTATTCAAAATGTCCCACAAATATTCATTACACAGAATACCATTACAGACTGATCATAAGTAATACTCTTCATCATAACCTAGGAAAACTAGAACTTGAAAAAATTTGAGCTCAAATTATCAGTATGAGTCAACATAAGAGACATCTATCCATGATAATAAGTTAGTATAAAATGAAAATATTGTCATTAGAAAATAAATTATATTCATTGATATGACATATTTTAATCATACATAAAATAATATAAATCAAGATTTATTGTATAAGGATTCTTATCATAACATATTTCATTATAAATTGGACTGTAGAATAATGAGTTATTATCTTTATCCATGAGAATATAGCATAGATATGTTACACAATAATAGATTATATAAAAATATAAAAATATAAATAGTAACACTTGTCATTTTTATCAAATAAGATATTTATATAAAAATAAACAAGGATAACCACCTACACACAATATAGTGGACTTAGGCTCATCTCCTATTTTTAATAACGTTTTTGACATTATTTAATTTCACCTGTACCATGAATTTTTTATATGGGAAAACTACCTATATCTCATCTTGATCTCATGGGATATAAAACATTATCCCTTATATTAGAAGGATATATTGGACCCACACGTCATATATTGATAAACCATACATATTATTTCCACATGACCATTAAAAAAAATTAAAAGCCCCATCATAAAATAATTAACCCATTAGAATAAAATGCGATTCTTGAAATATTTCAAACAAAAACATCATAAAAAGTTATAAAATGGAAAAAATAGTTGCTGGAATCATTAGATAATATCCAAATTGAAAAATGATTAACATTAAATGATGTTGAAATTAATGAAAATATAAATATATATGTGTTTTTATAGTGGTGGTGGTATTTGATTGGACCATAGACATATGTGAGGTGACAACTTAACCTAAAATTGTCTTTTAAAACAATATAATAGATGGATGTGGAGTAGTATAAGATAATTAAAAAACATTATTAAAATATAAAAATAGTTTTTTTACTTTAGATATAATTTATTTTAAAATAAAATAATTTATAAAAAAAGGGAATTAAAATTTCACTATAAACCTGTTAAAATAGAGAAAAGAAGATTCTCAAGTAAAACAGATGAATGTAGCAGTAAGATTAGTTCATGTGGAAGACACTAAATGAATGACTCCTATCAAATTTTTTTAAAGAATATAGAAAATGAATCGTGTATAAAATTTGTTGAGTAGATTCATTGAATAATTTTGTAACTAAGGTCAAGACTAATAAAACATTTCAACAATCAATCATTGATGTATAGATAATGGAATAAATAAAACAATATAATGTTTTTTGATGTGGAGGAGAAATATTGTTTTCCCAAAAAGTGATAATGTTGGATCCAATTATAAGTATATTTTTATATATTTGTTATCTTAATGGATGTGGAATGGAAAAAACATGTATAAATAAATATTACAAGAGGTTAATAAAATCTATAAGATTTTAGAAAAAAACTCAATTTCCCATTATAGAAATTTACTTATTAACAATCTCAATTACAATGTAAAATTATAAGGAAACACATTCCTTTACTCCTAGTTTCTATTAAGTTTATTTAATCTCATATATAGTAGAATAACCAAAAAAATAACTTATTTAAAACAATTCATATCTATTACTATTAATACTCTCTAATAATAATAATTTATTACATATTTGAATGTCAATATTATATTTTAACGTCAAATGTTTGTAAATTTTATTATTTCATGTGAGGTTTAGAATAGTGATGTACATCTTTATTCACTGAAAACAAACTAATAATTATATTATTATTTATGGTAGTGTAGTAAATGTGTGGTAATTAAATATTCATTCCCATGTGACATGGATTGACCCACTAATGGCATGTTCAGGCTGGCAGTAATCTTAGATTACCACCCCCAAATCAACTCTTGTTATGAACAAAACTATTATAAATGAAATTCCATTTTTTAATGAACATAATCATTATTAAGTAATTTAGTTATAGAAATCACATGCACTAATTTGGTTATATTGGACTCTTATAAGTGTTATTCTATTAGATTTAACATATGGTTAATAATCATAAAATTTAATGGTATAGTCTTTATAGAGTTATTGTATGATTAGTATATATTAAAGGTTATGATAAAATCTAATTTAAACATGTGGAAGGAGTGATGACCTTGGCCGGTTGGAATGTACCCTATGATGACCAATTATCAGAGCTTCCACAGGAGATAAAAAAATCCAGCCTTAACCTTTACCAATCGAATGCTATGATTCAAAAACTAAAGCCTGGGTGAAGCTCTTTATGAGATATTTTCATAATAATTGAGATCAAAACCCAAATAAATGTTTTCTAAACAACCTTATAAAAATCTCACCATGGAAATCTTTACTCATAAGAAATTCATTTTTGTAACAAAGATTTATGTATCAATAAACTTATAGTGTGAATTTTTATAATTTTATTTTCAACAATTTAATGATTTAATATTTATTTTATTAATTTATAACTATTAGATAATATGTTTGATAAAAAATATATTTTGATATGATGAAACCCAAATTGTGTTATTAGAAATATGTAGTTCCAATCAAGACACTTTTCATGATTAATTCATGAATATGGGAATAAACTAAACTTTAAAAAATTTATTAATAAATATTATTAATTATATATATATGATAAAATAAATTTATGTAGTCAGATTTAATTTTTATAAGAGCTAGAAAAACTATTGTGTTTAAAAAAACCCATATTATTTCAATAAATGTGAATTTGGATTAAAAAGTGTGTAATATCATATTTATGGAATTATTTTGATAAATAATTTTCTTTGAAATCACTATGTCAAAATTCTCCAACAAATAATTTTTCATAATTTTATATGGAAGACAAATTATTGGATAAAAATTAATTTCAGTAAAAATATATGGTATGTGTTATGACATTATATTCTCCCATAATTGAAGTAATATATACCATAAATGGTTTTTATGACCAAAATTATATTTCCCATTTAAGATAACCTGTTTTTTATGTTATTGTATTAAATTTATAAATCCTTAATGAATCCTCCAAAACCTATATAATATTTTAGGGTTTTAGAATAAATTATTTATAATCATGACCCACTTACACTTCACTAAGTGTATTATTTTAATTATTTATTTTCTTATTCATATAAAATATTGAAATACCCAAATCTTTGGAAAAAAACATGGAAAAATAATTTTCTGGATATTTTTTTATTACATATTATTTTAGAGTCCAAAAACATTATTTAGAAATAAATAAAGATAGTCCTTTTAATTTTCTGTATAACCCCACCCACATTACCATTAATCTTCACTAAAACAATGTATCACAATTTTTATCATCCCTTACCTATCTATATCTATCACAAAGTTCCACAACCACTTAATTACCTCCTTAAAATATATTATAATCACCCAATCAATGTATGGGAACCTTTCTTTCTCCACTTTATTCAAACACTTCATTTGCACTGTGCATTTTCATTTTTTAATTGTACATATTGGTATTTATTTTTTCACATCCCCCTTATATTCCTTATGGTTAATGGGTGATGAGATACCCCTTTCACTCTCATTCACCCCTCATATAAAACATTATGTAACCCCGTTATGATATCAAATTTATCCTGTGATTTTTCAATGCCAAATTTTTTGTATTGAAGACCCATCAACATTACTATTTTTTCATATTCACCAAAATGTTACTATTTGTTATTTTTTGGGGAAATGCATGTATATAAACCACACATCTTAGTTTTTTTATTAAATGTGATGAAATATGATCCTATGATTAATGATCTATGTGGAACACATATATATTTACATAATATGAATGTGATACGTGGTCCCAAAATTATATATCTGTACATTGAGTTTTGAAATTTTTTTCTCACATTACATACCATGTTTGATTAATATGAGTTCATACTATACACACTATGTAATTGTTTTTGTATTTTATCCTTGAATTGTTCTATTGATGTCATTCTTTAGGGTTTTTACACATTCCAATATATTTTTGTGATTTATTATTATATCATGATTAGATATTAATGCTTATGATTCTCACACCTTTAATATTCCCTTGATATTTATCTTGAATCACATTTACTTATTTATAGTATTCTATGATTTTACTATTCCCTTTTAGGAATTTATTGTTCACATTGTTAATATATATTCCCCAATGTTATCCCATGTAACATTAAAAATGAATGATAATATAAGATAATGTTTTGATGTTTTCAAAGAACATAAATGTACCCATGTTCCTGTTTATTAGTATTTCTTCCTAATTTCCTAATGACACTAGGCCTCATGATCTTCTCGGGTTATATTAAGTGTACCTTTGTTAAATTAATCATTAATTAATGTTGACTAAAGATATGGGTTGTCATTGATGGGACTGGAGATACATATAGTTATTTTGGGGATTAAGATTATAAAAATATATTAAAATTATTAATGATAAGAATAAATATTTTAATATCCCTAAATGATGGTAAATTATAGGCTATGAGGTTTCTATGATTTTATATCCCTTTCTGTATATTATAAGTGAATGTGGATCTAGAAAAATTATACATTGGGGTAATAATCTTGAAAAAAGTGCATTGAGTTATACTCAATTGTCACATAGTGAATGATTACAAGCCCACCTATAGACAAGTTTTAACACTCCTAGAGGATATACTATGGAATGTTCGTAATATTTTAAGGAAATATTTTTATTGGAATAAAAATTTCCATAATATTTAATATTAAAAAATATATCATTGTTATCCTATGTTAAAAATAATAAATTCTTAGGTTCTACAATATATTCCATTTATATGTTATCCATTTAATGTTTATAGTCTCCCGTATATGTGTTCAATAGTATGAAAATTATAATCCATAAGTTTCCAATCCTTTTAATCAATGTCTAGATATAGGAGGAACTGAGTCAACAATAAGTCTGATGAGAAATGTGTGGACAATAAAAATGGGTTTTCCAACATGATGAACGATAAATTAAGACATCTTGTTATTAATAAAAAAGAAATCACATATTATGGTCAACAACTTCCATAATATTGTGTCTCAAAACACGTCAATAAATAGGAGGAAAACATATGATCGATGTTCATGTGATAAGGGTTATTAAGTCAAGAAGATTCAATTTCCTATGTGTCAAGAATGGGGAATGGGTAACTATAGGAAAATGTTAGATATATACTAGAAGATGTTATGGTTGTTGAATAATACCACATAAAATGAATATTTTAATGAATAATTTATGAAATAAAATATCATTATAGAGGAAAATAATGTTCAATCATTGGTACCACTAATATTTCAATTTTGAAATTGGGGGGGACATTGGAATTATCCAGGAAAATTCATTATTTCAAGGGATAAAAAATATATGATCTCCAAAAAACATCATGATCAATTGAAAAATGAAGGACATTTGTTGATATGGATCACAATGATTGAATTACATATAACCTATGCTATATATTTTTCTATATTTTATTATATTTTAATACATGAAACACTATAATGTCGTGTATGTTTTATAACAACATTGATTCACCGTGAAAAATGATTTGATATCCTTAAGAAAAACATCTTCGATTATTGTATCATAGATTTTTGTTTGTGGGAATGTTATTCCTGTAAATAATATCTTTCTATATTTACAAAGATTTCATTCTTTCCCATTTATGGATTGATTTTCATCTATAGAGCCATCATAAATTTTCGAGATAAAAGGCCATCCAAAAAATGAATCCCCCTCTGAATCTATAAAAGTGTAATTAGGAGGATGGATCTCCATTGAAGTTATCATCTCAATCATATATATTGTTGCCTTATGGGATAGAATGTCTAGATAAAATGTCTGAAACTGAGTAAATATCATCACTAATGACATACCCATTGTGAAGGAATATTATCCTTGAGTAATGGATTCAAATTACACCTTAATTAGAGGTTGAGTTCCTCGTCAAAATTATACTAGGAGAATTGAACATTCATGTAGAATGGTATAACTAGTAAAGTAATATAATTTGATTCTTAAAAAACATAGGTAATTTAAGGATGGCCAAGAACGACCTATGAGATTGAAATAAAAATATTTCATTGATTATATGGGTATTATCATTTATTTTTTAGAATCTTTACTCTATTTTGAATCCCAATAACCAAGATATTATAGGCGGTGATGAATATTGTCTAGAATGATGAATTTGAATAAATGATTTAAGAGATGAATCAGTGGATAGTGATTTCATATTGATCACATTAGCAATAACTAAAATAGTATATTTTTCATGACCCATCCCAATGGGTGTTGTTTCGTGACTCCCCAAGCCTATCTCTTATTGGTTAGGGGGTGGAGACTAGTTCCAAGTAGGAATATCACATACATGTGATGCCTTAGCCTAAATTACATGTACAAACACACAAAATTATATATATCATTCCCATACAATTCTGAATACTAAAAATCTGAATGAAATATTACATTCATAAATCTAATCTTTCAACCAATGAATGACAACATGTAACAGAATGTTAGCATGTCAAATTACAATCCCACCAAATAAATGTCTGAAAGAAATCACGACTATAAATTAAATAGGGAGACTAATTTCAAGATACCGTAGGAAAAAAATCACATTCTATCTGACTAATTATGAACCATCTGGTCCTGGTCCATCTAGGACTCCGTCAAAATTATGATCACCTTCACAAGACACAAAACATGTTAGAAAATCCCATGTAGGGGTTATTAAGAAAATTCATAGTAGGAAACCTTGAAACCATAATGAATATAAAATAATAACTACCTGATCTGCATAGGTATATGTTTACAACACATATAAAAATAATATCAAGATATATTAAATAAAGACACATAGTCTCAAGGTAAAGGAACAACCATAATGCTTGCCTCATATTCATGCTCAAAGGAATGACATAGAACTAATCCAGGAGAACACACTCCATGAGTTAGATATCAAATATCATGACTTCCATAGGGGTAGATCTTGTTGGGTATTTCCATTAGAAGAATATGTTTTAATTTTCGGTAGATATGATAGTCAACCAATTATCATTCCCAAGGCCAATGGGTGTAAAAACCACTCAATATGGATTACTCCTATATGTAGAGGATCAGTTCACATATAGTGTCGGTTAAGAATATACCATGAACTCCACTTAGGGAAGGAAGATGATAGAGGATCTCAATCTAGGACTCAGGGATGGATTCAAAGAACTCTATCAATGAAGTCCCACTAAATGGATCACCATCCAATGTATAGGATATGATTACATACAAACACTAAGGGAAAATAATATAGGGAGACAACCATAATGAAACATGTCGAAGATATTGATAATAAGGTCCTCAATACATCTATGAAGGATTACATGATGTGTCCCTTCAGTAGTGGGTCCTTCCCATGTAAATGGCCCCTGTCTGCTTCTATGTGGAAGTACATAGGTTTCCCCTTCCCATGTACGTCTTCCATGTCCTAGTACGCCACTATGATCATGTAAAAATGTTTTGACCATTAATGTGTGTGAGTACTTGGCATGCCCTTAGTTGTGTACTCAAATCCATGTTCGTGTACCCTTTGTGGTAAACTTTAAGCCACTGGAGGATGCATCACATTCCATGTGGTAGGGGTCATATTCCATGTGATCCATAACTTCACATGGAATCCTTAGTCATCACACAGGGGTCTCATATCGCATGTTATAACGGAAGACACCAGGTACCAGGGTCATTCACATATCCTTCAGGTTCAGTCTCCACATCACCATCAATTTTTTATTCCCCAAATATATTATTAATCTCATTGGGTATTGTGGAACTAATTAGGCTAGGCCTTGTGGTCTCCACTCACTAGATTATGGTCACATGATTCACATGGTAATTAGTTTCCATTAATTCCCATCATCATTTCAAACATTTTTTCAAACAGGAGGTCTATGTTCTAGTATGATTCATTTTTTACTACCACCATCTCATGTTACCCTAATCAAATTAGTTTCAGTTATAGTATATAGAATTGGTGCACTATAATATGGGTTTGTAATATGGATTCATGATTATTGTAACAACTATGGGTTAAGGTATTTCCCATGATGAAAAAAAAAAGAAATAGTGGAGAAATGCACCACAAAAACACAAGTAATGATCCTCATACAATTTTTGTGTTGTCATCGATCCATTTCCCATAGAATGAAATATTGTGAACAAATTATAATAAAATGAATCTCCCGATAAATCCCTCTAAATATACCCATGTCACGAAATGATGGATCCATGAATAAATCCATTGGTCGATAGATTTTTGTTTGACATAGAAATCAATAAAGTGGAGGAAATACAAATAAAAAAATACATCTTCAAGATGGATAGATCAATGAAAATGAACACACATGTGTTGTTTTTTTTGGTGAGATCCCTAAATCATGTTGCACATAGATCATTGATCTATAATATCATTTATGTTCTTCTGAGAGGGATCCTCCAACACTTTATCTAATGGTTCACCAATGGATCTTGGGTGATGTAGATAACCCATAGAACTTGTAATAATTTTATACATATAGAATATATTGGATCCAAGCATCAATGAATAAATAAAAAAATTAATTAATGTGTTTTTTATTTTTATTTCTGTAATAAATTTTTCACAAATTCCATGCACTAAAAAATTTCATGCTGCCCCCAAGGTAAAACCCACATTATGAATCCAATAGTTCCCAATTATTTTTTTATATGGGCCTCCTTTTATAATTTATTCTACTTTTTCAAAAGGCCAAGAATGTATGTTATTTAATATATTTCAAACATTTATTCTGGGAACATCAGTCCTCATAATCTAAGGTTGTCACAGTTCTTAGTCATAAAAAGAATCCATGAAATATCCAAAAATAATTCTTGGAAAATTAAATTCATTACATTATTCCCACATTGGGGATTTACATCCAAAAAATCCAAAATACTTTTCTACACAAATAGTTATGGGAACTTAGTATTTATTAGAACCTCCCACTACTAGTTTCTCTACTGAATATTATCATGCTACCACCAGACATGCAATTAAAAAATCTCTCGCAGTTGAAATATCCACCCTTACTGACACATGATTTCCATTAGTTAAATAATAATGGTATCTTCCTCCTTAGTGTCTATCTCACCACTTTCGATAATGGGTGATAGATCATTCACATACCTCCTCAGCAGTGACACATGGAAGAATTCGTGAACCTAGTATATCTAAATAGGTAGATGTAAGTTGTATTCCACCTCCCAAACTCTATACTGTATATGGAAAGGGAAACCGAATCATACATATTGCTTATAATCCTCAAAAAATCATTTTAATTCGTGTAGAGGTGAAACCTAGATGAATACATGTTCTCCCTTCATGAACTCCATATCCACTTTTCGAATCATCAATATAATTATAACGACATTGTGTAGTCTCCATCAACACTTAAATGATGATCACCTACTCAGTTGTTATTCTACCAAATATGGGACCATGAGTGTTGACTCACAAGTATCAATCAAAAAATGGTCACATGTATGGTTACCCATACAAGGACTCAAATGGCAACTTAGTGAGTGTCGAATGGTTGATGTTGCTGTATGAAAACTCATCCTTTGGTATTTGTTCCTCTAAACTTTTCCCAAAGTCCAGCATGAAATCTCCTAGCATTTCCTCTAAAAACGTAATGTTCCACTCAGTCCGACCATCGGTATGGGGGTGAAAATCCATGCTCAAACGCAACTGAGTCCCAAACTATACCCTCAATTCCTTCCAAAACAGATATGTGAAGCTAGAATCATAATAATAAATGACTGGTGATGGAACTCCATGGAGTTGTACTATATTTTTCATGTATAGGTCTATCATTATCTGTATTGAACTCTTATCTCTAATAGATATAATTTCGACCAACCTATTGAGTCACACTACGATCACCATAATGGAATCAGGTCCCATGTACATATGTGGTAATACTTTTATGAAGTGCATGAATATATCATACCACTAACACTTTTGATCCTAAACGGGTTGAAATAAACCCACTAGAACTCGAATCACATCCTTTATTTACTAACATGTAATACATCGAGACACCAACTCTACAAATACATTTACCATCCATGGCCAATAAAAATGATATCAATGTTCTTGATATAACTTTTTCACATGTAGATATACCTTCAAAAGAGATTAATGAAACTCTCCTAGTTCCCCCTCTCAAAATTTCACCAGTACCCATTTTAATCCTATGAAAAAAATGACCTTCTCTCCCTTCATGTAACCCTATAGGAACATGTCCAGCGGATATCTAAGTATGTAGTCTCTCACAGTTTTTATCCACATGCTGAGTTTCCAAGGATATCATTACAAGATAAGGTGTAACAACCATTTACTAGAGTTAAGATGCTTTTTTTCTGTCTACAAAGGATAATTTCAATGATGTCAACATCTATAATGCCTCATTAAATAACTATGAACAAGTTCTACTACTAATATAATCTTCTACCAAATTCCCCTTCCTATGAGTATAGACAATCTCCAACTCATAATACAATAGGAAATCTAGCCATCTCGTATATATCAAGTTATGATCCTTCTAATATATTATATAATTGAGACTATTTTTGTTAGACTAGATGATAAACGCCTCACCCATTATGAACAGTTTACATATATTTAGTGGGAATACCACCACTAAATTCTCAATTTTATGGGTATGACAGTTCCTCTCAAATTGACTCAATAGATTAAAATCCTAGGTAATCACTAACATTCCCTACATTATATCACAAACAAGATAGGTTCTTCAGGAATAAAAAACACTATGTACTCGACAACCTTCTCTGGTAATATCAATATAAGATCACTTGTCAATCTTTGCCTCAAAACCAAGAAGTCCTACTAGAATATATCCACCAAAAAATGGTTTCCCCATTTGGGATAAAGCCTTAATCGGTGTTTATATCATGGAGATGTCATGTATGAACCTCTAATCATTGCCTATTTACATAAGTATGCTCTTTAACTCCATCACTCCCTTGGGTAGCTCCTATAATAACATCTCCTCACCCTTTTATGTGTTCACTACCTGACCATCCGCTAAGATAACGTGTCCAAGAAAGTGGACCTCATATGTCTAGATCATTTACTTTGAGAGATTCATGTATAGAGGTTTCTTTAAGAGTATGTCAAAAACCATTATCAAGTGTCTTGCCTGATCATAATAGGATGTTGAGTATAGAAGGATATCATGGATGAAGAATACCATGAACCAACATAAGTTGGGATGAATGATCTCATTCTAGAGTCCTGTGAACACTTTTGGGTTGTTCTTCACCCCCAAGGGCCTCACAATGTATTCATGGTAACCATGGTGACATCTTAATGTCATCATCAGTATATCCTCATTCCGTACTCGTGACTAGTGATAGTCTAATCTGAGGTCTACCTTCAATAACCATCGTCCCCCATAAAAAGATCAAAGGGGTCATTGATCCTCTGAAGTTGATACTTTTTCTTCATAGTCACTCTTTTCAAGGATTGGTAGTACACACATTACCTCATGCTCTCATCCACCTTATTTTAAAAAAACTAGGGCTTCCTAGTGGGAAACACAGGGTCTAACAATTCCCTTACTATGTAATTCTTCCAACTACTCCCTCAACTTTGTATGAATTAGGGGATCCATTTGATATGATGGAATGTATAATGGGATCATATCAGGGTGTAGACTGATGTAGAAGTCAATATCTTGGTGAAAATGTAATCTTAGAACATCCTCAAGAAATATTTTATGATAATCTACAATTACTATAGGGAACTGTATCTCATAAAATCCACTACACCAAGGGTCATGCTAGCCAACTAAGGAATAATCATCTTCAACCTCTTATGAATGGTCCATACAATTCTTCATAGTTTTAATTTTAACCAACAATATAAAATATAGAATTATATATGCACGCAGACCACATATTACACCTAAATTAGTCTATCTGGGCCTAAACTATAGATAACCAGTCCATACATAAGGTGACATCATTAGGCCTCGTTGATTTTATAAAGAGATCTTAATAGAAACCATCACCACCCATGTTAAGGATACACTATTGGAACAAGTGTGTGATTATTGAGTCATCTCTATTAAGATTCTCCAAGAATAAGGGTTGATCCAAAGGAACAACCATAATCTGTATGTCTAGAACTATATTTGTGGAAAAAATGAATGACTAGAACATGTGTCTATAACTACTGTAGATAAGGTAGAAAATGAACATATCATACATCAAATCATTCATAAATCCTCAAGGTCCTAAGTGTCGACCACCAACAGGTGCCCTCATCTTTTTCCTCTAACTCCCTAAGCCTACAGTAAACCACCTAGGTGTGGTGGTTGTAACAATTCAAAGATTCAAACACCTTCATCTTCTCTCTAAGATCATCTTATAAATTTTCTACCTTGTCTACCAAATTACATATATTAATATTTATACCTCGATTTTCTATCCGATAACTCCCTATTAGTTGTGTGACATGTTAGAAAATATCTTTCAATAGGTCACATGCACTTACAAGTGTAAAACTGCTAATCCCTAGGCTGACTGGACCCTTCTTGGGAGCACGGAAAAATAGAACCTCTACCCTACGACTTCTTCCAAAAACATATCTCATGCCCAGGTCCCTAAGAATGGAATCTTCTCCATACAACATAAGTATCTTCATCTTCATTCCCACTATCAAAAACCACTCTCTACATCAGCTCATCCAAGAAACTCTAAACCACAAAAGCATTATCTAGCACCCTAACATAGGTATAAAATCACCTAGATATGATTTTATCATAGATGTCTCTATAATTTCTCACCCAAATATCCAAACCTAGAAAAACTGGCATCGATACGTATCCATGAAGGACTTTGAGAAGTTTTTAAACCTCTATGAATACACATCTATAATCTTACTTCCCTACTGAAGCTGTATATTCTCTTGGATATATACCACCCCTAGCATATCTAGAGATAAATCCCATCTGAAAAGGGGCTCAAACTCTGACAATTCCAAAGTCACATCGTTGTAAGACTGGATAACAATTCTCCACCATCGTCTTGATGATCCATGAGGAAGACTCTCACCTCGGATCATTGTCTACTCTGTAGGGATCCTGAATAGTTGAAAAACTTATTTCACCCCCTCAATATAGCCGTCAATTTCCAATGAATCAGTATATTATTAGAACCAAAGGGTCATAATCAATAAAAATCATGAAATATGTTCATCCAGTGCTCCTTATCTGTATGTACTACACATACCATATACTGCACAATATGTGTTTGTATAGATAGTGAACCACCAGGAGGTAAAACATCTAGAACTGGTCCTTATATCTACGTTTCATCATTGGGGTGATCACCATCATGATCCTAATACTGAATCATAACTAGAATACCTCATATAGGCATTATAAAATTTACAATATGTACCTCAATCAATGAGTATATTAAGAGAGTTGACTTGGTAAGGACATGGAAGCCACAACCCAATCCAACATGATGCATATATCATTATTTACTCTACAACTAGTATCTCATTTTATAAGTCGAAAAGTATGTTATTAGAGTCCTAGTTTCTGGATACATTGGATGTTTCCCCACCAGTATAGTATCTAGCCTAAAAGAAAAACTCAAAACATGTGTACATTGATTCCCCAAACAATCCCCAGTGACTATGGTCTTAAGGTAGAACTGACTACTCTACTACCACTCTATCACAACCTGCCCGAACACTGTCCATGATGTGACTCCCCAAGACCACCTCTAATAACTCAGTTGTTTAAGACGAGCAAAGAGTAGGCATAGCCCTTACATGGGATCCCTTATCAGAAATTACTCATTCACACACACCAATATCTAAGACCATATCATGCTAAAATTTAAAAAATATAATTGAAACCATGCATGCATATATATAATACCATGACCAGAGTATGAAAACATGTAATTTAAAGTAGATAGGGATAAATATAAAACCACCACATAAAGTCTGATAACAAGTCTGACCTAAAATAATGAAGGGGAATACTATAATGAGAGCATTATAACACACATTAGTCTGTCTGACTCACTGAGAATTGCCTTTTCCTAGTACCTCTTTGACTCATTAAAGTGGCCTACCATATTCTAAAGACACAAATCTTGTGAGAAATGCATGTGCATGGTCTATTATAAAAATACCCAATATGGGAACCCTGAAAGGAATAATATAATAGAATAAAAATTATCCATACATAGTAATATGTCAAAAATTAATATAAAAATAATATCTATATATACTCATTAGAGAAACATATTAGCAAAGTAAATTAAAAACTATAATTATAGACTAGGATTCGTACTCAACGGCTTCATATAACACTCGTGTTAGATAACTCACTCCACGAGTTAGATAGTAGTATTGACGTTCTTCTTATAGGTAGTTCTCTTCAGGTCTCATAATTAAATGTATACGATGGATGTTTGAAGAGATATGATACATAAATGAGTATCACTCCCATGGGCATGGTGTGTACCAACAACTCAATATTGATTATCCTTCTATGTAGAGGTTCAATACTTGTGTATTTTTTGTCACAAAAATTGAAATAAACCCACCTATAGCATGAAGATGATATAAAATCTCACTCTGAGCCTTATAGAAGGATTCCAATAACTCTATCCAAAGAAGTCCAACTGAAATTATCAATATCTTCTGTGTAGTTTGTGATTCCATACTAACCCTTAGGAAAAAGTGTATACCGAACCTTCCCTTAAAAAGATTTCAAAGATATAATGTATAAGGGCTCCATGAAAACATTGAAAAAGTACATGGAATGTACTACGACTATAATTATACTCTCTTTGAAACAATGTCATGACCACGTAAATGTAACTTTCACATTTATATGTGTAATTAAACAATGTTCTCATTCTAGTGTACATAATTTTATTTTCATTTTTTATGTCACATGCATACATGAAATCATAGGTCTCTAATCTAATTTGATTTATTTTCCTCTACAACTACCATATTATCCCCTCATTGCATTGGGTCTGGATATGAAATATCAAATTGTTGAACCAAGAAACAGGTGTTCTATGTTCGATTCCTTGGTATTAGTCGATCTATAGTCCAATGGATTATCCTACGATGAATGAATAAATAATGGATAAATTCATAACAAAAAATATGTCTAATGAACATCACCAATTTTTTTTTGGAAAAGATTAGTTACCATTATAATAAAAAACTATTAAATAATAATCACCAAAAAAATATCCCAATAATTCACAAAATAATAAATGTGTCCCTCAAATCGATCAATCTCCAAAACAATCTATTGGTTAATTGATTCATATTCACTGTAGAAATAAATAAGAGGGAAGAAATCCAAAGAAAAAAATTTCATACCTCATGATGGATTGGTTGTTGATAAATAACATGTATGCATTGTTGTTGTTGGCAAGATCCTGGAATGATGTTGCCCACCAATAACTGGTCTATTATTTGTTTGATGTTCCTCAAAGAGAGATACTCAAAAACTCTCTCCACCAGTTCTCCAATGGCTCTATGGTTATATGGTTGACCCTAGAAATTTTTTATAACCATATACATATTGAATAAATAGGGTCATTACATCAATTAATAAATAAATGAATTTATTTAATTTAATTTATTCATTTTAATGTCAGTTATGTCTTTCCTCTTGAAATCCATGTGCAAAAAAATATGTTTTCAAAAGTCGGGTAAAACCCACATTATGACAAAATGGTGCCCTTGAAATTATGATGTAGGCCTTTATTTAGATGTGATTCCACTTTTTTAGGAAAATAGGTCATGTGTGGTGTTTAATATATTTAATATATTTCAAACATTTATTCTCGGAACACTAGGCCACAAATTGACAAGTCATCTCAATGAATGATCTAAAAAATAATTTATGAAATATCCAAAAATAATACATAGAAAAACAAAATCATTAAAATTTTCATCTAATATGATGCATCTAAAAAGGTTTTTTGTTGTGTTATCATGATATTAAAACATGTGATAGCTTATTCCCCCAAAAAATTGACGCTCCCTGAAAATAAATAACCAACCAATGATCTAGAATTGTTTATAGTTATGTTCAAATTGAATATTTAGGGACATTATATCTCTGGGGAAACATGAAATATATATTTATATATAGATTATAAAATCCTCAACTATATATTCACAAAAAAAAGATCTCAATATTCACTAATGATTGTGGTTGGTCATTTTAATAGATTTTGATTTTTCAATCCATTACTATAAAAACCATCCTTTTTATTACACACTTAAACAAGATTTAATACATAAAATTTTCACTTGATAAAAGATAGAAGATCAAGAGGTCTAGTGTGTCTGGGACTTAATGGCGTTAAATAATGACTTAGAACATGAAACACAACATATATATTAAAAACATCCTTTACATGACAACTACATTCCATTGTACATAGTATTTCATTGGATAACCTGAGGATATGTATAAGAAAATGGTGATATATAAAACCTAGTAAGGTAATAAACACGGAAAAACATGAATAATAATATATATTCTAGTCAATAGACATATCATTTTATAATAAGGAAAACATGAAAATAAATTCATGATATATCATGATTATCATAACATGGAAATGTTGCAACAACACTTAACATGGTATTAGAATGATCCTAGGCTCATTGCACATGAACCATGAGTAAAACCTCATTGAACATGAATTTTCATGATTAAATCCTCAGTAAACATGAATTATCATGAGTAAATCCACATTTCACTTGACGTATCATGATACTAATCTTTACCCAAATCATTTGAGTGCAATTAGTGCGCACCCTACTTAAACATTTTCATTTCATGCATAAGTGTGCCACATAGATCATACAACATGGAGTCATTAACATCATAATTAATACCATGAATAAGATATGTGGAATAAATAAATTTTATTCCTTAATCGATAAGTACATGTTCATATAGGTGAATACCTATGATAGAGGAGTGGGTATTGTATTCACTACACAATGATTTTGTCAGGGAAATTTTGGTGTAATTTCGGCATCATAATGATGTCAAATAGAAATTTGTAAAATGGGTTGATCAAATTGAAAGTGGTATCTCATAATTTATAAATTAAATGGAATGTAAGGGAATCATGGGATATAATATATCAAAATATGGAATGGAATTAAGATTCATAATTTAAAATAATTCCTTTAATGAAAATTATGAGACATAAATTTCTTACAGAATTTTGGCATGGTAACAGGTGTTCATTGGAGGCATTAATTAGAGGGAAAAGGGGACTCTCAAAATTAAAAGATAAAACGGTAAGTATGGGAGTGGTGTGAAATCATACCCCTAAATTTTTAATTGAAAATAGAAGAGCATAATAATATAATGAAATTTGGATAAAAATAAAAATGAAGAAATCCCTTACTTGGAAGTGTGATCCCATTGGCTTGGGAGGGGCATGAAAATGGATTCTTGGTAGCTTGGGGCACCATGGGAGGATTCTAGATAGAGGAGGTAAGAATATTGACAAACTCAAAAGGCTTTATGTGAAGAGGAAGTGGGAGTTTGGGTGGGTTTATATAGGAAAGGAGGGGAAATTCATTATTAATTAGGTTTGGGACACCACAAATTAAACTAATCAAAACCATAAACCAGCATATGGTTTTCCCCCAAGTTTTTTACAATGGAGAGGGGAAAACAGTATTTTATATGTCTAGTGGACGAACATATTAAAATTGTAACGCCCCAACCCCAGTTACCCAGAGTCGGTGCATTATTACATAACATTGGCATGATCACAAGAAAGATCAAATCTCGAAAGACCGATTGGTTTAGTAGCCTTGGAAACACTAGATATATTCATAAGTTTTACATTACATCATAAAATGAAAAACTACTACAACAACATAATGTTTCCACAATCCACACTATTAACCCCTCATAAAATCCCTGCAGGTCATTCATAACTTACTTCTTCACATCCTGGGAAAAATAAAACATAGAAAAGGGGTGAGCTCAAATGCCCAGTAAGGATAACAATATAGCAAAAACTTTCATAAATAAGAATAAACATTTAAGGCAATGAATAACTAAAACAAAAGCCTTTTAAATATGAACTTTCAACATGGTATGGCATAAATAAAATGAAATAATTCCATTTACTTATTCACATGGATATTCTACTAATCGAATAATCACATGCAAAAATCAATAACCACTTTCATAATGTTGGAATGAATAATGCCAGACTATCATAACCACATAGCCAAGGCCTCGTGCCAAGACTACAAATAAGATTTTGTCAAGGCCTTGTGCCAAGACACTAGTTTGTCTCATGAGACCTACCGATGCATCGAGGAGCTATAGCGGGCTCCACCCGTCACATATTAAGTCCAATGCATTCCCATATGAAAAGGTTTAAACATAACATAAGCATTCGTATTAAAACTAGCATACGAAATGTCAATACTTTCACCATAAACTATGAATGGTATAAAAATAGCACATCCACAGTCAAACATATCAAAAAACCTTCAATACAATATAGAAGTTTTGTATCATAATAAATCAACTTCAAATAATCTTAAAAATCCATCAAAGGATGTTGACATAGATGAAATCAAAATTATTTTTAAAGAAATATCTCCTTTTATTTTGAAATAATTTAAGATCCATATAAAATAAAACATTTTCTTTGAAAATATTCTTATAAGCTTGTAAGGGAAGCTTTGAAGATTTTATAACGGCGGAAAATAGCCGCACTCGCCGTATAAGTAAAAAAACATTCTTACCTTAATTCTGTCGAAAAGGTTAAAAAGGACATTGTTTTGAAAATGGCCGAAAGATTCCTTTATAAACCACTTATAAAAGTCAAAAAGGGTATAAATGACTTTAACTCATATTCTAGTAAATAGTAAAAATGTTTTGAAATACATTTTTAAGAAACATGGATGTGGATGATAAAGCGATCCCAGTAGATTATTACGTATAAACAACCTTGGATAATGAAGAGGTTGTAAAGTAAACCCTTTCCTTGTACTTTTCCTTGGTTGGGGTAGGTTAACCTCCTGTATAATGGTGAAATAGTTGTTATTAAATTATACAAGAATCATATATAATAATATGATATCATATATGATCTTTTAACATTGATTTGTTAATAATATCTTAGAATTATCGTCGTTTCGGGAGTTAACTTACTCATTTTCTTTTATATGTTTTGTTACATAAGCCATGGTTGTTGTATCTTATTCATATCCAGAATGATATCTAGTCCTTAAACATCATTTTTAAATCATCAAATGATAATTATACTTGAATGGATACGATGGAGAATGAATCTCATCGCGTTCATGGAGACGGTAGTCCGTACGTACGCACGAGCAACAATATCATTCTTTCGATATTAGAATAATATATAAATGGATGGTATATCATATATACAGAATCATTAACATGTTATATTTATTATTTACATGAGTTACACATCATTATTATACCCATCCAAATAATATTATATTGAATAACAATTACACCACGACGTGGAGATGGTAAGCCGTACGTACGCACGTATGGTGACATGTTGTTCTAAGGGTGGATAGAATACTGAATATGATTGTACCATATTTATAATAACATCACAGTATATGTGAGATACTGGAGTTATTATTTTAGAATGGTAATAACAAAGGAAGAAGAAGTGGAAGAAGAAATGAACTTGGAGAAGGGTGGTGAAATCATTACCTCTTCTTCGAGTTCTTCCTTTTGATTTGATCAAAAGGGATCCTTAGGTTGGCTTTCTGATCAAACTAAGGCCTCTAGGTTGTAGTGAGGGATGTTGGGAGAGTTTTTGGGCAGAGTTTGGCCGAACCAAAAGGCTTTTAAGGTGTGAAGAAATGAGAAGGAGGAGTGCCCTTTTATAAGAGGGGTGAGGGGCACCTTTGGAAAAGCTAGAAATATTAATTTATAATAAATTCATATTCGGTTTCTAATGGCTCCAAAGCTTATTATTCAAAGGTTAAGGTGGGGATAGGTCTAAAATCACTCAACCAATAGAATTTAAACAGGTTTGGGTACTTATATTAACCTTATCTTTAAGTATTAACTCTAAGTTAATTAGTTTCACTTTTACAATGTCTCTTTGTATTTTTATATTATATGGTTAATAAACATACTATATACGTCCAAGCGACCCCCAAGTGGTACATTAATGATGAACCTATCATGATATAAGTCTCTTGGCAGAACCTTATATTTTTAGGAATTTAATATCAATTAATAATATAATATTTGTTTTAAGAACTCTTTTATGTCAATTTTGACACTATTCAATAGTTGATTTTTGTGAAACTCATAACAGATTGATTACTTCGAACAAAGTCAATTAAATCAATCCTAATATATCATATTATCCTAGAAAATTAGTTTAATTCATTAAAAGTTTCATATTTTATTTATTTGGGTATTTATAATATCAATTATTTTAATTTTTCACTATTATAGTAATTAATGCATCATCATTGTGTCATAAATTATTTAATGTCTAAAAATTATAAATAAAATATCATTATGTAGGAAATCTTTTTAGCTTTCTAATGAATATTTATAATCTAAAATCCAACATATATAACCCTATGTAAAAATTGTTTTTCTAAAAGATATATGCTTGTGTCATTTTTGTATTCATTTTAACTTAATTAAAATAAAGTGTCATTATCACTTACAAGTGGATCCATGGGGTACCAAAATAGACCCAAAGATTCCCATGGTCGACCATGTATCAACCAATAGGGTTAAGACACGTTTTAGGGTAATTTCGTATTATTATAATATTATTTTTTTACCCTTATTTACCGGATTTACCCTTAACCATGGTAAATAAAATATTTACCGCATTACTTATTCAAAATGTCTAAAAATAAAAGTTACCTATTTACACAATTTGAACATCCTGATTCCAAATATGGAATCCATTTTCCTAAATTCAAAACACAGAAGTGGCAGAAATTAATTTAAAATTAATTTCCGCTGTCAAAACAAAAAGCGTGGTTTTTAAGAGATAATAACTATCAAAAGATTGACACTCGTTTATGTTCGGTTTAATTGTAAAATTATGTCCAATGACCAACATTATATTAAATGGTAAAAATATATTCTAAATATACTTTAAAACCACTCAAATTCATAATTTATCACTATTAATTATTTTGATTAAAAAAGTTGTTTTTAATTAAAACTTAGTAATTTTCACTATTCATCAAAATATGCAAGTTATCCGAAATGTACCAAAATTTCACCTTAGGCTAAATTCGATATTCCGAATCCAAAAATGAAGTCCATTTTAAAATATAAAATATATATAATTTCAAAAGGTAGGTATTACTATTCATAACGGCTAGTTTGATTAGTTATGGTGTGTTAGAACTCGGTGTTGCGTACAACACACGTTATCACATTATTCAAAGAGAAGCGTACCGTAGAAGCTTGGGGTGTTACATTCTCCCCTCCTTCAAATAATTGCGTCCTTGCAATTTCTAGGGTATTACTGCATAAAAAGACTCGGGTGGTTCTTCATCATAAGTTCCTCGGGTTCCCACGTTGCCTCTTCCATCTTATGGTTTCTCCACAAAACTTTTACCAGACGCGTCGTCCGGTTTCTCAGTACTTGTTCTCTTGTATCAAGAATCTTGACGGGCTCTTCACAATAAGACAGATCGGGTTCCAGTTCTAATTCCTCATAGGTGAGTACACGCGTTGGGTCAGGCATGTATTTTCTCAACAGAGATACGTGGAACACATCGTGAACTTTGGAGAGACTTGGCGGCATTGCCAATCGGTAAGCTACAACCCCAATTCGTTCTAGAATTTCGAAAGGTCCGATGTACCTGGGACTCAATTTACCTTTCTTACCAAAACGTATGACTCCCTTCCACGGAGATACCTTCAGAAAAACATGATCACCGACTTGAAATTCCAAATCCTTCCTTCGATTATCGGCATAGCTCTTCTGCCTACTTTGAGCTGCTTTGATGTGATTTTGGATTACTTTCACCTTTTCCACCGTTTCCTCCACCAGTTCTGGGCCTACAAGTTTTCTTTCACCAATGTCATCCCAACAGGTTGGTGTACGACATCTCTTTCCGTATAACGCTTCATATGGTGCCATCTGAATACTCGAATGGAAGCTACTGTTATAGGAAAATTCTACCAAAGGTAAATATTGATCCCACATACCCTGAAAGTCAAGTGAGCAAGATCTCAACATGCCTTCTAGGGTTTGAATAGTCCGTTCTGATTGTCCATCTGTCTGAGGGTGGTAAGCAGTGCTCAAATGAAGTTTAGTATCCAGGGATTTCTGAAGACTTTTCCAAAATCTTGAAGTAAAACGGGGATCACGATCAGAAACAATCGATAGGGGTACTCCATGAAGTCTCACAACTTCATTAATATATAGTCTTGCTAGACGTTCCAGGGGTAGATCTTCTCTTATAGAAAGAAAATGTGTTGTCTTGGTAAGACGATCAACAATAACCCATATTGCATCATTCCTTCTAGGAGTGTTTGGTAGCCCCATGACAAAGTCCATCGTAACATTGTCCCATTTCCACTCCGGTATGGGAAGAGGCTGCATGACTCCTCCAGGCTGTTGCCTTCCAGCTTTCACTTGTTGACAAACCATACATCTTGACACAAAATCAGCAATCTCCCTCTTCATGTTGTCCCACCAAAAATGTTCCTTCAAATCTCTATACATTTTGGTGCTCCCAGGGTGTATAGAGAAATTGGAACTATGAGCATCATCCAGCAATTCCCTTTTTAGATCAGGTATATTGGGAACACAAAGTCTCTTCCCGAATTTCAAAATTACATCTTCATACACAAAGTCTCTCAATCTCCCATCATTCACAGCTTTAATCTTCTTTTGGAATTCTTCATCATCGGTCTGAGAACTCTTAATCCTTTCTAGTAAAGATGGTTTGGCAACCATTTGAAAAAGCATTGATGTTTCACCTTCCCTGGTTATTCCCATGTCCATCTTCACTAGATCCATAAAAATTGAATCCCTTTCAATTCTCATATTGTTCAAAACTCCATGGTCTTTTCTACTCAAAGCATCTGCCACCTTGTTTGCCTTCCCTGGGTGGTAGTGTATCGTACAATCATAATCCTTGAGTAATTCAAGCCATCTCCTTTGCCTCATGTTGAGTTCTTTTTGTGAGAAAATATACTTCAAACTCTTGTGATCAGTATAAATCTCACATTTTTCACCATAGAGGTTGTGCCTCCATATCTTCAAAGCAAAGATCACTGCTTCTAACTCGAGATCATGAGTAGGATAGTTTTGTTCATGAATTTTCAACTGTCGTGATGCATAGGCAATAACTCTATCATTCTGCATAAGGACACAACCAAGTCCTTTCTTCGATGCATCACTATAAATAACGAACCCATCATTCCCCGATGGTAGAGTCAATATAGGAGCATTGACTAATCTTCTCTTCAGTTCTTCGAAACATTCTTCACACTCTTTTGTCCAAACAAATTTAACCCCTTTACGTGTGAGCTTCGTTAATGGGTTATCCAATCAGGCAAAATTCTGGACGAAACGTCGATAATAACCTGCCAAACCAATAAAACTACGTACCTCAGTTATACTCATAGGTGCTGGCCATTCTTGGATTGCCTTGGTCTTATAAGGATCAACAGAGATTCCATCTTTAGAGACAATATGTCCAAGAAAAGAAATCTCTTGAAGCCAGAATTCACACTTCCTAAACTTCCCATATAATTCATCCTCCTCAGAGTCTTCAAGATAATGCGCAAGTGATTTTCATGATCTTCGTAGGTTTTGGAGTATACCAAGATATCATCAATAAATACCACCACAAATTTATCGAGATACTCCTTGAAAACTCTATTCATCAGATCCATGAAAACAGAGGGTGCATTATTCAATCCAAACGGCATTACAGTAAACTCGTAATGCCTGTACCTGGTTCGAAATGCTGTTTTTGGAATGTCTTCCTTCTTCACACACAACTGATGGTATCCAGATCGAAGGTCAATCTTTGAAAAGTATTGAGCTCCATGCAGTTGGTCAAATAAATCATCAATACGAGGTAGGGGATACTTGTTCTTTATCGTTATAGCATTGATCTCACTGTAGTCGATACATAACCTCATAGATCCATCTTTCTTTTTAACAAAAAGAACAGGGGCTCCCCATGGAGAAACACTAGGGCGAATAAATCCCTTATTACTCAATTACTCTAGTTTTTTCTTTAGTTCGACTAACTCTACAGTGGCCATTCTATAAGGGGTCTTCGATATATGCCTTGATCCAGGAATCAAATCAATAGAAAACTCAACTTCTCGTTCTGGAGGATGTCCAGGTAAATCTTCCGGAAATACATCTACAAATTCTTTCACAACAGGTACATCCTCTATTTGAACATTCCTTTCCTCACCGACAGTTATTTCATTCTCTTCCTCCCCAACAATTGAATTAAGTTGAGCTACTGCGGGTGGATCTAAATAAGAATTAGGTGGTGACGATTCTGCTCTAAAAATAAGGTGCTCCTTATCATTATCATCAAGAATCATAACCTCTTTCTTCTTACAATAAATCTTTGCATCATAGTCCGAAATCCAGTCCATACCGAGGATTATATCAAACTCAATCATAGGTATGATGATGAAATCAGCAGATAAAGAAAATTTATGTGCTCTAATGGGGACTGATTCACAAAACTTTGTTGCAACGATACTTCCCTTAGGAGTTTTAACTGACAACTCCCTTATTAAATCAAATTGGAAATATCTAATTTTCTTAGCAAACTGGGAAGATATGAAACAATGTGATGATCCAGAATCAAATAATGCATTTGCTAAACTTGAGGAAACCATTAAATTACCTGCCACCGCGTCTTTCGGAGCTTCTACCTCAGCAGTAGTGATAGCATAAGCCTGGCCTTGATCCCTTGGCCTTTTCTGAGGTAAGTTCTCCTGACACTTAGAACATGCATTTGCATAATGCCCCATCTCCCTGCAATTGTAGCACTGAACGTTGGTAGCTTCCTTCTTCCCCTTGCAATCATGAGCTTGGTGGCCTTTTTCACCACACTTGTAACAGACTCCCATTCCCTTCAAGCAAGTACCAGGATGTTTCTTCCCGCATTTACCACAAGATGGATATTCAACCTTTCCCTTATTCCCCTTATTTCCATTCCCAGATTGATCAGCAGGTCTCTTCTTCTCTTGCTTTTCTTTAAAGTCATAAGACTTAGAGAATTCCTTTTCGGTCTTGATAGCACATGAGACAATGTCTTCGTACGATGAAAAGGATTGTGAGACTAACGCTCGACGGATAAATGGTTTTAACCCCTCAAAGAAACGATCAATCTTACTTCTTGGGTTGCGAATATAATCTCCAGCATACCTCGCTAACCTTGTAAAGTTAGCCTCATACTTTGTGACATTCTCATCCTCCTTCTGTCTCAGACTCAGAAATTGCCTTTCCATATCTGCTCGATGGTCGCGAGGGAAGTATTTTTCTAAAAACATATCTTTGAACTCCCTCCATTCCATATTTGATACTTCATCATCTTCCTTCGTATTTTGAATCAATGACCACCATTGATCAGCATCTCCAGTGAGGCGGTAAACTGCCATGATAACTTTTTCCCTTTCACTGCTCCCCAAAGCCTGAAATATTTTCTCTAGGGAAAATATCCATTGCTCAGCTACTAAGGGATTTGTATTCCCATTGAACGTTGGTGGTTGTTGCCTCATGAATCGATCTAACATTGATCCTCCGCGCTGCGGATCAGGGTGCTCCATACGGGTAAGGTTATTATTCATAACCTGAGTAAGTTGTCCCAGTATGGTGATTAGCTGATCAGCACTAGTTGCATCACCAGCCCCACTATAATTATCTTGAGCAGGAGGGCAATCCCTACATGGAGTGCGTGCATTGATATGGTTTCCATTTCTTCCACTAGGCGCCATTTCTAAACAATGGCATAAACTAGATCAATTTATGAATCAAAATACATAATCCCATACTTATAAAACACTTAACATAAATTGAACTATTTATGGATATAATCCATAATCATAATAATGTTTTCTTTGAGTAATTATATACTCATAATCCCTTCAAAATTATTTGTAAAGAAAATGAGAGTTATCCTAAGCATATCCCCCGGGAGTGTCGTAACCAAGAGTGCAGCAAGGCCCGTTGTCGTGCACCAGTTCCCGTTCGAGTCTAGCTCAAAGCGGTGTTTTCGGGTATTACCCCTAGGTACATCTGTGCCAGAGCCGCCTCTACCTGCTCGTATCCAGACAGGGATGTATTGCTTGGAAAACTCACAAAATCTCTACAATACCAAAATTCTAGGAAGTTCTTCTATACTAATCCTCAAAGTTCATCTTAGGTCTACGTGCTCTAATCAGAGTTTATCTAAATCTAGCTTCCAAGGTTTGTACTAAACTTCCTCTGATACCAACTGTAACGCCCCGACCCCAGTTACCCAGAGTCGGTGCATTATTACATAACATTGGCATGATCACAAGAAAGATCAAATCTCGAAAGACCGATTGGTTTAGTAGCCTTGGAAACACTAGATATATTCATAAGTTTTACATTACATCATAAAAGGAAAAACTACTACAACAACATAATGTTTCCACAATCCACACTATTAACCCCTCATAAAATCCCTGCAGGTCATTCATAACTTACTTCTTCACATCCTGGGAAAAATAAAACATAGAAAAGGGGTGAGCTCAAATGCCCAGTAAGGATAACAATATAGCGGAAACTTTCATAAATAAGAATAAACATTTAAGGCAATGTATAACTAAAACAAAAGCCTTTTAAATATGAACTTTCAACATGGTATGGCATAAATAAAATGAAATAATGCCATTTACTTATTCACATGGATATTCTACTAATCGAATAATCACATGCAAAAATCAATAACCACTTTCATAATGTTGGAATGCATAATGCCAGACTATCATAACCACATAGCCAAGGCCTCGTGCCAAGACTACAAATAATATTTTGTCAAGGCCTTGTGCCAAGACACTAGTTTGTCTAATGAGACCTACCGATGCATCGAGGAGCTATAGCGGGCTCCACCCATCACATATTAAGTCCAATGCATTCCCATATGAAAAGGTTTAAACATAACATAAACATTCGTATTAAAACTAGCATACGAAATGTCAATACTTTCACCATAAACTATGAATGGTATAAAAATAGCACATCCACAGTCAAACATATCAAAAAACCTTCAATACAATATAGAAGTTTTGTATCACAATAAATCAACTTCAAATAATCTTAAAAATCCATCAAAGGATGTTGACATAGATGAAATCAAAATTCTTTTTAAAGAAATATCTCCTTTTATTTTGAAATAATTTAAGATCCATATAAAATAAAACATTTTCTTTGAAAATATTCTTATAAGCTTGTAAGGGAAGCTTTGAAGATTTTATAACGGTGGAAAATAGCCGCACTCGTCGTATAAGTAAAAAAACATTCTTACCTTAATTCTGTCAAAAAGGTTAAAAAGGACCTTGTTTTGAAAACGACCGAAAGATTCCTTTATAAACCACTTATAAAAGTCAAAAAGGGTATAAATGACTTTAACTCATATTCTAGTAAATAGTAAAAAAAATTTGAAATACATTTTTAAGAAACATGGATGTGGATGATAAAGAGATCCCAGTAGATTATTACGTATAAACAACCTTGGATAATGAAGAGGTTGTAAAGTAAACCCTTACCTTGTACTTTTCCTTGGTTGGGGTAGGTTAACCTCCTATATAATGGTGAAATAGTTGTTATTAAATTATACAAGAATCATATATAATAATATGATATCATATATGATCTTTTAACATTGATTTGTTAACAATATCTTAGAATTATCGTCGTTTCGGGAGTTAACTTACTCATTTTCTTTTATATGTTTTGTTACATAAGCCATGGTTGTTGTATCTTATTCATATCCAGAATGATATCTAGTCCTTAAACATCATTTTTAAATCATCAAATTATAATTATACTTGAATGGATACGATGGAGAATGAATCTCATCGCGTTCGTGGAGACGGTAGTCCGTACGTACGCACGAGCGACAATATCATTATTTCGATATTAGAATAATATATAAATGGATGGTATATCATATATACAGAATCATTAACATGTTATATTTATTATTTACATGAGTTACACATCATTATTATACCCATCCAAATAATATTATATTGAATAACAATTACACCACGACGTGGAGACGGTAAGCCGTACGTACGCACGTATGGTGACATGTTATTCAAAGGGTGGATAGAATACTGAATATGATTGTACCATATTTATAATAACATCACAGTATATGTGAGATACTGGAGTTAATATTTTAGAATGGTAAGAACAAAGGAAGAAGAAGTGGAAGAAGAAATGAACTTGGAGAAGGGTGGTGAAATCATTACCTCTTCTTCGGGTTATTCCTTTTGATTTGATCAAAAGGGCTCCTTAGGTTGGCTTTCTGATCAAACTAAGGCCTCTAGGTTGTAGTGAGGGATGTTGGGAGAGTATTTGGGCAGAGATTGGCCGAACCAAAAGGCTTTGAAGGTGTGAAGAAATGAGAAGGAGGAGTGCCCTTTTATAAGAGGGGTGAGGGGCACCTTTGGAAAAGCTAGAAATATTAAGTTATAATAAATTCATATTCGGTTTATAATGGCTCCAAAGCTTATTATTCAAAGGCTAAGGTGGGGATAGGTCGAACACCACTCAACCAATAGAATTTAGACAGGTTTGGGTACTTATATTAACCTTATCTTTAAGTATTAACTCTAAGTTAATTAGTTTCACTTTTACAATGTCTCTTTGTATTTTTATATAATATGGTTAATAAACTTACTATATACGTCCAAGAAACCCCCAAGTGGTACATTAATGATGAACCTATCATGATATAAGTCTCTTGGCCGAACCTTAGATTTTTAGGAATTTAATATCAATTAATAATATAATATTTGTTTTAAGAACTCTTTTATGTCAATTTTGACACTATTCAATAGTTGATTTTTGTGAAACTCATAACAGATTGATTACTTCGAACAAAGTCAATTAAATCAATCCTAATATATCATATTATCCTAGAAAATTAGTTTAATTCATTAAAATTATCATATTATATTTATTTGGGTATTTATAATATCAATTATTTTAATTTTTCACTATTATAGTAATTACTGCATCATCATTGTGTCATAAATTATTTAATGTCTAAAAATTATAAATAAAATATCATTATGTAGGAAATCTTTTTAGATTTCTAATGAATATTTATAATATAAATCCAACATATATAACCCTATGTAACAATTGTTTTTCTAAAAGATATATGCTTGTGTCATTTTTGTATTCATTTTAACTTAATTAAAATAAAGTGTCATTATCACTTACAAGTGGATCCATGGGGTCCCAAAATAGACCCAAAGATTCCCATGGTCGACCATGTATCAACCAATAGGGTTAAGACACCTTTTAGGGTAATTTAGTATTATTATAATATTATTTTTTAACCCTTATTTACCGGATTTACCCTTAACCATGGTAAATAAAATATTTACCGCAGTAATTATTCAAAATGTCTAAAAATAAAAGTTACCTACTTACACAATTTGAACATCCTGATTCCAAATATGGAATCCATTTTCCTAAATTCAAAACACAGAAGTGGCAGAAATTAATTTAAAATTAATTCTCGCTGTCAAAACAAAAAGCGTGTTTTTTAAGAGATAATAACTATCAAAAGATTGACACTCGTTTATGTTCGGTTTAATTGTAAAATTATGTCCAATGACCAACATTATATTAAATGGTAAAAATATATTCTAAATATACTTTAAAACCACTCAAATTTATAATTTATCACTATTAATTATTTTGATTAAAAAAGTTGTTTTTAATTAAAACTTAGTAATTTTCACTATTCATCAAAATATGAAAGTTATCCGAAATGTACCAAAATTTCACCTTAGGCTAAATTCGATATTCCGAATCCAAAAATGAAGTCCATTTTCAAATATAAAATATATATAATTTCAAAAAGTAGGTATTACTATTCATAATGGCTAGTTTGATTAGTTATGGTGTGTTAGAACTCGGTGTTGCGTACAACACACGCTATCACATTATTCAAAGAGAAGTGTACCGTAGAAGCTTGGGGTGTTACAAAAATAATAGTGTTTCTTATATGGAGGTGAGTCACACTCTCAAGGAAATCTATTTAAAAAGAAAAAATGTTTTATTAGTCTTGGAGGGACCACTAAAGCTTTATAAAATAAATCAAACAAAACTAAAATAAATTTTTTTTAATGTTAAAATATATATGGTCCAAACATAATGCCTATATTATTTTATTACATCACTATTGGGACTTTATGATGACATAAAACACATTATATTTTTAAAGGGTATTTAATTTTTATCAAAAAATTCAACATTCTCATAAAATTATGAAAAATTCACCATGGGATAATTTAAAATTCTTGATTCTAAAATTTCTATTCATTTTATCTAAATAGTTTTCAAAATATCTGAATTTTGTCTTTTAAAATAAAATTCACATTTATCGAAAATCCATGGGGTTTGACAAAAAACACATTTCAAAACATAATAAATATTACAATTGTATTACGAAAAATTATACGATAATTTTGACAAAATAAAAAGTAATTTAATAATATTTTATAACAATTTTATTTAATTCAAAAATCAATTAATTTATCCAAATTGATTCCTTAGTTGAATATATACTAAAAATACGATTTGTGATTTAAAATCTATATAAAATGTAACAATAATAAAATGAATTTATTTTATTTATTATATAAAAAAATAATACACATAATCCAAATTCTATGGTCTTTTTACATAACCCCTTATAAAACCTACGTAAGACCTTAGGGTAAGGTACGCGATGGTGACAGACTCTTGGGTTGTCTCGGATAACATCGCTCGGGTGGTAATCTCTATCAACTTCCACTTCTCCCATAGGTGGTTTTGTTCGAGCATAACATGTTGAAGTTTAGCTTGGGCTTGGTCAAGAGCAAAGCCCTATGATGCCACCTCCAATCTAAGCTCTGAAAAATAGGCTTCATATGGGGAAAGTCTACTAGTTGAGGTCATCACTTCCTTTGTTTGAGTAAATTGGATATCTTAAAGACCTATTTTTATAATAATAATGTGATCGCTATTTAATGGATATATTAGCAACAGTCACAATTCTTAATGGTATTTTAACAATCCAAAAACATTAAATCAAATATGTGCATATTTTATATAACCATTTTACATAATAAGACATTTAATCAGATCAAGAGTAATTTTCATTAATGAATGTTTGGGTTTTTACAATATTCCCCTATTGAGAATTTTTTCCCTTGAAATTTCCATTTCCCACACTAAAAAGATGTGGGTTACTTTGCTTCATCACTTCCTCTGATTCCCACGTCGCTTCTGCAAACTTGTGGTTTCACCATAACACATTGACGAGGGGCATTGTCTTATTTCGTAGATCTTTTTCTCTTCGATCTATGATATTCACTGGTTTCTCCTTATATGAAAGATCATCATATAATTGTACTACCTATGAAGATAGTATAGGATATGTGTATGGTATGTACTTCTTTAATAAGGATACATGAAATACATCATGTACTTTGGCCATAGAAGGTGGAAGTGCTAGTTGATAGGCCACAACCCTGACATGATCAAGAATATCGAAGGGAACGATGTACCTATGACTTAACTTTCCTTTCTTCCCAAACCTCATCACATTCTTCAAAGAATATATGCATAGAAATTCCATGTCTCCAACATTTAACACAAGGTCTCATCGTTGGTTTTCTACAAAACTCTTATGTCGACTTTGTGCTACCTTGATATTCTACTTAATGGTTTTCACCTTATCCACTATTTCCACAACCATTTCACAATTTATTATCTTACGCTCACTAACTTCCTCCCAACACACCGGTGTTATAAACCTTTTCCCATAAAGGGCTTTATATGATGTCATTTGAATGATCGAGTGGAAACTGTTATTGTAGGAGAATTCAACCAGTGGAAAATTTTGGTCCCATCCTCCTTTGAAGTCCATATAACATGATAATAACATATCATCCAGTCTCTAAATAGTTTGCTCAGATTGGACATTAGTTTGAGGATGATAGGATATACTAAATTTCAACTCAGTGCTTCTATCATGTTGGAGTCTTTTCTTGAACATCGAGGTGAATCCTAGATCATGATCTCATACAATATATAGTGGTACTCCATGTATCCTTACCACTTATTTGATGTAAATTTATGAATGTTGATCCAATGAGAAGTCCTCTAGAATCATGATAAAGTTATTTGTCTTCGTAAGAAGATCCAAAATGACCCATATATCATTGTTTCCTCTGGATTTCCTTGGATGTCTAATGACAAAGTCCATGGTAATGCTGTCCCACTTCCATGTTGTTATGGGTAGTGGTTGCATCATCCCATTAGTCGTTTTCCTCTCATCCTTCACCTGTTAATATACCATGCACTTTAATGAATATTCCACATTATACCTTTTAAAATTGCCCCACAAATGTTTTTCTCAAAGATATTGATACATCTTTGTGTTCCCTAGGTGAATAGAGAAGGTTGAGCTACATGGGACATTCAGAAGCTCCTTCTTTATGTCTATATTGGATGGTACATATAATCATGACCCAAATGTCACAATTCCATCCTTGTCAACCCCAAACTCTGAGGATTTCCAATTTTCGATACCTTCCACCCTTTTCATAATTTCCACATCCTTTATTTGAGCAACCGTTATTTTCTCCATGAGGGAAGGTTGACCAATTAGTTGTGAAAGTATTTATGATGTTCCCTTATTTATGATTCGCTTTTCCATCTTCGTAAAATATAATAATATTGGATCCCTATCAACTCTAATCAATGATAGAATCGCTGGATCACTTCTACATAGATCATTTTCCACCTTGTTCACTTTCCTAGGGTGGTCATGGATTGAGAAGTCATAATCAATGATCAGCTCTAACCATCTTTGTTGGTGCACATTCAACTCATTCTATGTGAATATATACTTGAGGCTTTTGGGATCTGTGTATATTTCACACTTCTCCCAAAAGAGGTAATGCCACCAAAATTTTAAAGAAAATATCACCACAGCCAACTCTAGATCATGTGTTGGATAATTCTTCTCATAAACATTCAATTGCATTTAATAATAGGTAATTACTTTGTCATTCTACATCAACACACAACCCATTCCCTTCTTCGAAGCATCATTGAATACCACAAAAAGTTCCCCCCTTTTGGATAATGTGAGTATAGCTGTAGTGATAATCCTCATTTTCAACTCCTTGAAACTTTATTCATATTCATCACTCCAAGAAAACATTACTCCCTTCCATGTTATCTTGGTAAGAGGGATGGAAAATTGTGAGACATTTCTAAAAAATTGTTGATAAAATCTAGCTAACCCCAAGAAAATATGGATATCAATTACCGATGTTGGCCTCATCCATCCCTTAATTGCATCTATCTTGGAGGGATCCCCAAATTTTCCATTGCTTGTGATGATGCGACCCAATAATGAGACTTTCTTCAAAAATAATTCACACTTTCTATACTTTTCATAGATATTATCCTTTAAAAAGGTTTACAATATAGTTCTTTGATGCTCCTCTTGATCCTCCATGGTTTTTGATTATATTAGAATATCATATATAAAGAGTACCACAAATTGTTTGAGGTAATCTCAAAATACTCCATTCATCATGTCTATAAATATTGCTAGAGAATTATTGAATCTGAAAGGCATTACAATAAATTCATAATTCCCATATCTTGTACAAAAATTAGTCATTGGGATATCCTACTTATTTACCCTTACTTGATAATATCCAGACCATAAATCTACCTTGGAGAAGTATTTTCCTCCACGTAGTTGATTGAATAATTTATCAATTTGTGGTAGATGATACTTTTTATTTACTGTGATTTTATTGAGCTTACAATAATCAATTCCAAGGTGCATTGACCCATCCTTCTTCTTGACGAAGAGGACTGGTTCACCCCAAGGTGAAGCACTTAGGGGTATAAACCCTTTATCCAGATTCTCTAGTAGTTGTTTATTCAGCACCTCAAGATCCAGAATATCCATTCTATACAGAGTCTTCGATATTGGCAACACCCCAAGTATATGGTCAGTTGAGAATTCAACATCTCTTCTAGGAGAAAGACTAGGAAATTCTTCAAGAAACACTTCAGTGAATTCCTTCATAATAGGCATGTCTTTAAGGATGGTTTCTTCCTTATACTCAATCATCTGAGCTAGATACGCATTCTCATAGTTCAATAATATCTATGCTTGACATGATGGTGATAAAGAAGATTCATCTTATTCTTTTCATTTGTATATAATTGGGTATCAATTCTCAATATGGAGAGTTATTTCCCTTCCATTGAAATTTATATTGTATCTATATAATGAAATCCAATCCATGCTAAAGATTGCATTTAATTCCACTAGAAGGAGTATGAAGAGATTCACAATGAATTTCACTCCACAAATTATGAATGGGTAGGAGTTATATTCATGGGAGGCAATGATATATTTATTTTTTGTATTCACCAACACCTTTACTTTCATGATTTTTGGTAGTGTTGGGATTGTTCTACTAAGCTATCGAGATATAAAAGAATGTGTAGAATCAGAATAAAAAATTACATTATCTATTATTGAATGAATAATTTTTATACCCTTCACCACTTCGTTGTCAGGGCTCACTTTGGTAGTAGTTATGGAAAAAATCTCACCCTTGTTGACTTGTAGGTTGTTGGTTGCCTCCAAAAACTGTTGGCTTCAGGCACAAATTTTCATGGTTCCCTGGTTTTTTGTAGTTGATATAATGAACTAGGCATTGAGGGTTTAATGGAGCATTCCACTCCTCAATCGTTTCCACGGGTTTCTCTTGTTGGTAGTTAACAACTATGTTCCCTTCTATTTCACACCTAATTCATTTCCTCATCCCCTTCAGGAAAATTCTAAGAGGCTACTTTCTGCACCTTTGGCAAGTGGGGTGATGGATCTTCATTGCACCATTGGATTTATCCATCGAACCACCAGAATTGAATTCCACCTTAATCATCTTATCCCCATGATACCCTTGAGATTCACTAATCTCCATTTCGACCTTGAGGGAACATCAGACAGTTTTCTCATAGATGTCAAATTCACGGATCGCCAAGGCTTTTGTAGGCTAGGTTTCAGCCCATCAAATAAGCGGTCAATCTAGAATTAAGGGTAACAACAAATCCAGAGGCATATCATGCAAGAGTTCTGAATTTTTCCTCATACGCTCTGACGAATTCATCATCTTGTTTCTTGAGGGATAGGAAGTCCCTTTAGATCTTAAGATGTAGGGTGTGTGGATAATATTTATCAAAAAAATCATCCAGAAATCATTCCATTCTAGTGCCTCGATCTCCTCCTCAGGATTCAAATTTTTTTATCAATGTCCACCATTAATCAGCATCACCCTCCATACGATAAGCATCCAAGAGAACCTTCTCTTGTTTGTAACATTGAAGGATGGAGAATATATTTTCAATGGAGTTGATCCATTTTTCGGTGATTGAGGGATTAGATTATCCATTAAAAGTGGGAGGAATTTATCTCATGAAGCTCTCGATAGTGACTTGTTCATTCTTAGTTGGGGTTGAAAGATTCTCTTGAGCCATGTTTCTATTCAATTCCTGAGTTAAATATGAGAGTATCATGAAAAAGTTCATGATTCCTGCTCCCATCATATTGGGGATCTCATTAGAACAGTCATCGCTTTGATCTTCACATCAGATGTTAGCCAGATTCCTCCAATTACCGATCATTGGCTGGAATAAAATGAATTTTAGTGGTAACACATAAATGGTAATCCAAAGAAAAAAATGAATGACTTAAAAATTACTTTTATTTTATTTACATACAAATCTATAAGCTTCAGTCTATGTTATCCGTGATCTACTTTGTAACATGTTTTCTTAGGAAATTTTTTTTAATTTTCCTTAATAATGGTTTATACTAAGCCTATTAATTTAAGAAATCATATCCTCTAGGAGTGTCATAACCAAGAGTGCAGTAAGGTCTATTGTCATGTACTAGGATACCGGGGTCAAGCCTGAAACTCATTGTTAGAATTTTCACTCCTAGGTACAATTATTCTAGAGCAACCTTTATCTGCTCATATCCTGATAGGGATGTATTTGACTGATAAACCACATATTCAATACTCACCAAAACATAGGGAAGTTTTTTATTATACTTAGACTATTATTTAAGGCTTCAATAGGGTTTTATGATCCTAATCCAAAAAATAACTAATCCTATCCTCTTATACCAACTATAACAACCCTCATTTTTATTACACACTTAAACATGATTTGTTACATAAAATTTAATCTTGATACAAGATAGAAGACCGATACGTCTAGTTTATTTGGGACTTAGTTAAATTACATAACAACATATAACATGAAACACAACATCATTATTGAAAACTTCCTTTACATGACCACTACATTCCCTCTTACTTAGCATTTCTTGGGATAACCTGAGGACATGCATAATAAAAGGGTGATCTATAAATCCTAGTAAGGGAGTAAACAAGGAATAACTTGAAGTATACAATACATTCTAGGAAATTGAAATATCAATGTGTCATAATGTAAACATGAACATAATGCCCTAATATAGCTTTATTATCATTACATAAAAATGTGGCAACAATACTTAACATGGTATTTGTATGAGCCAAGGCTCATTGGACATGGAGCATGAGTAACCTCTTATTACACATGAATTATCATGATTAAATCCTCATTGAACTTGAATTGGCATGAGTAAATTTTCATTTCACTGGACATATCAAGATTCTAATCATTACCCAATGCATTGGAGTTTTATTAGGGCACACCCTTCTTAAACATTTCATTTAATAAATAAGTGTGCCACCTAGATCATACAACACAGATTCATTAACATAATAATTAATTACATGAATAATACATGTGGAATACATAAATTTATGTTTGAAATCAAAAAGTACATGTTGATAATGGTGAGTACCCTTGATAGAGGAGTCAGTATTGTATTCACTACACAATTATTTTGGCATGGAAATTTTGGTGTAATTTTGGCAGCATAACGAAGTCAAATAGAAATTTGTAAAATTGGTTAATGAGAGTAAATGGGGTCTCTTATAATTTATATTTTAATTGGATTGTAAAGGTATCATGTTATATAATATACCAAAATATGGAATGTTATTTAGATGCAGAATATAAAATAATTACTTGAATGTAAATGTGGAGAAAGAAATTCCTTACGAAATTTCGGAATGGTAATGGTGTACATGGGAGGAATTAATGAGAGGGAAAAGGGGTATCATATCATTAAAACATAAATAGGGTAGTATGGGAGATCTGATTAATAACACCCCCAACATTTCTATTTGGCAATAAAAGGGCATAACAACATAATGAAATTCGGACAAAAAGAGAAAGGAAGAAATCCCTTATTTGGTAGTGTGATCCCAAAGGCATGGGAGGGGCTGGAGAGAGGCTTATTTGGAGCTTGGGGTTCCTTGGGATTATTATAGATGAATGAGGGCATAATTTGGATGAACATTAAAGGCATTGAGTGAAGATAAAGTGGGATCTTGGGTGGGTTTATATAGGAAAGGAGGGGGAATTCTTTATTATTTAGGTTTGAGACACCACACATTAAACTAATCAAAACCACAAACCATCAAATGGTTTTTGCCCATGGTTTTTTTCGATGTTTATTGAAAAAAATATATTATATAATTCCAATGTCTATACTTCTTAAAATAATTGGGTTTCTTATGTAGAGTTGAGTCACACTCAAGGAAATCAATTTAAAAATCCAAACTGTTTTATAAGACTTAGAGGGTCCACTAATGCTTTTTAAAATAAATTAAAAAAACCGAAAATAAAATTATTTTTATGTTAAAAGATATATTGGCCAAACATAATGTTTATTGAATTTTATTACATCACTATTGGGATGTTATGATGTCATAAAACACATTATATATTGAAATAGTATTTAATTTTTTACTAGAAATTCAACTATCTCAGGAAATTATGAAAAAATAAACATTGGATAATTTCAATTTCATGATTCCAAAAATAATATTCATTTAATATAAATAATTTTCTAAATATTTGAATTTTTACTTTTTAAAAAAAGCTGACCTTTATCAAAGATTCATGTGTTTTGACAAAAACAGCTTTCAAACATTAATAAATATTACAATTTTATTCCTAAAAATTTTACGATCATTAATAAATAGTAAAAATTAAATTATTAAAATATTATTTACTTCAAAATTCCATTAATTTTTCAAAACAGATTCCTTAGTTGAATATTAACTAAAAATACAATTTGTGCTTTAAAAACTATTTACAACATATCAATAATAAAATGAATGTATATTCATTATTATATTTAAAAATAATTCACATAATCATGATGTTAAGGCCCTATTACATAACCCCTTATAACACCCACATACGACCTTTGAGTATAGTGCACGATGGTGACAGACTCTTGTGGTGGCTCAGATAATATCGCTCGGGTGGTAATCTCTATTAACATCCACTTCTCATGTAGGTGGTTCCGTTCGAGTTAAACATGTTGAAACTCAGCTAGGGCTCGGTCAAGAGTGAATCCCAATGATGCCACATCCTTTCCATGCTCTGAAAAATGGGCTTCATATGGGGAAATTCTACTAGATAAGGCCATCTCTCCCTTTGTCAGAGTAAATTGGATTTGTTAAAGCACAATATTTATACTAATCATGTGATTAATGTTCAACAACTATATTAGAAATGGTAACAATTATTAAGGTTAATTTAAAAATCCTAAAACATAAAACCAAATAAGGGAATATTTTATATAACCATTTTACATAATAAGAAATTTATTCAGATCAATTTTAATTTTCATTAATGAAAGTTTGGGTCATTACAATTACCTTCATAGGAAGGTGAACAAAGTGGAGTATGCCCCATATTGAAAGGATCCTACAACCCTTTCCAGGATAAGGATTTAAAATGATCTAATCATCTAGGTCATTAATAGGATTGATACATAAATTATAAAAGTATCTTCATCCTAAATGTTTCAAATAAATGCTCAACCATATATTCTTGAGAGGACCAAAGAGGCCTAGGATGATGATCAATTCCCATAGAAGAGGGTAGTGAAAATTTCATAGATTAACATTTCTGAATATATAGTTATAAGGTTTAGAATAAAAATATGGGTCCGATAAAAACTATAACTAAATAGAGAACTTAAATATTTTTTTCACAGAATATCCTATTATATTAATCAAAGATTCACTAAGATGTATCTATATTTGAATTAAAACCTCTAGTTGAATTACATGAAGAACGAGATTAAGGAATTTCCATCTCCATTCTTGTATTGCAAATAAGTTCTATCAAAAGAATAGAAGTCCAAGGGTATAATGAATCAAATACCCATACCAATATATAAATGTGAAAACAGTACCATTTATATAGCATCCCGCCTTTTTATCAAATAAACTTTCATTACATTTTACAAAACCGAGGATCTTTAGTGTTTAGTGTCTTGGAAACCAGGAACTTAAAACATGAAAACATAAAACATTCTTCTTAAACACTTGAAGGATTCTCCTCATGTTCATCCTAGGTTCATTACTGCATCTCATAACCTGGGGACATACATCAAAAGAAAGGGTGAGTAGAAGGCCCAGTAATGGAAACAAGAGACACATTTTACACGTGAACTTGAGATACTTCAATAAGGCCATGAAAAGAACTTTAAGGCATGAGAAAGAAATCGTGAGGCATATCATAATAAAAATAACATTTTTCATAACTTGAAGATGTGGCTACATCATTTAATATAGACAATCATGAACATATCACCAAGGTTCATCCCCAAGGTATCATTTGAAAATTACCAAGGCTATTCACCAAGGTATCGTGAAAATTGTAATATCTAGTGGTTACATCATTACCCAATGCATTGGAGCGCTATCTGGGCGCACCATTAAATTTTCATTTATTATAATGTGAGCCACATATATCATCATCAAACATTTCATAAATAACCCATATAGCATAAAATAAATGGGTTTCATTTCATAATCACAACGTTTTAAAAACTGCTTTAAAGACATGATCTTTACGTCACTTTAAAACCCACAGAAAAGGAAGGTGGGTCTCATGTATGTAAATCCCAAAATTTAAAATAGAAAATTTTGGTATATATGTGAATACCCCTTTAGAAGAAAGAGATTTTAGTATTCACTTAATAATATAAACGAACTTTATAAAAAGAGAGAGACATTTTGAGACGGAAATTCTGCAGCATAAAGGCTATGTTACGAGGTTTTAGAAGACATTAAAAAGAGATGGAAAATGGGTCAAACATTCATAAATGACCCATAAAACAGTATATGGACAGAATAAGAAGAATACATGATCATGGTAATGAAATTTCAAGGAAATACCATTTGAAATAAAAAACATGTAAGGAAGAAAAAAATTAGATTTCTCTTATGAAAGTTCGGCAGCCTAACGGTGTTACTTAAACTTCAACAAAAATGATTTGAAAAGATAAAATAGGGTCTCTCATCATGTGAACATAAGAGTTCAGTATGATAGATATATATATAATGCCCCAAAATAATTAAAAAGTAACTTGAAAGACTTGACATGAAAGTAGAACTTTGAAAAGAATGAGAAGGGTGAAAGAATCCCCTAAAAAATTCGGCTGTCTAACGGCGCCACTTAAAACATCAAAATACTGATTTGAAGAGATCAAATGGGGTCTCTCATCATATGAAAATAAGAGTCCAGTATGATAGATATAGAGATCATACCCCAACATAAAAAAAAGGAACTTGAAAGAATTGACATGAAAGTATAACTTCAAAATGAGAAGGGTGAAGAACCACTTAAAAATTCGGCAGCCTAACGGCGCCACTTAAAACATCAAAATACTGAATTGAAGAGATAAAATGGGGTCTCTCATCATATTATCATAAAATATCAGTATGATAAATTTGGAGATCATACCCCAACATAAAAAAAAGTAACTTGAACGAATTGACATGAAAGTAGAACTTCAAAACGATAAGGGTGAAGAACCACTTAAAAATTCGGCAGCCTAACGGCGCCACTTAAAACATCAAAATACTGAATTGAAGAGAAAAAATGGGGTCTCTCATCATATGATCATAAAAGATCAGTATGATAAATTTAGAGATCTTACCCCAACATAATAAAAAGGAACTTGAAATACTTTACATGAGAATAGATCTTGAAAAATGAGAAGGGAGAAAGAATCTGTTACAAATATTTCGGCAGCCTAACGGCGCCACTTAAAACCTCATAAAAAGAAATAATGAGAGTAAGAGGGTATATCTCATTATATGAACATAAAAAGGGAAGTAAGAGGAGTATAAAAGAACATCCTCAAACCTAATAACATGTAGCATAAAAGGAATGACATAAAAGAGATTACTTGAAATGAAAGAGAGAGGTCGGATCCCTTACCTTAAAACATAACTCTTAAAACTCAAAGGTTGGGACCTTGGGGGATTGGGGGCACCATGGGAGGACTCCTTGGGAGGTAATGAGACCAGAACTTCGTTGGGGGAGAGTGGGGAGTCGAATGGATGAGAGGATGGCTTGGTATTTATAGGGAAAGTGAGGGGACAAGGCATTAATGGCCAAGGGACACCTCATTAGTGGTTTTGGAAAAACCCTGGGCTTGCCCATGGTATTTTCCCATGGTATTGGCCACTTGGGACACCTCATACATTTTCTTACTATTCATAAGTCGACCATATTGATTACATACTTAATAAATCATTTAATGATGTCATTAGACACCCGTAACTTAAAAACTGTATTTTCACTATTCATCAAAAATTCAACTTTCTCAGAATAATCCCAAAATTTCACCTTAACCAAATATCAACGCTCTGAATAAAAATATGAACTCCATTTTATAAAAATAATTTTCTAAATATTTTTAATTTAATTTTTAAATAAAAACACTATTCACCGAAAATTCATTTTTTCATAAAAAACCCCAAAAATTACCATAGCATAATATCGGTGCTCTGAGTTCAAAAATGAAATCCGTTTTATAAAAATAATTTTCTAAATATTTTTAATTAAAAAAACACTATTCACCCAAAAAAAACTAATACTTGAATAATAATTTATGAAACCGTTATTCAACCATTTTATTGAATCACGTTACTTAATCAAGGTGCCTAGATTATATTAATACTTTCTTTAAATGAGATTACTAATCCATTTGGACACATTACTAATCCTAATCATAAAATCACTATTCATAATTTACTTTTCATCAAAAATTAAGTTGATCTTATTAGACTCTAAGTTTCGTACAGAATATAATTGTAGAAGACCATTTTTTGAAAATCATTACACATTTTTAGTTATTTAAGGTTTACATAAACATTTTCAAAATATCCTTTTTCTAAAATTCATCAAAAATATGCATACTATATTTATCCGGTCATTTGAAAATTCATAAACATCATCATAAGAAGAAATCCCAATTTTTATTTAAAACAAAGGATTACACAAGGCAGTTACGATCTTCTTACATAGACCCTTATCACACCAGCATAGGACCTATGTGTAAGGTGTGCTAAGGTGAGAGAGTCCTAGGGAGGCTCGACCAACATTGCTCGAGTAGTAATTTCTATCAGCTTGAACTTCTCGCGAAGGTGATCTTGTTCTAGCTTCACATCATGAAGTTAGGCTTGGGTTTGGTCCAGAGAAAAGCCCAATGGTGCTACCTCCTTCCCAAGTTCTGTTAGATGGGCTTCGATCGGTCCAAGACTACTAGGCGAGGCCATCGAATCCTCTTTCTATAATAATTAACCATGATTACTTTTATTTTGAGACAATAATCAAAACATTTTGTTCACAGCGGTCATATTGACTGATGGTCATATAACATTCAGAACCCAATGGTCTCATTTTAATTATAATCATGTTAATCAAATAAAACATTTTTCTTGAGTATAAAAAATAAAATAGAATAACACATGAAATTAGGAAACAAGATTTATTCAAAATTTCAGGCCGTTACAATTTATTTCATCATAGGAATCCCCAGTAAACCAAAAGTCAATAAAACAATTTGGGTGGTGGTTGATCACATTACCAATTAATCTCATTTATTTGTTATTAAGGAAGATTCCCCTCTTGAAAATCATGGATAGATATAAATAACATAAATAGTGAGACTACATGGACTTCTAATCACTATTTTATCAGATCAGGATATTAGTTTTACCTCAAGGATTTGGAGAAAAATTAAGTAGGAATTGAATACAGAACTAAGCAATAGTGTTTTTAAACACCCTCATTAGTATGGTCTATCTAAAAATACCATTAAAACTATATATCATATACTAGGATCTTTTCCAATGTATTTCCAAATATTTTTGGATCATCACATTCCCCTATTAGAGATTTCATAAAACAAATGCTTCCATTTTAGCCTCTAAATTACACATTATGAGGCTCTATATGGGAAGAGTTGTTAGAATCCAACATGCTGGAATGAAGTTGGAGGTAGAAAGATGATGGGTCCTAATATTATCAATGAGATGATAGTAAATGAATAAAACTTTCAACATCATTTAAATTACATAAAAATTTGATATAAAACCTCTGTAGAAAATAATCAAAAAGACATGGAGTTTGAGGTTGGGGATATTGTGTTACTTTGAATATTTCAGATGGATATATTCATTATTTTTTGGAAGAAGGTAATGCATAGTCCATGATACATTTGCACCTTAGAGATCCTTGATCATATCCAAGCACAGGCCTATCAATTAGAACTAACACCAAACCTATCTCACGTATATGATTTGTTCCATGTATCTCACTTGAGAAAACTAATATGTGTCCCCTCAAAGGAACTGAATCTAGAGGTGGTACCATCATAAAAGGATCTTTCATATGGGGAGAATTTAGTGATGATATTATATCATATGGATAATTATTTAAAAAAAAGAAAAAATACCTTGTATAAGTGTTGTGGATGAACCACATTTTTAAGGAAATAACTTAGAATAAAAGGAGGTGTTGAAATAAAGATAACATCAACTATTTTAGTGTGTGATATAATTTTTTGAGATATAAATTACTAAAGGTGGTAAGAATATAACAACCCAAAAATTTTTAATTTAAAATCGCTTTCCAATATAATAAATTAATTTCTTAGTAATATAGTTATATAAAACACATTAAAAACATCAGTTAGTTAGGATCATTATAAGTTATATCCTATTAGATTAAAATGTCTGTTAAGTGTCATAACTCATGATAGTATATGAATTATACTAACATCTTATGACTATTATTTACTAATATTAATGAGATATTTCGATTGAAAAAGATGAAAGTATGGATGGCCTCAAATAATAGGATCATAACATATGAAGCCCATTTATCCAATCATTAGAGGGATATCGTATTACCGGGGTTCCCACTTGAGAAATTTCATGCTGAGATTCAACAACTAAATCATTATAAAATACTTTTAGCAGGGAATTTAAATCTCATCAATATAATTTCCTTAAAACATGTTCATCGATCCACCCCCATAAAATCCAACCATCACACATCTTACCCATTGAAAATTTACATTTGTAGTAAAATGTTAAGTATATAGACCCTAATAGTATAAATTTTTTTAATTTTACTTTTTATAATACAATGATTATATTTATATTTTATAAATTAGTAATTTTTAATTAATATATTCTTTGAAAATTTTATTTTCAAATGATAAAACATAAATAGTATTTTACAAAATATATCAGTTCAATCGAGATACTATTTTGGTTGAAATAATGATTTTTTTGAATAAATTATTATCATTAAAAAATTACTATTAAATAATATTTATTAAAAATAAATTATAATGTAATTTTTTAAAGTCAAAATGTAATTTTTTAAGAGTTAGAAAACATTTATTGTAAAAATCCAGAATTTTTAAAAAATTGAGGATTTTGATTTAAGAATGTAAATTATATTTTTTAGAGAAAAATTTCAAAAAATTAATATTATATTTGAAATTTTCTTGGACAATCTATCCAATGGTTAAGTTTTCATATTTTTTTAGATAGATGATTGTTTTGTGTAAAACTAAAATATGGTATAAAAATAGATTATGTATTATAACATCATAATAACCCAAAGGTGGTGTAATATATTCCAAAAAAAGTATTTAGGACCATGATATTGTTTCCCATCTAAAATATTATGTTTTTAGGTTATTAAATTAATTTTATAAATATATAATGAATCCTATAAAACATGTATTACTTTTCTTGGATTTAAAATCAATCCATTGTAATAATGACACAATTACACCTCAAAAAGGGAATTATTTTATAAAGGTAAATTATTATAAATCAAAACTAATTAAATAAACTTATTTTTTTCACAAACCAAGGTAAAAAATCATTCTATAGTTTTTGGTTTTGATTACTTTTTCTTTTTGGGGTTGAAAACATGTGTTTAGAAATTAATATAAAATTATCCTCACCTTTTCTATATAAATCCACATAACCTCCAATTACTATTCATGAGAAACCAATTTGAGAAATATTTTTATCTTACCTCACCTCTCTATATCCCTCCCAATGTGATACGTTCTCTTCAAAAGATCATCCCATGTTTTAAAAAGAACCCTCTCTAGGCAAGGGATTATCTTCCTATCCTATTTAATAAAGTACTTCCTTTGTAAAATGACTTTTTATTTCCATATTTTCATGTTAAGATATGATTTTTTCTGAACCATAATGATTTGATTATTATTTAAATGTTATTATAGAACCCTTTAACTCTCATTAAACCCTCACAAAAACACTAATGTACCCTTATTGTGCTGCAGAAATTGTCCCATTGCTTTTCCATGCCAAACATTTTTATAAAAAAATAGTCATCCTCATTTTCATGAAATTTTATTCTCCTAGATAAATAAAATCTTTAATTTATTGGTAATTCTAATTAGTTAACCCAAAATCCTTTAACATTTGATTAAATTTGATAACACTGGATCATATGTTGAATAATCTTTATGGCACACCTATTCATGTGCATAATATGAATGTGATGGCTGTGCCATGATTTATGTTTCCATCCAATGAATTCAGTAATGTTTTTTGTCACATTAGAATCCATGTATGTTACGTGGGATGTAATTACAAGAACAATATGCAATTATTTCTTGGTGCTTAGACTTCACATTAACATATAATTTCATGTTTTATGTTTTTTACACATTCTCTTGTTTCCTTTACGACATAATCATATATCCTTGTTCAATGTTAATGTTTATCATTATCACCCCTAATATGTTATCTTGATATGAATCATGACTCACATGTACAAAATTACAGCACTAAATGATTTTAATATTCTCTTACGTGGGTTTATATCTCACTGATTTCTTAGGTATGTCCACAGATTATCTCAAGAAGTATTAGAAGATCAGTGGAATATGATGGAATGTTTTAATGTTTTTAAATAATTTCATTGTACCCATGTTCCATGTTATTATGTAACATATCAAATTTTCCAAATACAGTAGGCCTCAAGATCTTTTGTAGATGTATTAAGATCATAATTATATATTACATCATGAATTAAGGTATATTAATTATATGGGTTTTCATACCTCCAATAGATTAGGGGATTGACAATAGTGATGAGTAGGCATATCACATAATCTGAGAGACCTTAAACTATATTAACCTACATTATATGCATATATCGCATTACCAAATTAACCAATAGGATAGATATAAAATAGATAAATAGTATACAAAAAATTCATAAGACATCAAATAATTGAATAGTGTCACATAGGAAAATACAACGGAATATTATATCCATCATGTTTTTTAATGTGACATACATAAGACACTATAAATCTCATATAGTTACAAGTAATCATGGATTGATCTCTAGATTAAATTGTACTGTACTAAACCGAGAATCTCGGTGTCGGTGCATTATTTTATTACATTATCATGATTATAAGATATCAAATCTTGAAGGACCGACCAGTTTAGTAGTTTTGGAAATCCATATTATACACACGATACCCATAATACATTGGGAAATATAAAATACAGCATAATATAAATAAAATACTGATAAACTATATCCTTGAAAGCTTTTCCAATATTTCCACATCGTAACCTGGGGAAAGAAATCAAAATTAGGATGATCTAAAATTCTCAGTAAGGGTAATTAATGTGGAAACAATAATGAATCAACGATAATAAATTAACATGAAATGGTAAATAATTGATAACACATTCCACTTAAATAACTATATAAGGAAGAAATAAATATTGTATGTTAAGAAAATAAAAAGACAAACCATTTAATCAATTAACTAATAATAAAATGTATCCATAGTTATGTCGATGAAAAATAACATGGAGAAATAGTAATGAAAATACCAAAGAAGGAAATTCTTAATTATTGGATTTCATGTCTTTGGAACGTGAAAACTTATACCTCTGATACCTTTCACTAGATGGTAAAAAATAATAATTGAAACCTGATTAATTTGGCCATCTTATTTTTCTCATGGGAACCTATCAATTCATTGAGGGGTTATATAATGTCTGGGCCACACCCGTCATTGTCTCTCCAAATCATTCCTTATATTGAATTTTCAAAATAAAGAACATGACTTATAAAATATCCACATTGAATAAAGAATATATCTATATATATCAATAATTCTTCAGGTTAGGATAACTAAATACAAGGGTTTTTGTTGTTGATGAATGAAAATACCAATTAAAAACCACTAAATCTTTCTGGAGAAAAATAATCATTAAACATTCTAAAGGATATCATATCATATTGAGACATTTGAATCATAATTTACTATGAAATAATGACAAAAAATGATTCTTATAATATCCTGAGTATAAGTATATTCATGATATAATATGTTGAAGGGAGGTATATACACCAAATAAAATTAAATTGTGGAATAATAGAAAATAATTCTTAATGAAATAATAATTGAGAAGAAATCCCTTACATTGAGTTTTACGTTCCATTAATACCATTATCTTCCTGAATAATAAAAATATGTTAATTATTTACATACAACGGAAATATATTAATGTTTATTATTTATTTTTCTTTAATTATTACAATGGTTTATAAAATCACTTAAACAATTAGGTTTATGTTGGGTGTTTTGACTAAATTCAGCCCGTGTCTAAAACAACATTGGTAGTTTGAAAATGGTCAAAGGGAGAATTATATAAACATATACATAATAATAGTTATGAAATAATTAACATATTTTAACCTCAATTATAACTTTAAAAATAATCATGAATTATTTTTATGAAAAAAGAACTAACCTTACAATCTTGGAGATAGTAGGTCATACCTACACATGAGTAACATTCCCATTTTTTCAATGATCAATTTCAAAAGAAGTTAAGAATAATTATATCCGTCTAGGATAGTAATTACATTATAAATACTGTGTTATTTAATCATATATAATTATATATATAATTCTTTTTATTTAAAAGGAACCAAATACTGTCAAGGATGTTGTAGTTCACACATCCACGAATGATGTTATCACAATTTAGTGTTTCAAATCGTAACAAATAATATGATATATATATTATATTTACATAAAGGTAATTATGTAATGGATATCATATATATTTTATATATGTATCATATGTTCAATTGAAATTGTCCTTTATACATTCCATGTACCATGTGACTGAATCACATTACTTTTAGGAGGGGGTAGAGCGAATGTCCACAAACGATGTTATCAAATTTACAAAAAAATGGAATGAATAGATAAATTTGATATAAAAGGATTAATTAAGAATAAATACATTATATATTTCATATATATCATATATAAATAGTTATATCATCATAATTCCTAACCATGAAAAATGGTAAAGGAAAAAGAAACAAATTTATTTCGTGAGGTGGTAATTCTCCTTAAACAAGAATAGAATGTTCCTTCCCCATTAGATGTATGTGTGTTTATGTGTAGGTTGAACCCATAACATAATAACATAAATATATCTTTAATATTTATTTTAAAATTTTCATTCAGGAAATAATTATAATTTAGGTGGTTTAGAATGGAATAAAACTAGAGAGCTTTAAGAAAGATGTTACCTCTTAATTGGGTTACTCCTTCTGGTTTTCACCTAAAGGCTTACATGGTTTTATATCTTCCCAAATAGTAGGATTCATGGAGTTATTGATGTTTTTTGAGGAGTTAATTGGGAATATCGTGGATGAACCTATGTGTCTTGAGAGTTTTTAGGAAGTGGGTGGAAATGTGGCATTTTAATATGGCGGTGGAGCACCACTCTTGAAATATTTTGGAAAAAAGTAACTTGCCTAGAGTTTTTTATTGAACATGGATAAAATAATGTTCCAAAGTCTAGAAAAGGGAATATATGGTATATTTATGGATACAAAATCTATTCTATACATATTTATAGGTCATATTATTCATTAGGAATAGGGTTTGTTCCCTTATTAAGCCTAACTTTACATTAATCATTGTAATTAAATTTATTTAATTTCACTAATATTTTTGGGATAAAACAAAGTTTAACATGTTATAAATTATAATTTAAAATTATTCCAAATATGGAATCCATTTTCCCAATTTCCAACCACATATGTGGAAGAAATTAATTTAAATTTAATCCCATAGATAAAAAGACAATTCATGTTTTTAAATTAAAAACATTAAAAACATTTCTCTGTTGTTATATGTAATTTCAAAGTGATATTGATTATAATGAAATAAATTTGATAAATTGATCAATATATGGCCATATTATAATTTAAAATCAATGAAAAATATAATTTATCCATTTAAATAAATTATACAAAAAATATTTTTGATTTATAATTCATTATTTATCATTATTCATCAGAAAATGAAACGTTGGATAAAACAACTAAAAAGTCACCCTAAAATAATTTTAATGTTTCTATTTATAATAATTTTCTTATTTTGAAATATTAAATTTATAATAATTTCAAAATTTTGTTTTAAAATTCGTTATCCATTAAAAGGTGGTAAAAGTGCATTTATAAAAATGTAGTATTTCATGTGTAAAAGTTTTATTGTTTTTATCACAGGAATCTAAAATATATGTAATGAATGTAAATATATTTTATGGGGTATATTTAATATAATTTTTCAATAAAAATTTTCTAAAAGAGTTTTAATTTTATTAATTTTGAAAAACATGACTAATTAGTGTTTTTTTAAATCGAGTGTTGTATGTATTGTAATCCCCTCTACAAAATTAAATTTATTATAAAATGGAAATATTGTAAAGTATTTGGGTGATATATTATTCCCTCCTATAAATATTTGATCCTACAAATTTCATGGGTATTACCTTAAAAAGATGTGTTTATTTCTCTTTCTTAGAATCCTATAGTTCTCATGTTCCTTATTTAATTTTGTGATTTCTATAGAGTACCTTTACTAGATGAGTCATCTGATTCCATAAAACATTATCTCTAGTATAAGGAATCTCGATGGGCTCTCCACATTATGAAATATCAAGTTCCAACTATTTTTCATCATATGTGGACAAATGTGTTGGTTTAGGCATGTATTTTCATAGAAAATATATATGGAACAAATCACATACCTTAGAGAGATTTGGTGGAATTTACAAATGATATGAAACAACCCCAACCCTTTCAATAATTTATAATTTTCCAATGTACTAGGCACTCAGTTTCATTTTCTATCTGAACCATATAACACCCATCAATGGAGATACATTTAATAGAACATGATCTCCCACTTCATATTCTAAAATAATTCATATAGTTATCATCATAACTATTTTGTATAATTTAAGTCTCTTTATTATGATCCTAACTATCCTTTACTTTTATTTTCAATTGTTCAATAATTTTTGAGCCTATTAGTTTCATGTATCTAACTTCATCCTAACAAGTTTGTGTAATACATCAATTTCCATATAATGCTTCTATATGTTTCCATTTGAATTCATAAATGAAAACTACTATAATAGGAAACTTTACCATATGTATGTACTAATCCCACATACCTTGAATGTTGAGTGATCAAGACCTCAACCTTTCATCAGTTTTTTGAATTGTTCATTCAGACAATACATCAGTTTGAGGATACTAAGAAATTCTCAAAAGAAGCTCAATATCAAGATCATTTCGAAATGGGTCCAAAATTTTGTGGTAATGAGAATATCTCGATCAGAAACAATTGATAGAGGTGAACTATGATGTAGTACAGCATTATTAATATAGGGACATATGAGGAACTCAAGAGGTGGGTTTTTTATTACGGAATGAAATGTGCATATTTGGTTATGTGTCAAAAATAAACCATATTGCATCATTATTTCTTGCAGTCTTTGGTATTTTATGTGAAAATGTCCATATTAATTTAAAACTATTTTCACAAGGGAGGTTTCGGGACTCCATTTGGATGATTCCTCACAAGATTCACTTGTTAACAAACAAAACATATTGAATCATAATAAGAAATTTCCCTCTGTATGTTTTCCCGCCCAACATGTTCCATAACATCCCTTTACATCTTTGTGTTACCACGGTCTATAAAGAAATTTATGCAATTTAAATAATCTGACAATTACACTTTTTTATTTGGTATAGATGGAAAATATAGCTTCATTCAAAACATTAGAACACTATCTTCACAAACAAATTCTTCTAATTTTATATCATTCACAACATTACTTTTCTTCTGAAAGTCCACATCATTAGAATGAAAATTATTTATCCTATTTAATCAATATTGTTTTCAAATAATTTGAAATATTATTAATGTATCCCCTTCCTTATAAATTCCGAAATTCATCTTTACTTAATCAATGAACATAGGATCTTTCTCAATCCTTATATGGGTTCTAACTCCATTATAAATTCTACATTGTGCATCCACAACATTATCTATTCTTTTTAGGTGGTAGTGTTTTGAGAAAGAATTATCCTTTTGTATATTGAGCCATCACATTTTCCTTGTATTGAGATCCTTCTTTGAGAAGATGTATTTCATGATTTTATGATCGATGTGTACCACACATCATTCACCATCGAGATAATGTATCCATATATTCAAAGAGAAGATTAAAAATACAAACTCAAGATCATGGTTTGGATATTTCTATTCATGAGTCTTCAATTACCTGGATGAATATGAAATAAAATTATAATTTATCATTAATACACATCAAAATCCCCTCTTTTATGAATTAATATATATATAACCCATCAATACTAGATGGTCGTGTAAAAATAAATGTATTGACTAATCTTCTCTTTAGTTATTCAATGAATTATTCAATTCCATTTTCTAGAAAACCTTTACCCCTTTACATATAATCTTGGTTAAAGTTTGATCCAAATGGGAATTTTCTTGAATTAATCACCAATAGTAGCCTACCATACCAATGAGACTACGTACCGCGGTTATGTTTTTTGGTGCATGAAATTTATTAATTGACCATGTCTTTACAGGATCAACTAACATCCCATCATTGGAAATAATACGGCAATAAAAAGGAACATCTAGTATCCAAAAATTGATCTTTCTAAATATCCCATATAACTATTCCCTTTTAAATGTCTCCATAATTATCTGAAATTAATTTTCATTGTCATAATAACTTCTAGACTATACCGGAATATCATCAATGAATACATGAAAAAAATTATCAATATATTCCAGTAATACTATATTAATTATGTCCATATAATGTAGTTTCATTAGAAAATACAAATGTAATTACATTAAACTCATAATGTCCATTACTATTTAAGAAATGTCTTCATAATTTCATCCTTCATCACTTGCAATTGGTGATACCCTAAACAAAGAAAAATCATTGATAAATATTGGTCTGTGTGAAGTTTATAAAAAACAAGTCATCAATTTTAAGAAGATGAAATTTTTTCATTATTATAATAACATTTATTTCCTTATAATCAATGTACACCATCATGGATCCATCTTTCTTCTTTATAAAGATTACAGGGGATCCTCATGGTGAAACACAAGGGAAAATAAATCCATTTTCACCCAAATCCTCTAGTGTAGTCTTACACTCTAGTAATTCCACATCGTCCATTCTATAGGGATTCCTTGTTATTGGAATCTCATCGGGGTTTAACTTAATGGAAAACTCAACTTCATTCTCTAGAGGATTTCAAGGTAATTTCTTGGTAAATAAATCAATGAATTCCTGCACAATAGGTACATCCCCATTTTGAAGACAACCTTTTTCTTCACTTGATGTTGTTTTCTATTTTTCCACAATAATTTCATTCATTAATCCTATTTGGGTGGATCTGGATAATAACAATGTGAGGAAGCATATTTTCTAAATTTGATGGATTCTATATCTTCCTCAGAAATCTTGATTTCATTACTCTTGCAATATATTTTTTGCGTCATATTTTGAGAGTCATTCTATATTTAGGATTATATTACAGTCAAACATAGGTTTGATAACCATTTCAGCAGTAAAAGAACATTTATGTGTTATAATTAGGACTTCCAAAAACATATTTGTTGAAATGATACTTCACTTATGAGTTTTGATTGACAATTCACTTATTAAATCAAAAGGGAAATGAATTATATTCATAGAAAACTAGATAGATATAAAAGGATGTGATGATCCATAATCAAAATAAGATTTTTTAAAAAATTAATATAGTATTAATATACCTTCAATCACATCATTGGGTACATCTACCTCTAATGTAGTGATTTCATAAGCATTGTTGTTTCCCCTTGGCTTTCTCTATGGTATATTCCCTCAGCACCTGGGGCATTCACATGCATAGTGTACCATCTATATACAATTATAGAAATGGAAATCATTGATCTATTTGTTTCTCTTGCATTCATGAGCTTTGTGATCCCTATCACCACACATAAAACAAACTCATTGTCCCTTAAATAATTTCCCATGGTGTTTTTTCGTAACGTTTTCACAAAGATGGAAAATGCTCTTTACTATTTATATTCTTTGATGAATTACCTTTTTCATGGTGCTCAGAAGGCCTCTTCTTGTATCGGTTTCCCTTCAATACATAAGATCTTGATAATTCTTTTTCTGTATTGATGTTATATATAACTATTTAATCGAATGATGAAAAATTATGAGAAACGAGTTCCCTTCGAAGCTTTATCTTTAGACCTTCAAGGATGGGATTGATGTTTCACTCATTATTGAATATATAATCTTTATCATACTTGATGATCTTTTTAAATCTATATTCATACTAAGAAACCATATCTTCTTCCTTTTTTATAGATAAGGAACACCCTCTTCATCTCAATTTATTGTTCATTAGGGAAGTATTTGTTGAGTAAATTGTCATTAAAGTCTCTTCATTCAAGGAGTTCTATTTTTTCTTCCTCCATAGTATTTTTTATCAAGGTCCACCATTGTTCAATATCGTATGGGAGAAAATACACCACAAGTGTAACCATCTATATTTCATTGTACCAAATGGCCAAAAATATCTTCTACAAATACTTAATCCATTGTCCAACCACAATTTGATTAGTAGTCCCACTACATTATTGGGGATTCATTCACCTAAAGCAATCTAGTATAGGGGACTCTACCTATTTAATAGGTTTCTCTATTTAGGAAAGGTAAGTTTTCATAACATCATTAAGTCATCCCAATATTTCCATAATCATCTTTATTCCAATACTAGCTATATTGGTTTTATCAGTAGGGAAATCTCTAAATACTTCACAAGAATTAATACCATTCTTCCTTCTAGGACACATTTTTGAAAAAGAGTCTCATATATTAGAATATCATATAATATTATTAATTTTAAATATTTTATAACACTCAACCTAAATTAAAAATTTATTTAACATATATCATAATATTGGATATATTGAGGACATGTTTTTTTAAATCTGTAATAATGGTTGGTAAATATAATGTGAATTATCTTAAGTGTATCACATGGGAGGGTCATAACAGGCCTGTAGTAAGGATCATTGTAGTGTACTGGGTCACCTCGAGTTATGCTTGGTAAAATTTGTCGATGTTGTTACCCCTAGAACATCTATTCCAAAACCCCTCCCCTTTTAGTATCCTGACAGGGATTTATTTGTATAAATACCCACAAAATATCTACCTTATCAAATTTCTAGGATGTTTTTATACACTAATCCTCAATTTATATCTTAATGTTTTTCACTCTTGTCTAAGTTTTCTAAATCTAGCTTCCAAGGATTCTAATAAACATTCAATGATACCAGCTGTAATTCCCCAAACCCAAATTCCCAATGCCAATGAATTATTTTATTACAATTTCTTGATTACAAGGAATCAAATCCCGATGGACTGATCAGTTTAATTTTTTTGGAAATCCAAAAAACATACATGATACCCATAATACATTGGAATAGAAAATACAACATATACATAAAAAATTCTAGTAAACTACATCTTTGATATAATATTCAAATATTTCCTCTTAATAACCTAGGGAAAGGAAGCATAATATGGTTGAATTCAAATTCCTATTAAGGGTAAGTAAACATGAAGTAATAATGAATAAATAAGAATAAATTAACATGGAATGGTATATAACATATAAGACATTCCATTCGAATAATTAGGTAAGGTAAAATAACTATGGAATGGTATGAAATTTAAAATACATGTGATTTAATAAATGGATTGAAAATAAAATTCATTCATAGAAATGTAGATTATAAATCTCACGAATAAATAATAGCTGAAATATATATGAAGTAAATGATTAATTATTGGTGGTCTTGTATGAGAATCATGAAAACATATACAATCCAGACCATTAACAATATGGTAAAAAATATGGATAGAAACCCATTTAATTTTTCAAACTTATTTTTCTCAATAGAACTTTTCGATGCATCGAGGGTCTATATAATGTCTGATTCGAACCTGTATTTCCAATAAAAAGTATTCCTCATATTGAATAATTGAAATAAATAATATGAATGATCAAATATATATATATATATATAATAAATATATAATTAATAATGATTACACCATGAATAATAACTAACTATAAGTTTTCTTTATGTTTATGTTTAGAAATATCACTTAATGATCCTTAAAACATTCTTGAGGAAAATAACCACAAAACATCCCAAAGTGTCCCATACCACATTGAAGAATTTGAATCATAATTTACTACTAAGGAATAATATAAAATAAACCTTATAATATCCTAAGAGTAAGAAGATTCCTGATAAAATATTTTTAAGGGTGGTATATACACCAAATAAAAGTGAATCAATGCATAATAACAAATAATACTCAATGGAATGTAAACTGACAAGAATTCATTTGCCTTTAGTCTGACTTTTCATGATTGTATTTATCATAATTAATAATATGATTATGTTAATTATTTACTTACTTGATAAACTTTTTTAGTTTTTTATTAAATTTACATTACATATTAAGATGTTGGATATAATTACATAAAAATTAATTTTATGTCAGGTGTTTTGACCAAATTCGGTTCATGTGCTAGAAGGAATTTAGTAGGTAGACTATGGTAAAAGTGGTCATTTGATAACCGTATCCAGAATAATAATCAGGAAATAATTATAATATATTTACATCATTTATATTTTTAAAACCAATCATAAAATTTGTTTATGAAAAATGAACCAACGATACAATCATGGAGATGGTATGATATATGTATACATGAGTATCTTTCTCATTTTTCAATGATCATTTTGGAAATATGTTAAGTAATATTATATATATCCATAAAGATAATTATATTATCAATAAAATATTAATTAATATTATACACTTATTTATATAATTCTTGTGATATAAATGGAATCACATCATGTCAGGGAGGCGGTAGTCCACATATCAATGATCGATGTCGTCACATTTAATTAAAGGAAAAGGGTAATAAAGAATATGATATATAGTAAATTTATGGAAAGGTAATTATTCCATTAATATAATATGTATTTTTAAATTTCTAATATATTTTATTAAAATTATCCTTTATACATTCCGTGTATCGTGTAAATGAATCACATCGCTTTTGTGAGGTAGTAGTCCATACATCCACAATTGATGGTATAATATTTATAAATAATCTAAAAAATATAGGAATTTACTAATAATGTATTAAATAAGAATATAGACATTATAAATATCATATATATCATATATAAATAACATGTTCATTATAATTCCCAACCATGAAATAAGGGAAAGGAAAATTGCAGTACTTCATTTCATGAGGTGGTAATTTTCCCTATAGAAGAACTGTATGTTCGTTACCCATTAGATGGTGGAGTGTGTAAGTTTAGAAAATGAATTTAATATAATATAATATTAGAATATTGAGTATACAATTTTAAGTTTTTTCACCTGAAATAAGGAGTTTTTAGTTGGTGTCAAATGGAAATAAAACTGTTGAGGTAGAGGAAAGATGTTACCTCTTAATTGGGTAACTCTTTTTGGTTTTCCCCAAAAAGATTACTTGGATTTATTTGTACCAAAACATAGGATTAAAGGAATAAGGTAAGGATTTTGGGGAGTCAATTGGGTAGATATTTCCTGATCATAATTTGAATTATAGGTCTGGGGAATTGGGAGGAAGGGAGGCCTTTTATAGTGGAGGAGGAGTGTCACTCTAGTAATATTTTGAAAACAAAAGTAACCCCACCCATGTTTTTTATAATAATTGAAAGAAATAATAGACTAAAGTTAATAAAATGAAGGATATGTTCGAAATATATACATCTAATGGCTTATGAAAATGTATATATGTCATATTAGTCATTAAATATAGTGTTTAGTCCCTCGGTAAAGTTAATGTAACCTTAATCTTTGTAAAAAATTATAATAACTTTCATAAATATTTATGGTCAAAAAAATGTTGAACAAATTAGAAAATATAAATTATTACGATTCCAAATATGGAATCCATTTTCAAAATTACAATCAAACAATTTTTAGAAATTAATTTAAATTTATTCCTATTGATGTGAGAACAATGTAGGGTTTTAAAGTAAAAACATTCCAAACATTTCTATGTTTTTATAAGTAATTTCAAAGGGAAATTTATTCTAATGAAGTAAAATGGATAAATTGATAAAAAATTATCTTATTAGACTTTATATTCAATGAAAAATATTATTTATTCTTATAAATAAATTAGATGAATAAGTAGTTTTGAGGTTAATTTTAGAATTTTTCATTATTAATCAAATAATGTAACATCGTAGAAAAATACCAAATTTTTACCCTAACAAAATTTTTATATTCTTATTTCGTAGATAAATTTCATTTGGACAAGTTGAATTTATCAAAATGTTGAAAATTGAATTTAAAATAGGTACTTCATTTTAAGGTGATAAAATTGACTTTAAAAAAATATATTATTTTATGTGTAAAACTATGTTTTTTTATCATGTGGCTATAAAATATATTGAATGAATGTAAGAATATTTGAGTGGATATATAATTTATAAATGTACTATATAAACTCGCTATAAGGGTTTGAATTTTATTGATTGTGCAAAACGTGACTATATAGTATTTTGTTTAAATTGGTTATCTTGTTTATTAAAAGACTATCTACAAAATTAAATTTTTTAGAAAAATGAAAATATGGTAAATTATTATGTCACTAAATAAATGTACCTCTCTCCCATCTATATTAACCATGTTGCACCATGATTCATCATGTATCATCAAATCTCATATTTGAACAAGCCACACCAACTCCACATCCACTAAGACCATCATTAACATATGAATCATCAAAAATAGCACACCATGAGTGGGAATACGACCTATATAGATGTGAGAGAAGGCATAAATGGTAGGACACATTGAAATAATAATTTAAGAAAAAATGAAAACCATTAAATAATAACATTCAATATGAGTGAGTATCAATGGGGAAGAAAACAATGGATATCTCAAATCATATCTATAGCTAGGGGTATCAATGGAATAAAGAAGGTATAAATCATCCTAAAATAAATCCATGAAGGTCTATAGAACATCATTAACTTGTCTTTCGTGTAGTTTTAAAATATCCATGATGTATAAATAATAAAGGTCTACTGTACATCACAACCTGAATGAATCTATGTGGTTTATGTGGAGTCACAAGCCGCAAGGGGACCAATCTACTCGGCCATAATTCAATATTTCTATTGGAATATAATAAGGATAACCCACTTGTAATTAAAGTATGTTCATCATATAAGGGATTATTATAAATTATTATTCACTACATCATTCCACTATTCACAAAAATCCCACTTTACGTAAGAATTGATATCTAAAAAGGGGTCATCAACCAATACTATCATTACCAATGAATAATTAAAAATAGAGAGAAGGTATGATACATATGAAATGTCTAACTAGTAAAAAACAAACCATAATAGAAAAAAATAATATTACTATGAATCTGAACACCCAAACCAGAAGCCCCATCACCACATTAGAATCAAAAAGGGGGAATGTGTACCACATTTATAGTACAAATATATTGAGGGTGACACACAATAATTGGGAGTAGAAATAAATAGATGAAAACACCAATCAGATCAGAGGATACAATTGAATAAATCAGATAGAAAATGAGAGCACCCATTATATGATATAAAATAATAGATAAGAGAAAATAATAGATGAATTTGAGGTAATGGGCCCCTGAACACTTTGACCGTCATGTTATAATCTTGTCATCATTCCCCTAGAGACAAATCCAAATATAAATAATGATGAATTTAAAATGGTGTTTAACAGATGAATGAAATAAAACACATCATTATTAGTGGATATTACTCAATATAAACAATTTATTTTTAGAATCCAAATTATTGTGAGAATGTTTCAAATAAAACACTTGTGATGAAAACCTTTCCCTGTAGTGGCCTCTATGAGATTCATGTTTCACATTGATAGAATGGGGTTGATTCATTCTAAATGAATTCTTATATCCCCCACATTCCATGTTATTCATGGCCATATGGAACCCATAGGCACTGTGGTTCATCACCCACAGAGATCATCCCGGGTTAGGTTAAACTCAACCATTTTTAACCACCCATCACATGGATTAACGATACTATAAGGTTATATGGGTATTGTCCTAATGGGTCACCCTACATCATTTTGGTTCAATTGGATGACCTTCAGACCAACCTAGGACACCCATTTGATGCTTATGGGTTGATCCACAAAAACAATCAACACCATAGTAGATAAAATAACTACTACCACATATACATATTGTATTTTATAATCATGGATTGATATTTAGAAAAAACACACTATTTGTGGTCTTTAAAAACCATTATTTATCTACACATTGTGTTTCATCCCTACTTAGACTACTTATGGATCATTCCTCTATCCAACAAAACACCCCGTATTGTTCCACCATTGTAACACCTCCCCTCTTACACCACTAAACCACACCTCCCTCCATCTCAAATGGACCCCACTTATCTACATCATCCCTACCAGCTTGCATATATTGATTCAAATAATAGAACATTTTTACCACCTCCCTTCATTGTTTTTTATTTAATATGTCAATATCTTCATAATCAACATGAATCAAAAAATAATATAGTGGTGAGAAGAATGAGATATAGGGAATATGCGAAAAGATTAAAGATATGAAAGTGTTATTAAATAATATGAGAGGGTGAATGACTCATTCCTCATTGTCCTCAATTGAAATCATTTCTAATGGACAAGAACAATTTAAATATGAACAATTATAACATTACATTTCATCATACTAGATTTTAAAATCCAATATTTGGGATCTTTCAATAACAATGTGGATTATGGAAAATAAAATAATTATTATAATGGAATTTCTCAAAACGTATAGGGATTCCAGTCCATAAATTAGATTTGTCATTAAAATAGAAAGGAAAAAAATATTGGAATGAACTACCTCAACAATGGATCAGTCTTTGATGAAAACTCTCTCTGTTTATGTTTCCATTGGTGAAGGCGATGATCCATTCCGTGATCTATATTGTTTTCAAAATACTTTAATTCTACTCCCTATATTCCACTACAAATTCAAGGGGTAACATGTAAAAAAATAGATTTATTGTATATGAATCCAAAAAAAATTATGAAAAAGTCAAGGATTTAATTATACCATAAGAGATTAAATTTATTTAATAATAATTCTATTTTAAGTAATGAATCTTTTTACGGTGGCCAAACCCAAGGACATTGAAGAGAATTGAATGGGTGCTACTTTTAAGGTATAACCCAAATTATAGATGTATCCATAGTCTCATATTTTCAATCATAGTATTCATTTTGAAGTAAATGATTTATCATTATTAATCTATGAACAAATGTTAAAAGAAATTTATTATGCTTAATATACAATTATAATGGCCCTTCCACACTGATAACTCCATGTTGGCAAGGTCTGTTGGTAAAAAGACACCCCAGAATCAATGAAATCATTAGAATATTTTCCTAAGGACACAATAAATGGTAAATTAACCATTTTTCCACTAAATATTTTCTTTGACATTGAATCATGAAATTGAGATATGTCTCAATTTAGGAAAATATTGTGTCACTATATCTTCCCCAAATATTTCAATTGTATTCGTTGAAAAACAAGAAACTAATGTTTTAAAACATGGCAACTCATGAAAACGCATAAAGTGAAAAACTAAACAAACCATAGATCACTCCCTTCATCCTTAAATATTATCACATTATGAAAACTCAGTATATGACTGCCTAAGAAGCAGACATCCTATTTCGACATTGAATTCATCATTTTTATCTCATTCTGAAGAAAATATAATACAATAACACATTTTATCAATGTGAAACTACCAAGTATCAATACTTAAAACCTTTTATATTTTGATGTTTGTTCCCCCACATTAGACAATGAGAAACCATGAACAATCAAAACCCATTAAAAATAGTGTGTCATTATGATTATCACTAATGGGAGAATCTCACTCACAACCTTCAAAAAGTGTAATTTTTTGTTTTCATATATTATTAACCCATCTAGGACACAATACAATGTAAAGTGATTCACAAATATATTATTGTAAAAGTAGATTACTGGGAAGCATGCATGCTCCTCTATACCCAAGTAAAATACTCTATCAACTATTGTCATGATAGAATAGAAAGCAATGTCTCTTACTTTGGAATAAAAGAGACATGGGACTTCCCTCCCAAAATTAATTCAAAAATATACTAGAACTATCCATCCACTATTGAGATAACTAAGTTGTTTTGTACTAACTCATTCATGAGGGATACCAATGAACACATCAATAACATTAAAACCATTGTCAAGTCACTAAATAACACACCATTACCCATTGGGTGGTCCACCATTAAAATTTTTATCCGTATAGTTTGAAACATCTTGATGAAACTAATATATCATATCTGGAAACCATTACAACAACTTTCTGGGTGAAAATGTTTTATAGAAACTTGTGGGAATGTCATCCTCCAACACATAGAAAGTGTTTACAGGTGTTGGAAACACCCAAAAATTTCCACTAGACAATCCAAATATAAGTTCAAGCAATATTAATGTGGTACCCATTAAGGGTGTATGTTAGATATTTTATATAAACACCAAGAGAGGGAAATTATCCAGCCGGGATAGTGGGTGATATGCATAAACTATGATGACCCTTTATGTTTATAACATGATAATTTTCTATCACATATGGACACTATGTCAAAATCACTATTGTGGGACTCTCTCTAACAATGGAAGAGTGCATGGAAAATAAGAGTCATTTAAGATTATAAAAATCTATCTTTGTTACATTCTGGAATTTTCAAGGAATGTTAAGTTTATGTTTCATCATGTCATGGTTGTGTTGTTTTAGAATTTTTAGGATTGATAGAGGCATTTGGATGTTGATAATTTAAGGATATGGAGTGGTGGGCGTCAAATAGTATATTTGATCAAATGGGGTTATACTGGGTAGTCAGTACTATGACACTAGTTATCCAGTGGGGGTGAAAATTTATTAGATAGAACATGGGTTTCACCATCAATATAATAATATTATACCTGAAAGATGGTGGCCAATGAAAAATCCTAGGATTCTACCTTTAAATACTAACCAATTGGTTGGAAACCTGCAAACATCCAGTGTTGCCCAGACTATCTGGTCATTAAGGGAACCTCGGTAATTTATTTCCAAAGAACATTTTTTGCATCCCATTCACCATGTTCAACTTCTATTAACACTTAACAAACCTATGACATATTGTTTTCAGAATCAGCTCTATCATTCCCCTCTATTTTGTCTTCCAAGAATTGATTGATCATTTGGATCCCACATATTATGTTTTTTTTCATTTCTAGTGTGAATAATAATCTCATATTGATATGAATCATTGATCAAATATATGATAGATATATCTATGGATTACAGCATAATATAGTGGATAAATCATTAATGATTATTGGATCAAGAAAAAATATTGAAAATGTTCATAATTCCATTGAAATTTTCTAGATCTAAAATTGGTGTAAGATATTTTTGGTTCACCTAATAAATCTCTATTACCAGGTTAATTTTTCTTTCTTGAATCATGATTCTATAATCCCAAATTTGATGAATTTGTATTAGCTCTAGGGTTATATGGTGTGCAATTGTTTTTTAGTGATGGATCTTATATTTTGACATTGAGTAACTTAAGGAAGGATTTTCTTATAAATTTTTTGATATTATATGAATTTCCATTCATTAGTTAGCATGTTCATGTGAGTGTGTGTTTTTATGACACCATTTCTTGATCAGATTCACTTGCGGGTGTGTGTGTGGACATTAATTACCTTTATTGACGTGAAAATATGATTATATTATATTTTTTGTATTGTCTATAGATTAATATATCGGTTATATGTGTTTAGTTTCAAGGTACAATGTTGTTATAGATGAACTAGTTATACACATAGAGGGGTATTTTCATCGCTCTGATAAGAAGGTTGTGATTTTAAACATCATAAAATGACTTGTGGGGTTATGGCTCACCATAGAGCTGGATATTAGGTGAAAACATCTGAATGAGTCTATAGAGTGATATAAGGCCATCATTTTATATTTTGTATCTCCAAAAGGCCATAAATTGGGTTGACGTGTAGTCATTGTGACTTCCCCCCAAAAGGTGGTCGTGGAGTAGTTCTAGTAATGTTGAAAGTAAAGATTAAACTTATAACAACCCTACTCTTTATTACAAATTATATATGATTTATTATATAATATTAAACTTAATAAAACACCTAATATTGGGAATTATAGTTTTTATGGGAATTCAGTACATTACATAACAACTTAAAGTAGTAAATATGTCATCTTTAATGAATGCTTCTTTAACATGATCATTATATTCAATGGATTTTCAAACTGAAGAGGTGAAGTGGGGAAAATACATAAGAAAGGCTCAATATATAAATCCTAGTGAGGTAATAATCATGTAATAATGTATGACATGTTATAAAACTGGTATATCAATGGGGAATAAAAGGAAGATGAATATTAAGGCATGATATAGCATGATAATCATACATGGGAAATGTTGAAACATTACAAAACATTGTACCATAAAAATAGTTCAATGTTATCTTCCATGACATCATAATGGAAAAATTCACATGAGTGAATTAGGTTCAATCCCTTCCCAAAATGATGTCTCATGAGACCTAGAAATACCATGTAATTAGGTTTAATCACTCTCATGCTTAAGTGTGCCACATATATCATACAACATGGATTCATTCATATTCATATTTTGTTCCATGATCAAGTACTGTGTAATGCATAAATTTATTTCCCAAATAAAATATTTATATGTGCCTAAAGTAAAACACTCATGATAATAAATTGGTATGGTATTCACTACACAATTGTTATGGCAAGGGACATCACAATGAAATTTCAGCAGCATAATGATGTCACATAAAAATTCATAAAATGGTTTGATCTGAGAAAAATGGGTATATAATCATTTTGAAATAAAATGGTAAGTATGGGGATATGTAAATACATATCATAAAATTAGGAATTTTAAATAGAAGACAGAAGATATAAAATAATTCTTAATAAAGAATAGAATGAGAGGATCTCATACTAAATTTCAGCATTATAACAGGTGAACATAAAGGTTCTTGGGAGAGCATAAAGATGGTGAAAGGGGTATATAATAATTTATACATAAAATGGAAAGTAATGGGGATATTTAAGAACAAATACCAACATTAAAAATGGTAAAAAAATAATAACATAAAACATGTGTTTGAATAAAAAAGAGAGAGATGGAGATCCCTTGCTAATATTCTGCATGGTAACTGGTGTACATAAAGGATAATAGGGGAGATTAATGAGAGTCAAAGGGGGATCTCAAAATTTATATATCATATTTAATGTAAGGGTTATATTTAAGAACATTTCCAAGCATGATGAAATAGAAAATAAAAGGCATCATAGAATTGATGTGTTTTAATGAAATGGAGAGAGGGAGAACCTTTAATAAATTTCAGCCTCGTAACGAGTGTACATAAAGGTTCTTAGGGGAGATTATTGGGAGATAAAGGGGTATCCCATAATTTGTACATCAAATTGACTATAAGTGAGTATAGAAGAAAAATTCCTTAAAAATTTAATTAAAATTCATAACCTAAAATATGTGTTTGAATAAAAATAATAGAGATAGAGATCACTCAATAAATTTTAGCAAGGTAATAGGTGTACATAATGGTTCATGGGAGTGATTAATGATATTTTAAGGGGTGTATCATAATTTAAAATTAAAATTAAATGTATGGTGGATATGGGAGAACATATCACCACATTAATAAATTGAAATTAAAATAAAAAACATAAAAGAAGATTCTGATTAAAAGATAGAAGAGGGAGATCACTTACATGAGTTTGTGACTAAAAATTATTGGGAGGAGCTTCTGGAGTGCAAGGGGTACCTTTGAAGGACTATAAAGAGGTTAAGGTTGATAAAGAACATGATTTAATGAATTATAATGAAGAGAAATGGGATTTTGGGTAGGATTATACTGGAAAAGGGTAGGTATTTTTTTATTATTTCTCACACATAGGTCTTGAACACTATATAATAAAATAACCAAAAACAAAAACCTTCTAATTGGTTTTTCCCATGGTTTAAAAAAGTGGGAGTGTTTCAATAATTTTATAAGTCTGTTGGATAATGTTAACAAAATAATACCCTTTTTGATGTGGAATTCAGTCATACTCTTAAGAAATTATTTTAAAACATTAAAATATATTACTGGGTTTTTATGATTCATAATGGCAATATAAATTTACTCAAATACATATAAAATTTCACTACTTTAAATAGAAAACATATATGTGGTCATGGATACCTTTTTTAGTATTTATAGTATCACTTTTGGGTATTTTTGATTTCATAATACACAATGTAAATTTATACGTTATTTAATTTTTACCTAAAAACTCGATTATCTTTGAAAATTATTAAAAAAATCACCATTAGATAATTTTGACATTATTATTCAGAAAATAATATTAATTTAATATAAATATATTTATATATTTTTTAAATTTTCTTGTTTAAAATAAAATTGAAATTGGTTATGAAATGTTGGGTTTGTTTGAAAATAACAGTTTTTGAACCCTTATAAAAATTCGATTTGACTTCATAAAAATTATATGATAACCTATATTTATTAAAAATTATTCAATAATATTATTTTTTAATCATTTTTTTCAATAATAAATTAATTAAACATAATAAATTCCTTGATTGAATTTTAACGTTATAATAAATATTATTTGTGTTTTTCATATCAAAATAAAAAAATTATAATGTAATAATAATAAGGTGAAAATATATTCATTATTATCTAAATAAATAATGTAAATACTCATATTACTGGGTTATTGAGACATATCCCTTCAATGATCATGAGATCCCCCCATAATCAGTTCTTATGATGCTTAATCTATTGGATCTCAGCATGGTTTTGGTCAACGAGAAATCCTAGAGATGAAATATCCCTTAGAATCTACGATAAATGGGCATCATAGGTCTGATCCTGCTGGTTAAGGCCAACACTTACTTTTATTGTGTTAATTGGACATGTTAGAACCCTATATTTAAACTAATCTTGTTATTACCATTCAACCAACATATTATCAATGTTCATAATGTTTAACATTAATTTATTTCTCAAAGAATATAAAAAAATGCCATAAGTGCTTTTGTTTTCTATAACTATATAATGTAATAAGTTATTTCATTAAAACACAAGGATAATTTTATTTATAAGAGTTAAAGTGAATAAAATCCTCCTCCCTTTAGAAATTTCTCCCTCTAAATTTTCATTTCCCACACTAAAACATACGAGGGTAATTTCATTTCATCACTTCCTCTAGTTTATAAATAATTTCATCAAACATGTTGTTTCTATATAGTACATTGACCAGATGCATTTTCATATTTCATATAATTTTTTCTCTAAAATCTAGTATATTCACTAGCTACTCTTCATAGGAAAGTTCATTGTCCAAAAATACTACATCAATATTGAGTACATGTAAGGGTCCTAGCATGTAGTTTCTCAAGAGGGATACATGGATTAAATCATATACTTGAGATAGGCTTAGTGGGACTACATATCAGTAGTCCATTACTTTGTTGAGATTAAGGATATGATTAGGTATGATGAATATTTGAAAAAGCTTTCCATTCATCCCAATTCTCATAACATTATTTAATAGAGATAGTCAGAGGAATAACATATCCCAAACATCAAACTCTAGGTCTAATAAATGATTTTATGTGTAGTTATTCTGTCAACTCTTAGAATCCTTGATGTGATGTTGAATGGTATTAACAATTCCCACCATTTATTCATCTATTTCAGGACCATTAGTTTTCATTCCCCATAATTAACCTTGTATACATGTTTTTTTGCACCTCTTTACACAAAGGGCTTCATGGGGAGCCATTTGGATGCTCTAGTGGAAACTATTATTGTATGTGAACTTGACCCAGGGAATATGTTAGTCTCAGACTCCTTTTATGTAAATTGATTATTCTTTAAAAATTTCATCATGTTTCTAGAAAATTTTCTCATATTTTACCATAGTTTGGGGGTGTTAATATATGTTAATGTTCAACTCATTATTTTGATCATGTTGGAGGATTTTCCAGAACCTAGAGTTAAATCTTGGATGTTGATCAAATATAATCAACACTGGTAATCCATGAAGCCTTATAAATTACATGATTTATATGAATTCATGTTTATCCATTGAGAAATCCTCTCTAAAAAAAATTACATGTGCAGTCTTTGTAAGATGATATATAAAACCTAGATTTCATTATTTCCTCTAGATGTATTCAAAATTGTATTGAAAAGGCCAATGGTGATGTTTTCTAACTTCCATGCCGATATGGGTATTGGTTGCATCATCCAGTTAGATTTATTCCTTTTAGGCTTCACATGCTGACATTCTAGGATCAGTGATATTATTCAGTGATCTAATTCTTCATATTTTCCCACCAATAGTGATCACATATATCTCAATACATCTTTATGCATCTCAGTTGAATTGAGAAAAGTTCAACTTTGTGCAACATTTAAAAGTTCCTTCATTATCTCGAGATTTTATAGAACATATATTATTAACCCAAATCCAAAAATCCCTTCTTCATTAACATTGAACTTCGAGGATTTCTATTTCATTATAATTTCCAATTTCTTCTAATTCCCATGTAATCTTTTGGAGAATCCTTTAATTGATCTATAAGGTACGGTTGATAATTAATTTAGGAAATGATTGATGATGTTACATATTTTAAGATTCCCATGTCCATCATATTCTTATCTAAGAATATATAACCCCACTCAATTATCAATATTGATAGAATTTATGTATCCTTTCTTTTTAAAGAATCTTCATCTTTTTCAGGTTTCCTAAGATGGAAGTGGATTTATAATTCATAGTCCTTGATCATCTATATGAATCTTCTTTCCCACTCATTATTCTATTTCTTTGTGAATATACACCTAGGGATTTTGTGATTTGTATGTAATTCAAACATATCTCTAAAGAGATAATGCCACCTTTTTTCAAAATAAGGATCATTGCATCCAACTCCATATGATGTTTTTGGTACGTCTATTTGTGAAATTTAAACTTATATAAAGCATATGCTATCACATTGTCATTAGTCATTAACAGAAAACCCAATCCCTTCATCGATGCACCACTAAATACTACAAAAATTTCTCCACTTTTGGGTAGTGTTAGTGTATGGACAATGATAAGTATTATTTTAATCACCATTAAACTCTCTTCATGTTAACCATTCTTAGAAAAAATTACTCCATTCTATGTTAAATTTTTTATAGGGTTTTACAATCATAAGAAATTTCTCAGAAATATATTATACTAAACAGATTAACCATGGAAACTACAGATATAAGTGGCAGATTCTTGCCTCAGAAATCCTTAAATTGATTATATTTTTGAATTGTCCACAGATATCTCATATAATGTGATGACATACCACATGAAAGATACTTCCTTAAACCAGAAATCACATTTTATTTAATTTGAATAATGATCCACCTTTCTAATGGCCTTTATTATAGATATCAAACCCACTTCATGCTTCTCCTTAGTTTTGTAGGATATTATAATATCATCTATATATGATACCAAAAAAATTTCAAAGTAATCTCTAAAGACTATATTTGTGAAGACCAAGTATATTACTAGATAATTAGTGAGTCTAAAAGGAATTACCATGAGCTCATAAGTCCCTTACCTTGTAAAAAAAGTAGCCTTGGGGGTATCCACCTTTTCCTCCCTAACATGGTAATATCTCAACCATTGATCCACCTTGGAGAAGTATTATGATCCAAAAAGCTGATAGAACAAGTCAACAATCCATGGAAGATGAAACTTTTTATTTATCTTGTTCTTATTGAGCTCTTGATAATTAATGAAAAGTTTCATTGAAACATCATTATTATGTATGTAGGAGACTGGTGTACCCCATGGTGAAGCACTTGGGCATATGAAACATTTCTAAAGATTTTCTTATAGTTTCTTCTTCAAATACTAATGTTATAAAACAACCATCACATACAGATTCTTGGATAATGGAAATGTCACAGGTGTAATATCGATTGAGAATTCAACCTCTCGGATAAGTTTAAGACTACTAAATTCTTCGAGAAACACATCAATGTATTCCCTCACAATGAGAATTTATTCAATGATGATCCTTTCCTTAGACTTACTCATTTGATCTAGATACTCCGACTTTTAGGGAAACAATATTCATTCTTGGGATGTTGGTACTAAATAAGATTCATCATCGGCCTTACACATTTATAGAATCAGGGGTTCATTTACAATATCTAGAGTGATTTATTTATAGAAAATCATTATGTTGGATCCATATAGGTAAATCCAATCTATACACATAATTGAATCAAATGACACCAAATTAAGTATGACATGGTTTGCTGGGAGTTCATCCCACACATTGTGACTGGGGAGGATTTATGTACTTATGATGCGATAATTTTCCCAATAGAAATTTTCACTGATATCTCTACTTAAATTCTTTTTTGTTGTTGTTTGAATAGTTATATTACACATTCATGATCTTAAGGAATTCATAGAGCAAGAATAAAAATCTACATTCAGTATTATTGAATGAATAAATGGAGTACCTATCACCACATTGATTTTGTGATCCACATCAGTAGTAGTGATTAAAAAATATCTCCCTTACTACCTTGGAGGTTTTTGGTTGTCTCTGAAAACCCTTATCATAGTCAATTGGGTTGAAATGTTCCCTATGGCATTGGAGTGGAAGAAATGAACAAAACATTGAGGGTTGATCATAACATTCCTTTCATCCATTGCATTAGAAGGTTTCTACTGTGATAAATCCTTATTTATGTGCCCTTACATCTTTCACCTAATGAATTTACTTATTACTCATAGGAAATTTTTATTTTTCTTCTTTACCAAACATTGACAAGTGGGGTGTTGAAATTTAATGGCACTATAATATTTCACAATAGAACCACCAGAATTAAACACAGATTTTTTTCTTATTATCCACATGATAACCTTTAGATTCAACTATCCCTATTTTGGCCTTTAAGGAACATCAATAAATTTTTTACGTAATTATCAACATCTCTGATCGCCATGGATTTTCATAGACTATGTTTTATCCCATCAAAGAAGAGGTAAAACATTCATTTGAGGTTAATGAAATAGTAGAAGATGTATCATGAATGTCTCATGATGTTTTCATTACACAACCAGATAGATTTATCATCTTCATTCTTGAGGTAAAGAAAATCCATTTTCTTTTTATGATGGAGAGTGGGAGGAAAATATTTATCTAAAAACATTTTATAGAATTCCTTCCACACCATTACTTCGATCTATTACTTAGGCTTCTTACCTTAGATCAATGACCACCAGTAAACATCTTCTCCCACTATATTATAAACAACCAATAGAACATTATCTTGTTCAGGACATTGAAGGATTGATAATATCTTCTAAATGTAGTTGGTATATTGTTCCACGATTAGGGGATCACATGATCAATTGAAATTAGAGTATTTTTTCTCTAAAAAAATCAATCACAAGTTTTTCTTTCTTAGGGGGACATGGATGCTCCTCCTGGTCCTTGTTTATATTACAAAATTGAGTAATCTAAGAGAGTATCTTCAATATTTTCCCGATTCCCACTCCCATAGGGTTATAAATCTCATTGGGAATGTTATAAAAATGACCTTAGAATGGATTGTTTACCTGATTCCTCCTATTTCCAGCCATTGGATAGAATAAATGGAAATTAAAGGGTGAATATTTTTAATTTAATAACAAAATAATGGGGTATAAAATGAAATTAAATAGATAGAATCTAATTTACATTACTTTCCTCAAAATATGAATTTATAGTCTTTGATCTATGTTATCCATGATCTATTTCCTAAAATATATTCTAATGGGAGTTATTTATAGATTCAAATGGTTAAAATTTATCTTATGAATTCACTAAAGCATATTCCCTAGGAGTGCCAAATAAGTTTCACCATAAATCCCATTTTCTTGTACCATGTTAGATTTATTAAGGGCCGAAACATATTATTGATGTTGTTACCTCTAGGTACATTTGTTAAAGATAAACATACAATTATAGTATACATAAAGGGATGTATTTTCTTGTTAAAACACTTACTATATACTTACCAAAATTTATGGACATTTTCTTATACATAGTCTTGTAACTAAGGCTTTTTTTTTAGTTTTCAAATCAAAATACATAAAATAACTAAACACTTCCACTTATAAAAACTAGAATTATCCCTCACTTAATTACACATTAACTCTTGATTTATTGTATAATAATACACATAATACAACCTGGAATATTTATAAGTATATTTTCACTGTTACTTAATTACATTACCTAAAAAATTAAAATAGGAAACACATAGGCTTTATTGAAAACTTCCTTAACATGATCATAATATTCGATGGCATTTAAAGCTACACAGGATAACCTGGGGACATACATAATAAATGGGTGATCTATAATGTCTATTAATGGAATAATAATGTACTAAGGTAACAAATTTATGATATTTTCTATATCAATGGGGAATAAAAGGATCATGGACAATAAGTTTTGATATATCATGACAAACATAAAATGTGGAATGTGGAATATGGACCTTCTTAAAACACTGCAGCAAAAACATTAGTCAATGATAAATTCCAAGATGTTAGGATAGAAGAAGTTCCATAAAGTAATCCGGATCACTCATTTTTACAATATGATTTCCCATGAGATGAAATTTTACCCAATGCATTGAAGCACTATATAATACCAGGCACACCCACAACATTCATTTTATTCTCACGCTTAAGTGTGCCTCATAGATCCTACAACATGGATTCAGTCAACATCATATTTTGTTACATTATCAAGGAGTGGAAAAAAAAAATAATTTAACTCCCATGTAAAGTAATTGTACCTATACAAATGTGAACAAAATTTAAAGGAAATTGGTATGGTATTCAATAAAAAATTTATTTTTTCATGGAAAATTGTGGGAAACTTTGGAAGCATAATGAAGTTACTTAAAAATTCATAAAATATATTTATGAGAGATAAATGGTTCTATAATCATTTGGAATCAAAAATTATGTAATAGGGACATATAAATACACATCCAAAAAAATTTAATTGGAAATAGAATACAAAACATAGAAAATAAACTTTAATAAAGATGAGAATTATAGAATCCTGGATAAATTTTGGCACGGTAACGAGTGTACATAAAGGTTCATCGGAGAGGCTTATAAGAGTGGAAGGCATGGATAAAAATTTATAAATAAATTTTATATTAAGGGTGGTGTAAAATTACATCTCCCCATATCAAATAAATGTAATTAATGTCGTAACATAAAATATGAATTTGAATAAAAATGAGAGAGGGATATCAGTTTCTAAATTTTGACATGGTAATAGGTGTACATAAAGGTCCATGGGATATATTAATGAGAGTGAAAGGGGTTTATCAAAATTTATTAGTAAAATTTAATATAAGGGATATATAAAAAACATATCCTAACAGGAAAAATTCTAATTAAAAGTAATTTCATAAAATAGATGTTTGAAGAAGAAGGATATAGGGAGATCCCTTACTAAATTTCAGCCTCGTAATGGGTGTACATAAATGTTTTTGGGGGAGATTAATCAGAGTGAAATTTGTATATTATCATTTATATATCAATTGGAAATTAATTAAAATATTTATGAACATATCCCAATATGAAAAATGGTAATTTAAAGGGATAACATAAAATAGGTGTTTGAGTAAATAGGATAGAGGGAGACCCCTTACAAATTTTCTGCAAGGTAATGGGTGTACAACAAGGTTCATGGGATAGATTACTGATATCGAAATGGTTATCCAATAATTTATACAAAAAAATTTATGTAATTTGGATGTCAAAGAACATATACAAATATGAAAAAAAACATAAATTTAAATGAATAACATAAAAGAGATTTTTGAATAAAAAAAGATAGGGGATCCCTTACTTGAGTGTGTGACTCGAAATGCTTGGGAGGAATTTCTTGAGATCTACGTGGCACCGTGTGAGGACTATAGAGATGTTAGGTAATATTAGGGAAGTGATTAAAGTATTTTTAGTGAATTTAAATGGGATAATTGGTGCATTTATATTGGAAAAGTGTTGGGATTTCTTTATTATTTCCTTAACATTGGTTTTGGAATCTATAAAGTAAAATAACCAAAAATACAAATAATCTCATGGTTTTCCAATGGTAAATATAAAATGGGAGTGTTTTTAATTATTTTTTATGTAAATGGTTATAACAAAATAAAATAATACCCTTTATTATGTGGAAGTGTGTCATACTCCTAAAGAAATAATTTTTAAACCTTAAAATAAAATAATGGTTTTGGAGGATTCATAATAGCCTTATAAAATTTATATTTTAAACCTAATATATAATTAATTTGTAAATAAAACATTTATTTGGTGTATTATACCTTTTATATTATTTATTAGGGAATTTTTGGGTCATTATTATGTTAGAATATACAAAGTATATTTATACGATATTTAATTTTTACTTGAAAAATCAACTATCTCAGAAAATTATGAAAAATTCCCTCTAAGATAATTTCAATGATGGGATTCCAAAAATAATATTAAATTTATCTAATTTTTTTTATAAATTTATCAATGTTCAATTTGAAAATAAAATCATCATTTATTAAGAAATGGTTGATTTTTTTTACAATAACCATTTTGGAACACTTATAGAAATTAAATTTTACTTCATCAAAATTATATGATCATTTATATTTAATTAAAATTATTTAATAATATTATATTCGAAAAAAATATTAATTTAAACAACCCAGAGTTCATCAAAATAATTTCCATTATTGAATTTGAATATTACCAAAAAATTGTTTTTGAGTTTCCTTGTATCAAAATAAAAATCATTTACCAAGTAAAATTTGTACGGTATAAATATATTCTTTATTATCTAAAAAAAATTATGTATATACTCATATAAATATGGCCTTGATACATAAACCTCTAATACACACACACACACCTTAAGAGTAAGGCGTGTGATGGTGAGGATTTCATGGGATGGTTCGACGGACATTGTTTTTGTTGTGGTCTCCATGAGCTTGAATTTATACAATAAATTGTTTCAATTTTACCTATGTTGTTGGATAATATGATAAGATTAGTCAACATAAAATCCAAAAAATTCTAGCTCCTTCAGAAGCTCTGATAAATGGGCTTCATATGGTATGATCCAACTGTTTGGGGACATCACTTATTTTGACTCATTATTTGATTTACTAAAACCATATATTTAAAAAAATAATCTGATTACTGATCAATGACTATATTATCAATGGTAGTTATGATAAATGGTGTTTTCAATAATATAGAATATAATACATCAAAATAAGTTCACGTGTGTTCTATAACCATATTACATAAAAATAAATTTAATTAAAACATAAAGGTATTTCTATTTATAATAGTTCGGTTAATTATAAGAATATTGGTTGAATCCATCTAGCCCACATGTATATGTTTGGGAAATATCTCATCTATACATTGATTTCATCTGATCATCCTTATATCAAGGTTCTAAAGAAGAAATATGAGGGTTCATGGAATCTTGGATAGTATACAATGATTCGATACATGATTTTTTATTTACAAATTTATGATATTATTATAGAATATAAATTTATATATTATGGAACATATGTAATTGTTGAATTCGTGGTATCTAATTAGCTATACTCACACCTAGAAATGGAATCTTAAGACACATATAGATTTCTTGGTAAGGGATATTTCTAAGTGTTAGGGCCCTATATTGGGGAGCTGATTTGGTGGATCTTGGAGGATGGAAATGTGTCCAGAACAGACTCTAGACTTTTTATATAGTTTTTTAGTTTATTTTATTCAGTTATCATATTGGTTGACCTACCATAATAGGTTATTTTGTAGTATATTATAGGACATGGTTTCTATTCAGTATAGAATGTTGGCATTCCCTTAGATTCTTATTTGTTATTCTAGTATGTTAATTATTAATTTACTATAATTTTTTTGTATGGATATCATTTCTAATGATATAGTCACTCCATAACATCATTCAGATCCTCCTCCCATGTCTAAAACCTCTTATATATAGGTAGGCATGATAAGGTCATGTTATACTCCAACTCAAACCTAGTGATTTATACAAGAGCAATAAAAAGTGGTATCAAAGGAATTTTTTCTTATTATTTTGATCATGACTATGTTTAAGTTAAGGTAGTAAGATGATAGGATATTTGTAACTCATGTAGGGGATCCACATTAGTTCCTTAACCAATATTATGTAATGAATAATTATGTTTCTATTGATGGGATTATTTTTCCCAATTATGCTATTACAATATTATTTGGGTCATAATTACTATTGTGTTATTAAAATTTATGTAATTAGGGGGCATTAATGCATTATGAATGGGAATGTAGATTCATAGATCAAGAAAATGATGTCATTTAAAACAAAGTAAATCAATTATTAAAAGGAAATTAGTAATATGTGTCATTTGATTCTATGATATATCATTATAAAATTTTAAATTAATTGAACTTGATAGTTCCTATTCAGTGTGATTATATCACTATGAGGGGTATGGGTGAATCTGTGATACTTTTTCTTTTTTTTTTCTTAAAAAAACCATCACCTCCTGTTAAAGATTCAATTACCTAATGAAAATAATTCAAACCCACATCCATATTAACGTATTAATTTACATGTTCTCCATTCAATAATAATAGTTATGTCCTTGGTATAGTATGGAAATGATCTAATACCTCACAATCCACTAGAAAATAGTACTTGGATTACAGTGATTAGTATATACCCTTTCACTCATGTAGCACTTTGAAGTAAATCCAAAAGTTTGTATTCACCCTCTTAGCACAAATATGTCAAATTGATGTTTGTGTAAAAACTGTTGTTTCGTATGTTTTTTTAAATTAAAAAAATGAATTATTTGGGAAATATATATTCAATTTCTTACAAAAAAGATAGTAAGAACATAAAGGAATTTGAAATAGAATTTATGTCTAGTTGTCCAGACTGATTGGATTAATCTAATTCTCCACATGAAATCGCCCAATCTGATTTGATATATATCTCTCTGAATATGATCAAGACAATTCAGAACACATCCTTCCCTAGTCTGGAAATCCCAATATAGAAATCCACGATTTGATTAATCCATCTTGATTTAATGATTTACTAATTATGATGATAAGGAGAATCTGATAGACAGATGAATGTGATAATCACTTAATACGTTGTACAACTGAATACAACATTTTGATCTGATCTCTTCCCATTTCACTTCACTTCGTGGAAACTTCTTCAAAAAAAACAAAATATTGAAAAATTCATTCTCTCCATATAAATTTTAACCTTCTCTCTCTTCATTGAAGAGTACATCCATAAAATAATGTAAAAATTACTTTTCACCATTTATAGTTGACCAAATAGAGGTTTTGGTGAGAATACACAAAACTTTACCACTCACAAAATTTTCCCAAATTTTCATGTTTCTAAAAATTTAGGGTGAGTCTTGACCACATAAATTCTTGTAAAATATTCTCAATCCTTCAAAAATATTCTTTCAACCTGATCACTAACTTAAAATTTCTTTTCAAATGATAGTGTGTATGTTATTTCCAAATCTAAATTTCAAAATCTGATTTTGTTTATCCATTACAATTGCTGAATCGGATGATCTATACCAATTAAAAGTATTATTTAACTTTCAGGAACTCCCTCGAAAATAAATTCAGATATTTTATTCAAATATTATCTTGACCCAGTTGAAACATTCTAGAAAAATATAAAATTAATTCCACCCCTAATTGGTTAAATATATTTTTGATCACATTAATTTCTATTCCAAACAATTATATCATTAAATATAATGGAATTCTAAATCGGATCAGATGATTCATTGCCTTCTGAATAGGATTCCACATGAGAAATTTTTTTCTATTTTCAACTAATTTAAGTACCTAATTATTTGTTTCTTTAGGATTTTGGTCTGAATAGAAACAACACTTTCAGTTTCTCAAATTTTACAAAAAATTTATCATCCTTAATGAATTTGACGTTCTCAATACAATAGATTCATCAAATTTCTTATTATTAATCTTCATCTTGTATTATGACTTCATTCAGGAATTTTATTTTATTTGAGTTCAGCTTTAATGTTGTTTGATTTTATTTTTAATTTATTATAACTTCACTTAATTCAACTACATGTTTCTTTCCCACTTCATCCAAGATGCGTATTTCAGGAATTTGACTGGTCTGAATACAATCCTGACCAAATAGGATTTCCAGCACCCTTCTTTTGTATGATGAATATGAATACAATTGGAATCATACCTTTCACTCCCCCATTATTACATAAAGATTTCATCATAAGATTCGCAATTTACATATGATTTATGAGAAATCCAATATCAGAAAATAATCTTCACATTTTGTGAATCATATTCATTTAGACTAAAATCATTCATCAATCGGATTCATAGTGAATCTCATGACCATTTACCTTCAAAAAGATGAATTCTCAATAAAATAGATCATTTAATTCTGAATTCATTATGATTATGATGAGTTATTCTAGCCAACATCTCTCAAACATGATGGAACTTCTTAGGAATTGTTAGTTCAATTATCTGAATCTGTTGGTTAGTCAAAATATCACCAAACACAAAGTGAGGCTACTATTTCTTTATTATTAATCTTCATTGACAATAAAAGGAAACACTTTAGTACAATCACCTTATTCATCATATTGGTCCTAACAATCTCCCTATTTTGATTTGGTGGTGAACTATATTTCAAAAATCACATATCATTGTATCCTTATGAAATGGATTACATATCAAAAATTCTAAGCCTATGTGAGATAACTCATTGTATGAAACAAGAATATTTGACAAAAAACATTTAATCCAAAAGTAATGACTATGACTACAATTTTATTCTTCCTCATTATTTCTTCCTCAGTATATTAATATTCCTAGAATATAAAACAAATTATTTCCTATAACCACTCCAACAAATAGTTATAAATATTCACACAAAATAAAATTCTAAATTCATAGATTACCCAGAATTCCCTCTTTTTCAATGCATAGAAAAAGGAAATATTTATGAAACAATACAATTAATCTCCCCATTTACTATACAATACAAACGTTAGATGAGGGACGTGATGTAAACGTATTCCTCAACCATGATAAGAATGTGGTTGGATGCCCAAGGTCCACTACAATTTAGAAAAAGATTACTTTGATAATGGTTTTGTGAAAATGTTAGAAAATTTATATAATGATGGAATATACTTCAATATGAATTAATTATTCTCCACATTCTATTTGATGAAATTATATTTCAAATCAATATATTCAAAATGGTAATTTTGAACCGGATTTTTGGAGATAATGATTGTACTTTGATTTTCAAAACCTAGTAGAAAGGATAACATCACCTTGACAATGAAATCTTCCAATTGAGTTTTGTTCCACATAATTTGAGTAGTGGTTTGAGTCATAGAAACAAACTCAACTTTATTAATACTTGGAGTTATTGAATTATATTTCTTTGATTTCCAACTAACACAATTCATTCCCAGAAAGAGTTCCCCACCAGTTGTGGATCTTTTATAAACAACATTTCTAATACAATTATCTTTGGGATACCCAAACAATTAAACACTATCTGATATGACAGACCTTATTATGAATTCTAGTGTGCCATTAATGTATCTCAGAATCATTATCCCCCATGTAAATGTGATTATTTTTTGTCACTCTGAAGTTTTTCACATTCAGTAACAACAAAAACCTTGTTGGGTCATAAGGTATAAAAATACTAAAAATCAAATAAACATCCAGAATTCATTCTAATACATTTATTTTCATTTTCCATCATTACATAGCTTAGTTACCACTACAATAGGTGTGGAAACAGGTTTTTGTTTTTTCATGCTAAACCTATTGATAAGTTCTTCTGAATACTTCTATTGAGAAAGAAAAATTATTTATCCTATGAGAAATTTGTAATCCATGAAAGTATTTCATTTCCACCATCATGGAAATTTCAAATACCTTTTTCATATATTTATGAAATCTTTAACAATTTATTTCATCATTCCCAAGAAAGATAATAGAATTAACATAAATAATTACAATGAGGTAATAATCTTGACTTCCTATGATATAAATATTTCTATCAACTCCTCCATTCACAAACATCATCTTCTTTAATCAGGCATTCAATTTGGAATTACATTCCCTCAGAGCATTTTTTCTCCCATACAAGTCCTTTTTTCAATCATGTATACATATATTTCATGTTTCCCAAAAACCAATCAACAATGTTGTTCAATATAAACATCCTCTTCAAGATCACTATTCGTGAATGTGGATTTGACATCCTTCTAAATTTTCTTTTAACATCATTGTTGCAATGACCCAAACATTAATTAATGGAAATACCTCATGATATAATAAAATGCCTCTTTATTTAAAATTTTTATATAAAATGTCAACTTATTTAGTTTTATATAAATAATTGTGACCGTTTCTAATATATTCTTTGAAGAGTGATCACTTGATTAGTATAAATATATGGCTTTAACAAATCCAATTTACCCAGACAAAGGATGTGATGGCTTCATACAGTAGATTTTCCCCATACGAAGCCCATTTGTTAGATCTCAGAATGGAGGTGGTTTCTTTGGGCTTTCCTCTTGACCAATCCCAAGCCGAGCATGAATATATTAAGCTCGAGTGGAACCAGATATGAGAGAATTGGAAGTTGATAGAGATTACCACCCAAGCAATGTTATCCAATCCACCCCAAGAGTCCGTCACCATTGGACACCTTACTCTTTGGTCTTATGCGTGTGTTGTAAGGGGTTATGTAACAAGACCTTAGAACTATAATTATGTAAATTATTTTTGTATATAATAATGAATATACTTCCATTTTATTATTCTCACCTTGTAATAGTTTTTTTAAAGCACAAATAGTATTTTTAGTTAATATTCAACTAAGAAATCTATTTTGATGATTAAATGTATTTTTTAAATAAATAATATTTTAATAAATTATAATAAATATTATTATTAAATTATTTTTTATTAAATATAAATTATTGTATAATTTTATGAATTCAATCATAATTTTGATTAAGGTTTGAAATCCATTTTTTCCAAAACCAGTGAAATTTCGATAAATGACGGTTTTTATGTTAAAAGTAAATATTAACATATTTAGAAAAAAAATTTAAAAAAATAAATATTATTTCTGGAATTAAGATGTCGAAATTATCCAACGGTGAATTTTTTTAAATTTTCAGATATTGTCAAATTTTTGGGTAAAAATTAAATTTCGTTTAAATATAAAAAAGTATCATAATGGCCCGATAGTGATGTAATAAAATACTATAAGCCTTATGTTCGTCCAATATATGTTTTACGATTAAAATAATGTGATTTTGGGTATGTTTGACTTATTTTACAAAGAATTAATTGACCCTTCAAGGCTTATTAAACATCTTGTCTTTTTAAATTGATTTCCTTGTGACTGTGACTCATCTCCACATAAGTAACCCCATTATTTTATGAATTTAGGACATTGGCCTTATAAAATATATTTTTCCACTTCCCTTTTCCAAAAACCATGGGAAAACCATGTTCTGGTTTGTGGTTTGGATTAGTTTAATGTGAGGTGTCCCAAACCTAAATAATAAATAATTCCCTCACCTTTCCTATATAAACCCGCCCAAGCTCCCACTTCCAGCTCACTCAAATCCTTTGGAGTTAGTCCAAAATCTACCCTACTCTCTCTAGAATCCTCTCATGGTTCCCCAAGCACCTAAGAAGCCTCTCTCAAGCCATTGGATGCACACTTCCAAGTAAGGGTTTTTCTTCCTTTCTCATTTTTGTCCAATTTTCTAAATATTGTTATGCCCTTTTAATTTCAATTATAAATTTTGGGGTATTGTTTTTCACCTCCCCCATATAGGCCTATTTATTTTTTAATGATAATATACCCCTTTCCCTCTCATTAAATGCCTCCCATGTACACCCATTACTATGCCAAAATTCTGAAAGAAATTTATCTCTCCTTTTTTACATTCAAGAAATTCTTTTGTATCATGACTCTAAATTCCATTAAAATTGTTGGGACATGTATCTATATGACCCACCTTACTATCCATTTCATGAACATCTGATGAGATTCCCCTTTATCTCTCATAGACCATTTTTATGAATTCTTACGTCACGTCGTTACGCTGCCGAAATTGCAATGATTTTCTAAGCCAATGTCATTGTGTAGTGAATACCATGCTCATTTCTCTATCAAGGGTATTCACTGTTATGCACATTTACTTATTGATTATAAATTTCCATGTATTAATTCCACATTCATTTATCATGTAATAAATTATTATGTTTTATGAATCAATGTTATATGGTCCATGTGTCAAACTTATGCATGAAATTAAATGTTTGAGAAGGGTGCGCCCTTATAGTGCTCCAATGCATTGGGTAAAGTATAGTATCATGATATGTCATGTGTAATGGGTATTTACTCATGCTAATTCAAGTGAAATGATGTTTTACTCGTGCTTCTTGTGCAATGAGGATTTACTCATGCTCCATGTGCAATGATCCTTGCCTCATGCTAATTCCATGTTATGTGTTGTTTCCACATTTCTATGTTATGATTATCATGCTTTATCATGCCTTTATGTTTATACTTCTATTATTATCTAATGATATTCCTATTGTCTAAAATGTATTGTATTTCTCAGGTTACTCCATGTTTATTCCCTTACTGGGCTTTATATCTCACCCTTTTCATATGCATGTCCTCAGGTTATCCCATGCGACACTAAGTATGAGGGAATGTAGTGGTCATGTAATGGATGTTTTCAATAAAGATGTTTTTTTTCATGTTTTAAGTTGTTATGTAGTGATCCTAATCCCCAAAGACACTATACCTCTCAATCTTCAATATTTTATCAAGTGGTGTTTATGTAATAAATTATAATTAATTGTGTAATAAAAGATCAGGGTTGTCATAGTTAGTATCAGAGGATAGGTTTAGTCATTTTTGGGATTAGGATTAGAAAACCCTAGTGAAGCCTTAGAGAAAAGACTAAGTATACTAAAAATGTCCGTATGTTTTTGGGAGTATTTATTATGTTGTTTATCAAGAAAATACATCATTGTCTAGATACGAGCTAGTAGAGGTGGCTCTAGCACATATGTATCCTTGGGGTAAAACCCGAAAACACCACTTTGAGCTAGACTCGAATGGGAACTGGTGCACGACAATGAGCATTTCTACACTCTTTTTTATGATACTCCTGGTAGATATTCTTTATTAATTTTACAAGCATAGTATGAATCATTATTAATGGACAAAAAATACCCTAAGAATATATGTTATAAAGTAGATCATGGGTAAGATATACTGAAGCCAATACATCCATATGTTAAGGAAATAGAAGTTATTTATAAGTCATCCTTTTTTTCATCAGATTACCCTTTATCTGTTACCCCTAAATTTCCTTTTATTCTAGCCAATGGTTGGTAATAAGAGGACTCAGGCTAACAACCGATGTGAAGATCACTGTGATGAGTGTACTAATGAGAATCACAATCCAATGAGAGTGGGAATCTTGAACTTTTCCATGATTCTCTCTCAACTAACTCAATATTTGAATAGAAACATGGGTCAAGAAGAATTTTCAACCCCTCCTAAGATAGAACAATTTTCTATCGAGAGATTAATGAGAAAAAGGATTCCTACTTTTAATGGATCATTCGATCCCTCAATCACTGAACTATTGATCAACTCCATTGAAAAGATCTCATCCATCCTTCAATGGCCTAAAAAAGAGAAGGATCTCCTAGATGCTTATCATATGGAAGATAAATCTGGTCATTAGTGGACTTTGATCAAAAATATGAAGCGTGAGGAAGAGATCGAGGGATTGGAATGGAAGGATTTCTAGAAGATGTTTTTCGATAAACATTTTCTATGCACCCTCCGTCTTAAAATGAAAATGGACTTCCTTGACATCAAGAAAAAAAGATTACGAATCTGTTCGAGCGTATGAGGAAAACTTCACAAGGCTTTCACAATATGCTTCCAGCTTTGTCGTTACCCCTGAATGCATGGTTGACCGCTTCTTTGCTGGGCTGAAACCTAGTATGCGGAAAGCACTGGCGATCCGTGACTTCAACATCAAAGAGGAAATTGCCTGATGTGCCCTCAAGGAATAAATGGATATCGTAGAATCTTAGGGGTATCATGGGGATAAGAAGTGTAAGGTGGAATTCAATGCTGGTTGTCCAATGGATAAATCCAATGGTGCTAAGAAGATCCAGCACCCCACTTTCCAAAGGTGTGGAAAGAAGAACTATGTAGATTTCCTAAAGGGGGTGAGGAAATGCTTTAGGTGGGGAATAGAAGGGAACCTAGTTGTTAACTGCTGACAAGAAAAACCCATGGCTGCAACAGAGGAGAGGAACACTCTGTTTGAACCTCAATGTGTTGTTCATTGCTACAAATGCAAAGAATCAGGGTATCTTTCAAATCAGTGCCCTAAGACAAGGTTTTTCGGAGGCAACCAACAACCTCCAAGGTATCAAGGGTGAGCTTTTTCCATCAATTCTGCCGAAGTGAACCCCAACAACGAAGTGGTGATAGGTACGCTAGTTATTCATTCAAGAATGGTGAACATAATATTTGGATTCATGTTCTACGCATTGTTTTAAATCTCGAATGTTTAGAAGAACAATCCCATCACCACCAAAAATCATGGAAGTGAAGATGTCGTTGAGTGCGGAAAATGGGGAAATCATTGTATCCCATGAATATAACTCATCCCCTATCATATTCTATGGATTAAACTTCCCGACGAACATAGTCATAATCCCTCTAGTGTAATTTGATGCAATTCTTGGCATGGATTGGCTTTCCTTATATAGAGCCAACATAAATTTCTATGAGAGGGAAATCAATCTTCATATGGAGAATCTACCCCTGATTCATTACAAGTGAAAGGAGGAAGATGAATCCTATTTACCTCTATAATCTCAAGTGTGGATATTACTACCCTTTGAGAATGCGTATCTAGATCAGATTATTAAGTCTAAGGAGGAAACCATCCTAGAAGACATGACTATTGTGAGGGAATTTTCTGAAGTATTTCCTGAGGAATTTCCTAATATTCCTCCTAAATGAGATGTTGAATTCTCAATTGAACTTATACCTAGGGTGTTGCCAATATCCAAGACTCCATATAGAATGGATTTTGGGGAGCATGGGGAGCTGAAAAAACAACTATAGGTGAATCTGGATAAAGGGTTTATACACCCTAGTGCTTCACCATGGGGTTCACCAGTCCTGTTCATCAAGAATAAAGATGGGTCAATGCACCTTTGCATCGATTATCATGAGCTTAACAAAATCTCAATAAAGAACAAGTATCCTCTCCCATTAATAGATGACTTGTTTGATCAGCTGTATGGAACACAATACTTCTCCAAGGTGGATTTGTAGTCGAGATATTATCATGTAAGGGTAAACAAGGAAGATATCCCCAAGACTACTTTTCGTACAAGATATGGGCATTATGAATTCATAGTAATGCCTTTTGGACTCACTAATGCACCAAAAATCTTCATGGATGTGATGAATAGAGTCTTTTGAGATTACCTTGAAAATTTTTTGGTAGTCTTTATAGATTATATTCTAATATACTCCAAAACTAAGGAGGATCACGATGAGCATCTGAGAACTATACTAGAGAACTTATGGAAGGAAATTCTCTATGCAAAGAGCAGAAAGTGTGAGTTCTGGTCAAAGGAGGTATCATTATTGGGCCATATCATTAAAAGCAATGGGATATCTATGGATCCCTCCAAAACCAATGAAATTGAGGGGTGGCTGAGGCCAACATTGGTAATGGATATCCATATCTTCTTGGGTTTAGCTGGATATTATCGTCGATTTGTGAGAAATTTCTCATGATTTTCCAACCCTCATACCAAGATAACTCGGAAGGGAGTAATGTTTTCTTGGAGTGATGAATGTGAAGAAAGCTTCAAGGAGTTAAAAAGGAGGCTTATCACTGTGCCTGTGATCTCTTTACCCACAAGAAGGGAAATTTTTGTGGTATTCAGTGATGCTTTAAAGAAGGGCATGGGATGTGTGTTGATGAAAAATGACAAATTCATTACCTATGATTCAAGGAAATTGAAAGTTCATGAACATAATTGTCCAACACATGACCTCGAGCTGGCTGTAGTGATCTTTATTTTCAAAATTTGGCCTCACTATCTCTTTGGGGAGAAGTGTGAAATATATACGGACCACAAAAGCCGCAAGTATATATTCACACAAAAAGAGTTGAACATGCACCAACGAAGATGGATAGAGTTGATCCAAGACTATTACTGCTAAATCTATTTCCAACCAAGGAAAGTGAACAAGGAGGAAAATTATCTAAGTAGAAAGGACCCAGCGATTCAGTCATTGATGAGAATTGAAAAAAATTCAATATTCTTATATTTTATGAATATGGAAATGGGAATAATAAATAATGGATCATTATCAATCTTTCACAAATTATTTCTCAATTGTCACTTTTGGAAAGGTTACAAGATGCTAAAAAAGATGATGTAGGAATTCAGGAAAAAGTGGTAGCTATCAAAAAATGTAAATCCTCAGAGTTTATTGTTAATCAAGAAGTAATTGTGTGATTTCAGAAAAGAGTATATGTTTCATCAAGTCTAGAGTTGAAGAAAGAACTTTTGGATGATGCACATAGTTCAAATTTCTCTATTTGCCGAGGAAACAGAAAGATTTATCGAGATCCCTAAGATCATTATTAGTGGAATAATATGAAGAAGTAGATCATTAAATATATATCAAAGTGCCTAGTGTGTCAGCAAGTGATGTCAGAGAGGAAAAAATATAAGGGGATGATGCAACCATTGCCCATACCAAAAGGGAAATGGGAGAACATCACCATGGACATTGTCACCAGACTTCTGAAGACATCCAAAGGCAACAATGCAATCTGGGTTGTTGTGGGTCGTCTTACAAAGGTTCTAGGCTTCATTTCTATTCGGGTCGATTTCTCATTGGATCAACTGGCACAGATATATATCAGGTAATTGGTAAGGCTGCATGGAGTATCACTATCTATTGTGTCCAATCAAGATCCAAGATTCACCACTTAGTTTTGGAAGAGTCTTCAACATGCTCTAAATACTGAATTGAACTTCATTATGGCATATCATCCTCAATCTAATGGAAAATCTGAGTGGACTATCCAAACACATGAGGAAATATTGAGAGCATGCCCAATGGACTTTAGAGGAGGATGGGATCATCATCTTCCTATGGTTGAGTTCTCTTATAATAATAGTTTCTACTTGAGATTCCAAATGACACCATATGAATCCCTTTATGGGAAAAGGTGAAAAACACTGGCATGTTGGGATGAGGTCGGTGAGAGTAATCTTCTTGGACCAGAAATGGTTGAAGAATTGGAGGAGAAGGTGAAAAACATTCAGTATCATATCAAGGAAACCCAGAGTCGATAGAAGAGTTATGCAGATAACATTCGACAAGAACTTGAGTTTAAATTTGGAGACATGGTATTGCTACACATATATCCATGGAAGAAGGTCATGTGATTTGGAAAGAAAGGGAAGTTAAGTCCAAGGTACATCAGCCCGTTCTAGATTCTTGATCGTTTCGGGATTGTGGCCTATTGACAAGAGCTTCCACCTACCATGGCCAAAGTACATGATGTCTATCATGTATCCCTCTTAAGGAAGTACATACCAGACCCTTCACATGCACTCTTTTCATAGGTGCTACAATTAGAGGATGACCATTCTTATGAGGAGAAACCAGTGAACATCTTCAATTGTAAAGAAAAAGTTCTACAAAATAAGACAATTCCCCTCATCTAGGTGTTTTGGAGAAACCACAAGTTTGAAGAAGCAATGTGGGAATCAGAGGAAAGTATGAAGCAGAGTTACCCACATCTATTTTAGTGTGGGAAAAGAAAATTTTGAGGGTGTAATTTTTTAAGGGGGGAAGATTATAACGACCCAAACTTTCATTAATTGAAATCCCTATTGATCTAATTAAATGCATCTTTATGTAAAATGTTTATATAAAATGTAAAATTAATTGGTTTTATGTTAAGAATTCTGACTGTTGCTAATATAGTCGTTGAATAGTGATCACCTGGTTAGTATAAATATAGGGCTTTAACAAATCCAATTTACTCAGACAGACGAAGCAATGGCCTCATCCAGTAGATGTGCCCCATACGAAGCCCATTTTTTAGATCTTGGAAAGGAGGTTGGGTCTTTGGGATTTACTCTTGAGCAATCCCAAGTAGTGCTTGAATATGTTAAGCACCAGCAGAACCACCTACGAGAGACGTGGAAGTTGATATGGATTACCACCCGAGCAATGTTATCTGAGCCACCCCAAGAGTCTGTCACCATTTCACACCATACACTTCAGACTTATGCGGGTGTTTAAGGGTTTACGTAACAATTCCTTAGCATGACAATTATGTACATTATTTTTTAATATAATAATTAATATACTTTCATTTTATTATTATTACCTTCTAAATAGTTTTTTTTAAGTAGTAATAGTATTTTTTAAGTTAATATTCAACTAAGAAATATATTTCAATGATTTAATAAATTTTTTAAATAAATAATATTATAATTAAATATTATAATTATTATTAAATTAATTTTTATTAAATATAAATGATTGTATAATTTTATGAATGCAATCGTAATTTTTATTAAGGTTTGAAAGCCATTTTTTCCAAAACCAGTGAATTTTTCATAAATTCCGGTCATTATTTTAAAAATAAAAATTAAAAAATTTAGAAAATTATTTAGATAAAATAAATATTACTTCTGGAATCAGGATGTCGAAATTATCCAATGGTGAATTTTTCATAATATTCTGAGACAGTCAAATTTTTGGGTAAAAATTAAATATCATTTAAATATATAATATATCACAATGACCCAATAGTTCTGTAATAAAATACTATAAGCCTTATGTTGGGCCAATATATATTTTACCAATAAAATAATGTGATTCTGGTTTTTTTGACTTATTTTACAAAGCATTAATGGACCCTTTAAATCTTATTAAACATCTTGTCTTTTTAAATTGATTTCCTTGAGAGTGTGACTCACCTCCACATAAGAAACCCCATTATTTTAAAAAATTTGGACTTTGACCTTAAAAAATATTGTTTTCCACTTCCCTTTTCCAAAAACGATGGGAAAAACCATGGTTTGGTTTGTGGTTTGGATTAGTTTAATGTGAGGTGTCCCAAACCTCAATAATAAAGAATTCCCTCAACTTTCCTATATAATCCAACCCAAGATCCCACTTCCTCCTTACTCAAAGCCTTTGGAGTTCATCCAACCTCTGCCCTACTCTCTCTAAAATCCTTCCATGGTTTGCCAAACTCCCAATGAGCCTCTCTCAAGCCTCTCTCAAGCCATTGTAAGCACACTTCCAAGTAAGGGTTTTTCTTCCTTTCTCATTATTGTCCAATTTTCTTAATGTTGTTATGCCATTTTAATTTCAATTATAAATGTTGGGTTATTGTTTTCAACCTCCCCAATACTTCCCTCTTTATGTTTTAATGATTATAGAATCATTTCTCTCTCATTAAATTCTTCCCATGTACACCTGTGACTATGCCAAAATTCTGAAAAAATTTATCTCTCCTCTATTACAGTCAAGAAATTCTTTTGTATCATGACTCTAGATTCCAATATAATTGTTGGGAAATGTATCTATATAACCCCCTTACTGTCAATTTCTTTTACATATGATAATATTCCCCTTTCTCTCTCATCAACCATTTTCATGAATTCTTACGTAACGCCTTTACGATGCCGAAACTGCACCGATTTTCTAAGCCAATGTCATTGTGTAGTGAATACAATGCCCATTTATCTATCAAGGGTGTTCACATTTATGCACATTTAATTATTGAATATATAGTTCCATGTATGAATTCCACATTATTTTATAATTTAATAAATGATTATGTTTTTTTAATCCATGTTATATGATCCATGTGGCACACTTATGCATGAAATGAAATGTTTAAGAAGGGTGCACCCTTATAGCACTCCAATGAGTTGGGTAAAGTATAGTATCATGATACTTCATGTGAAATGGGTGTTTACTCATGATAATTAAATTGAAAAATGGTTTTAATCATTCTTCATGTGCAATGAGGATTTACTCATGCTCCATGTGCAATGAGCCTTGGCCCATGCTAATTCCATGTTAAGTATTGTTTCCACTTTTCCATGTTAGGATTATCATGATTTATCATGCCTTTATGTTTATGCTTCTATTGTGATCTAATCATATGCATTTTGTATAACATTTAATGTATTACTCATTTTTCTCCATGTTTATTCCCTTACTGGGCTCTATAGCTAACTATTTTCTTATGCATGTCCTCAGGTTTTCCCACGAAATCCTAAGTATGAGGGAATCTAGATGTCAAGTAAAGTTTTCAATAAAGACGTTGTTTTTTGTGGTTTAAGTTGTTATGTAATGATCCTAATCCCTAAACACACTAGATATCTCAATCATCTATATTGTATCAAGTGATGTTTATGTAATGGATTATGTTTAATTGTGTAACAAAAGATCAGGGTTGTCATAATTGTGCAGTAATAGATAGAAATATTCTAATAGTTTGTAATCTCTCTACAAGAGAAATCGTTTCATCAAAATCAGTACCATGAATTTGTGAATACTCATTGAATACTAATCCTTCTTTTATTCTTATTACTTCATCTACATCAATCAACATGTTCTAGAAAAACCACATTGTGAAAATAGTTTTTTTTCTATCATGGTTTTGAGTCCCTTTGTATAATCCTTTTAAATTTTTATTCAACACTTCATTCCTTTCTTAAACCCATTCCAGATACTCAAAATCTTCATTCACATCATTCACCTCTAATTGTGAATACAAATACGTATGTGTAATAACATTTGTTATCTTTCTTGTTTGAACCTTTTGATGTTGATACCTAATGATATTCTGAGCTTCTACATGGTTTCTCATCCTAGGATTGGATTTTTGAATATCTTCCACATAACATGAAATAAGTTAGTCTGATTCATCTTCTTGAGTAGGATTTCAATTTTATGTATCCTTATCATAATTTTTTCCCATATCGAGCTAAATTTCCTTTTAATTCTAAGTATGATTAGTTATTTAAATTACTCTCACATCAACATTATCAAAAATTCACTTTTTTGTTGTTGAATCATTTATGTCCTCTTCCTCCTGGATCATAGTTATGAAATATTTCATCTTCACATTTTGGCTCAAATATTCCAAAGTTTCCACCTTTGTTCTTTATAATATATAGTCTCCTTAAAACTCGAAAAATTTTCAAACATAGAGTTTTCCCATACTAAAATTCATATAGATTCATATATGAATGAGGCCTATAAAAATAATGGTTTTTTATATAAATAGTATTACTCATGTATTTCCTTCAAAAGTAATGAGAAATTTTATTTTCAAGTAACATGGTTCTTCCCATTTACATCAAATATCTATTCTTTATTTCTGAAACCTACTTTTTTTAGGAGTTTATGGGGAACTATACTAATTCTGAATTAAATTCTTTTATATATATAATTCAAATTCTTTACTTTTGTATTCACCACCGTTTTTGTTTTTCAACTTCTTCAAATAATACTCACATTCCTTTTAATATTTCCTTTTGAAACATTTAAACATTTTCATGGAATCTTATTTATGCTTCATATAAATAACATAAGTAGTGTGGGTAAAATCATTAATGAAGGTGATGAAGTACTTATGTCTATTTTTTTGATAATTTTCTTATTGCACCATAGATATTGGAATGAATCAACTCTATGAGTTGTCTTGAACAAATATCAACCTTCTTATGCACATCATTTGTAATTGTTCATTGTAGAAAAATAGTGCAACACCAATATCTACTTCTGTGTAAATCAAGAATTCCTCAGAAACTATATAATCTAGATAACATTCCCATGTATCTGTCACACATGTGTCCCAACCGTTTATGACACAATTGATTATCTTCCACCATACTCATTTTACTAGTGTTTTATAATTCATCAACCTGATACAATTTTATTTTTGTATGTTGGTCACTAGTGACAATATTACCATATACATCACTTTTCATAAAAATTAATTTTTTCTGAAGATAAATTTTTTACCCTCATAACACAGTTGTGAAACACTTAGAAAATAGGGTTTCAACCCATCAGCATTCAATTATTTCTTAGATTTCATCTTTTCTATCCTAATGATCGATGATCAAAGACCTTTTATTTTTATGGATTCATCATTTCCAATTGTAATTTTTCCTTCTATAAAGTATTTTACAATATTAAAATATTTGAAATCTCCAATAATATGAGAATAACACCAACTATCAAGAATCCAAGGTCGTTCTCCTTTTGTATCTTTCAATGCATTTTCAATAATAAGACCTTTTTCTTAATCCTTCTATTTTTTCATCATCGACTTTTAAGAATTGTTAAGATTATTTTTCTATTCTGGTAACAAAACAGGAAATACTTTTTTAATGTTTCTAGTTTTTTAACATCTATCACAAATAGTTTCCAATGGTCGGAACCTATTCTCAATTCATACTCCACCTTTCTCAGTTTTCATCAAAACAACCCTCCCAGAATATTTCTTTTTTTGGAACTGAATCCCCTCGACCATTGCCTTTCATCACTTGTTGGGATATTTAATTCTTGTTAGTTATAGCACCAAATATTTTCCATGTATTAAAATACACCACAATACCTAAAATATCCACAAAAATATTATTTACCTTTGAAACGTCCATACTGAGTGGAATTGTGAATATGTTTTTGAATAAAAAAAAATTCTTTGTTTTCAAACCCACCAACCATTCTGGTATTAATCAAATTATTCTCCTCCTTTTCACATTTATTAAATTTAGATGTATTTGCATCATTTTCGGATCCAGATTTAAAATTTTCAAACTCATGTTACTTTGAAACTTTTAAAGTCTTCACTTTTTCAATCTTGGTCAAATACATAACTCTCTCATCTTTCTTTTTCTCACAAAAAAATCCATATTTCTTCTCACCCTTTGAAGGAAAATTGTATTGAACCTTCTCAATTCTCTTATTTTGGTAAATTTCAATAACTTTATTAATAGAGTTCTTCACACCTGTTTTCCTCATCTCATTTTGAGGTTTCTTTTATCAAACAAGTTCCAACATTTGTTATATTGAATTCAACTTCACTTCCATGTACTCATTATTATTCATTTATTATTCAAGAGATTTCGTTAGATCATAAATTTATTTCATGAAAACAATCTTCTCATTAGAAAAACCTTCATGATTTATTATTGAGGAACAATAATCTTCCAAATTATTTTGCCTTCTCAAGATATCTAATATTTTTCTGGAATTCATTCAACTCTTCATTAAAATGAAATTTATATTTATTTTCTTCTTCCTTTAAACTGATACTTCTAGATTTTTCATCATCTAATATTGAAATAAATTTATTCTCAATACCATGCTCAATTAATTTTTTGGATTAAACATCATTGCATTCTTCTTCATCATCATTAGATAGAAATATTATTATTTTCGATTTCAAGAAATTTATTTCTTTCCCTATAGAATACAGCTTCCCTTTAGCTTCCAATTTCATCTAGGATCTTCTTGGATTTCATTCTCCTTCTTCATTATCCTCTTCTTTCGTTGTTCAAGGAAAATTTACCGCAAAGTGTCTAATGAATCCATATTAAATGTATTTAATGGGAATTTTCCCTTTGTATTTCCCTATAACTCATTTCATATTTTTAGAAAACACTGATTGAATACCATCCAGATTTTGACAAACCTCATTTTCAGGATTAGAATCACTAGAATCATCTTCAATAAAAATCTTCATTGAATTTTCATTATTTTCATCCCTGAAATACATTTCCCTATCAATTGTTTTTATTTTCATAGTTTTATCCCTTCTCGTTTTATAAGTGATTCTATTCCTATGAAAATCATCTGGAGATATTGTTTCAGGATCACTATCTTCCAATGAATAAACATTTTCATCAAACTTGTTGAGATGGATTCTCAAGATCATTTCAACAACTATATAATCATATAAATTTTCACCAAGACATATAAAAGTACTAGAAATGGAATTTCCCTATTAAAGAAGTCCCCAACAGATTCATATATCACCCATATTGAAATCATTATGTAACAATCTCTAAATTCGTAACATTTTCATTTTTACTTTTTATTTCTTTTGAATATGTTTTTCCACTTAACGCATATACCTTTGGTTGTAGAAACACATTTTATCCTTAGGAATTAAGTTTCATAATATTTCGATAACAGTACATTCTTGGCTCTTCTGTCGTTATCAAGATTCTTCTTATCAAAAAAAGTTAGAGGAACATTATCTTAAATAGGAGGAAACCAAACTTTTGTAGCTTCATGAAAATCATAACACACATACATGAGATATTGAAACATTCTATCATTCCAGATATGATAATTCATACCATCAAACTCGGGAATGCCTTTACTGTTCGGACAATTCAAATTCACCATCAACAAATAATATGTAATGGAAAACTGTTATCCGATGCCAGTTAAAAGTTTATAGTAAGTGTGATTTTATCATCAAGAGGGGGAGGGGTGAATTAGTGATACATTTTCCTTTTATGTTTTCTGGAAAAAAATTGTCTTCTATTAAAGAATCAATTCCATGTTGAAAACAATTCAAACCCACATCCACATGAAGACAAGAATTTACAAGGTTCGCTATTTAATAAGAATAACTACTTCCTTGATATGGTACAGAAATGCTCCAATACCACAAAATCCACTAGAAAACAATCCTTGGATTATAATGAGTAGGATATAAACTTTTACTCATGTAGAACTTTGAATACAATCCAAATGTGTGTGTCCACCCTCTTACCATAATTAGTATAAGGAACTTTTTTTGTAAAAAGTTATGTTACCTTTTCATCTATTTAAAGTCCACAAATGTATTCCTTTGAAAAATATTCATCTATTTCTTACCCTAAATATGGTAATAACATAAAGGATTTAGATATAGAATTCATGTCTGATTCTCTAGTCTGGTCTTGTCACTTTGATTCCCTAGATCGGGTCACCCAATCTAATTAGATGTAGCTCTATCAGAATACAATCAAGACCATTCAAAATACATACTTCATTAGTCTAGAAATCACTATATTAAAATCCCATATGTAATTAATTCAACTAGATATGATAATCATCCATGTACATTGACAAGTAGAATACAATAGAGGGTTGAATATGATAGTCACTGAATATGATGGATAGCTGAATACAACGGTGTGATCTTGTTTCCTCTACATTCACTTATCACTATCAAAACATTTTCAACAAAACAATATAAATTAAAAATATTTCTACCCCAAGAAGTTCATAGATTCTATATCTTCGGTGAAAAGTACATCCATTAGATAAAGTAGAAATTAATTTTCACATTTTATTGGTGACCCAGTTGTGGTGTTAGCTGGAATCCCCCAAATGTTCTGGCTCACTAAAATTTTTGAAATTTTCATGTTTCCTGAAATTTAAGGTGGATCCTGAACTAATCAAATAATCTATAATCATCTCGATTCATTACAAATATTGTATCAAATTAAGATCTTCCTTCGTATTTCTATTCAAATTCTAGTATGAATCCGATTTCGGAATCTAATTTTCTCAATTTGATTTTGTTTCTCAATTATTATTACAGAATCTGATGTTCTATACTAACTACATGTATTATTTATGTTTCAAGATCTCCCACAAAAATACATTTACATGTATTATTAAAATATGATCCTAACCCAGTTGAAACCTTCTTGAAAAAAAACAATGTATTCTAACCCACAAATGGTTGACTACATTTTTTATCACATTATTTTCTTTTCCCAATAATTTAGTATCTAAATGTGATGGAATTATAAATCCTATTAGTAGCCTAATTATTTTCTAAATATGATTCCTTATGAGAGACATATTTATCATTTACATTAACATTATTCCCTGATGATTATTTTCATTTAGATTTTGGTTTGACTGAAAAACATTACCTTCAGTTTCTTACAATCTCCATAAATGTTCCCATACTTAGTGAATTTGAAGATCTCAATACAATTGATTCCTCAATCTTCTTCAAATTTAATATTATTCTTTTATCATGACTTCCTTCATGAGTTTTAATGTATTATAGTTCATCTTGATAATCATCTAATTTTCATTGTAATTTATTATAACATTTCTTTCTTTCTAAAATATATATCATTCCCACTTATGACTAGATATGATTTTCATGATTCTGGTTGGTCTTAATATGATCTTGGAGGAATACGATCTCCAACATCCTTCTTTCGTCTAATGAATCTGAATGAAATCCAAAGAATCTATTTTATTCTCTTATTCAGTAATCATACTTTCATAATATGTTTTAAAATTTAATTATGATCTATGAGAACTCCAATATCATCAAAGAAACATAACATTTCATTTATCCTTGTCATGTAGAATTTGGGAATTCATTAATCTGATTAATTGGGAATCTGATGACCATATTCTTCCTAAAAGATTCATTCTTAATATGATCGATTCTTTCATTATGTAATTAGTGTGATTATTATTAGTTCTTCAAGCCATCTTCTCCCAAATATGTTGAAACATCTTAGGTTTTGAGAGTTTAGTTCTTTGAATCTGATGGTCAGTATGAATTTCACCAATAACAATGTGAGTTTATTTTCCCTTTATTCATAAACATCATTGAAAACAAAAGAAATTACATGAATACAATCACCATCCTCATCATGTTGTTCCAAACAGAACAGAAAATCAGTTTTTTGTTATTTTTATATGACTGTGAATAATGTGTCGGTATTAGAGTATTAAGTAAAGCATTTGTAAATTCTATGAGGGTAATAAAATTTGGATGTGGGTATCCTATTAAGATGATCCTTCCTAAAGATATCATTTTTTTGCGCCTATTTTTATCTACATGAGTTAAATCCATTCATGTTTCTAAAGAATTTATAAGAATTCATTTATCATTTAAAATAATTCTACCATAACATCTCCTTAAAGGACCACTTAGGGAAGTCAAGTATATTATCTTATAAAGTAGATAGTGTTATTAGTTCCTCTTGATGCATAAGAGGGTGTATTAAAATATTCTCCAAAAATCACTCAAGTTTTCAAGAAGTGGAACCAATACAGCCTTGGATAATTCAGATAGTGTATATTAAAAATAGATGAGCTCATAGAGTGATAGTTGATTATTCAAGAAATTTATTATCTTTATCATTCCATATCCTCTAGGGTATTGGAGTAACCCATGATTCATATGAATTAAATTGGTATCATTGAGGGGATCATTGATCTAGTAGAGACTCAAGAATATTGATTGGATATGATGGATTCTTTCGTGATTAAGGGACCCACTCTAAGGTGGGGAGTTATGAATTAGGTAGGAAGGTATGATGGTATGACTTGGGAAATTTTCAATAATCTCTTTAGTGAGTAATTTCCCCTTGAAACAATAATGTTAGTTTGGGGTCAAAAGTTTATAAATCTTCATCATGGGATGATGTCAATATATTCTTATTCAGATCACAACAGTGATTTTCATTATTTCACTCTTATTTTCATTTGGAATATTTAACAAAGGTCCTGAATGATTTAAATTATCCTATGTTCAATTTTGAGGCACCAATTCTGGAGTTTCAACCTGATGACATATCTTGAGGTGCTATTGAAGGACCTAAAAATCAAGAAGGGTTTGGTGGACATAGTTTCATAATTTATTTCAGGCCTTACTGCATTGATGATATCAAATCATATAACTGTAGTGAGTTCCTTTTATATTTTTATGTAGAAGAAGTAATAAGATATACAACAAGGTCATAGAAAGCATCCAGAGTAGAGAAAATATTCTTAAACTCACACTATGGAATAGTGTTTTATCATGTGTTTTAATTATTGACTAAAAGGTAATTTTTTCATGTTTTATCCCAATTCACATAATTATTCCCATAAATATTGAAATGTGGATTATCTTCGATTATATTTTAAAAAATTATTTAGGGTATCTTAAGATATGTTGTTCTGAGGATAAATAAATGGTTCCTAGCATTAGATTCCTATACCACATAATTTTTTGTCCCCTATGCTTCATTATCCTCATGTGAATGGTCATGGGACCAACACATTAATGGAATATATAGTGTACCATGTTTATATTTTTGGTATATAGGGACCTTCTACACATATTTTTATGATTTTTAATTACTCTACACATTCTACTAATTTTTTTGATATAGGAAAATCACATTCTTTTATATATTTTCAGGTCATTTTTGGGTCATAATTGCTAGTTAAGTTTTCTTCAAATATTCATTCTATTTATATAACCTTCTGGAAGAAGGTATAAAATCTATATATATTATTATAGTGTACTATAGTAGTTACAGAATATGGTGATTTATGTGATTTTATGATCTGAGATATTAATATCTTGGTTGTGCTTTTCGGTATGGACTAGTTGAATAATTATCAATCACACATCAACTGCACCAAGAGATGAGTATAATTTTTAATGAATAGGGGTAGTATGTTTTGATAGGTGAATGGGATATTGGATCATGTACAATGGTACTATACATAAGTCATATTGGATAAATTACAACACTGGTAGTATGCATGGTCTTTTCATTAGAATTGGTAGTAGATCCTTATTCTATTTCTCTAGTGGGGGATCATTGGCCGGATGTCTTCTAGATAATTTATTAGGAATCCATTCTAATGTAGGAATAAAATTTGATATAAAATAAAATCATGGATTTTACAATATATCAATAACTCTATATAATATAGAACTAGATGAGTTGAAATAACTCAAGGTGTATATTAAGGATTTAGAGGTAAAGGGATTTATAATAATGATAAAGTCTACTTGTGGTGATTTAGTTTGGTTCACTATAAATGTGGTTAGAAACCTTCAGTTATGTGTATTTTATAGAAAGGAAAATCTTGTCATATTAAATAATAGGTACATGTTCCATGGATTGATTATATATTTGGATAGTTCATGGGATCTCTTTAGTTCTCAATGAATGAATTTTGATTAGTATTCCTCCAACTTTGGGTCTGAAAATAGGATATACCTATGAAAATTTATAATATGGTTTAAACTATATGAATATTGTATCATTTCATATGTGTTTATGAATCCCCCAGTGGTATTCTAAAAAATTGTTAATATTATTTCCCATTGAAATCTTGACTCATTCATCATTTTTATATTTGTGGATATACAAATATACTCATGAAATCTGATGATTATTTCTAGACAACTAATTATCATTTTGTGTACACTTTGATTTCATTGGATTTACGATAATATTTGAAACCTTTGGATCAAATATGATCACTTACATGGCCTAGTGTTTTCCAAGATGTTAATCTTGGTTGATCTGGGAGGGTACAAGCAGTGATGTATTGGGTAAGCCCTAGGATTGTTTTTGAGAGTTGTATTTTTATAGGACTTTGGGTAAATTTTTTTGTTAATTCATAACATGTCCTATTTGGAAGTTTGGATTCCTGTAATAACCAAGAAGTGGGTGATTTTTGTGTTGTTAGATCAATGTGATGAGGCCTTACTAGAGTAGAAGTGTATAACGACATCAGCTCCAATTTTGAACATACCAGAACTGAGGACTAGATATGAGGTGTACAATGATGCCTCATTTGTTTGTATGGTGTTTTGTGCTTAAAATATATCAGGTAGTTTCTTATGTGTCCCTTATATTGCTACCTTATGAGAAAAAATACCCTATTCAAGACATGGAGTTATTATATGTGGTCTATGTCATAATGAATTATCTTTATTTTCTATTTGGTCACTTTTTTTATTTACACAACATACAAGATCATGTGGTATATCATCTATCAAAATCAATAAAAAATAATGGCCTTCGGGCCATTGTAGGATCTATCAAAGGGACCTAAATCACCTAAAATGTGTTGGGTTGAGTATCCACATACCTTTGACTATGAGATGTCTTATACTCCAATTAATGGTAATATTATTGATGTGCTATTAGTAATGAGATGTGGGATCATAAAAACTCGTAATAAAAGGAGGAATGGATGTTGATATAATTTTGGGAAAAATGATTTATTAGTGTAACTATGGATAAAGGGTTTATAAAATATTCCCCCTTAGTTATTACATATGACATAGTGGATAGGGTAAAATCCAGATGAGAGTCAAACCTCAAGTGTATTGTTATGCAGGAGTGCTTGGTGGGGAATCACTCAGTTCTAGGATTGTCCTTAGATAGTGATGACATAATATATGTTCAAGGGAGAGTAATTGTCACTACTTCAATTAAGGAAGTAATGATCAGGGTACCTCGTGATTATTAGTGGGTAGTACTCATAGAAGAGATAAATTTTTACCATGATATCATAAAATGGTTTTAGTGGATGTGTATGAAGAATAATATCAACAGTTTTGTCTCTCATTGTCTTATATATTAGATAATATAGGGAGATAATCCATAACAAAGTGGTTTTCTTCATCAACTTTATATTCCTTTGAGGATGCTGGATGAAGTGAAAATGTATTTTTTTTATGGGGTTACAAAAGAACATGGGAGTTTAATATGTGGTATAGTTTGTTGTTGATTGGTTGATGAAGGTGTAAAATTTATTATAGATACAAGAGTCTCATTCAGTTGATGAGTTAGGAAAGTTCATTTAATGGAAGATTATAATACTATATTGATTTCATATGGGTATAATATCTGAACAAGACTCTTATTTCAGGTAATTTTTTTGTAATTCATATAAAAGGTAATGGGGACATAGTTGATGTTAAGTACAATGTATCATCCACACACTATTGTATAGTTAGAGTGGTAGAACCATATCTGGGAAGATATTCTTTGAGAATGAATCCATGATTTTGGTAGCCCATGGGATGACCATATGGCCTTGGTAATTTTTTATTACATGAACATTTACTAGTCTTAAATTTATATTGAATAATTTTTTGTTCTTTACTGCCATCCATATCATTCACAAATGTTTTGGAATGTGGTAGGTGATATAGATATTCTTATGATGAGTATTGTATAGAATAACATGGATCATGTGGAATTGATTATAAAGGATTTGGTGAACAATAAAATTTGGTAGTTCATATATAATGACATATTGTGAAGACCATTTGTTTAGATCATGGGTTAAATGGTTTTATTATCGGTGTGACCTAGATCAGGGAATCAATAATTATAGAGGTTGGGGATTTTGGTACTATAGTTTTCTGGAAAGTTTTATGTTATCATGTTTTTAAATAAAATTGATTACTGGTTTGTTTTCCCTCTATTTTATAGAGGTTAATATAACATGTTCCATGTGTCTCAGCCTCAGTGTTATGATCCCAATTTTATGCATATAATTCATATTAAGGATGTTGATTTTGAATCAGATACACCATTCATGGAAATTCCTATATGGATTGTAGACTGGAGAAAAAAATATAGAGGGGGAAGGTTCCACTTTTTTTAGTTTTTTTTAGTGAAAACCAATCAATGTTGAGTCTTGGGTGTGAAAGTTGGCTGTTTTCACATAATTTTTATAGTTGTTTGTGAAATAATTCTAGATAAACTTATAAGGGATGATAAATCATTAGAGGGGGAGTTTTTTTCCATAATATAATATTCACAGTATGGTAGGTTTATGAATCATCATTTCAAGGTTTTTTTTTCAGATTTCTAAGGCTTGATACACTATTTTACATGTTTTGAATTAGAAGTGAAGGAGTTTGGGAGAATCAACCAGTAACATAAAGCTAATTGTTTTCCATAAAAAATATGATATGATTCCACCAACTAACTAGTGGATGTGGATTTAGAACAAAAATATTCTAGTTTCCCTAATCTAACTAGTACATGGAAATTGATCAGACAGTGGCTGGGATATTAACCCAGCCTACGGCTACTAACCAGCTATTTTGCAACCAATATTCTATTTGTGGTCTCTAAAGGCCAATCCATTAAGGGGACCTCTATAATTTTGTTCAATTAACCTTTTTCACACCACCTTAACCTTTTACAACACTAATTTATACAATATATTTCTAAGATCTATCTTTTATTATAATACACTCTCTCTATACCCTCTATTTTGCATTTTAAGAATGGATTGGTCCACTGGCTCCTTGATGGTATGTTTCACTTGTTCTAACCAAAATCATTTAATTATTTTAAGATAAATCAGAAATAAAATAAATAATGAATAGAACGAATTATTTAATCATGATGAAATTGAGAATTATTGGTTTTTTGGTTGATAAATGAAAAATAAATTACATTTTATTCCTTTCTTTGAAGAAATCTCGATCTATCATTATCAACAGATCAAGTTTGGTAAGTTGATCTACCTCTAAGACAATGTCACATTCCCCATCTTGAAACATTATTATTGAATAAATATTTTAATGAATTTTAATTTCTTATAGGAATTTGTTTTGTGTGGATGTGGTTTAGTGAGGGGTATTTTTTTAACTTTAGTGCCATTGAGGTAGAATGGAGTTACCATTTATTAAAATTTATATGAATTTACATTCCATGGTTCACATGTTCATGTGTCTGTATCTATGATAAGATTTATTAATAAGATTCACATGTGGATGTGTATGTATCCTTGATACCATTTCATTAATTGAAATTATTATTATATTAAATTTGGTACCATAATGTTGGAATCATGAATATATTCAATATTTTTGGTTTCATATTTCCAATAAATCCTAGCAAGAATAATATATATGATATTTCTGAGTTGATAGTGGTATTTTTAAAATATGAAATGAAATTTGGTAACATGGATTTCCCTACAGACAGATATTATATTCACATGTGTGAATATGGTTTTTCCTAGAGTTGGATATTGGTTTGACATGTGGTAGTTTAGTTTTCCCGAGAGCCATGAATTGGGATGATGGGTTTTAATTATGAAATTCCCTTAATGTAAGGTTTCAATTTGTTAGATAAAGGTGGAATATAGACGTTGGAATGTTTCATGAATCCATTATGTAAGCGTGTGGTCATTTTTTCTTGATATAATTTAGTAAATGTTTTTTTATTATTTGTCCATATTTGGTGAAGAATGTGGAAGAGTATAGGTTTTTTGAAGCTATGTTAGCACATATGACTTTGTACATGATTTTTAATTAAATATATTAGTTATTGTAATGGTATACATATTAATATATTTTTAATATCATGTCCATGAAACATTAGTGGTTTTCTAATGGGTTATACTCACACCCTGCATTGACATCTTGATGTGTGTGTGTATTTAAAATTACAGGATCTAGCTAAAGGTAAGATTCTTACATTGAGGAGCTATGTTGTTGGATAATGAAAGATGGGGTGAGAATAATATGGACACTAGTATTTCTCTGTAGTATTTTTATTTATTTTATTTGATTATCATACCCTTTTTGGTCTACCAAATTGGGGGTATAAGGTTTTATATTGTACAACCTAGAAACTATTAATCAGAGCCTAATGATAGTCTCTTATTTTTATTAGTGTTTTTATTTTATTTTAATTTATACATTGGGTTTATTTTGGTGTATATCTATCATTAATTGGAGTATGCTCTCCCCAAGGAACCATTTAGACCATTTCCACTTTACAGAAACCTCTTGTATATGGGGAGGCATGCATTAGGTCATGTGACACTCCGACCTCGACCCGATGATTTGGGTCCAGTAATTACACACTCACTCTCTCAATATCTCTCTCCCTATAATTTTTGTCACTAATCACATGTGATATTATCAAGAACCTACTACATTTCCATGAAATCGAGTCCTCTTCCAATTGAATTAACCACTATCAATATACAACAAAACTAGTATTTCATCATTTTCGATGAAAAAACCTTCAGGGATACAAATTCCAACGATATGAATCCAAATATCATACATCAAGAGTTTATTGAATATATATTACACGCATGGTAAGAGAGGGGAAAATTTCCCAAATGCTTAATAGTCCCCTATTAGAATCAATATGAATATGTAAACCCATGGGTCACCCTTCTAGAGTGTTAGATCATTCCTCCACCTTCACCGGAAGTGGATTCTCATCAATTCATATAGCACAAACACTGGACCCCCACTAAGGGCCCACCATGGGAAACCGTTAAATGGAATTCAATTATTCATCAAATTTGAATGATGTGAATTTTCATCCTTGAAAATAGTGTATAATTTCCTAATATCTATATAATAGATAGATAACTACAACTCATTGATGGTGGGCTCTACTAACCATAGCTGGGGGGATCCCACTAACTATTGTGGGTGGACATTACCTTAGTAACACAATAGTTCATGATTCTTGCAGGGGGTAACCAATTCATATAATGGTAGGGGACACTGGATATCATCTATACCATAGAAGAATCTCTAAAATTAAAATTTCACCACTATGGATAAAATTACATCTATAAAAAGGATTACGTAAATAAATTTCGCATTCAATTGAACCACTCTAAATCAGAAGGGTTTAACTAGGGTCCCCAGTACAATTATAACTCCTACTAATCTAATTTGGATGTAATAACACATATATGTTCCATCAATTGTGAGGGTCTATGAAGAACGAACATAAATTTAATTTGAACCCCATCTAATGACACATGACCGCAACCATCCTTCACATGAATCCTTCCATTTATTTAACTCTCATCACTCTACGACAAACAATAACTATCCATATTATGTATGTGTGGGAGTGGATGCAGGCATCATCCATCTCTAAATTCTCTCAATATGATGGATATTCCTTCAAATAGATTCTCAATATGAAATTTTTCCTAATAAAGGATGTTATCTAATCACAATTAAATATTTAACATGAACATTAATCCATGAAACTACTTATGATATCTTTAGATAAAATGAAATAAAACACTCATACCAATGTTCATAAGTACGGTAAATCATATATCTTCCAATTATCCTTAGGAGAACTTTGACATGGGTTAGGCTGTAATGAAACACAACCAAAACATGATAACTTTTCCATAAACACTACTCTCAAAAAAATAACATGCACAAATCCATCATAAAATATGTTCGATAAGTACATCATAATTTCCATAGGCCTCAAAACACACTCAAACATGGATCCAATCAAATTTAGGGGTTTTAACATCAAAATATAAAACCCCATGCTCAATAAGGGATCAAAATCCAACCATAGTAAAGCATACCCATTATGATATCTAAAAAAATCAATAATGGATAACTGTTAATTTTGGAGAACTCAATGTGAAAATCATCATCAGTTTACTGAATTTATATAAAAAACATGAGACTTGAAATATAGAGAATAATTTATTCATTGAGGATAATGTTTTCCATGTAGACCATGATATAAATGACATAGAAGACATGTAAAATCACATCCTATGAGATTTCTTCTCTAAATCAAGGGTAACTTACATTCTATATTTAAGGAAAAATAGTCAATATATAGGAAGGGAAGAGAAGATACCTCTTCTATTGGGAATATAAACCTCCCAACTGAGACATAGAAATAATTTCTCATTGGTTTGAATTTACTGGGTGGAGTCTCAATTATATTCAGGGCCTTGTCATGACCATACCTCATGTGCAAAAGCTTCATATCACTAGAAAACACCCATTAATTGATATGATGAAGCACAAAGGACATCAGAATATATTGATGAGCCTGTAAAATATGGAAAATAAAAATAATAACCACCAAGTCCCCACGTAAGCTAGCAGTATGTCATGTGTGTCACCTCATTCCTGGCTACAATAGGCATCAGGCTAGTGACTAAAACTGAATAGGCATATCTCACAACATTGGAGGCCTCATCCGTCATTAACATGAAGCAAACACATATATATAATGGATAAAAATATTATTATATATATAATTATAATAAATAATATATAATGTATTAATGATAAAAAAATAACTACACCATATATAAAAATAAAAATTAATTTTTATCTGGAAAAATATTTGAATCTAATAGATATAGAATACTCAAATACTCAATCTTGTTATGTGTAATACTAGATAAATATCTATATTTAACATAATATATAAACCTCAAGAACCACCATGCTATAACAACCATTTCAAGGTATCATTGGTAATAAACCCCCAAAAATTAATAGTAGTTTCACATCCACTTGGACAATCACTAACATATGATTTATCTTTACAGACACAACATTTGTGGGAATATGGTTGTGTAAGGATAGGAATTAACATCATGAATAGGATTACTGGACAATCACTTCATGCGTATGTACGACCTACTATCTCCATGAACATTGTAATGAATTTTATATCTCTATAATTTATGGATTACACTAAATAAATACATATGGAATATATTTAATATTTATTACATGTTTTACCTTTTGGAGATTATGTATTCATGATCAATTGAAAATGACCAAAAATAAAAAAATCAAAACATAAATGAAAAACACTTTTCTTATTAGATGAAACATAATTTTAACAATGAATTATTAATAAAAATGTAATAAAATACTATAAGTAAATAATATATGGTATGAGGTATATTAAAAATATTGTTAATATATTTATAACAAAACAATATTTATTATATAAGACGTTTAGAAGCAGACAAAGGAAATCATACATGAGGTACGTGTTTCACATCTAACGTTTTCCATCATGAGAAATACATCATATAAACTTATTACATTGTTTTGTGTGTGTAATTAAAATTTTCAAATATTATATAATTAATATATTAATCCTAGTTTAATTTAATTTTTTATTTTATATGATTCCATTCATAGGTCTTATAATTCAAAATTTTCTAAATTGGTAAGAGATTTATATATAAATATTATTCTAAACATGATTCTTTATAATTGAATTTATATTGATGTAAATGATTTTATAATTTTATAATAAACTTATTTCCATTTCTTATCCTCTATTTATTCTTTATATTTTCAATTAATATTATCATGTTCCCCTATTTTTTACTTAAAATTATTTAAAAAAATTTTTTAATAAGAACTGACATCATTTCTCTCTTCGGCCAAAAATAAATTTCCACCCAATGACAATGTTTTCTAAAAATATTTTAAATTTTTAAAATTTATCCAAATAATTTATTTAATAAATTTTTAATATTATTTTACATTTTACAAAACGTTTGGAATGGAATCATCACGCCTATATCTTAATAATGGTTTTTTTTCATTTACCCAATTTTTGAAAGGAATCATTTATATAACATGTACGGATTGCACATAATTTTATTCTATACTGAACAATGAATGTTTTAAATATTACATTTTATGTTTCAAATGTTATTTTAAAATATATTTTATTTCAATATATTTGGTGAAATTAATTTAAAAAATCATATTGAAAACGTTATTTTCTTCAAGAATTTTTTTAATTACATTTTAGGGTATTTTTATTCATCAATTATGTCCAATATTTGTTTTAATTTTCATCAACTGAGGATATGTTTCATTGATACCAAACTTATTATTTATCTAGATTTTTTATGACACGTTTTAATGGGGATGTATAATTTTATTACCATTCTCCTTATTACTCTAGATGGTTTATGATTATATTTCTTTATTAGAGAATGTAGTAACCTTTTTAATAGTTTTAATATATTCTTTAACAATTAAATAGTTTTGTTTTCATAAATTACTATATACTCACTTTTGTTAAATTAAAATTTATCTTAAAAATTAAATAATCCTTTATTATATGAATGAATTAATATTTATAATGTTTCAAGAGTTTTTCTCTTGGTCAATCATATCTTCAAAAAAATTAATTACATATTTATTACTTTTAATTGGTGTCAATTTGATAAACATTAGCCAACCATGGCTAACAGGGCTAGCCCTCAGCCACATATGGGACCCAACCGGTCAACCCTTTGGGAATTCCATCCCAAAGATCAACCATATAAAAAGTTGTAGGACAATGTATATTTCTAGGTAAAGGCCCAGGTATAAGGCCTTAGATAGAAATTGTAGAGGCGCATGGAGTGTGACGACTATGTTGGAGGGACGAAGCCTTGCTAAGTGGATAAAGGTGAGCATGTGTCGATCCCCCACTAGATGCTTGACAGTGATATGGTGCGGTTGTGTGAGATACTGACGTTTAATGCTTGTTTCTTTCTGATGTGGGGTAGTAGGTGGTGTTTAACGTTTCATCTAATTTAATGATTCAGACAACACTCCACTATCTGATCTATTTCTCACGATCTTTGTGATATCCTATGCTTGTTTAATCTCATAAAAAACATATTTTTTTGAAATAATTCATCTTTACCCTCCATTATTGTTTTATGTTTTACTATTCTCTATAATTTTATAAATGTTTTCTTTTTTTGGAATCGATGAATGAACAAAGTGTTTTTATAGAAAATAATAAAGTCAAGTTCATTTCAACTGAATACATTCATGTTAATCATTCATATAAAATCATCCATATGTATTTTATCTGCATCATTAGGCTCATACAGTTTGACACTAGTCTTAATCACTAATTTGAACACACTTTTGCATCAACAGTAGATCATGGATTGATGGTAGATCTTATGTTGATTATATATCACACTACCATTTTATTTTCTAGTCGTTCGTCCATGTTCAACGGTAGATCCATCAGTGGTCAATCATTTATCATTGTAACAAGTTTTAATCAATGTAATTTATATTTTATTAAAAAAAATAAGGTAACACGTCCTACAAAATCATGGTACGATAAAACTATATTTAACATCTATTTAATAAAGTTTAATTTCTAAATATAATAGAATTCAATTTTAATTTAAATCATATAATATATATAATATTTTTTTAAAAATACAGTGTTTTAATAATGAAGGTTTCCCAATCATTTTTAGTTTTTAATATTAAATTAAATACTGTTAATATATTAATATAGAGGATTAAAAAATATATTAAAATAATTTTAGATTGGTGTCTAATTTATTTTATTTTATAAAATAATTCATTGAGAAAAACAATTATACTATTATCATAGTAATCAATATTAATCCTAGTAGAATTATTTCTTACTTAAAAATGATATTTATAATATTACCAAATATAGAAACACTAATCTAAATTATTAAACCGAATTTATTATATATTTTTCCTAAAAGGGACACATGTTTATTTTCATTGTAAGTGCACAAAAACACTTTTATAGAGTGAAATATTACTTAAATATCAAAAATAATAATCATCATATTTATAAATATAGTATATTAAATATAGATTATTTATTTTACATTATAAATTTATTAATTATAAAGAATAAAGGATTCAAAAAAATAATTATTCTATATATTTTTATAACATAATAAATGGGCTTGTTCTATAAAAATTATTATTAGTTACTAATAACATAAAAATAAACTAATTTAGAAAAGTCTGAAAAAACATATCTTAAGAAAATTTTTATATGTGTAATTAAAAAATGAATTTATTTTTTCAAATTTATTTCCTAAAATATAAAATTACAATATATTCCTGTATAGAGGCTCTTTAAATTGTGCATTGTAAATTCATTTCAAGATATAGTCACTACCAACTATATTAGGGTCTCATGTATTATATTATCCCCCCATAAATAATTTTATCCTCATAATTTGATCCATGTACGATACTAAGAAATATCATTTTTAACTCCTCATATATTCTTCTCACTCACTTGTCAAATCCTCTAATTTTTGAATACCCGAATAGAATTTTACCAACAGTGTAGTTTGATTTGAAAAAACATTTCCCCTTATGCCAAGAATCAAGGCCAAATCTTCATTGTATGAAAAATTCAACTTCCAACTCTATTACATAAAATATGAGTATACTCTTTGGATCCATCTAGTATTTACTCCATAATAACATTTATTAATTCATAATCTTTAAAAGGTATGAATGGAATAACCAATTAGTAAACTACAATACCAATTCCCTATAGAAATTAAAATGACCTAATATACCGTGGGATTAACTTCCTCTTCATTATGAATTATTAAAACTCCATTCCATTGGGAAATTTTACTAAATATATTATCTTGGCCTAAAATTCCATTTCTTTCCTTTGATTATCACCATTAATTTTTTTCCTTATTCGTGCTAATTTGATATGATTCTAAATGTACTTTACCTTATCAATTTTACCCTCCATATATTTGGTCCATACTATCATTATTTCTACAAATTCTCTACATAATATGGAGTATAACATATATTCCCATTGTAATGAATTCTACATTTATATCTAGTTTCACGAATGAAATGTTTTCTTCAAAGGAAATTACAATATAGGTACATACATTCCCAATAATCCATGGAAGATAATAGAAATTATCTCAAAAAAATTTCTTGTGTTTTAATATTCATTTCATAATAACAATCATTTAGAGTAAGATATGCAGTTCTCAAATAAACCTCGATGTCGAGATCCTTTGGATGACACATCTGAAATTTTAATGTCAATAGAGGGAAACTATTAAATAAAATTTATATAGGTTTATGTAAAGTATTATGATGTCAATTATATAGATCTAGGAATGATAATCAATAAGTATTTATTCCCGTACTACTATAAATGTGAATAATGTTTAAGGAAATCAATGAAAACTCATATAATATTGTTATTCCTTAATGTATTTCTATAGTGACCAAGGCTTAATATGCCTGTATATTTCATCTTTTAAGATGAATATTCATTACATAACACAAATAAATTCCTGATAACCATAATAGTTTAGTAAATTTAGAATCATGGAAACATAATAATCTATAGGGTTGAAATATATTTGACATATCCCTTAATGATCTTACACTTTAGTACAACTAATTTATACCATTCATCATAACCAACGAAAGGGAAACCTAACAAAGGGGTGAGATGAGATGCTCATTAAGGAAAAACAAGGGTGATATATTAGGATAAAATTATCATAGGGCTATGAGAACATGATCATATAATTATATGATCACAACCTATATATAAAAGTTCAAAATCAAGAGTCATTTCGTACAGATTGGTTGTTCATAATACATGAATCATAAGTTAATCAAGAGAATAATCTATGAAAACATAACATATGAGAATGACATGAAATAATTGGAATAAACAAAATCATATTATATCATTCCATATACATAAAGGATCATTTTCAAAACAAATCAGGTTACTTAATGGGTGTTACAGCTATTGGGTGGGACACACAACCATCCCCAGTCACAACCCTTACTTTATAGTGGAATGAGTTCTTTCCCCAAAAAAATTATTAGTAAATGATCACACCCAACATCATCTGAGTAGTCATATTTCACTCCCAATACCATTTTATTAGTCAAGTTTCACACCCAAGATCAGCTCAGTAGTTAGGGTTCCACTTTCAAGACCATCTGTAGTCAAGGTTCACTCCCAAGACCATCTTAGTAGTAAAGGTTTGCACGCAATATCATATTAGTGAAAAAATTCCTATACTAAACTATTTTCACTTCTCATTTCACCCATGTCAATATCATGAAGTATAAATCATTAACCAATGAATTGGAGGGAGATATAGGCTCCACCCATTAAATAATTGAATCATACTTATGTGTGCAACAAGATTACAAAACATTCATCATTTCATGGACTATAAAAATAGATGGGTTTAATAAAAATCATATCATAACCCATGAAATGTAATAGGTTTCATAAAAATTTCAACATATCATAAATTGTGCAAAAGAGACATGTATCATAAACATTTAATTATAAAATAACTTGTGGAAGGAAGCAAGTTTTCTAATATTATTATCACGGTACAACCTGTGGAAGATAAATGGGTTACATAAACAAATTTTCATGTTAATAATAAACCATTCAAATTAATAATACATATTTTAACATTGGATCATATAATTAGTAAAACATATATTATATTAATAGATGTCATAATATATAGAGAAGGATAATTAATGATTTTTTGCAGAATTTATTAAGGAAGACAACCTTTCATTTGAAATCACATTTTAATGAAAAATATATTTTCCAAAAAAAATATTTTTTTATAAAAACTAAAACATATGTTGTATCATTAAAATTCATTGAAAACAATTTTTGAGGGAAATTTTTTTTGAACCTTAAAAATTATTTTATAAGATAAACCATTTTTTATTTTTTAAAATATTCTCGAAAACATATAAAATAATATTCCAAACAATTGACATTATTTTCATTGAAAATAACCATTGATAATATTTAAATATGATTTTAAAAACATTTAATTTTTTTAATATAATTATTTTATGAAAACATTTTTAGAAAACATGGTTTTTGAACTGTACATATTTACGGCAATAGATAAATAAAGTCCGATTTTTATAGAATAATTGTTTTCATTATATTAACTACCAAAGAGTGGGTAAATGGTATAATTACTACAATATATCATTAATAAATAGATTATAATAATTTTAATAATAGTTTGTGAGGTATGGATCATAATATTTCATCAATAGAAGCATAATCATAAACAATCCCGATAAATGATGAAATTATTGAAATAAGTTGTTTCCACTTGTTAACATTTAATCATAATACACATAAAATAAAAAAATTAAATGAATCTTAACATATCCTTAAAATAATTTCATTCATTATATAAAATTTTAAATGTAAGTATATACACCTTATAGAAGAATATATGTAAATTGAGATGAAATTACTTTACCTATTTGGCATTTATTGAACCATAAACACCTTTAAAGGAAATAATCAAATGGATATGTAAATAACTAAAAATTTTAGGATAATTATAATAGAATAAATTCATATTTATTATGTACACTATACAGAAAAAACGAGTGGTGAATATGGCATAAGTATCAAAGAAATAAAAGTGATGCATGACATCAGCTTATTATTTGAGTATCTTTGGAATCATGAGATCCATGAAAGAATAACATAAATTTAAATATTTAATATCATTTAATAAATTAAATTCATAACAAAACATATAATAGGTCATTATATACAGCATACAAGAATAATAATTCGTGAATATAGCATATATAGTGTGAAATAAAAGTGAGACAAGAAAATTTTGTCCTTATGTATTAACATTCCCTGTAGACATTCAATACATATATATAATAAATATAGGTTTTTAAAAAATCTCATAAAGAAGAATATTATTATATTTAATACCATCTATTATTTTATTATGAACTAATATTACCCATTTATTAACAATTTCATGTTAAAGTTATATTTCAGGTTGTAACTGTTTTTTTTTCATATCTTCTTTGACTTATTAATCTTTATACACTTTCATAGATCATGATTTACATATTTATAGAATGTAATAAATGATATAAATATCGTATATATTCATTATATATTTATTTATAATAATATATAATAGATAAAAATATGAAATTAAATACACAATTAATGAACAAGGTGTGCCATACGTGCGCATGAACGTTGTCAGTGTTTTCTTATCATATATTATAAGAATGAAAATTAAATGAGGTATATAGATAAATATGTATTATATTTCAAGAAAAATTATTATTTAATAGATATCACATATTTTTAATGAACCCATACTTAATACACTCTTTGTAAAGCATGAACGAATAATATCGCTTTGAGGAGGTGGTAGTATGCACATCTACAAACGAAGTTATTTCATTCCAAAAAAAATTAAAAACATGATGGTATGTGTTATATAATAATTTCATAATCATAAATACATTAAAAAAATATCATATATATTTTATAAAAATTATAATTTCATCACTATTCCCAACCTTGATAGATTGTAAAGGAAGAATGAACGATATTAGTTTATGAGGTGGTAGTATAGCGTACACAGGAACAATGACTATGTATCCTATTTGATTTTTATTTTTAGTTCTATATCTAATACATATCAGAAATCTACTATGTATATTTTTGATACTGTGATCCTTGTATAATGATTTAATAGTAATAACTGAAGTGGGGTAGAACGAAATAAAATAAAATTTATTTTTCATGTTTTCCCCAAAGGGCTTCCTTGGTAGGATTTCAACACCAAGGGGGGATTCTCGGTTGAGAGGATGGATTTATGGATCGTATTTGGGATGTGGTGAGATGAAATAAGGTTCTTTATATGTGTTACAAAGTTGGGATTTGGGTGAGTTCCCTTTTATAGTGTTGGAGGAGTGGCATTATTATAAATAAATAAAGGTAAGAACTATAGAGAATCCTTCCATACATCATGTGCCACCAATAATAGTAAATGATCATTAAATGATAGTATATGATAAAAATTGGCACCTAAATTTTTTTGCCATATTTTTAGGTTATTTAGTACCATAAGTTAAACTTATCCACTAAGTAAACTAGTTTTTATCTTAATTACTATAATTATTTATAACTACTTTAACTAATATTATTTTTTGTAAAAAACTATTTTTTTAGTAGCCATAAAATTTTGTAAATATTATTAAAATATTTTGTGTCTAATTAACCATAAAATAAAATAAAAGTATAATAAATTCTAGTTTATTTCAATGATTAGTTATATAATTAAACAACATGAAACCAAAATAAAAAAATCTTCTATTTAATCTTCATAATGAGCTTCTAACTTCCTTTAAGCCCTTACATATGTGTAGGATAACCTGGGGAATACATGAATAAATGTACGAGCTAAAAATACATATAAGGGAATAATCATAAGAATAAATCATTACACAAGGGATATAAGGAATAACATGATGACATAAAAACACATGGAACATGAATAAACATATGGAAGAATAACATATAGAACATGAAATAATGTCATCATGAAGTCATGGAAATGTGAAAAAAAACACGAAATCAAAATGAGTCAAGGATAACCACTAAGATGATTTAACATGGAATATACTGAGTCTAGGATAACCACTAATACCATTACATATGGAAGATCATGATTCAAGGCTAACCACCATGACCATTACACATGGAGAAGAATGAGTCATGGAAAAACACCAACACCATTGAACATAACATCTCATGAGACTAAAAATTACCAAATTCATTAGAGTGATATCTAGGTCCCCCATCGTAACATGTTCAAGAATCTATTTCCACGTTAATAAACATAAATTAGTAATTAAACATAAACATAAGGGTTACCCATGCAAAGAAATGGGTATAATAATAATTTCATAAATAATAAAAATGGGGGAATCATAAAGGTGTCCATGAAATAATGGATTTAAATATTAAATATAAATTTATAACATAATATATGAATAAAACATGATATTTAATGTCAAATGGATGTGAAAACATTTAGAAATATTGTTTAGTAAACTTATGAAATAAAACATTTTAGTGTCATTTAAGGAAAATGTTAGTGATTCTATAAACGGAAAATGAATAATTGTTTGTACAAAAGATAAAATAAACCAAGATATTTTTTCATGATAAAATGAGTGATTTTAGAAAAATAATGGTTTCATAAAATAGGTTAGTTAAATCACTTACAATGGGTAATAATTCACGATGTTCCCTTTAATTGGGGTTACTTATCAAGAATAATTGAGAAACAATCATTTTTATAAGATATACATCCCCAAAAAATGAGGATGAACTAATATGGTTATAGAATTTTAGAACATATAAATATAATTTATAAGAATTATATATATGTAATTAATAATTACATTGGGATAAAGAGATAGAAAGAATGACCCAAAGTAACAATCGATGTTCCTAATGAATCTATTACCATATGTTGGACAGTGTTCTACACTTGTAGTTAATGTCCTCGATAATCAAATTGGATATATTTATTAATTATTTAATAAGATTTCATATATTTATTTTATTTTTTTATAATTTTATTATATTCATTTATTTTCTTTTTGATGAGTTAAAAGATACAATTTCATCATTTGAGAGTGTTCATTTCCTTGGTTTTCAAGATCGGTTCACTTGTACACATGTATGGAAGATAATGTGAAATGAGGATAGTTTTCCAGAATTAAAATTATATGTTATTAATGAAACTAAAAAATATTTAATGGTATTATATATAAATTTTTTCATATTTGATGATGATTCATTACAAAAAACGTTATTGGTAATCATTTAGATTATTTTGGGGTTTTTGGTTCATCATAAACTAGTTTTTTTATTAATTATTATTATCTATATATAATGGTTCAAAAAAATAGAGGTCTAAATGCATATATTATAATCTTTTTTAACCAAATTTTTTTTATTACTAGCATTGATGGAGGAATTTAAAAATTAATCCACATTGTCCATGAGGGCGGTAAATTGTCACCTCACTGACAATGTGATCATTTTTAGAATAAAAGGGGAGTAGAAGAGAAATTATGAGGATTTTTTCCATTAACTCAATTAATCTCATATAAAATATACTTGTGGTATCATGTAACATGGATAATGGGAGTTGAATAGAGAATAAAAATAGAAAACCAATTGAAAATAAATAAAAATAACAAAGTGGTTTTCACATATTGAATTTTTCTCCTTGAGAACCTCCGTAGTGGAATTGGGTTTGGTCTTTTATTAAGAAAAATGTCTCCTAGACGTGGTGGAGATACATAGAAGGAGGATTGAGTCGAATTTTGACATGATTCAAGGCTTTTATGGTGTGAGGAGAGGGGTGGTATTTCTAGTATATGAGAGCAGTGGTTTTTGGTTATTTCATTATTTTGGTTCATGACTACCAATTTTTTGAACCATATCACTAAATATACTTATCAAATGAAGTAGAGTTTGAGATTGTTGGATTAAATCACCAATAAATAAGCTCTGAATCAATAATTCATGTATTTTTTAAATACATTAAATTATCGTATTTCACTATTCACAAGTAGAGTCAACTATTTTAGAAAAATCTCAAAAATTCACCCAAACCATTTTTTAAGTGTATAATTCAGAAATGAACGTCATTTTACCAAATTAATTTTAAAAATATGTGAAATTTAATTTTTAATTAAAATTCACATTTACTTGAAAAATACTGATTTTAAAATTATAAATACCTCATGTGACTTTAAAAAATTAATTTAGGGATCATATAAGTTTATTAGAATTATAAAAAACATAATATTAGTTTATGAATACATTTTATGAAATGAAATTTTATTTTAAATTATTTTATTAATTATTAAATTGTAATTAAATATTTATAACTTCTAAAAATAACAACACATAATTTATTATTTTTCATACATTTATTTACATATTACTAGATATAGGTATTTCATATTTTAGTTTTCATAATCCCCCCAAAAAAATATACATTCATAGTTGAGGTTACTATTCTATTGGTAGAATTACTATTCATAAGGGTCAAATTACTATTCCATAGGTCAAGTTACTATTCAATTGTTTTAGGTTACTTAACTTCTGTAAATACATCCTATTTCATTCACTAATAATTTATATTGTTTTTATTATGTTCTAAATGTGATTTATTGAGTTTTATATTATATTTCATAATTATAAGATGTGAAATTTCAATGATAGAATTTTGGGTTGTTCCATTCTTCTCCGATATGAAATTTTACCCTAGGAATTTCAATTTAAAAACTAATGTAAAATCAGGGAGGATAATTATCCCTCATTACATCCCATGGTTCACATGTTGCCACTTCGTTTTTATGTTTCCCCCATAGTACATCAACCAGGTGACTAGCCTTGTTGTGTAGAACTTTAACTCTATGGTGTAAGATCTTCACTAACTATTCCTCTAAAGAGAGATCATTTTCCAAAAGTTTCACCTCTAAATTAAGTAAATGTGAGGGATATTTTAGGTAATTCCTCTATAGGTATAAATTAAATTCATCATGTACTTGAGACATGGTAGGTGGAGGTGCTGGTTGATAGGCAACAACTCCCACTCGATTAAGAATATCTATGGGGTCGATGAGCCTAGAAATTAACTTTACATTCTTCCCAAATCTATTGATCATATTATTAAGAGAAATTAAGTGGAATACCATGTCCCTAACCAAAAAATTCAGTTCATTTTGATGATTGTATTCATAAAAGTTCATTCAAATGTGGGCTTCCATGATGTGTGGATGAATGGTTTTCACCATTTCCACTGCTTCTTAAACCATTTCAGGTCATAGATTCTTATGTTAATTGATTTCATCCCATCATACATGTGTTCATCATATTTTCCAACAAATTACTTCATGTAGATCCATTTTGATACTTGATTGAAAACTATTTGTACAGAATAACTCGACCAAAGTTATATGTTAGTCTTATCCTCCCTTGAAGTCCCCTAATCATTCTCTCAACATGTCATCTAGTTTATGAATAATTTTCTTAGATTTGACATCATTTTGAGGATGGTAAAATGTTATGAAGTTCAAATTAGTGTCTATATAATGTTGGATATTTTTCCATAACATTGAGGTAAACCTCAGATCCCAATTATACACAATCTATAGTGGTACTCCATACAACCTTATAAATTATTCGATGAATCTTCTTGAAATTTGATCTATGGAGAAGTCCTGTAAAATTGTGATAAAGTGAGATGCCTTTGTAAGACGATCCACAACAACCCATATAACATTTTTTCCAATAGATGTATTTTGATGTCTAGTGACAATGTCCATAGTGATGCTCTCCCATTTCATTGTTGGAATGGGTCATGGGATCATCACCCCAATAAATATTTTCCTTTTAGAATACTATTACTATCATACCATACACATTTATGTATATTTAGTGGTCTTATTTTTCATATTTTCCAATAAACAATTTTCTTGGAGATCATGATAAATCGTGGTCCTCTTTGGGTGAATAGAGAATGAAGATCTATGTGCATCAGTCATAACCATATTCTTTTTCACTAGATTGTCTAGTACACATAGTTGTAACCCAAATATCGAAAATCATTCATAATCCATTTAGGATTATAAGGATTTCCATTTTTTGAAATCATCCACATTTTTTTAACATACACGTCATTTATTTGATCATCCTTCATTTTCAATAAAAGGTATGGTTGAGCAATCATTTGAGAAAGGATTGATGATGTCTGTTTCATAGAAATTCCCTTGTCTGCTTTTTCATGTCAAAGAATAATAGATTCTTATCAATTATGATCATTGTTAAATATGAATTATCCGCTCAACATTAAGAATCTGCCCCTTTATTTTATTTACCTATATGGTAGTGTAATGAGTAGTCAAAATCCTTGATGAGATATAACTATCTTCACTCCGCATATTAAGCTCCTTCTATGTGAATATATACATGAGAATTTTATGATCAGAAAATATATTAATCTCCTTCATGTGTGGGACAGTTTCTCATGATTATTTTAAGGTTCCTTGAGAATTAGGATATCAATTTATCATTTTTTTCACAAATAAACAGCCTAATACCTTTTTGGAATCAGCACTGTACACCATAAAGATCACCCCACATGTTGGATGTGTGAGTACTGGTGTAACATCCCTCCCCCCCCCCCACATTGGCTTGAGAAGGTGGTGGAATGTAACTTGGCCTTAAACAATATCCCATAGACACCAAAGGCTACTAATAAATATTGACAGCTACATTTACAATTTGGGGGACGATTTTACATTTGAATATAAAAATAAAACCAATAAAGAATAACCAAATAAAAAACTATATATTGCATGATATAATGGGGGTAAACTCAAAATTTTCATTTATATCAAACCAATCAAAGAGTACCACACCTGAATAAAAACTATCATCAATATAAACAGTGAAAGACAAATAATTAAAACTACAAAGACAAGCACATGACTCCAAATATCCTCATCCTCCTAACTCCAGCACCACCAAAAATTCCAAGGATCATGAAGTCGTGATAAATATGTGTAATAAATTATGTTTTCCCATTTACTAGTAGATAAAATCTTCAAAACACTAATGTTCAAAATATGGGGTATGTACAACAACTTAGTAGGTTTCCCCCCAAGGAATTCCCTTCTCACTTCACAAGGATGGAACATGTTAGAAATATTAAGGTAAAAAAATTACATAAAATGAATTCTAAAACCATTTATAACTAAATATAAAAAACTAATGACTGTAAAACAATCCTCAAACAGAACCATTTTCCAAGGGAATCACCCAAACAATGTTCCAAAACCATTTCATTAATTTCACAATTTTCATACCCCCTTCCAACCCGAACATCCACACATCTACAAAATAATTTTTCATTACGATTGTTCCATACTCATGAGTCATTTCTCATCGATCCACCAAGTCCTTACCTGGAAATTATGTCCCATGTTCCATTACACATTTAGAATTGATCACAATGTAATATTTCACGAAAGCCTCGTAATTCAATATGAAAACACACACCAAGTACTCCAAACAACCATGAAAACATAATTAACAAAAAAATATTTTAATAAAATAACATTTTGTTGAAAAACTCGTTCCATAAACTGAATGAAGAAACTATTTTTAAATAATCATTTTAATAGAACTTATCAAATCATATTACACAATAAAATACAACACACACAACAATTTTATCAACAACCATAACTCATCAATAATGAGAATTTATAAAATTATTTTCAACACAATTACAAAATTAAAATCAATAAATTAAAACAATTTGAAACAATTCCATCATGTTCTAAATAGGGGAGTTGAGAGTGAACCCACTTACCTCAATAGTTTTGGAGAATGTGATAAATTGTATAAATAATGTCCATGAAACCGAGTTAAATATCTACATACCTTTCTGAGAACTACTCCCCTACTCTAAATCAAGAAAAATTAATCATATTTATCAACTAAAACCTTTTATCTACCCACAATGGTTATAGATCTACGAATATGAGGGAGAAAGAAAATTAAATCTAACAAAAATATCAAGAACAACCAAGAAAAATCACTTAAGAGAAGAATCTAGCTTCGATGCACCATTGATGGGTTTTGAATCACTTCCAATTAAATGGGGGGGAGTTCCTCCAACCATTGAAATGGAAAAATAATGAGTTTGGTAAATTTTGGTGTATAAATGAAACATTTAGAGGTAAAATGTTATATATCCAAAATTTAATGATCTATCTTTTGACATGTGCATGGTTTAGTAACACGATAAGGAAAATGATGCACTAACTATGCTTCTGCCTCTAGGTTAAGGGAGACCTGGCATGGTTTCCTCACATTTTTTCCAAACCATGTGCCAACCATGAAGAATCCGTTATCTCAAACAACCATAGACATTGTTTCAACATGAAAGGTTTCTCCTTGGTGGATGACTAGTTTTTGAAAACCATGCACCACCCATGGGCCTTTCCGTTTTCACATGTATCACTATTCATTGTTTCTTGTAGGTGTTGCACTATTTTTCCAAAACATGAACCAACCTTGCTCCTATTGAAAAGCTCCAAAAACATCTAAATGTTCTTCAAACTCTCCCAAAATCCACCAATAAACTGAAAATACTTATAAAGAATAATGAAAAGGTTGATTTATTGAAAATGGGGGTGTAACATTATCCCGAATATTGTGATTTCCTTCCCTATAAAGAATAAGAAAAACATTTCTATGAAAAAGTTCAAGAAATTTCTCTTTCAGTTCCTTCTAACATTCCAACATCTCTTCCTGAATTTGATCATGTTTCCAAAAAACTAGCATTTAACCAATTCATTTTCCATGTAATGAACTCTCTTACATATCAACATTCCACACTGGGATATATACCCATAATGTATCCAAGTCCAGTTCATCATGATCCTATCAAATCACATGATCAGGATCAAGATGATACTTTTTCAACTACGATATGTGAAACACATTGTGCAACACACTAAACCATGGTAGAAATTCCAAATCATATGACACCTCACCAAACCATACCAATATCCCAAAATGTACTATGTATATATGGGATAACATTCCTTACATCCTAAACTGATGATTTCCAAGACATGTATGGTTCTTCAAGATCCTAGGATCACCAATTGTGAATAACAACAACCATTGATGATAATACACATATGATTTATGATGACTTTGAACTATCTCTATTTGTTTCTTAATAAACTAAATCACCTCCATCATTTCTTGAAAATGGTTTGAGCCAACATGGGAAGTATCTCCTATTTCCACCTGATAAAGTGAACAAGGATAAGGACATCCATACAATGCTTCAAATGGAGCCATTTGTATCATGGACTGATAACTATTTTTATATGAGAACTACACTATTGGAATTTTCTCTTCTAATGAGACCCTAAAATCCATTACATAATCCCACAACAAGTCTTCAAATTTTTTTTTGATCTTTTAATATTGTTCATCCATCTGAGAGTGATACACTACAATCTTTTTTAGCTGAGTCCCAAGTGCTTTCTATAAGGATTTAAAAAAAATGTAATCCTTAGATATCTATCTTATATGATCAAAATCAGTATTCCATGAATCTTTACCACTTTATGGATATAGATTTTGGATATATCCTCCACTGTGTGGGATTAATGAATATGAATGAAATGACCCAACAGATTATGTTGATCCAGTATCACCCATATGGAATCATGATTCTAAACTATTCTTGGGATACATATAAAAAAATCCATAGCTATCTACTCCCATTTACAAACTGGAAAAGATAAATATTTTAACATACCTTCTAGTCACTGATGTTTTACCAAAAATGTTTGATCACTTGAGCATCTTCAAACAAGCTCAACCACCTTCTTTTTCATTAAGACCCACTAAAGGTCCACTTTAAACACCTTATACATATTATGTATTAAAATATTTTTATTCCATCTAAAATGATGGTAAGCATGAAGAAGTTATTCCCGAAATCCATAGGTACAACCATCTGATTTCTAAACCATAACACTGAACTCTCATCTATATTCCATCCCTCAATGGTCTCCCTACCTTTGAATTTTGAACTTAATTCCAACCATTTTCATTCAAACATATGTACCTCATTAACCATTTTTAAAAAATAAATAACCATATAAACTGGGAAGAAATCCACAACATCACATTCGTCTTCAAATTCAACATGATTGTCGTAAAGGACCAATATCAATTTCCTCTCATCTAATGATTATTTAACTAATTGAGAATATAAATTTATGCTAATGCATCGACCACCAAATTTTCTTTACAAAATGTATAAATTAAGTCAATGTAGAACATTTGGAGATAGTCTAACTATATTATTTTTCTAAAATTCAAATCTCTTTGTGAGAAAATATGTTTTGAGATGTTATGATTCATAAACACAATAAATATCCCACTAATGAGGTAATGATGGTACGTATTCAAAGCATGGATGATAAGAGATTACTCAAATTAGGGTTTTGGGTAGTTATTCTCTTGAACCCATAACTACCTTATTCTATATGAAAAAATATGGCCTCCTTAAATGAGGATACACCCAAACCAAAATCATGAGTCATCACAATATATTACATACCCTTGTCTTAATTCTAGAAATATCATGACAGGTATTTATGTAAGGCGAGCATTCATCTCTAGAAAAGAAATGTGGAAATCCTTAGTCCACTAAAATGAGAAATTATTCTTTTAAAATGCTTTCGTAGTTAGTGATAGTCTTGAGAATTCCTGAAGAAAGCATCTATAATAACCATCTAGACCAAGACAATTCGACGTCTCAAAAAAATTATTTGGAGATTTCCACTAGATAATAGCTTATTTATTCTCTTGATCCACTGAAATAACTCTTTCCAAAATTACATGGGTAATACATAATTCCTCTTATATTCAAAAATTTCACATTGTTAATTTTGTGTAAAAATGATTATCCCTCAAGATTTCCATCATTGTTTCCATGTTTTTCTCATTCTCAGAACATGTCGGTGAATTCCCCAATATAAAAACCTCAAACAGAACCCCAAAATAATCTAGATTTAACTGAAATAACTTATTCATCAATATAATAAAGTCTGTTGTTTCATTCATAAGACTGAAAGGCATTACAAATTATTCATAATGGAAATATCATTTTCTGAAAGCTAGCATCATAATATCCTCCTTCCAAAATCTGAATTGGTGATATCTGAGTCACATGTAAATCTTAGAGAACCAATGAGGTCCCCTAAATGAATCAAAAAATTCATCAATGTGTGGAAGTAGATATCTTTTCTCTATCATAACATCGTTAAGATTTCGATAATCTATAAAATCCTTCTACTTCAATCTTCTTTATTCACAAAGAAGACTATTGTTGCCCACAGAGATGTGCTAAGACGAATGAAACACTTTATTTTTATATTTCTTAACTAAAATTTAAACTAACATAATGTTATGGGTTCCATTCAATAAGATAGAAGATATGTAGGACTGGTCCCTATGAAGAGATCCTTAATAAACTCCCCTTCTCTTACCAGTGGTGACCAAGAAAAATTTTCAAGATACACATCAAAAATCAAATCCAAGACTATTGGAAAACTGAAATTCTTGATATCATTCATTGATTCCAAAGTCAATGCCACCAACTGATGTTCCCACCTAGGATCCAAGAATCACTGAGTGGGGGATGGGTGAATCAGTGATATATTTTTCTTTTTAAGTTTCCCCTTTTTGAAACAACCTTCGCCTCCTGTTAAATAGTTTCTTCCCTGCTGAACACACACAAACACAAGAACACAACGTTTAGAAGGTTCACTACACAACAAGAGTAGCTACGTCCTTGAATGTTATGGAAACAGTCCAGTACCACACAATCCACTAGAAAACAATCCTTTGATGTGTAATACAATTAGTAAGATATACCCTTACACTCGTGTATCACTTTCAAAACAATCCAATAGTGTGTGTGCTCCCACTTAGCACAAATAGAGTAATGTAATGATTCTGTGTTTCATAGTCATAAATAAAATATTTCAAAACAAGTATTCACTTTCCTTACCAAAAGCTGGTTAGAACCTCCTGGTGCAGACAGCTTGCGCGCCACTCCCTAATTGCACGCCTCCCTGCTTGTGTGCCACCTGCTTTCGTGCCTCACTGCTTGCGCACCACTTACTTGCGCGCCTTCTCACTACTTGAGCACCACCATTGCGCACAACTCACAACTTGCAAGCCACCTTTGTCTTGTACATAGGACACTTCTTGAAAGAACCTCCCTTCTTCGGCGCCCTTGGAAACTTGCGCGTCAAAACTTATGTGAAAAAACTTGTGTGACACCCTACCTGTGCTCCTTATAAAAATCCCATAGCTTGCACGCCACTTCAGCTTGCACACCGCCCTCTGCTACTAACGCGATCAGAGAACCCTCTATTACTTGTGTGCTCTGAGCTCAAATTTCCTCTTAAGTGTTGAGCATGGAAAAATGAGGAGGCTAGTCATCCATTTGTAGGAATTTTGGTGACTTCCATGCCACATAACTTGTGCGCCGGTCATACTTGTGCGCCACTCCATCACATGCGCGCCGCTTCATCACTTGCACGCACTTCCATCACTAGTGCAAAAATTTCATTCCTTTGTCATATTTTTGATATGATGATGTTGGAATATTACTTTCCCGTAATATACACTTGTGCGCCGCTTATACTTTCACACCACAAATGCGCACCCCTTATACTTGCGAGCCACTTTTTGACTTGCGCACCAATCATTAACTTGCATGCCACTTTATTTCATTTGTCATATTTTGATGGAATGTTCTTGAAATATGAATTGCGCACAACTTGCACTTGTGTGCCAATACTTGCGCTCCAATACTTTCACGCCACTCTTGACATTCATGCCACTTTCATTACTTTTCCAAAATCACTTATTTACTCTCTCTACTATTCATAAGGCTTTAATCACAAGTTATCCTAACTTTTAATATTTGTGAAATACAAATCATCAAAGCATCGTCATAGTTTCAAAGTCTTTTACAATTTGAATTTTTTTATCTTCTTTGACAACAAAATACAACACTCTGTAATAGTAAACTTTTATTACTTCCATATCCATCCAACTTGGTCCCAACATTCTCCCCCTTTGTATTTTTTTGTCAATAAAGATTCATAAATCACTGAACTTTTTAACCCTAAGAAATGGATTACCTACTAACAATTCTATGCCTACGTGAGCCAACTCATTGTAGGGAACAAGAATTATTGATATCCAAAACCATGCTGTCCAAAAATAGTGACTATTAAATCTCATGAGCGTACCTCCTAAGCCTTCTTCAGAACATCTTTCTACCTTCTACTTCAACATTGGTTAACATCCTTCAATCTTATACTTCATCATTCTTAACTTCTTCAACATTCCTAGAAAACAATATTGTTTCCTACAACCACTCCAATGAAAAGTTAGGATAGTTCACACACATACATGATGGATTCATAGCTTACCCACAACTCCCCCTTTATGCATGCATCTATAAGGATAGATTTATGAAACAATTCCCCCTCTTGACAACACTATCCAAAGAGAGGATGAGAGTGGGGACAGAAACATGTACCTTAACCTTGATAATAAGGAGGTTGGACACCCATGTTCAACCTCAATTTTGTAAATGGTTCTTTCGGTAAAGGTTTGGTGAATATATCAGCAACTTGGTCAGATGTAGAAACATACTCCAGTATTAATTCATTATTATCCACCTGCTCTTTGATGAAGTGGTACTTTATATAAATGTGTTTTGAATGAGAGTTTTATATCGGATTTCTTGTAATATTGATTGCACTCTGATTATCACAACCCAAGAGCAATGGTTGCTTTAATTCAACAAGTAGATCTTCCAACTGAGTCTTCATCCATATTAGTTGAGTTTCAGGTTGAGTAGTAGCAAAATAATTTTCTTCAGTTATGCTAAGAGTTACTGATTTCTATTTTTGGGTATGCTAACTAACACAACTTTTCCCAAGAAAGAAAAATCCACCAGACGTGGATCTTCGATCATTAACATTTCATACCCAATCATCATCAGAATACCCGAATAGATCAATATTTCCTGAGTCATCATACCTGATTCCCAAATTTTTTGTTCCTTTGGTATATCTAAGAATTATTTTTCCAACAATCTAATTTTATTCTTTAGGAGCACTCTGAAATATTTCACATAAATTAACAGCGTAGACGATGTCAGGTCTTGAGGCATTCAGATACAACAAACTTCCTATCAGATTTCGAAAATCTTTCTCATCAGCTTTCTTGACTTCTCCATCTTTAGACAAATTGGTTCCCACTGAAATTGGTGTTGAAACTAGTTTATAATTTTCCATGAGAAACTTCTTCATAAGTTCCTTAGCATAATTTTCTTGAGACAGAAAAACGTGATTCTTCTTCTCTAAAATTTTTAGGCTAAGAAAGTACTTCATTTCTCCCAGCATGGACATCTCAAATCAATTCTTCATCTCCTCAGTAAAATTTTCACATGATCATTCATCATTTTTAGAAAATATAATATCATCGACATAAACAGTAATGATCAGCAAAAACTCATGACATTCCTTGATGTAGAGATTGATGTCAACTCTCCCTCTCTTAAAGTTCATTTTCTTTAAGCAAGTATCTAATTTAGAATACCATGCTCTTGGAGCCTGTTTTAGACCATAAAAATCCTTCATCAACCTGCACACATAACTTTCATCTTTTACAATAACAAATCCACAAGGTTGATCAATGTAGACTTCCTCGTTAAGGTCACCATTCAAAAATGTGGATTTTACATCCATTTGAAAGATTTTGTAACCTCGTTGTGTAGCAATAGTAAAAAAGATTCTGATTGTTTCTAATCTTGCCACCGAAGCAAAGGTTTCATCAAAATCAATGCCTTCAATTTTTGAATACCCTTTACAAACAAATATTGATTTGTTTTTTATTATTTTACCATATTCATTTATCTTGTTCTTGAAAACCCACTTTGTACCAATGATGTTCTTGTTCTCCGACATGGGTACAAATTCCCATGTATAATTCTTCTCTATCTGATCAAGCTCTTCATTCATTGCATGATCCCATTCTGGATGCTCAAATGCTTCATTTACATTATTTGGTTCAACTTTTGAATAAAGAGATGTATGTGATATAGAATTCTTTGTTCTTCTTGTTTGTACCCTCTGATTTTTATCTCCAATAATGTTCTGAGCCTCCACTTGCTTCCTCATCCTAGGATGAGTTGTTTGAACTCCATATTCATCACTTGATATTTTTGAGTTGTATTCATCTTCTTGAGTAAGATTTACATAGTCGGCAACATTATCATAATTTTTAACAAAATCTTCTCTATCCTGCTCAACTTCCACATCAATATATGATTTCTTTTCTTTCTCAACATTTTCAACAACTTTTACATATTAATAATAAATAATTATTCATATTTCTTTTTTGAGATATCTATACCCTCTTCCTTCTGGAGCATAGCCACGAAAAAATTTATCATCTCCTTTTTTCTCAAACTTTCCAAGGATTCCACCTTTCTTCTTTATAATGCATGGACTCCCAAAAACTCTTACCTATTTCAAACATGGAGTTTTTCCATAGAACATTTCATAAGGAGTCATATCTGAGTTTGGTCTAAAGAAACATTGGTTCTGAATATAAACAGCAGTGCTCATGGCTTGCCTCCAATAATAATGAGAAAGACTATTCTCAAAAAATATAGTTCTCCCCATTTCCACCAAACTTCTATTCATTCTTTCAGCAAACCCATTTTTTGGGGTGTGTATGGTGAACTGAACTCATGCCAAATTTCATGCTTCTCAAGATAACATTCAAAGTCTTTATTCTTATACTCACCACCATTATCAGTTCTCAACTTCTTCACTGAATACTAACATTCCTTTTCTTCTTTTCCTCCTAAAACACTTAAACATTTTTAGAGCATCTGACCTATGTCTCATGTACATAACACAAGTAATGTGAGTAAAGTCATCAATGAAAGTAATGAAGTACTTATATCCATTTGTTGTTTTGCATTCTCATTGGTCCACATATATTAGAATGTATAACTTCCAAGGGTTTTTTTGAACGAATTTCAAATATCTTATGAAAAGAGTTTGTAACCTTTCCTTTTTTGCAAATTGTGCAGCACCAATATCTTCTTTTAGATAAATCAGTAATATCTCGGACACTATCATGCATTGATAACTTGCACATATTTATCTGACACATATGTCCTTTCCTTTTATGCCATAAGTAATTTTCATCCACTACACCCATGTAACAAGAGTTCTGCACTTCACCAACTTGGAACAAATTCCCTCTTGTACGTTGGCCCCTTGTAACAATATTTCAATCATTTTCACTTTTTAGAAAAAATCCATCTTTTCTAAAGATAACATTGTTTCCTACATCACAGAGTTGTCACACACTAAGCATGTTATTTTTCAGCCCATAAACATATAGTATTTTTCCTGGATTTCATCCTTTATTTTCCAATGATGGCTGATCCAACACCTTTGATCCTTAGAGATTCATCATTTCCAAATGTCAATGTTCTTAAATTGATGTCTTTAAGATTCTTCAGCAGCTTTCATTTTCTTTTCATATGAGAGGAACATCCACTATCATGAATCCATGGATGTTCTCCTTTTATATATTTCAATGCATTTTCGACAACAAGATATTTTGGTTCTTCCTTTTCCATCACATCCAATTGTGCTTCATCCAATTTCATAGCCATGTCAATGTGATTTGGCAACACAACCATGCACTCTTTCTTTTCGAACATATCAGACCTATCCCTTTTAGATTTTAAAAACTCTAGATTTTTTGAATTATTAAGAATCTTGTGTTGCTCTGGTAACAGACTAGGGCAGCCCTTCGCAAGATGTCAAGGTCAATCACATCTTTCAGAAATAGTTTACAGTGGTTGGAACCTATTGTCAACTTTCACACCAGTCTTCTCAAATATCTTTTGAAATTTATTTAGAGACTTTATATTTTGAAAGGGTTGACACCCCATCAATCCTTTTCTTTCAAAACATGTGGAATATTTTTAATGTTGTTGGTTGAACCAACACATATTTTCCATGTGTTCGAATCCACCACAATACCAGCAGTAACCATAGAAAAAATATTTTCCTCTGAAAATTTTATATTGACCAGATTTGGGAACACGATTCTCAACAACCTTCTTAATAGATCAATGTTGACCATCAACCTTCATATTTTCATTTTTAACTCCCTTTTTTTGTTCAGATTTAACAGTTCCATAAGTATTAGAAGTCTTTCTTGACTCTTTATTTCTATGCACTTTTGATTTTTCATCATTGCGTACTTTCACCACATACATGGCCTTTCTATCCTTGTTCATATCATAACCAGTCTTGTCTATCATTTCGACCTTTGAAGGTAACTTTTGTGGATCCTTGATTGGTTCATTCTTACTGGAACACTCACAAACTTCTGAGATAGAATTTTTGAAACTGATATTCATTTCTTTAGCTTTATAAAGTTTCTATTGGACAAGTTCCTACTCTTCTTCTTTTTTCCTTCAGCTTTACTTCAATCTGATCATTACGATTATTTTTTATTCTCAAGAGAATTTTTTAGATCATCAATCTCCTTTTTCCATCTTTATCTTCCCATCAGTAGAACCTTCTTGATTGTTTAATTTGGAATTTTCATTTATCATCTTGTTGTTTTCCTTCTCCTATCTTCTGATCTTCCCCGGGAATTCTTTCAACTCTTCCTTCAGGTGAAATTCAAGTTGTGTTTTTTCTTCTTCTAAACTATTGCTCTCATACTCTTCATTATTCACTGCATAAATAAAGGTATTCTCTCTAGTTTTTTCAAAAAATATTTTCTCAGATTCATATTTGTTTTCTTCTTCATATTCATCTTTAGATAAAAAGCTTATTCTTTTTGATTTCAAGAACATTTTATCCTTCCCCTTTGAAAAATATTTATCATTGTCAGCTTTTTCCATCCAAAACCTTCTTAACCTTATATTATCATCATCATTGTCTTCTTCTTTGTTCTTTTGAGGATAGTTAACCAAAAAGTGACCAACGGATCCACACTCAAAACATTTCAAGGGAAGTTTACCCTTGTATTTCCCTGTTCCTCTTTTCACATTCTTAGAAAACAAGGATAAAATTTCTTCAAAATTTTTATATACCTCATCTTCAGAATCAGATTCAACAACATAGTCTTCAATAATAGTATTCTTTTACTTCTCCCTCTTTTTATCCTGGAATGGAATTTCTCTAGCAGCTTTTGTTTTTCCCTTCAAAGTCTTCTCCCTTATCATCTCATAAGTAATGAGGGTGATATGAAAATCATCCAAAGATAATGTTTCAGGGTCCCTGTCCTCTCATGAAGACACTTTAGCATCAAACATTTAAGGTATAATTCTCAATATCATTTCGACAATAATATAATCTTCCAATATTTCACCAAGACATCTGATTGTACTGACAATATCATTTATCCTATTAAATAAATCCCCAACAGATTCAGATTCTCCCATTTTGAAGTCTTCATACTTCAGTCTCCAAATTTGTAATTTATCCTTCTTCACTTTTTTATTTCCTTCATAGATGTTCTTCATTTCGTCTCAAATTCCTTTGGTTGTAGCAACACCTTTTACTCTTAAAAATTCACTCTCCGAAAGAGATGAGAGTAACATATTTTTGGCTCTTCCGTCATTCTCAAGATTCTTCTTATCAACAGGATTAAGAGGAACCTTATCATCAACAGTAGAAAATCCATCTGTTGTAGTTTCAAGAACTTCATATCCAAGAGACATAAGATATGGAATCATTCTTTACTTCTAGATGTGATAGTTCTTTCCATAAAAAATCGGAATTCCCTTAATGTTCACATAATTTAGATTCTCCATCACAACTTCTCTTCAACCACTTCAGTAAAGAATAAACGAAGGGAACATGTCGCTATGATTCCAATTGAAGTTCTCTGATAGGATCCAACTATCACTGAGAGGGGGAGAGGGTGAATCTGTGATATCTTTTTCTTTTTATGTTTCCCCTTTTTGAAACAAGATTTTCCTCTTGTTAAAGAGTTTCTTCCCTGCTGAACACACACAACCACAAGAACACAAGATTAACAAGGTTCACTACTCAACAAGAGTAGCTACGTCCTTGGTATGGTACAGAAAAAATCTAGTACCACAAAATCCACGACAATGAAATCCTTTGATGTGGAATACAATGAGTAGGATATACCCTTACACTCGTGTTGCACATTGAAAACAATACAATAGTGTGTGTTCTCCCTCTTAGCACAAATAGGGTAATGTAATGATTCTATGATTCATAACGAACATTCATAAAACAAATATTTCAAAACAAGTCTTTACTTTCCTACCCAGAAGCTGGTAAGAACATCCTGGTGTAGATAGCTTGCATGCCACTCCCAACTTACATGCATCCCTACTTCCGTGCCTCTTGCTTGTGCGCCTCACTACGTGCGCGCCACCTACATGCGCGCCTTCTCACTACTTGCGTGCCACCATTGATCACAACTCACAACTTGTGCGCCACCTTTGGTTTATACAGAGGAAACTTCTTGAAATCACCTCCATGCATGTGCGCCTTTGGAAACTTTCCTGCCAAAACATGCACGAAAAAACATGTGTGACACCATAATTGTTCACCTTATAAATAACCCACAGCTTGCGCGCCACTTTAGCTTGCGCGCCACCCTCTACTACATGCGCAATCAGAGCCCCCTCTACTACTTGTGCACTGAGAGCTCAAATTTTCCATTAAGTGTTGAGCATGGAAAAATGAGGAGGTGAGTCATCTATTTATAGGAATTTTGGGGAATTGCGTTCCACATACAATTGCGCACTGGTCCTACTTGCACGCCCCTCCATCACTTGTGCGTCGCTTCATCACTTGCGTTCCCTTCCATCACTAGCGGGAAACGTTATTTTCTTTTTCATATTTTTGATATGATTTTGTTGGAATATGACTTTCCCGCAACATACACTTGCATGCCATTTATACATGTGTGCCACTCTTGCACACCCCTCATACTTTCCCCCCAATTTTTGACTTGCGCACCAATCATTAACTTGCACTCCACATTATTTCCTATGTCATTTTTGATGGAATGATCTTGAAATATGACTTGTACTCCACATGAACTTTTGCACCAATACTTGTGTGCCAATACTTGCGTGCCACTCTTGACTTGTACACCACTTTCTTTCCTTTTCCAAAATCACTTCTTTACTCTCTCTACTCCTCATAAGGCTTGCATCACAAGTTCTCCAAACATATAATATTTGTGAAACACAAATCAGAAAAGCATCATCATAGTTTCCAAGTCCTTTATAAAGTGAATTGATTTAGCTTCTTTGACAATAAAAGACAACACTCTATAACAACAAACTTTTCTTACGTACTTATCCGTCCAACTTGGTCCCAACACCAACAGGTATGATAAGGTTTCCACTTCAGGTGCCAAAATTATCATTGTACCTTTCTTCACATTCCATTATCCTTTAAAGAGATACTCGATGAAATCCTCATTCATGAAACTAACTATTATGGTATAATAGTGGATGTGGGCCTTAAAAGTTATCATCCAACCTATATCTTGGATTAAATCATAGAAATCCATGTCCAGCATAAGGGAATTTCATTTCATAACATCTCCATCAATGGATATAGAATATTCTCTACACAAAAAGGAAATTTTTTCTCTTGGACCAAGATGGTTTTGAGGTTTTATCACATAGGGAATCATATCATGTTTTAAGCTCATCAAATCAATAGAATGTGAAGAAATAAAGGAATTTGATGCACCATTATCAAAAAAACCTTCATTATGGTATAATTAAAAAGAACCATACCTCTCACCATAGATTTCCTAGCCCGATCATCCATAATCACCTACTTAGATTTTTATAATTTCTTTTTCATTGCACTTTTTTCCCTGTTGAGATTTCCCTTATAGAGTTTTCATGGTATTCCTAGAATCACCATGGCATGATATATTCTGTTGATGAAACCGATTCTTCTTCCATTTCCCCATTGAAGCATACCACACATGTGATAACTAAAAGTGTCTCAAGAACATGACCTCAGAGGACTGTAATAATATCACTAAAAATGCCTTATCTGGTTGAAATTATGGAATTCTCATGGTGGTGTCATACACTCTTGCTTAATGTAGTCAAAGAAACCACATTGGAAACATCTCACAGTTTTTGTGGGTCTTAGAGGATGGTTCGCTGATCCTTCCATTTCATTCGTATTTACACTCCCACATTGGATGTAGGTTTCCCTCTTCCACTTTCCCATATCCTTAGAGTTACCACTGGTTCCTATTGGTATCAACATTCTTCCTCCACCCATATCTCATGATATTTCCCTTTTATCCACTGTCACTCTATTGACCATCTCTCTATAATCCTTGATATAGAGGAAATAATATCTAAGAGAATCTTCTACCTAAACCTGGATTCAACAATATGTTCCTTCAAGGTTGAACTTTCCATAACCTGAGGTTAAAAGCGCACTAAATTCATGAATTTTCCTTGTGCTCTGGGATATATATATTTTCCTTCTTGATGTTAATGAATTCCATCATTCTTTGAATCCTGAATGTGTAAGGATAGAGTTTTTTTCAACAATTCCACAAAACCATCATAGCCAATGCATTGATCCACTTTATCCTGCACTGCTAAATCACAACACTAGAATTTAAAATCCTCAAGAATATATGTCGCATGATTGACTTTCAGCTCTGTAGGTGTACTAACGAGATTGAAGATATCATTTATCCTATTTTTCCACACCCCTACCTTTTATAGTTCTGAATCACCCTAGAATTTGGGGGGATTTTTCTTTTTGAATTGAATGGAATGATCCACTTTTCAAGGCTCATTTCTCTCGTTCCATGTGTCCAAAGCCTAAAATGATAGGAAAATACTCTGAACCAACTCTTCTTAACATGTGCCTTGGGTTCAACCAAATTACCAATAGCGTCTTTAATTTGGTTTCAATGATGCATACTAGGTTCCATTTTCTAGAAAAACAACAAATTATATAAGTCTCACTCTCTTGAAACTGAAGGCTTAACATTTAAAATTATATAAAATCATTTTATCATGATATTTCTTTCAAAAATCATCATTTATTCATGTTAAAATTCTTGAAAATTTTTATTTTTATTTTAAAAATAAAACCATTTTCAAAATAAAAAATTCCAGCACATTTCTAAAATCATTCATTTGAAAAAACAATCATAATTCTTCAAAATCAACAATTTTAAATAAAATCATAAATCATTAACCAAAATTATGTATGCAATCATAGTGGGAAGTAATTTCTCTAGTGCATGTCTGCTCATATTATTGGATAATCCCATGGAAATGAGATTCAGAAATCATATATGTCTCTCCAAAACACTTATGTACCAAACACCTTTGTAACATGAAGTTTAGCATAAAAATGTTATCTACATATTTTTATACCCTAAATTTCATGTTCTGTAAATCCTACTCCTCTATATGATTCCAACTAAAGTAATGGACATGAATCAGTTTAACTCCAAGACCTAAAACCAATACCATGTCAATGGTCAGTTATTAAAGAAAGATATTCATAAGGACCAAGATGATACCACTAGTTTGAAACAAAATTTTTGGACCAAACAAAACAAATACCATTTGTAATGTCCCACCCCTCCTCATTAGCTTGAAAATTATGTTGAAAATTTCTTGGAATTATGTGACATTTACAATATTCCAAAAGGTGGTAATAAATATTTTGAGCTTCATTTACAATTTCGGGGAAGATTTTGTCATTGATAATAAGTACCCAACCAAAAAAACCATGACTAGATAAAATACTACATGAAACATGATAGAACAAAATAAAACCCCAACATTTCATTTATATCAATCCAACCAAAGATTGTCACATCAAAATACCAACATTTTAATCTCCAAAGACAACTACATGACTACCAATCTTCTCATGTTCCATGCTCCAACTCCACAAAATTTCCCTACTCTCACAATGTAGTGCTAAATATGTGTGATACTTCACCTTTTCTTATGTCCCAATCGATGAAATCTGGAAAATCTCCAAATTTCCAAAACAGGGGTGAGTAATAAAACTCACCAGGATTTCCCTAATGACATCCCTAATCATTCCAATAGGATAGAACATGTTAGATACATTTTTATATAACAATGTATATAAAAAATCAAAAAATATTTTAACTAAATATAAAAAAGTGCCAATGTAAAATAGTTTTCTCAAACAACACCAATTTCCATGGGAAACAACTAAAAAAAGTTCCAAAATAATTTCATTAATTATACTTTGACATACCCTATTCCAATCCAAACATCAACACATATACACATGCATTATTCATTTTGAATGTTCTATACTCAAGAGAAGTTTCTCATCAATCTTCTACATTTTCATAAGGAAATTAAGTCTCATGTTCCATTACTCATTTGGCACCGAGCACAATGTCAAATTTTAATGAAGCCTCGTATTGCAAAATGAACATACCCACCAAGTATGCCCAACAAACATACCAATATAATCCATCAAGAACAATTTCTATAAAATAACATTTTTATTGAAAACCAATTTTCTATAAACCATATCAAGAAACTATACTGAAATGATCATTTTAAATCACTTATCAAATCTCTTTTCGTAACCAAATACCACAACTCTATAGTTTCACTAAAATCCATAAATCATAACAGAATAGGATTTATAACATGATTTGAACCACAATTTGACAATCAAAATAATGAAATTAAACCAATTTGAAACTAATTCTTCATGTTCAAAATAGTGGAGTTGAGAGTGAACAACCCAACCTTGAGAGTTTTGAGAAAAACAATAAATGAAATAAAGAACATATATGAAACTGGGTTAAATCTCCACAAACATGCCTCATATATCTTCCCATTTCATAATCCAAGCCCAATCTAATCATATTTGGAATCCATAACTTATATCTACCCACATCAGGCATATATATAATAATTTGAGAGAGAGGGTGAAGTAGACCTAACAAAACAACCAAGAACGATCACTTACCGCACGAGTCAGGCTTCAAAGCACCACAAAATGGCTTCATCTCTCTTAAAATTTTATGGAGATAGATTATATAACCATTGAGGGTAGAAAATACTAAGTTAGTTCCATTTTTCAGAAAAATAAAGAATTCATCAGTGAATATCAGTTAGATCCACAATTTAAGGATCTAACTATTGAACCGCGTATGGTTTAGTCGCACGATTAAGAAAACTATGCACTAACCATGCTCATTCCTTTTAAATAATAGACACCTCTCATGGTATCCTTATATGGTTCCCAAACTGTGTGCCAACTATGATAAAGCCATTATCTCAAATAACTATAGGCACTGTTTCAAAGCATACAATTTCTCCTTGGAGGACGCATGATGTGGCAATACCATGTGTCACATGTGCGTCTTCCCTTTTTCCATGTACCACTATTCTTGATTTCAAATAGTTGTTTCATGTGTTTTAAAAACCATTTTCCAACCATTTATCTAAAAAAAATTCCCAAAAACCCTCTAGAAGTTCTCTAAACTTTCCAAAACTCCACATATATATGTTACATATTTAAAAAGAATAAAGAAATGATTACTTACATGAAACTGGGGGGTTCCACAACCAATGAAGTGACAAGCCTATTTTTCAACTCTTCGAAGGAATACTCACATTAACTGTGCTAGATAAATTTTTCTACCTTTTGAGTCATCTAGTTTAGCTGGGTTTATAAATCATGATATGTTTTTCACAGATCATCATTAATATGTTCCTAGTCCAGGGAATGTACGGATCTCCATTAAAGATGTTTTCTAACGTCACTATTCAATTTAATTTTTCTTGTAAGGTTCCGCAAATATTCATTTTCTTGGTGATATCATGCTCAAAAAATGATATTTCCCCTATACAAAACTCATAGTTTCAATACATTGAATAAATTTTAACCATTCTAAAAGTCTTCAGCGTAGTATTCAAATTATCATCTTATTCCTCCTTAATCTTGGAGTATATAAAAATATCATTAATAAAGAATACCAAATATTTATTAAGTTAACATCTGAAAACTCTATACACTAATTCCATGAAACATAATAGAGAATTAGTGAGTTTGAATGGAAACACTATGAAATCATAGTGTTTATACCATGTTTGAAATGAATTATTAGCAATATCTTCCTTCATCACATTTTATTGGTGATATTCTAACCAAAGGTCCACCTTAGAGAAATTCATGTCCCCAGATAAGGGATCATGAAAATCATCTATCTATGTTCGGGTATACTTGTTATTTATCGGGGGATTATTTTGAGATCATGGTAATCAATGTTGTGCCACACCGATCCATCATTCTTTTAGATAAAGAGGAGTATAACCCCCATGGTGTATCACTAGAGTGTATAGAACTCAAGTCCATATTCTCTTGTGACTTCTTCTTCAGTTTTTCAACTCAATGGTGTCCATTGTATATGGTTTCTTTGATATATTTTTATATCCAGGTATAAATAAAATTTAGAACACAACATCTTGGTTAAAATAATGACCGAATCATTATTTAGGGAACACATTAGTGTAGTACCTCATATTGGGAATATCTTATAGAATGATCCACTCCATTTTCTAAATAATTTGAGCTTTAGATACTTTCTCAGAGGGACAAAATACCCTCAAATGATATGATGATTTTGAAGGAGATTCATCCTCCTCCTAACATGTTTATAGAATTGGGGGATGCTTTGGGATATGAAGAGTGATCTTCCTTGGGAAATGTTGATGTTGGATTTGTATAAAGTTGGTCGATCCATGCATAGTATAGAATCAATATCCACCAATGTATTAAAAACTCACTTGGTGGTTCAATCCCAATAATGTTTAGATGGGAAGATTTATAAACATTGGGGAAAAAATTTCCCCATTTTTGTTCTCCAAGATAACTCATTCTCTATATTCTAAGGTTGTTTTTGAATAGTTTTACTAAACATGGAAGAAATTAAAGAATCTATTAAAATAGAATAAAATAGTACATATTCTATTATTGAATGAATGACCCTCATACCTATCACCACATTATTTTTAGACTATACTAAAGCTGTAGTGGAAATATATTCCCTTCTTTGGATCCTTGGATGTTTTAGGTGTTTATTTCCACTAAAAACCCTTGTTTTAAGTAAATTTTTCACATAATTCAAATATTACATGCATTTGGATCACTACACAACATGATGAGTTTTTATCTGAACCTTAACATTTTCTTCCAAATTAGTGGGATTCATCATATCCCTTCAACGGTTATTATCTAAATACCTCATTCCTCCCTATTTGACTCATTTCTTTGTTCCCTTATGATAGTTCTTAGTATTCTTCTTCCCTCAATTTTGGCACATCTGATGTCTGATTTTATTTCCATCATGGGATTTGTATATTGATCCTGCCATATTGAACACCATTTTACCCTTATTATATGTGATTCCATGAGACCACTGAGGGTCTTTAATCTCTATTTCATTTATGAGGGAACAATATAGGATTTCCCCATAACTATCAAAGTCTCAGTTTTCTACTTTTTTAAAGACATTATTTTAGTGAGAAAAATATGTGATCCACCTTGTTTTATGTATTCTTGACTAATTCCAAGAAGTTTCCTAAAATCCTTGTGAATGATTCCTCATATTCACCTATATAATCTTGTTCCTATTGATTTATTAAAAGTAACTCTGATTCCATGATGATATGGAGGGGTCAAGGAAAATATTTATAGAAAACTATTTTCATAAATTACTCCCAATCTATGGAATCAATTTCCTCTTTGGACTTTGTGATCTTGATCAGTGTCCACTACTAATTATCTTCCCCATAAAAACAATAGACTGACAACACACCTTTCTCTTCTATTAATACATGGAGTATAGATAATATATTCTCAATAATTATAATCCATTCATATGAGAGGATGGAATCATATGATCCACTAACCATGGGATCCCTTCATTACATGAAGTATTCGACCGCAACTTAATATTTTTTAGAGAAGTCGGTCCTTCCACATGAGTTAATTATTATTCATAACAAGAAATTGTTGAGTAGGTATAGTCACGATTTTCTGAGAACCCATTCCCATAATATTTGGCATTTCATTAGGTTAATCATCACATTGTCTATCACATCCATTGTTTGCACCATTTCTCAAATTTCTATACATTATCTAAGAAAAAGAATGTAAAATTTGGGGGTAATTAGTCTTAGCTAATAATTATACTAAAAATATACTTTAAACATAAAATAATAAAATTTAAAATGAAAATTATATCCTAACATGTGATTCCCTATGTTCCAATCTAGGTGATCTATGGAGTTAGAATTATCCCTATGGTTCTTAATAATGTTTTCTCGTCCAAATCCCCAAAAATAACTATATTGTGATCTAATAATAACTATGGTGTCCCTATCCTTTTACACATATTATTACATAATTTTAATTTTAGTTAACCATCAAATACAGTCCAAGTATCCTAAAGTATATTATATTTGGAATATTAGGAACATAATTAAACAAAATGAAATTGAAATACAACATAATTTATTTAATCTTAAAAATCATATCCTAACATCCTTTGAACCATTATAAATGAATAAGATACCATTGGGAATAAATGAAAAAAGGGATAACCTAAAAATCCTATAAAGGGTACAACCACAAGAATAAAGAATAGTGCATGGGTTAGAAAGAATTACATGATTACATAAAAAGTCATGGAACATGAATAAATGTATGGAATCCTAACATATAGATCATGGAATCATTAAAATATCGAATCATAGGAATGTGGAAAAAACATAAAATATGACATAAGCATGATTTTTGGATAATCACAAAGAACTATTCACATAGGAGAGCATGACTCAAGGATAACCACCAAGACCATTGCACATAAAGGATCATCAGTCAAGGTGTCACACACGGTTTTTTTCTGTCTTTGTATTGATCCGACCCATTAGAAATCCTGATCCTCTTAATAGGTATTTTATGAGATGAATCTTGAGTTTTGAAGTTTCATATATGTCTAAACACCATAATTTGGGATCCCCATTGCTTCTTTAGGAGTTTTTGAAGAAAGGGTGGTTACTTCATGATTTGGGCCAATCGTGAGCCCATTCCCAGTTTTAAAAACTGAATTTGTTTCTTTTATAACTCTTTTTTTTCATCCTTTTTCACCCAATAAACTTCTCACATGTCCTATACTGATATATTAAAATTTATTTATCCTATTGGACCCATTAGAAATTCGTAAGCCGGGTCAATTTGGGTTACTTATTTAGGTATTGGGCCAGCCCAGGAGCCCATTTCCTATTTTAAAAAAATGATTTGTTTCATTTATATATATTTTTTTTAATATTTTTCGGTGATACCACCTCCCACAAGAAGCCAATATCCCTATCCTCACCCCCAATATCGTTTTTTCCTCTTTGGAGCTCATATGGGTTGCGTAAGAGGGCGCAAATTCTCAGGATACCTCAAATCGTCCAGATTTGACAAGGTAAATTGTATCATTCATAAATTAATAAATTCGTACTCTTTTGGCCCCCAATTTTCATTCCCTGGTTCTTCCAGATCTTAGGAGTCTCTCCATGAATTTTCAAGCCATTACCTTCCCTCTAGGGTTGCAGATCTAATGGAAGACGAAGAGTTTTCTAGGGTGAAAGGTGAGATTCCTTCTCCTTTCTCCTTCCACTTCCCCCTCCTTTCATTATTGCTTTGATTTATATTGTACCCTAGTCTTTATAGACATATGGTTTTTTATAAAATGTTTTTTGATGGGTTTTATGTTTGTTTAGGTATGTTATTTATAGTTTTAGGGTTTATAAACCCGCGGCGGGTGATTTCGGGTGTGCGTTTCAATTACGCCAAAGATTTGAGGTAGGATATCCCTTTCACATGCTTTTATCATAGAAGTTTCATCATTTTAATATTATCCTATACTGATATAAATGTATATTATTGTTTTAAATCCTTTTTATAATTTTCTTGGTGTGCAAAGTCGTTGTTTAATAACTGTTATGTGAAAGGTAGTGTTGTTTTTTCATGAAAGTAATCAACAAGTGTTTGTTTAAATGTTCCATTATCATTGAAAATATTTTGTGAGGTTTATAATCTGGTTTATGGTATTTTTAACATGTTACAGTATTTTTTATGAAAATATGACATTCAATTGGTTTTTTATTCCTTTTCATGTACATAAAATAAATTTTTTTGTTTAAAAAGGGCATGACATGTGTTCGGTAAATTGCCCGGTTGGCTTTTATGTGTGATGTGTGATTTAAAAGTTATTTGGTTGGATGTATAAAGGAATTGGAAGAATTATAAATGGTATTTTTGGGTACTTATATTGATTTCCAATTTGGATTCTTTTTTACAAATAAGTGGATTTTGATTTATAACATATTTTGGCCGGAGTTGCAAAAAAAATGGACCGTTTCACATCTTTACAAAAATGGTTGTGTTTTGAAAATGTAACCTGAGTATTATAAGAGATTTATGAATGTGGTTTTCTTCCATAAATGATTTTTATACAGATCCTTAATAAAATTAAAATTCATACCTTCATCAATGGTTAGTTTTGAGAAAATGTTTAAAGGCACGTTTGTCATTTCCTAGAAACGAAGGAGTGTTTTACTTGTATATAACAAGTTGTGAAATTGGGATTGTTTTATGGTCCATTAAATGATTTTATTAAATGTTTATTGGGCTGAAAAATATGATTTTTTTTGTTTATGATGTGTGTTTATAATTTAAAGAATGTTTTTTAAAGAGTTTTATGTGCAAAGCCTCAATGCACTTCATGAAATTGTTTTACCAAAATATTTAGCGGTTTGTTGATTAGTGTAAGAAATGTGAAGAAAGATTATGGGATGTTTGTGTTTTTATGGTTTTTGAATGGAATGTGAATGTGAAATGTGTATTTTATAATATGTGTAACTTGATTGAGCACTAAAGGGAATCCCGGGTATCTAGGTGGGCAGACGTGTACTAGTATGCTAGTTATTTTGTGGGGGTTGGCCCCTATTTCACGTAGCAAGTTTGACGATGAAAACACTAACTAAACTATGATGATGATGATGATTGGGGACCACTAGGTTATGGGTATGTTCCCTACTAGTGGCTCGTCCACGAGAATAGATATTTATTATGGTTACTTTCACCGAGATACGAGGTACCTGGGGCTCACAACTAACTAGTGCCTAGGGGTATTCCTGTGACTAGTGCTCATTGGCTATTTTGTACTCACCGTCGGCATACGGTGTGTTTGGTTGGTAAATTCAGTAGTATGTGTTATTTATTTGAATGTTAAAATTATTTAAATCAGCCCTCTTGAAAACTATTTTCATTTTGAAGTTTCACCTCTTTGAAAATAATTGTTACTTGCATTTTTGTTTGTTAAACATGCATGTTTTTGTCTGATAATTATTATAGCATGGAACCTCATTTGAAAACCATACTTACATATCTTGAATTTCAAACTATAAATTGATGTTTCATTTATTTTAATGGAATGTTCATTGAGAATAGAATATCGGGCTAACCTATTGAGTTTTAATACTCACGCCTATAGTCTTCTTCTTTTTTATCCCTTGTGCAGGTTTCATCTTTAGTTCGATCACCTTGGGAGACTTTTGATCATTGTGTTGGAGAGTGACCAGAAGTGTCACATGGAGTTAGTTTGTCATTGGTATTGATAATTTGAGTTTTTTTTTTGTTCTACCTTTAGTTTCTTGTATAAAAAAATATTTTGTTCAATTTTTATATAAATTCATTTTGGGTTGTCCGTTTATTTCCGCTATTTGTTTGATTGTCTATATATGGGAGAAATCATTCCCCTGTGTACTCTATTGATGCCCTTGGTGCTTGTCACCATCCCGAGAGGATCGGGAACGCCTCTCGGGACTTGTCGTGGGCTGGCCTGGGTGACCGGTTCAGGGTCGACTCAGGCTGGTTCATGACAAAATGGTATCAAAGGAGGTTGGCTCTTAGCGGAACTTTCTTTTTAGAGTGCCCTTGTTATTTTGGGGATGTCAAGGTAGATGGAGTAGTATCGTTGGGACTTGAGGGGTAAGTGCATGAAAAGCGTCGCGAACTCTTTCTTATTCTAATCCTTAGGTTTCCAAGGGAGTACAGTTTTATTAGTGTCCTTTGTTCTGGTTTATTTTTTTTTGGTGTTGGGATATTGCAAGGGGAGTCTGACTAATGGCCTCCGTGAGCTCACAGGGCCTGGCAAGCCATGTGGAGCTGGGGAATGGTCCTAATAAGTCTCTCTGTGTTGGTGTTGTGTTTGGCATATGGCCGCCAACCATATGGTCAAGTCACCCACTGACACTAGTTCCCTTTTTTGGGTCTCTTGAACCTTTCTTGAATTCTGAATTTTTGTATTTAAAATCCTTGTGTGAGAATTGTGGAAATGGGTTTTAATGTAAGGATTAGATTTTGAAAAGTGAAAAAAGGGGGTTTCAATAATTAAATTGAATAATGGTTTTGGAAGGTTGTGTTTTTGTGAAAAAAATTGGGGGAAGCAGAAATGATTTAAAGGGATTGGATTATCCATATTCTAAAATTGTGGTTTGTTGAAATAAAATGTTTTTAAATTGTGAATAATTTTAAAGTGATTCTGGATATTTTTTAAAATGGGGTATTTTAGGATGTTAAAATTTTTTTGAATTGGATAAATTAGTTTTGGAAATTGGTTTTGATCGGTTGGTGTTTTACTACAAACGGTATTGGTCTCAATGGACCTCAGATTATAAAAATATACATTGCTGATTTTTTTTAAAAAAAAATGGGAAGGGGTTGTTTGGAGTGCCTTGATTATTTAAAAAGTTTTTTTAAAATTAAAAGGGGTAGGTTTTTGAGAAAATGGTTCTTAATGAATTGTGGTTTTTTTGTGGAATATGAAAAGGGTTTTTCACTTGGTGGTTGGTGTTCCTTTTGAAGGTACATGATTTTTGGAATGATGTTGTTTTGTTTTAGCCTTTGGTGTTTTCATGAGTGCTCACATGCATGGTTTTATTTATATCTGGAAGGATGAAATATATGGTATGGTGGTTGGGTGCCTGGGGTGGCATGGAAATGTGCATGTGGGTGAGACTTGATGAAACACCATTGGTGAATGTTGAAACCCCCCAAGTTAGATTGTTTTTCAAAAGTGTTTTGAGTTGAAAAATGTTGTCTTTTTTTATAAACCAATGGTTATGTGGCCCGTTTTTTTTCTATGTTGTAGAAGAGTTGTTTATTCAGTAAGCTCCCTTGTGATCTACAATTCATACTCTTGTTGTATCTTGAGATGATATCTTGTTGGTGTCTTGGTTTTGGAGAAATTTTCCTTGGGTTTCTAAATATGTGTTTGATGTTGTGATGTGGCCAGGGATAGTTCTCCGTTGGAAATATTTCCTACTGATCAACCTAAGGATTCATTTCAAATGTTAAATCCACCTCTTTTGATGATGCCTCAACCTGTTTGTTGGAATAGACAGTAGTTTGGGATCTATTAAAAGTGTTTCTAGGTCGTGATAATTCTTTTGGACAGAGCAGTTGTGTTCGGTGATGTTGATGTGTTTCGTCTAATTCCTCGTCTATTATGCCCCTCATTTAGAGTGATAAGGAATTTTGATATGTATCTATGAGTTCCTATTTAGATGAAGGTTTTTGTTTGGTGATCAAGTGTGGTTTTTTTTGAGTGGTGTGATCCTTATCACCTAACTGCAGTGCAGAAAATGCTTCAAGAATCAGGGCTCTAGCCATAGGCCTCGGAGTGAAGCTTTTCACGTAGTCAGGAAATCAACAGAGGTGTGGAGTGCTAGATTAAGATCCTTACTCCTCTTTTTGGTAAGTTAGTTACTATGTGAATGTTTTGGTTCCTCATTTCTATGAATTTCCCTTTGTCGCAACAAGCGTGGTGGACTTAACCCCTCACACAGTGTCTATGGTTATTCCTTCATGGATGTGGGTTTTCAATCAATGTCCCTGTGTGGACCGCCTGTAAAAATCAGGTGTAGTATTGGTGTTACCTATTCATAGGTGGAGAGTTTTGGGTAGTTTATTTGTTTCTTTTGTGGTTTCAGTGGCCAAATTATTGGGTCCCCTACCATCCCATCCCCAAGTGACGGGGGTCCAGAATTGTGTTGAATGTGTCGACCAAGTTATTCTCCCATCCATTTGGGAGTGGGTGGTTTATATGTTCATGTTGTAACTCTATTAACTTGGTATAGTAGGTTTTTGTAGGAGGGTTTTTTTTGGGCTTGTGTGAGTGAGTCCCAACTCTAGCTCATGTTCAATTCTTTCCTATTCATTGCTAGTTGGTTTCTAATGGTGAGGAGACCCACCATGGGTCTCCTGGATTTTCAACCTAAGAACATTTCTAGGTATAGTTGATTCTTAATGGTGGGGAGTACATTCTGGAATCCTTAGGGGTTGTTTTTTTTTCAGCTGGAAAGTGTTATGGCTTTCCGGGGCGGAAAGTTTTAATGGTGGGGAGAATTGTCACACACGGTTTTTTTTCTGTCTTTGTATTGATCCGGCCCATTAGAAATCCCGATTCTCTTAATGGGTATTTGATGAGATGAATCTTGAGTTTTGAAGTTTCATATATGTCTAACCACCATAATTTGGGATCCCCATTTCTTTTTTAGGAGTTTTTGAAGAAAGGGTGGTTACTTCATGATTTGGGCCAACTGTGAGCCCATTCCCAGTTTTAAAAACTGAATTTGTTTCTTTTATAACTCTTTTGTTTTTCATCCTTTTTCACCCAATAAACTTCCCACTTGTCCTATACTGATATATTAAAATTTATTTATCCTTTTGGACCCATTAGAAATTCGTAAGCCGGGTGATTTTGGGTTACTTATTTAGGTATTGGGCTAGCCCATGGGCCCATTTCCTGTTTTAAAAAAAATGATTTCTTTCATTTATATCTTTTTCCTTTTTTAATATTTTTCGGTGCTTCCACCTCCCACCAGAAGCCAATATCCCTATACTCACCCCCAATATCGTTTTTTCCTCTTTGGAGCTCATATGGGTCGCGTACGAGCGCGCAAATTCTCATGATACCTCAAATCGTCCAGATTTGACAAGGTAAATTGTATCATTCATAAATTAATAAATTAGTACTATTTTGGCCACCAATTTTCTTTACCTGCTTCGTCCAGATTTTAGGAGTCTCTCCATGAATTTTCAAGCCATTCCCTTCCCTCTAGGGTTGCAGATCTAATGGATGATGAAGAGTTTTCTAGGGTGAAAGGTGAGATTCCTTCTCCTTTCTCCTTCCTCTTCCCCCTCCTTTCATTATTTCTTTGATTTATATTGTGCCATAGTCTTGATAGACCTAGGGTTTTGTTATAAAATGTTTTTTATGGGTTTTATGTTTGTTTAGGTCTGGTATTTATAGTTTTAGGGTTTATAAACCCGCGGCGGGTGATTTCGGGTGTGCGTTTCAATTACGCCAAAGATTTGAGGTAGGATATCCCTTGAACATGCTTTTATCATAGAAGTTTCATCATTTTAATATTATCCTATACTTATATTATTGTATATCATTGTTTTAAATCCTTTTTAAAATTTTCTTGGTGTGCAAAGTCATTGTTTAATCACTATTATGTGATAGGTAGTGTTGTTTTGTCATGAAAGTAATCAACAAGTGTTTGTTTAAATGTTCCATTATCTTTGAAAATATTTTGTGAGGTTTATAATCTGGTTTATGGTATTTTTAACATGTTACAGTATCTTTAATGAAAATATGACATTCAATTGGTGTTTTATTCCTTTTCATGTAGATAAAATAAATTGTTTTGTTTAAAAACGGCATGACATGTGTTCGGTAAATTTCCCGGTTGCCTTTTATTTGTGATGTGTGATTTAAAAGTTATTTGGTTGGATTTATAAAGGAATTGGAACAATTATAAATGGTATTTTTGGGTACTTATATTGATTTCCAATTTGGATTTGTTTTTACAAACAAGTGGGTTTTGATTTACAACATATTTTGGCCGGAGTTGCCAAAAAAATGGACCGTTTCACATCTTTACAAAAATGGTTGTGTTTTGAATATGTAACCTGAGTATTATAAGAGATTTATGAATGAGTTTTTCTGCCATAAATGATGTTTATACAGATCCTTAATAAAATTAAAATTCATACCTTCATCAAATGTTAGTTTTGAGAAAATGTTTAAAGGCTCGTTTGGCATTTCCTAGAAATCAAGGAGTGTTTTACTTGTATATAACAAGTTGTGAAATTGGGATTGTTTTATGGTCCATTAAATGATTTTATTAAATGTTTATTGGGCTGAAAAATATGATTCGGTTTGGTTATGATGTGTGTTTATAATTACAGAATGTTTTTGAAAGAGTTTTATGTGCAAATCCTCAATGCACTTCATGAAATTGTTTTACCAAAATATTTAGCGGTTTGTTGATTAGTGTAAGAAATGTGAAGAAAGATTATGGGGTGTTTGTGTTTTTATGGTTTTGGAATGGAATGTGGATGTGAAATGTGTATTTGATAATATGTGTAACTTGATTGAGCACTAAAGGGAATCTCGGGTATCTAGGTGGGCGGACGTGTACTAGTATGCTAGTGATTTTGTGGGGGTTGGCCCCTGTTTCGCGTAGCAAGTTTGACGATGACAACACTAACTAAACTATGATGATGATGATGATTGGGGACCACTAGGTTATGGGTATGTTCCCTACTAGTGGCTCGTGCATGAGAACGGATATTTATTATGGTTACTTTCACCGAGATACGAGGTACCTGGGGCTCACAACAAACTAGTGCCTAGGGGTATTCCTGTGACTAGTGCTCATTGGCTATTTTGTACTCACCGTCGGCATACGGTGTGTTTGGTTGGTAAATTCAGTAGTATGTGTTATTTATTTGAATGTTAAAATTCTTTAAAGCATCCCTCTTGAAAACTATTTTCATTTTGAAGTTTCACCTCTTTGAAAATAATTGTTACTTGCATTTTTGATTATTAAACATGCATGTTTTTGTCTGATAATTATTATAGCATGGAACCTCATTTGAAAACCATACTTACATATCTTGAATTTAAAACTATAAATTTATGTTTCATTTATTTTAAATGAATGTGCATTGAGAATATAATATCGGGCTAACCTACTGAGTTTTAATACTCACGCCTATAGTTTTCTTCTTTTTTTAACCCTTGTGCAGGTTTCATCTTTAGTTCGATTACCTTGGGAGACTTTTGATAATTGTGTTGGAGAGTGACCAGAAGTGTCACATGGAGTTAGTTGGTCATTGGGATTGATCATTTGAGTTTTTGTTTTTGTTCTACCTTTAGTTTCATGTATAAAAAAATATTTTGTTCAATTTTTATATAAATTCATTTTGGGCTGTCCGTTTATTTCCGTTGTTTGTTTGATTGTCTATATATGGGAGAAATCGTTCCCTTGTGTAATCTATTGATGCCCTTGGTGCTTGTCACCATCCCGGGAGGATCAGGAACGCCCCTTGGGACTTGTCGCGGGCTGGCCTGGGTGACCGGTTCAGGGTCGACTCAGGCTGGTTTGTGACACAAGGGTTAACACAAAACCATTGAACATGGGGGAGAGTTTGTTGAGGTTAACCACAATCACCATTGGACATGACATCTCATGAGAATAAACATTAACCAATGAATTGGAGACCTATCTGGGCACACCCATCATAAATTTTGGATGAATATGTGTTCCACATGATGAATCATACATATGGAATTAACCATAAACATGAGGGTTTCCCACATAATTAAATTGGTACCGTAGTCTTGTCATAGGGCATAAAAAATGGGTGTATCATAAAGGTGTCCATGAGATAATGGATTTAAATCATAAATTTACATTAACAAGGGAAAATAGGTATAAAAAGGTATGTGTTATCAGAATTATGTCGAAATTTTAAAAATATTTTTTTATGAATATTTAGAAAGAAAACATTTTAGTGTAGTTTAAGGAAAATATTAATGATTCTTTAGAAAGAAAAAGGATGAATTATTTGTCTAAAACTATAAATGATGAAAGACAATTTTTCATGATTAAATTAGTTATTTTAGAAAAATAATTACAAATTAAAATATATTATCGCCATCACATGAAAATGAGTAATAGATCAGGATGTTCCCTTTAATCAGGGTTCCTTATCAGGAATAATTTAGAATGGAACCATTTTAAAATAAGTATATCCCCAAAAAAGAAGGTTGAAATGGTATAGATGTAACATCCCAGGTAAATGAAGAATAATATATTTTCATATTTATTAATATTTTTGAATTAAATATTAATTTTACTTTAAATGGGATGCTATGTTTGATAGCGTACCTGATACGCAACAACGGGTTTCTTTGAAATCTTACGTTGCACACTAATAATATAATTTTATTATTTTAAATGGTAATTAACTCCTAGATATTGTATTGGTGGGAATGAACAAAACTATCTACAATATGATTATATATTTTTGTTAAATTTAGTTACATCTATCCAATAAAAGTTAGAGGCATAAAATGTGAATGAATCTAATTTTAAGCATAATTTACATTAAAAGGTTTATTTAACAACTTTTGATAGAGAAAAATATTTAAATATTGCTTTGTTCACTTTAATAAATTATAATTGACCAAATAAAATCCTTATTTAGAATGGGGACTTCAAAATATACTCTGTGTAAATTTTTTGAATTTTTCGGATAAAGTTCTTTTTTAATGAATAGTTTAAATATTGTATTTTAATTCAAAACTATGATTTAATCTAATTTATTTATATGGTTATATTATCTTTATAATAGGTTTTACAGTTTAATTAGAATATATTTTTACCATTTAATCTAATTTTTTTCATTGGAATTAATTTCACTTTGAAATTGGATATAAACGAGATTCAATCTTTTGATAGTTATTGTTTCTTAAAAACACGCTATTTGTTTGGATAACGGGAATTAATTTTAAAATTAATTAATTCCACTTCTATATTTTTAATTTGGAAAAATAGACAAAATTTGTTAATTTGGAATATCAAATATAGCATAGGCTGATGTTTTGGTATTTTTCCGAAAAAACATCAACTTTTGGTGAATAGTGAAACCACTTAGTAGTAGTTAAAAAAAGTACTTTTTCAGTTAAATGAAATTTTACCACTTATGTGAATTGAATTTTAAAAATATGACATACATGGTTGTTATCAAGAGGTAAATTTTGGTTCAATAAGATGAAAATGATTTTTCGTGAATAGTAACTTTTGACTTTTATTTACCGCAGTTAAAGGTAAATAGGGTAATTCAAGGTAAAAAGAGTATTATAATAATTCCAAATTACCTTAACACATGTCCTAACCTTATTGTATGAGTAATGGCTGACCATGGTAATCGTTGGATTTATTTTTGGACACCATAGTGCCACTTATGAAGGATAATGACAATTTAGATTAATTAATTTAATGTAAAGGAAAAAATGGCATAAACAAAAATCTCTTAGTAAATTTATTTTAATATGGTGTTAAATAACGAATATTTTTGTCTATAAATATTAATTGGAAATATAAAAATATTTCCTACATATTTTATTTTTTATAATTTTTAGACATCAAATAAATTAAATTATTCATGACACAATAATGATGCAGTATTTACCACATTTATAATTGATTTAAATAAATAAGATTATAATTCTTAAAATATTATCCAAAACCTGTCCAATTCCTATTGGATGATAATATATCGACCATGAGTCATCTTATCTTCGACAATAATTTTTTTTGGACCTTTAGAAACCAAATATAATTATTTTATAAAATAATATTTTCACACTTTCATAAAGAGATCATCCTCTCCCTTATAAAAGGAGACCACTTCTATCCAATTATTCACACCTCTAAAGCCTTTTGGATCATCCAAAATCTTCCCAATTAATCTCCCTACATCCCTCTCCTCCTTCTAGAGGTCTTACCTTAGGCAGAAGTAACTTCAAGAAGTCCTCTGGTTTAAACCAAAGGGAGTTACCTAAATTAAAGGTAACAGTTTCACTTAAATTGTTTTCTTTTATTTTACTAATACAACACATAAACTCTTTTTACTCCTTTATTCTGTAAAAAAACCAGTATAATCAATATACAAGGATGTTTTTATGAGAATTATTCGAACTACACTTACACACACCTCCATCTAATAGATTAAGAACATAATGTTTATGTGCATGGAAAACTAACGCCTCACAAAACGATGATTGTTCAAATATCTCCAACCGCCTCTCATGGTGGACATTATGATGGAAATGTATTTATATATGATATATATTATTTTTATGTTTTCTTTGTGCTTCTTTATTTTCCATTTATATAACACGTTTATGGTTTCCATAGTGGGTAAATACGATAATCTCATTTGAGGAAGTTCGGACTACCGCCCCCTCAAAGTGATGTGACTCGTTAATGCCTTATGTGCGATGTATAAAGTATAGAGTGAATAATATTTTATATGATATTATAATGGAATTATAATATTCCTATGTATCATTATGTTTTAATTCAATGAAAATAAGAAAATAGAAATTAAAGTAGCGTTCATACATACGTACGGCTTACCATCTCCATGAACAGTGCATTTTATTTCGTACCTCCAAATGTTATATACTATTATAAATACATGTATCTAAATTTATATAATGGATATATATGATTTATATGATATCTAAATAATGAATTTCATTCTGGATATAATAAACTATTGACAACTTGTAAATATAAGGTGTTTATTTTTTACTCAAGTACCAAATATCGACAAAATGAATGTTATTAACTTAAATGATTAAATAAGGTTTATAACATGAAAATAAGTGATATAAAAGGAATAATAAACTTGAAAAATGTTCTTAAGTAGGTAGAAATTAACTTTAGTTTTTTATTCAGGATATTAAAGAACGATCGAGTCAAGTCGGACACGAGGTAAGGGACTTCATCTCAATCTCCTTTCATTAAGGCATGTTTTGTTTTAATACACGACTTCTTTTTATATGCTGTGTAAACACCCTTGACCTTTCAAAGGCAATATTTTTCTATGAAGCATTTTACTAAACAAAAAAAGGAATGTTTCTTATAACATAAGTGGTGACAATGACCTTTTCTGCCTCCGCGAGTATTATTTGATCTTTTGCTTCCTCAACAAGCCGTAATGTTTTTAAAAGAAAATAAATACCATATACTATTTTATATATTTTGGTATTGAAATTGGTTTTTATAATAGATTTGTTGTGTCAATATATTTATGTGATATATTGTGATTGAAATGTGGAAATTTCTTCTTTCCAGTATAAACGGTTTACTTGTTATGATTTTATAATTGTACTTGGACATTTGACGGGTGGTTACGTTATAAACCAAATAACGAGTGGTGTTGTGAATATCAGGACGGGTGGTTATGTTATAACCTCCAGTTCCTTGGGTATGGATGTTGGCTGTATGGCTATTCCATTTAGTGATATGTGTGGAAGTCGACCGCATGGTTATTCCATTTAATTTGTTTATTTCCCAAGTTACCTTAATATTTTATGTGTTCTTTATATGGGTTTTATGGTAATAGTTTGGTTACAAAATGGTATGTATTGATATTTTATTCAATGAAGAGTATTTACTAATTCATAAATGTGAAAAGTATTACATATGTTAAAGTATTCATGGTTTACTTGTTGTTTAGAAAAACTAACAGTTTTACTTCCTAGTGTATCCCTTACTAATCTTTTTATGCCCATCCCATTTTTTTGAAATGTTTTTCAAAGGACATAATGTGGAATAGGGTCAAGGATGGGATCAAGGAAAAGTCATGTTGTCTTAAACATGGAACTAGACATGGATCTTTTTTTTTCAAGAGTTCATGGTTTGAAAAAAAAATTGAAAATGTGAAGAAGTGTCTACTTTGTATTATTTTTAAATATAATAGTTATGTCCTAGTTCTCTAAAACTCTAAACCTAAAAAGATTCTCAATATGAATTATTCATTTAATTCAATATTATGTAAGGTTTAAGGTCGGGTCCTTATATTTGGTATCATAGGCTGGTATAGACAACTTTAGAAGTTAGGGTATTGTTAAATTAATATCCATAAAGTAATTTAGGTTAATATTGAAATAATATAGCATTTACATATTACCATGATGATTCGTCTATGATATGTCTATGTTAAGAATTATATTTTGTAAAGGAAATAGAGCAGATTTTTTGGGAAGGCATATAGAAGAGAATGACCTTCCGAATCAACAACCAGAGATGGTCAGAATCAGAATTAACAGGTTACTACAGTGATGGCTCAATTGAATCATGTGATAAATGGTGGTTGTGGTTATTGATGATATTTTGGTTTATTCCAAAAGTAAATAAGAACATGAAATTCATTTAAGTGTTGTCTTAAAAACCTTAAAAGAAACTGATTTTTTTTTCAAATTCAGCAAATGTGAGTTTTGGTTACAACAAATTTCTTTCCATGGTGACATTGTTTATAAAAATGGCATAACTGTTGATCCTGACTAAACAAAAGTAGTTGAATAATGGAGAAGACCCACAAATATAACCGAGATCTGAAGTTTTCTTTGCTTAGATGGTTATTACTAGAGGTTTGTTGAAGAATTTTCACGGTTATCTAGTCCAATGACTAAGTTAACTCGAAAAGGTTTTAAGTTCATCTGGACAAAAGAATGTGCTGATTATTTTCAGGAATTGAATAGAAAATTGGCGAATGATCCAGTTTTGGAACTGCCATCCAAAAATGGTGAGTTTGTTATCTATAGTGATGCTTCGTTGAAAGGACTTGGATATGTCCTTATGCAGATGATCAGGTAATTTCGTATACTTCACGTCAGTTGAAACCTCATGAGTTAAATTACCCTATACATGATTTGGAATTAGCTATTGTTGTTTTTTATTTAAAAATTTGGAGGCATCATTTGTATGGAGTGAAGTGTGAAATATATACTGATCACAAAAGTTTGAAGTATATATTCACTCAAAAATAATTGAACATGAGACAGAGGAGATGGTTGGAATTAATCAAGGATTATGATTGCATGATTCATTAACATCTGGGAAAAGAAAATAAAGTTGGTGATTCTTTGAGTCGAAAAAGTAATGATTTATTATCCATGCTAAATTTGGAACGAGATCCTTTGGTTTTTGATTTGATCAAATTTGGAATAGAAGTTGTTGGTGCTGGAAATTCTTCTGTTTTGTTCCATGTGTCAATAAAATCATCTCTATCATACAGAATAAAGAAAGCGCAAGAAAGAAGATAGTGAGTTGAAGAAAAATGTAGAATTGGTTCAGAAGGGTAAGTTTCTTGATTTTAACTTTGAAAATGATTGTTTTTTGAGTTTTGGTAAGAGATTGTGTGTGCCTTGTGATTCAAAGTTGAAGAATGAGTTGTTATGTGAAGCTCATAGTTCCTCGTTTTCATTTCATCCTGGAAATACTAAGATGTACAAAGATCAGCTGGAGTATTACTGGTAAGATGGAATTAAAAGAGATATTGTTGATTTTACTGTGAAGTGTTTGACTTGTCAACAGGATAAAGAAGAGTAGCAGTTACCGACAGGAATGCTTCATCCTCTACCAGTTCTAGAGTGGAAATGGGAAAATATATCCATGGACTTCATAGTGGGATTCCCAAAGACATATTGAGGTAATAATGAAATCATGGTTATAGTTGATCGATTGACCAAATCTGCTCATTTCCTTCCCATTCGAGATACTTTGTCAGTAGATCAACTTTCTCGGTTATATGTTAAAGAGATAATCAGGTTTCATGGAGTTACCCTTTCCATTGTATCTGATTGTGACCCCGGGTTTACTTCTATCTTTTGGAAAGGCCTTCAAAAGTCTATGGGTACTGAATTAAATTTTAGTACAGATTTTAATCCTCAATCAGATGGGCAGTTAGAATGAATAATTCAGACCATATAAGATATGAAATGTGCTTGTTCCACTGGATTATCAGGGAAGTTGGTACCAACATATTTCTTTGGTTGAATTTTCATATAATAACAGTTTTCGTTCTAGTATACAGATGGATCCATTTGAGGCATTATATGGTAATCATAGTTGCACTCCAGCTTTTTTGGATGAAGTAGGTGAAAGGAAGATGATGAGACTAGAATTTGTAGAAGATATGGAGAAGAAAGTTCAGTTGATTCAAAATCACATGAGAATAGCTTAGAGCAGACAGAAAAGTTATGCAGATAATCGAAGGAAGTATCTTTCTTTTGAGGTAGGTGATCATGTCTTTCTTAAAGTTTCTCCATGGAAAAGTGTGATTCATTTTGGTAAGAATAGAAAGTTGAGTCTGAGGTTCATTGGACCTTATGAAATTCTGGAGAAAGTTGGATCAGTTGTGTATAGAGTGTCTTTACCTCCATGTTTATCCTAGCTACACAATTGTTTTCAAGTTTCTATGTTGAAAAAGTATATGCCAGATCCATCTCATGTTTTGGGCCCAGTGGTAGTTCAGTTGGAAAAGAATCTCTATTATAAAGAACAATCTGTCCAGATTCTTGACCATAGAGAGAAAGTGTTTCGGAATAAGGTAATTCACCAAGTAAAGATTTTTTGGAAAAACCATATGCTTTAAGAGGCAACATGGGAATCTGAAAATGCTATGAGGGATAAATACCCCCACTTATTTTGATAAGTGAATAATAATTGCGAGGATGCAATTTCCAAAAGGGGGGAAGGATGTAACATCCCAGGTAAAAGAAGAATAAAAAATTTTCATATTTATTAATATTTTTGAATTAAATATTAATTATACAGTAAAATTTTTTCTATGTTTGATAGCGTACCCGATACACAACAACGGGTTTCATTGAAATCTTACGTTGCACACTAATAATATAATATTATTATTGTAAATGGTTGTTAACTCTTAGCTGTTGTATTGGAATGAATGAACAAAACTAACTAAAATATGAGTATTCATGTTTTGTAAATGTATTTACATCTATCCAATAAAATTTAGAGACTTAAAATGTGAATGAATCTAATTTTAAGCATAACTTACATTAAAAGTTCGATTTACCGTCTTTTAATGGAGAACCCTCTTTAAATATAGTTTTTTCACATTAATACATTCTAATTTTCCATATAAAATCCTTATTTATAATGGGGACTTCAAAATTTACTTTGTGTAAATTTTTGGAATTTTTCGGATAAAGTTCATTTTTTAATGAATAGTGTAAATATTGTATTTTAATTCAAAACTATGATTTAATATAATTTATTTATATGGTTATATTATCATTATAATAGGTTTTATAGTGTAATTAGAATATAGTTTTACCATTTAATCCAATTTTGTTCATTGGAATTAATTTCACTTTGAAATTGGACATAAACGAATATCAATCTTTTGATAGTTATTGTTTCTTAAAAACACGCTATTTGTTTTGATAATGGAAATTAATTTTAAAATTAATTAATTACACTTCTATAATTTTAATTTGGAAAAATAGACATCATTTTTGAATTCAGAATATCAAATATACCTTAGGCTGAAGTTTTTGTATTTTCCTAAAAAAATATCAATTTTTGATGAATAGTGAAACCACCTAGTAGTAGTTAAAAAAACCGACTTTTTCATTTAAATGAAATTTTACCACTTCTGTGAATTTATTTTTAAAAATACGACATACATGGTTGTAATCAAGAAGTAAAATTTTGTTCAATAAGATGAAAATGATTTTTGGTGAATAGTAACTTTTGACTTTAATTTACCGCGGTTAAAGGTAAATAGGGTCATTCAAGGTAAAAGGCGTATTATAAAAATTAAAAATTACCTTAACACTTGTCCTAACCTTATTGGATGAGTAACTGCCGACCATGGGCATTTTGGGGTCTATTTTTTGACCCCATATAGCCTCTTATGAAAGATAATGACACTTTAGATTAATTAATTTAATGTAAAGGCAAAAATGACATAAACAAAAATCTTTTAGTAAATTAAATTTAATATGGTGTTAAATAAAGAATATTTTTGTCTATAAATAATAATTGGAAATCTAAAAATATTTACTACATGATAGTATTTTTTTATAATTTTTAGACATCGAATAAATTATATTATTCATGCCACAATAATGATGCAGTATTTACCTCATTAATAAATGACTTAAATAAACAAGATTATAATGATTAAAATATTATCCAAAACCCATAAAATTCCCATTGGATGATAATATTTTGACCACGAGTCAACTTATCTTCGAAAATAATGATTTTTGGACCTTTAGAAACAGAATATAATTGTTTTATAAAATAATATTTTCACACTTTCCTAAAGAGCCCCTCCTCTCCCTTATAAAAGGAGACCACTTCTAACCAATTAATAACACCTCTCAAACCTTCTGGTTCATCCAACCAATGCCCAATTAATCTGCCTATGTCCCTATCTTCCTCCTAGAGGCCTTACCTTAGGCAGAAGTCACTTCAAGTTGTCCTCTGGTTCAAACTAAAGGGAGTTACCCAAATTAAAGTTAACAGTTTCTCTTAAATTGTTTTCATTTATTTTACTACTCCAACACCTATACTCTTTTTATTCCTTTATTTTGTAACAAAAATAATATCCTTGGTATACAAGGATGTTTTTATGATAATTATTCGAACTACACTTACACACACCTCCATCTAATGGATGAATAACATAATGTTTATGTGGATGGAAAACTAACACCTCACGAAATGATGATTGTTCAAATATCTCCAACCACCTCTCATGGTGGCCATTATGATGGAACTGTATTTATAAATGATATATATTATTTTTATTTTTTCTTTATTCTCCGTTATTTTCCATTTATATCACACCTTTATTGTTTCCATAGTGGGTAAATATGATAATCTCATTTGAGGAAGTGCGGACTACCACCCCCTCAATGTTATGTGACTCGTTAATGACTTATATGAGATGTAAAAAGGATAGAGTGAATAATATTATATATGATATTATACTGGAATTATAATATAACTATGTATCGTTATGTTTTAATTCCATTAAAATAAGAAAATATAAATGAAAGTAGTGTTCATGCATACATACAGCTTACCATCTCCATGAACAGTGCATTTCATTTCTTACCTCCAAATGGTATGTATGATTATAAGTACATGTATACACATGTATATACGGGATATATATGATATATATGATATCTAAATAATTAATTTCATTCTGGAAATAATGGACTATTGACCACAAGGACAACTTGTAAATATAAGGTGTTCATTTCTTACTCAAGTACCAAATATCGACAAAATGATTGTTATTAACATAAATGATTACAATATGTTTATAACAAGGTAATAAGTGATATAAAAGGAATAATAAACTTGATAAAGGTTATCAATCAAGTATAAATTAACATTAGTTTATTATTCCGGATATTAAAGAACCATCGAGTCAAGTCAGACATGAGGTAAGGGACTTCGTCTCAATCTCCTTTCATTAAGACATATTTTGTTTTAATACACGACTTATTTTTATATGTTGTATAAACACCCTTGACTTTTCAAATTCAATCTTCTTCTATGAATCATTTTACTAAAAAACAAGTAGGAATGATTCTTTTAACATAAGCGGTGACAACAACCGTTTCTACCGCCGTGAGTATTATTTGATCTTTTGCTTCCTCAACAAGTCGTAATGTTTTTAAAAGAAAATAAATACCATATACTCTTTTATATATTTTGTTACTGAAAATGGTTTTGATAATGGATTTTTTATGTCAATATATTTAAGTGAAAAATTGTGATTGAAATGTGGAAATGTCTTATTTCCTTTATAATTGTTTTACATGTTATTATTTTATAATGGTACGTGGACATTTGACGGTTGGTTACATCATAAACCAAATGATGGGTGGTGCCGTGAATATCAGGACGGGTGGTTACGTTATAACCTCCAATGCATTGGGTATGGATGTTGGTCGTATGGATATACCATTTAGTGATATGTGTGGAAGTCGACCGTATGGTTATTCCATTTAAGTATGTTTATGTCCCAAGATACCTTTATATTTTATGTGTTATTTATATGGGTTTTATGATAATTGTTTTGTTACAAAACGGTATGTAATGATCTTTTATTTAGTGAAGAGTATTGACTACTTCATAAAGGTGAAAAGTATTACTTATGTTAAAGTATTCATGGTTTACTTGTTGTTTTTAAAAACTAACAGTTTTACTTCTTTGTGTATCCCTTTACTGAGCTTTTTATGCCCATCCCATGTTTTTGAAATGTTTTCCACAGGACATAATGTGGAATAGGGTCAAGGATGGGATCATGGAAAAGCCATGTTGTCTTAAACATGGAACTATACATGAATCTTTTTTTCTAGAGTTCATGTTTTGTAAAAAAAATTGGAAACTGTGTAAAATGTCTACTTTGTAATCATTTGAGATGTCATAGTTATGTCATAATTCTCTAACACTATGAACCTGAAAAGATCCTCAATGTGAATTATTCATTTATTTCAATATTATATAAGGTTTAAGGTCAGGTCCTTATAATATATATATGATTTCAAAACATACTAAGAATGTAGAATAACTGAAGAAAAATAAATAAAAATTATAATAGGGTAATGAGAGATAAAGCATAACCCAAGTTAAAAATAGAGGTTCAGAATGAATTCCTTACCTTATTTCTGAAAGTGTTTTACATTTCAACTTAAATTCTTTTAAAATCAAATTATGTCCATTAATTACCTAATGGGTAATCTTTTATATATGTATTTGACTGATTATAATTTTATTATGTTAATTTATGTCCTTTTGATGAGTTATATGATATTATTTCCTCGTTTGGAAATGTTCTTTTCCTTGGGTTTCAAGATCGATTCAATTGTGTACATGTATGGAATATCATGTGAAATGAGGATAGTTGTCCAGAATTTTTATTATATGTTATTAATGATAATTAATAATTTTAAATTTTCTTATATATTTCATTTTTTTTCAAATGTGAGGATGATTCATTAGTTAAAGCATTAATGAAAACCGTTTAGATTATTTTGTTAATTTTTATCACCATGAATTGGTTTTTTTATATTAATTAATATTATGTATATATAGAGGTTTCAGAATGTTAAATAGGATTTTAGTACAAATATTATAATCATTCGGACCATAAAAATGATTTTTTGACAATACATGATGCCATAATTGAAAAATAAAAACATGTCATCCAGGAAGGTGGTAAATCGACACCTCACAGATGATGTTTTCATTTTTAGAATAAAATAATAGGGGAAGAGAAATGATAAACCATTCATCCTTTTAAAAAATAAAATTATAGTATATAAATGGTACGGAGTTATCACGGAATATGGAAATGGATATTTGAGGAGAAAATAATAAAATAAAATAAATTTAATATAACATAAATGAAAAAGAAAGAGTTTTTTACCTCTTGAATTCCACCCACTGAGAACCTACCTAGTGGAATTCATTTTGTCTTTTTGTTGAGACCAAAAGTCCCTAAACAATAAAGAGCGAATTTGGAGGATTATTGGATAGACTTTGAAAATTGTTCGTGGATTTTGAGGTGTGAGAATATGGGGTGGTGAGGGGCGGTATTTATAGTAGAGGAGAGGTGTGTATTCTGAATTTTTTTCATTATTGTATAATTTTTTCTCACGAAGGTCAATAGTTTGAACCTTTTCAGTAAAAGTATTAAAATAATCAATTATCATTCAATATTAGTGGTGTAAAATATCTATACATCATCTATGGCTCAATAATTCATGTATTTCATAAATATTTTAAATTATTTTATTTCACTATTCTAACAAATTCAATTATTTTAGAATATTTTAAATAAATAAACCACATTGATTTTTTCACATGAAGAATTAAAAAATGAAATCCATTTTAGGAAAATAATTTTTAAAATATGGAAATTTTTTAATAATACATCATTTACTCAAAAAATACTAATTTTAAAATTATAACTCATTTAATGACACTTATATAAATTAATTAATGTCTCTTCAAAATATATTATAATCAAAAGAAAACAAAATATTAATTTACGAATACATTTTTTATAATACATATTCATTTAAATCATTATATTAATAAAAAAATGTAAAAAAATGTTTATAAAGATTAAAAATATCAACACATAATTTATCATTTCTAAAACATTTATTTAATTATTAAAAGATACAGGTATGTTAGATTTTTATCTATAAGATACCAAACTTTTATTTATACTTTCATATATGATAATATTTTATGGTCCAGATTACTATTCCTATGGTTTATATTATATTTCCAATGGTCAAGTTACAATTCCATTATTTTAGGTTTCTTAATTTCTATAAATATCTCTAAATTCATTAATTATTCATTTATAATGTTTTTATTATGTTCTCATTAGAATTATATGTGATTTATATTACATGGCCTAATTATAATATAGTAAATTTGATTGATAGACTTTTGGGATGTTACAATGTTGAGTTTAGAAGACATTATAAATTATGATGATTCCAAATACTGAATCTATTTTTTTATCCTAATTATATAAATGGCATAAATTAATTTAAAATCAATCCCACAGACAGGATGATATAATGAGTTTTTAAAGTGAAAAGTTTCAAATGTTTAAAATGTTTTTAAATTTAATTTCAATGTGAAATTGACTAAAAAAATAAATTGGATTAATTTATGAATAATTTATTTAAATATAATTTAAAACAAAACAAAAATATAACTTAACTATACAAATAAATTAGAGGAAATGCAGTTTTCAATTAAAGTTCAATGTTTTTCCGTATTCATCAAAAAATGAAACTTCTCGTAATTAACCCAAAGTAAATTTTGATAATTATCTATAAAAATTATTTCTATTTTTTCAAATTAGAATTATAAAAGTGACAAAAATTATTTTAGAAATAAATCATTCATTAAAGGTATTAAAACTGCCTTTTAGAATGATACATCTTTTTTACCCTAAACTATGTCTTTTTCTTATTTTATGCATACTAAAATTATTTTTTTGTATTGAAATTTATTTTAAATTCATTATATATAAATATCATTAATATCTCTCACAAATAGTGATTAATTTAATTAATTAAGATAAAATTTCTTTTGTGGGCATAAAACTAGTTTTTCAAAAAAAATATTTATATCCAACTAGTTTTTTATTTTCATTTATAGTTAACTAATATCCATAGAATTAATTTTATAAACATTTGTAAACCATAGTTTCATATTATATTTAATCTTATTCAAATATTCCATTCCAATGGCTATGTGATAACTATAACAACATTTTAATTATAATATTGTAGATTTGTAAAAGAAATTATTATGTGGAATGAAAGCTATCGAAAGATCTCAAAATTGGGTGTAAAAAATCCAAACATAGTGTTGAATGTACATTATGAAAATTTATGTGGTTTTATATAACAATATTATATTGGTGCTATGTATAAAAAAGAATAACTTTTTGTAGAATGAAATGAAATCCCTAAAAGAAATTTAATTAATTTGAAAAAAATTAATTCATAAAAATTAGTGGTGTTTCATTCTGCCTTGAATAAAATGAATTTATCCCTAGAAATTATTCTAGGTCATAAAAGGTGTAAAACCTGAAATTTCCTTTCATATAAACCCATGTCATAAAAAAGGATACTATGACTTCCTTTAGAAAGGGGAAGTTGGAAACATAACAATAACCCAAATTAACTCATAACAATGATTCCACGTAGGATTACATAGGCAGGGAGAGAATATTGGAAATGAAAGAAATGTGTAAATAATTATAGAGAGTGGTAAATATCACTAATCACAAGAAAGTAAATTATAAATGGAATGTTATTGTTATAAAAACCATAAATATTTAATTATTTATAAGAAAACAATTTAAACAGAAGAAATGTATTTGGATAAATATTTTTCAATATCATTTTCATAGAGTTGAACAATTTTCAAAAGGATATATACTTTCATGATTTCATTCAATTTAATATGAAAAATCTCACACTTTGGTTTTGTATTTACAAGTTTTCCCTTTATCTCTTAATCCAAAAATGATGGTGAATTTGTTATGCCTGAAGCACTAATGGATCATAAGATCCATATGTAAAAAAGATATTTCATTCCATCTATATTTAGATATAATCCTAGAAAAAATGATAGAACTGGTTATCTAATATATTTAACTTCCCTTTTGGAAATATAATATATTAATCTCTAAAACCTCATATAAATTTTAACTTAAACCATTATATAGATACTTAACCATTTAACACTTCTAAAAGATGAAAATTTCAAACATTATAAATAAGGTAACTAAACCAACATAACATCAATCCCCTATATATTATAAAGAAGTTATTCGTTCTCACTTTCCAAATAGTTTAATAAATTTATCATGTATTCTATTAAAACAAGGTAATCACCTGAATTACCATAAAAACTTATTGAAAACATGAATTCTTTAATAATCCAAAATTTATTGAATATATTCCTGAAATCCAAAAAATGTATTTAACATAATCCATGATATCATAGATTACTTATTCAATAAAAATAATAATTTATTCCATGACAATCAGTACTATACAATTTACTCTATCCATATCAGTATTCTCTTTGTCCATTATAAAAATTATTTTCTCAACATCAAAAACACATTACATGTAACATTAACTTATTCAAAATATCACATTTCTATTAAATCACCTTTCTAGATCATCATCACTGGTCAATAATTATTTTCAAATCCTTAGTGGAAGAAATATACTTCATGATTCATTTGACATAATTCCTGAATTCCAATACATATATATTTCAATCATCCAACTGTATTATTAAACCATTAAATGGGCTTCATCATCCAATTCCTTAAAACTAAAATCCTTAAATATAAAATTTGAATAATTTATTAATGTTCCTCAACCCCAATTTAATCATTCTTATTATGTATAATATAAGAAATACTTTTAAAACATTGTATAACTTTCCAATGTCGATTTTGTCTCTTTAACTTCAATATTATAATCAATACTCATACCACCATCCTATTTATATTCATGATATTTCCAATGATAAAATAATTTTTTTGTAATACTCATACTTTAGACATATGAATCATTCAATGTTAACCATGTTCCTTCAAGTTTCCTCAATTGACTGACACTAGATAATAAGGTGTTAGAAACACTTATCATTACATGAAATACAATAATCATGAAAATTACTTATATGATGTCTAAATGATTACTCTAACTTCCTTAATATATGAAACCTTCTTCTTATCCATGGTTATTCATAGTAATATTATTTTTAAATTATCCATGATGGTTCATAAATAGTTTGTGAGTTTCAAAATCATATCCCATGGGATTTTCAAACAAGGTGTCTAATAGAAGTCCATTGTTGTGCACCAGTTCCCAATTGATTATTCCTTAATATGGCATTTTCAATGTTTTTAACCCAAACAAATTCTATTCTAGATACACACCCACTTATATTATCCATCTATGTATATATTTCTATCAAACAACTCCCACTATCCTTCAAAACATTGTAGGCCATTTTCATATACTATAACTCATCCTATAATTTTCCTAAGAGGAGTCTGTAGACATATCATTAGAAATATCTCTATGGATCTACCAAATTTTCACACAAACAAGGTTCCAAAGGGTTTATACAAATTTATTTTGATACAAAATATAGAAAATCATGTTTAAAATACATGGATATTTCATCTTTCTATGTAAATATTCATTACATTATAGTAATTCCTTCCGGAGTACAGTAATAGTTTATTGTATTTGGAAACATGGAAACAGAACTGTATATATTGTAGAATGATATTTAACATCTCCCATATATATCTTTCCCTTTTTACTCATACTGAAAACATTTCTTCATAACATAGGGAAATGAGTCATAAGAAAAGGTTGAGATCGGATGCTCAATAAGGGTAAACAAGTGAGACATGTAAACATAACATGGGAATAAGTGTATGATGACATGATCATAGAATTATAATATCAAACCATATATATAAAATATCAAAATCAAGATTAATTACATAATGAATGGTAGTTCACAATACATGAATCATAAGTCATTCAAGATCATAAGACATGATTGGATAATATAGTAGTAAGACATGGAAATTTTGGAATACATGTAATCTTATAAAATAATTCCATATATGTAAAGTCTCATTTCCAAAAAAAACATATAAGGTAACTTCTTATGTATTACCCCTAATGGGTAGAACACACCACCATCCCCAGTTATAGCCCTTTTATTATTGTGGAATGGGCTCATTACCCAAACCATCTTAGTTTTCAGCGTTCACTCCCAATACCATCTTAGTAGTCAAGGTATACTCCCAGGTTACACATAATAGTCAAGGTTCACTCCCAAGACCATATTAATAGTCAATGTTCACTCACAAGATCATATTAGTTGTCTAGGTTCACTCCTAAGGACATCTTTGTGGAAAAGATATTTACTGAACCATGTTCACTCCCCATTTCAAGTATGTCTATCTCATGCGATATAAATCTTTACCCAATGTATTGTATAAAGATATAGGTCCCACCTGTTACATAATAAAACCATAAATACGTTCTCCATAAAAAACAAAACTATCATCATATGATGATCCCTAAAAAGGGATTGGTTTCGTAAACACCATTTTAGAATCCATGAAATTGAATAAATATCATAATTATTTCCTCATATCCTTACCTATGTAAAAAATAAATGTTTCAAAATCATCTCATAATATATTAACTCATGAGAGGAAGGGGTTTTAAAAATATTTTTATCATTATATCATCTAGAGAATATAAATCATTTACATAAACAAAATTTCAATTTAAAAATAAAAAATTAAAATAAATAATATTAATGGTACCCTAGGATATATCCCCATTAATAAATCATCTATAACATTGTATTCCCTCATAAATAGAGAATAATTTTTAATGGTCACCAGGATAATTTCTTAAGTAAATATCCATTCATTTAAAATCAATTTTTAACAAGAAAAACATTTAAAATTTTATTTTATTTGAAAACCAATTTGAAAAAAAGTAATGTATGATTCAAAAATCATTTAAAACGTTTCTTGGGTAAAATAACCTTTCTTCTTATATTTTTCTAAATCATAAAACCTTTTTAAAACCAATTTCTTGGAAAATAGATTTGAAACCATATAAAATAATCTTTTAAATAATTGAAATCATTTTTTTGTTAAAAACCTTATAAAAATATTAAAGACACTTTAGAAAAAATTTAAAACAATTTTTAAATATAAAATGATTTTTCAATCATTTTTATATACTCGGTTTTTGAATAAAATGATTTCCGATTGAAAGGAAATAATATCATATTTTCTTAAATTTATTTTCCTAATTATCATAACAAAAGAAGAGAATAAGAATAGTTAAAATTAATTATGATATCATGATTAACCATTGGAAAAGAAAATTAATGTGATTCATTGACATAAGGATCATATGATTTCATTAATGTAAGCATTAACATAAAAAATACCTATAAATGATGAGATTATAGAAATAAACTTTTACTACTTTGGATACATTGAATCATAATCCCAAGCAAATAAAAACGTTAAATTAATAATAAACTGTCATTATAATAATGATATTCATGATAAAAAATGTTAATGATCATTATATACATATCATATAAGAATATAGTTTCAAAAAATGGAATGTGTCTCAATGAAAAAATTGAGGTAAAATTACATTACTGATTCGGTGACTTCTAACCATAAGCCCCAAGAATGGGATATGATGAAATGGATATATAAAAATCCATAAAATTAATTATAATAATTATATAATACATTCGTGGTCATCATACACACCACCCAAAATAAATGACTTGCGATTATTTCATAAGAATCAATGAAATAAAAGTGAGAATAAAATCCCTTTACCACTTGAGTAACTTCTAAATTGAGAGATTCATGATATAATAAAAATAATTGAAAACTATAATATATTTTAATAAATTAAATTCATGATATACATGTCTTAGGTCGATATATGAACCCAAAAATATAAATAATTGGTGAATATAGCATATATCTCACAGAAATAATAACGAGACGAGAAAACACTTATTTTAAGTCTTGAATTTCATCATACAAGTTCAAAACTACTATATAGTAAATATTTGTTTATTATAATTTTACCACAAAACCATATTACTATATATAATTCCACATATTATTTTATTAAGAATTTATATTTCCCTTTTAATGTTAATTTTTTTTAATAATGTTATGGTTGGACTAATAACCCCTTGTTTTTAATATATTCTCTAACTTTTTATTCATGATCCTCAAAAATTGATCATTATTTACTTAATTTCATAATATTACACTTGATATAAATATCATACTTATTTAGTATATATTAATTTATAATAATATATTAAATGAATTTCACCGTTAATGGAGATGGCAGTCCCTGCATACAGAAGGTCATTATTTCCATCATATTATCATATTTTTATAGAATAAAAAGTAAATTATGTAAATATATATATATTATAATTATATTATAATTATTATTTCATAAATATCACATTACATATTAAATCCTTCATTTTTACATATCATGCAATGTGTGAAATAATCACAACACTTTGAGGAGGATGTAGTCCACAAGTCTGTAAATTATGTTATCATATTCTCCTATAATGGAGAGTATGAAGGTATGTGTTATATAATAATTTATGATGCATCATTACATAATAAATATAATAGATATCAGGTTAAAATTATAATTCCACCAATATTCACATTCTTGAGTAGTTGTAATGGAAGAATCAATCAAATTTGTTTGTGAGGTAGTAGTCCTTTATACACACAAAAGATGTATGTGTATCCCATTTAATGGAATTATGTGTAGTTGTAGGAATAGCCCTTATAATAAAAAAATATCATTATATTTAGGATAATTTTTTATATAATCATGTAATAAGAATAATTGAAAGAGTGGATAAATAAATAAAACAAATGTGCATGTTGGATGATGTTAGCTCTTCTTTGGTAACTCCTTTTAGAATACACCACAGGGCTTCCTCGGATAGATTTATGTCCAAAGGGGGGATTTTAGTTTGATATTAAGGAATTTTTTTTATTATTTGGGATTTTTTTGCTTAATAAAAAGGCATTTATGTGTGACAATAAGTGAAAAGGGGGGTTCACTTTTATAGTGGAGGAGTGGAATTCTTATAAATCAAAAAATAGTAATCACTATTATGAGGTATTACATACATATTGTTCCTCAAATAATGGTATTTTTTTGTGAAAATGGAGGATATGGTAGAAAACATTCCATGCAATGTCTTTTGGATCTGTTTCTATGTTATTTATCCCATTAAGTTAAGGTTTAATCACTATGTAAACTTGTTTTTTTACTTTAATCACTGTAATTGATATTAAATAATTTCACTAATATTTTTCATCCCATGTAAGTTAAAAATAATTGAAATTATAAGTTTTTTGATTCCAAATCTAGAATCTATTTTAAAAATTCTATACTTATAAGTGGAAGAAATTAATATTAATTTAATTCGGTAAATGGCATGAGTCAACTGGTTTTCAAAGTGAAAATGTTCAAAAGATATATATATTTTTATATAAAATTTCAATGTGAAATTTTTTCCTATGAATTAAGTAAGAGTAATATATTTATAATTGATCTATGTATACTACAAAAAAATAAATTTTAAATTTAACTATAAAAACAAATCATAAAAATTGAAATTTTTAATTAAAATTTGTTGCTTTTCACTATTCATCCAAAAACGAAACACCTCAAGAAAAACACAAAAAATTAACCCATTGTAAATTATAATATTATAATTTTTAAAAAAAATATTTTTTAAAATAATGATTATAAAATTTAAAAAAAAATAAGACTTCAATAAAAAGTTGGTAAATATTCATTTTAGAATTATACAACTTTTTATGCATAATACGTGATTAGTTCATATATTATCCCTATAAATCATATTGCATAAATGAATTTTTTTTGAATTTATAATCTATAAATTTAATTAATCTCTCTCACTAGTAGTGATTAATTTAAATTATTAAGATAAAATTTCCTTTTTGGCATAAAATATTTTTTCAAAAACCACATCCTTTATATTCTATTTTTTTATTTTCATTTACAAAAAATTGATTAGAGAAGATTATATTTTATATGCATTTGTAATCACTAATTTTATAATTTAGTTAATATGACTCAAATATAAATTTTTAATGGCTAGAAGATAAATATAAAATTGTTTTAATAATATTATTATATTTTCATAAAACATGGTCTTGTGTGTAATAGAAGCTATCGAAGGAACTCACCATTGTATGAAACAAATGCCCAAAAAAGTGTTGTATGTAACACAAGATACTATAAATTTATTTTATAGTACAATATTAACATGATGTTTCTTATAGGGAATTCATAACCTGGTGTAGTTTGAAATGAAATCCACTAATGAATTTTAATTTATTCAAAAAAATATAATTCATTAAAAATTGTTGTTTTGAACGTTAGATGTCTAGTGGAAAATTCAATCTAAATATTGTCCCACATCCATATTTATGTTGGATGATTTTGTATGAATACCATAGGATATTTTCTTTCTTCCATTACCTATTTTAAAACTAATAATATGGACACTTATTCCACAATTTACAACTTAATACCATCCCAATAAAAATGTTATCTTGAATCCCAAAACAAATTTTCTCTACCAGGGTGTATAGAAAATTTCATGAAATGTTGTTAATATATTATATCCCTCTTTAGTTTAGTTGTTAATGGAACACATAACCTCTTTAAAAACATCAACAATACATAATTATAGAACAATTTTTCCATTTCACATCATTCAAATATTTAATCCCCATTTGTATATCATTATAATCCTAATAGGACTTCTCTATAATTTCCAACAATGTTTTTCCAATTTCTTGGAAATGAAATGATAGATCCACTTCCTAAAAATTATCATATCCATGGAAACCAGATCATTGAATATAGGATCCTAATTAATAATCATCAAAATCAGAACTCCATAGTCCCTCCAACTCAATAAATCATTCAAATTGTTTACATTCCCCTGGCGGTAGTATTTCATGAAATAATATCCCTTGGGTAGTTCCATCGATATTCATTTCCTCATAAAGATCATTTTTTGGATAATATATATTGAAATATTTTTTGGATTTTATATATGTCCCATATATAAAAACCAATGTATCATTTTGTATAAGAAAGCACCCTATCATTTTGCATACTAAAAAACCCCACTCATTTCTTATATACATCACTATATATTACAAATCCTTCCATTAATATTAGTAATTTAAATCCTATTATATTAATTAATATCTGATTTAGATCTTTAAAAAAATATTCACAATCCCATGACCTTGGAAGTTTAACCCCTTTATATGTTAACCTGGTTAATGTGATGTCTAGCAAAAAACAATTTCAAAAAAACCATCGATAGTAACCTACCAACCCAAGTAAACTAAGTATCTCGGTTATATGTGTTGACATAGGCTATTATTTAACAAACTATAAATTCAAAAAATCAAGAAATATTCCACCATTAGACACCATTGGCCAAGAAAAAAACATCATGGAGAAAAATACATATTCACAGAATTTCTAATAACATTCTATTAATGTGACCGTCTCAATAATTATTCCCAACTTTTTCTCACACAGTTTATATTTTTTAGATTATATTAATATATTATAAATGAATAATACCACAAATTTATCAATATAACCCTTAAATAATTTATTCCGCGTGTCCATAAAAATATAAGGATAATTAAACTATCCAAATTTCATTTTCACATACTCATAATGTCTATACCATGTGTGAAATATTTTCTTCATTATATTTTTCATCTTCCTCATTAACAGGGTAAAACGATAGAGAAAATACATTATTGGAAATTATTTAGCACCATTAAGTTGATCAAATAAATAATCTATGTGCGTTAAAGGATAATTTTTCATTGTAGTAATGAAATTCATCTCTCTATAATTCATCCACACCTCATAAACCCATCATTATTTTTATTAAGTAAAATATGATATCCCCATGGTGAAACATAATGGAAAATAAATTCTGGATCACACAACACCAATATATGATTCTTAAAATATACTAACTTTACTCTTTCTGTATTATATATAGTTTTATATGTGGGTCTTGTGTTAGGAATGAGTTCAATGGAGAATGCAACATTACTCTCTGGTGGATAACCGGGTAATTCCTATTGAAATACATCAATATATTTTTCTACAAAGCGTACGACCGCTAAACATAATATTTCTTTATCACTGATGTATATTTATTTATATTCAAAACTTCTGTTAATTTAATTAAGGTGATATATTAGTGGTGTGTCTTAAAATACATGGGTGGTGATGTGTCTCTGTTAATAATAAGGGTTTCTATAACAACTTCGAAAATAGTATTCTTCCTCTCTAATATTTATTTTCATTGATTATAAATTTTGATCCATGATTAAGAAACGATTAATTTAATGTAAACCATTAGTCAAAAAATCCTTTTTCCCCATGGAATATTTATGCATTATAGTAGATACAACTCAGTAAATATTCATTTCAATAAGAATCTCATTAGGTTCCCTACCTAAAAACTCTCTTCTGAGAGTGTTAGGGGATAATTTAATGGTATTATAAATCATTCATGATATAAAGTAGTTTATTGATTTTGAATCAAATAAATTATTCAATAACATTGAGTTTAGGATCATAATACCTAATATCACATCATTTGGGCCCTCAATATCATCTTTAGTGCTTATATAAGCATGTACTTTATCAATTAACCATTTCTATGGTAAATTCATTGGATATTCGGTAAATTAGTTTTTATAGTGTGATATCTCCTTATAATTAATGAATTGAACATCAAATTTGTTTTCCTTTCCTTTGAATTTTAGATATTTATTGAATTTTTCCCCATGCTTGAAACAAAATCACATTCCCTTCATGCATGTTTCTAGTTTTTTTTTATATAGATATTACATGATTTAAATTAAACTTTTCCTTTCATCAATATTAACATCTTCTTATTTTTATAGTGCTTAAAATATATCTTCTATTACATATTACTCTTCATGAAATAAGTTATATTGAAATACTTAACCAAATAAATAAATCTTTTGCGTATATTTTCATATCAGGAATATGTTTGAGACTGATGTCCTTCGAAGGATTATCATTTTCAAATATATGAAATGGTAAATCATGATTTTCAATATACATATACTCTAATAAATGTCCAGATTGGTACAAAAATGTTATAATAATTATGATTATTTTCTTCCTCTACATTCATCCTAGGATTGAGGAATCACATATCCATTTTATCCCTTTGATCATGAGTACTTTTTTTCCAAAAATTTATCACTGAAATATTTCCATTCCATGAAAACTATCTGTAATTCCACATTAATATTTTGAATTATAAATATCATTGACATGAATATCTTTTTAGATGATATACTACCATGATTAATGTTTCTCTTTCACTACTTCCCAAAGATAAAAATATATTTTCTAGGGACATAATACATTGGTCAGATACCAATAGATTTATAGTTCCATTGAATGGTGGATATTTTTAATTCATGAACAGGTCTAACATAGTTACTATACAAAGTGGATTTTGTAGTTTCTATTTTTCTGGTGTTATGTTTCTTAAACCAGGTCAACTAACATATAATATTTATAACCTGATCATCTCCAACTACTACCTAATTAATATGCTCAGGAGTTACATCGCTGCATTTACAAATGGTTGTAGATATTATAAATTCTCCTTATGTTAGAATCAATCTATAAAAAATAAATTACAAATAATCATACTATGATGTTAAATTATGAAATACAGTTCATTTTCGGTTTTATATGGAAAAATAACTTAATTACATAAGTGGTTTCTCTAATAATTATGATTTCTATTTGTGTTACTCTATATGTTTTTCCATATATTTCAATAAAACATACTCTATAATCAACCATAACATCCAAGACACTATAAAACTGTAGTTGATTATAATATTAAATTATTAGTATAGAATGAATGTATTCTCAAATTATCCAACACATAAGTGGTTTTGGAGTACTAGATACATAAATAAATTTCAAATTATAATTGAGAACATATAATACAGCATAAAACAAAATGGAATCATTATTAACCCTTCTAGTAGATCCTTAAAAATTACATGTAGTCCCCTTCTAGGTTTCTTGGGTTATCAAAAACAAAATATAGTTCGTCTCATATACTTGGTAAGGATTAGTGGACAATAAAAGCTATCATTACATGAAAATGGCATAAATTGTATGATAAAAAATAAGTTACCAAAATAATATTTTAATAAAATGAAATTAATGGAATAATATATCCATGAAAATAAATAAATAATGAAAAATAATTACAAATATCATAATTATAAAATTGATAATGGTAAACATAATAAACATATCATTAAGGATTTGTTTCTAGATATCATATATAAATGGGTATTTTATATTCCAATACCCATGATAATTTGTCTTATGAGACCTACTGATGCATAAAAGGGATTTATATATCAATCCCCACCCCTTACTAATTAATTAATATTAATTAACTATTTTAGTTAAGAAGACAATCCATAACATCTCGTATGGAACTTATTACATAATCATGGAAAAATAAAACAACTGATATATGTAAGATAGAAATATAGAATAAAATATTTTCATATTCAATGGAATAACCTATATATCTAGGAGAATATCATGAAAATAAATATAAAAACTATAGGGTATTCATAATGGAATAGTAAGTCCCATTTTTTGTGAAATAAAGATAAGGTGTCGGGATGGAAATTTTAATGTGCTTCGTAATAAAAATAAAATTTTTATTGTGTTCATTATTTTTCAATGGTATGAGAAAAAATAAATGGTATTAAATCCTTTGTTTGTGCTTCTAGATATATTTTCAATTATCTATAGCATATCACTTGGTATTGTCTCATTGGGTGTGAAGTCTCAGAATTACTCACCATGCATTGAGTGAAGATTTAGTTTATACACAACCAGTCTTATTTAGAATGATTTCCCCTACGTTCATCTATTACACAAAAACACCCACATTGCATTATCCAAATAGGTTTGTAATTACTCAGAAAACTATACACACATCACATTCCAAAACTTAACAATTATGTCATTATGACATCTTAGGTAACATATTTACCAAACTCCACTAATGTGTACTATAGTAAATAAGGATTACATATGATGAATAATTATATAATAATTTTATAAAAAAATAAAACATATTTTAATTACACCATATAATAGAAAATTTTGGGTTTAATATAATAATGTCCTGAGGAAATGAAATTTATGACCAATAATCATTACCATTAATCATGTTTAGTTGAATTTGATAAAAACTAATTTATTAAGATATAACTATAATATTCAAAAAAAATTAAAACAAAATTCATTCTTATAACTATTTATAACATCATTAATAATTATTATCTATATGTATATTATTTTATCATTATCTATTTTCAATATTTGGTATGAGTAATCTTGATTGGTTAAAACTCTTATCATAATAGAAATGTTGTTATTAATTCTTAACTGAAATTCAATCATTCCTAAATAACATAATGTAAAATAAAAGTTAAATTTAATTTATTTATAAATCTAGTATCCCATTCCATTACTATTTTTCTATGTTTTTGAAGGTGGAATCAATGTTGGCATATTTTAGTAATTTTAGTGACCAATGATTATATTTTAATAATAAGTTCAATACATTATATAACTCTTCTAGAACCATTAAAAATTATTTATTTTCTAATTTAAATATGATAATATTGTTATTTAAATCCTTATTGCAACCCAAAAAAAAAATTAAATCATTTTTCAAATATCATGTTTGACTGACCTAAAATGGTCATACTATAATTAATGGATAATTATAATTATAATTTTTTTTATTTTGGACATAATATAATTATTAAGCGATACAAATTATATAATTTAAATAATTTCTAGTTGTTGAATCATATTTAATGATGTTATAGTATATAATAATGAAATTGAAAGAAAAATGTGTTATGTTTCTTCATGTGGTTGATTGTTCACAGAACACAAGGTTTAAATTTTCATGTCAAAAATAACGAGATAGAATTAAGGTATAAAAATATTAATATTTATGAATATTTTTTATATTATATATATAATATCAATTAATCAATATCATAACTAAAAAATATTATATATGGTACAAAAAAATGGATGATGTGTATTTGTAGAGGCAGTAATCCACACAAATGTTATAATGATGCTTTTTTTATAATGGATGTATATGAATAAATATTTTTTATTACATTTATATAATAATAGATTAATATAATAATTATTTTCTTCATTATATTGATATGTATATAAGATGTTAGGAATAGGACTATTAAGAAGAAAATATTAAGTATGAGGTAATACTTATATTGTGTGATTGATTTTTCCCTAAGAAATATCCATTGAAATGGAGGTCTTAGGATTACTAAAGTTGACTAGATTCCTAAGAAAGCCTGAGATTGTTCTAGGAGGGACAGAATTTAATTTCATTAAGAAGTAATAAAAATATCTTGGTGTAGTATGAAGTGTTGAATGTGTGTCCTTTTAATAACAGAATAAACAGGAACTTATGTGAATACCCTCAACAATTCATTGATATCCTTACACTTTTCAACAGTTAAGGACTAAAACATTTAAAAATAATTAAATTTGTGGTGAAAGTTTGTAGAAATTTACTCAACTAGTAATTTACATGCATGTTTTAAACATGTTTTTTATTTTTTAATAATATATTTATTTTATATTTTTTAGTTTTTTATTTTCACCATGGTTACATGTTTTTAACTAAGTTATATAAATCTTATTTAAAAAATAAAATACCTTATATTACCATGTTTTAGAGTTATAAACCTATATATATAATATATTTAATCCAATTTTATATCTTAACATTAGAAAAGTATACTTCTAATTAAATATATATATATATAATGTTTCTGAAGAAATATGGATTTTTTCAATTAAGTGTGCTGAATAATTTTTTTAATGAATAATAAATGAATGATTGTAAATATAGTTATATATATTATTAAAAATAATATTATAATAATTATTGAGAAGTTATTATTTTCTTTCATTAGATATAAATTACAAAAATTTAATAAAATATTTCATGGAGTCAAACAGTTTTACCATTATCCCATTCCATGAATTTTCTCATATTTGACTTATAATTATATAAAAAAATGTAATTGAACTTATTACCTAATATAGAAAAGTTTATCTAAAAAATAAAATCTATTTTTTATTTTATTCCAAGATGTAAAATCAAATCATTAATGTATGTGCATAAAATATAGTTTTTAAAATGAAATGTCACTTAGGTTTTCAAATTGATAAAAAAAATTTAAATATAACATATAAAATATAAATGATTTATTTTAATTTATAAATATATATTTTTTATATATAAAATGTTTCAAACAATTTAATTCATTATTTTATTATAACAATGTCACAAAATGTTTTGAATCAAAAAAAATTAGTACTATTTACATTTCACCAACAAATAAATTATTTTAAAGTTTACCAAAAATTTATCTTAGGATAGTGTTTATGCATTGAATAAAAAAATATTTTTTATTTGGGAAAATTAAAAAATGAAATTAATTTGGTTAATTTAAAATCCTAAAATTTAAATAATAAATATATTTATTAATTAAGGCATATTAGAGGGAATGTTGTGCACTAATTTGAGAATGTAGTTCTTAACTACCATAGTAGGGTCTTGGGTATTATATGAATACAACAATATCGATATATTACTATATATAATTTCACCCAAAGATATTGGAGTTATATAAGCCTTCCCAAAATGATCCACATTTTATGCCATTATAATTCTATAATAGAAACTATTCTTATAAGTGAAATATAATAGGGGTAGGTATAAATCCCTAAATCATTTAAAATATATTAAGAAAGATACCAATATATTATTTAGAGATAAAATTTTCTTTTTAAATTGAAAATATATCTAAGGATAATGAGTTGCGTAGAAGCTCAGCTCTATATCCAATTACAATTGAAGACTCTTCTAGAACAACAAGGTAAAGTTTAGGACTCCATAAAATACAATTGATATTGTAATCCATGAAACATAATAGCTTATATATATATATTAATATTGATCATGTGAAAATCATATAAAATAGAAATTAGATGTGTTAACATTGTATGTTTATCAACTAAAATACAAATGGTTATATGCACTTTATAGGTATTAGGAAGACCTATGAACAATTCGATGGGGATGTTCACTAATTTCCATATTGGAATGTTTAATAGTTTAAACATCCCCTTAGATTTATTATTTCTATCCTTAATGTATTAAGCAGTCATAGTTACTAATCAACTCTAACCATCTCCTTTGGAACATGTTAAACTCCATATATTAGAATATATAAATTAGGATCATATTCTCATATATATATATATATCACTCTTATCATCATAGTGATAATGAATCCATCTATTTAACAAAAAATATTACCATTTCTTGCTCTAAATCATGCCTTGTGAAATGTTTCACATAAATATTCAATTTATATGAAGTATAAGCTACTGTCAAGTCATTTTTCATGAGGACACATCCCAGCCCCTTCATTGATACATCACTATAGGTTACAAACCCTTATACTCTATAGAGTATTGTGAGCGTAGTTTTAGTGACCAATTTTATCATTAGATTTTGGAAATGGTCTTTAATTTCATCTTTCTAAATGATCTTAACTCCCATTTAGGGGAACATTTGTTAATGTTTTTTTATTTTTACGAAACAATTATCAAATTATATCAATATTATCAAAAAAAATATAAAAAACTATTTATCTATATTATATTGGTTGGTCTATACCATTCCTAAATTACCTATATCATTTAAGAACCCATAGGTATTCTGTCTCTTAAGAATAAACGACCAAATAATGATAATTTGTATACAGAGAATTCATACATTGTAAATTTGTCATATTTTTTCAAATTTTCTTGGGTATTTAACAAAATCCTAAAATGATTTTAATGATCTTACATACTCTTTTAATTCTTGATTGTATGATCTATAATGGATATTAAGAATTTATCATGGTAGCTTATATATAATATATGCATTAGATCTATGAAGATATGCGGGGAATTTTTAATTCTGAGTGGAATCATCTAGAATTTATAGGGCTCGTAACTTGTATGAATGGATTTCTTTGTTAAATCTTATTTTATTACACTTAATTGATGATATCATAATCAAAATTCAATGTTTGGGATTTATGGATCACATCACAGCTGTTTGAATAAGTCATTGATATGGGGTTGAGGATACATTTCCACGATGATAATTTATTAAGTTCAAAATTATAAATAATATATTTCAAATTATCTATTTTTTCATAAAATAAATGAATAATTGAATCCCATGGTGAGTAAATGAGTATGTATAGCCTTTATCTCAGATCTCTTGGATTTTCTTCATCAATTCTTCGAATTCCACTATAGTCGTTCTTTTTTATGTTTATTATATATAAATATCATCATGAATGAGTTCTAAAAAATATGTAACCTTATGAAAATGGGGAGGAATAGGAAAAACATCGACATATTCATTCATAAATGATATATCCTTTATATTTAGTTTCTCCTAAGCCAATTGAGGAATATAAAATCATGAGTAGGTATTAAGATTTATTTAATGGTAGTAATTTCAATAAGGAATTAATAGTTTACAATCCATTGATATAAGATCATATATTGATTTTGTATATGAAATGAGACTTCCCTATTTGTAAATCAACATCAAATATATATAATAAATTAATATTGAAAGCTCAATATCAAATAAAATTTCACTAAACGGAAATTGATAAGATTTTGAGGATGGAAACCATAATGAACTTCTATTAGAGATTATTTATAGACATGGCTGAAACCACCAAACAACTAATAGTTTTCATTTATAATTCAAATTATATCCACTTGTGTAGTGATTTAATTATTTTAGAATACATACCAGATATGAAGGAGTGGATAGTTGTCAAATAAAGTAAAGAATGTTTAGTTATAGTGAAAATGATCAGTGTACCTTTGACCACATAATTTTTCTCGTCATCTTCAACAGCTGCGATTTCATAATATTTTCTATTCTCCCCTGGAATTGGAAGTTTCTAAATTAAATTTTCATCATTAAACCATGGATTATAGAAATTTTTATCAAAACCAACATACTCCTAAACCTGTATTCATTGGATTGTTGGTGGTTCATTGGGTTGATAATTATTTTTATTAATTATAAATATTTATTATTCATAAAGTAGATAATATTCTATAATATATTAGAACCATTTACCTATTGCATTGATGAAATTCCCCATAATCCTCTTCCTATAGCTTTGATATTTAGGATGATGATTTCACATTATTCCATCACTTTTTTTATTTTAATTTTCATGAAACTCTATTTTCATATTATTGTCCCCAAAACAATGATAATAGTGGGAGTATAAAATTTCACATTCCTTTTCTATTGCAAATTTAAACATTTATTTAGAGTTAAAGAAGTTCCTTATATTTAATTCCATTCAATGACATTGTTATTTGACAGTAAAAAAACAATTATTTTTTTAGAGTCCCTAAAAAAATTGAAACATAGCTTCTTGTAATTGTGAAGATATATTAATATGTACTAATGGATTCATCCTACTATTTTTTCAGTACCAAAAAAATCCCTCTAAATTTTAGTGAAAATATTTCAAGGAATAAACTTATGGAAAAATGTATTCTTAAACTCATTCCATTTTTTATAGTGAATTTCTTCATATTTCCTTCTCATCATAAAGGTGTGAGGAATCCACCCACCATTTTATTTAAAAAGTAAAATACGATTTATTTCCATGGTTGAATAATCCCATTATATAAGCACAATAGGCCTTGTGGTATAAGGCCAATAAAATGTGTCATGAATTCCCAATGGTTTGTAGGCCCATGAATGGCCCAAGGGCGCATGTGGTCCAAACCACATGTGGCCCATCCATGTCAATTGCCAATATACTTCTAGAACCTCTCACCCAGGTACCCTCTACCTATGTATCCATTAATTATTATCATATATTTAATATATGATAACAATATTCCACTTTCCTTCGCATCAATCCTCCATAATGCTATTCATCCACCCCTTTGTGCGACCTACCCCACTCACATGTGTCTAACCTTTCCTGAACTATACCAAAACCATGATCATCAGTGTGTCACACAGCAAGAGATATCTCAATGTTGAAACAGTGGAATGACATTAACTCTCTAGAAAATCATGTTTGGTGCCACCAGCCACATACCCACTGTCGTTAAGACAAATGGCCTGTTTTTTCATAGAATATGTCACACTCAATAAGATGAATAACCACCCCAAAATTTTGAGCCCAAATGTGTATGTTAGATATTAGATCCATACTGTTGTAGATAGGGTTCCACTCTTTAAAAACAGATAGCTATATATTTTTATGCGACCATATATTTTGGAGGTGAGTCTACTATTGGTTAGCTTTAAATTTCAAATTTTGAACAACAACAACAAACTTTTCAGGATCTTATCACTATCGATTGTAAAATATCTTATATTTTTAATTTATCCATTTCCCATCAACTAGTAGACTATGAGACCCATAATAGAGGGTGTATTATATATCATAAACAACTTAATGGATAGTTATTAAATCCTTTGTGTATTTGGGAGTTTTTAGTGGTTTTTTATTTTTCATATCTTGATAATGTTGGGTTTGCATAACTATGAGAATTAAACTCTGCAACCCATCCTTTTTTATTGGATATTGGGAAAATAATTTTATTTTCCATTATACTCTTTATTTAGGTAGTTCCTTTAGTTTATATCCATTTACTAAAAACTAAAAACTTTTTTGTCAATGTTAATAAACAATGTTAATAGTTTTTAAACTTGTAATAATGGAAAAAATCCTAAGATCTCGTAAATTAAAAAAACGTTCCATAAAACCAATGTTGTTTAGGTTCATACAATATCATTCTTTCACTCATAATTTTGTTTTTTAGATTCTTTTTTCTTTTTTACCGTAACTTGATCACCAAAAAATTACTAAACTTTGATATAATATGAAAATATATATCTTGATCATATCATCTATATATATATATGTAATAATAATTAATTTAGAATGACTATTAATTATATAACAAAATAAAAATAACCCTAAACCCTATAGTATTAGTGAATTTAAATACTTGATACATAACTAGATAATTTTTTAAACATTATTTAACATATCCCACAAAACAATAATTAAACATGATAACCTTATATCCATATCACATGTAATACTCTTCTTCTTAACTAGGGGAAATGGAAAATAATTAATAGACAATACATATGCTCAGTAAGGGGTGAACAAAATTGTTTTCAATAAAATATCACAATTGAGAGAAAGATAAGCATGTGGTTATAGAAATATAGACATGGTTTGTGGGAAAAAATAATTGAATCACAACCTAAAAAAATATATCTTAAATCATTAGTCATGGAATAAGTCTGTTAAAATAACATAAGACCTGGGTTATAAGAGTGTAGAAATACATCTTATTAATCATAATATATGAGAAAATAATATAGTTAAATTGAAAAACAAAATAATGTAAAAAATAATAATTAGAAAAATAAATGGTAAAACTATAGGACATTCATATCATAATGGACCAGTCTAAACACCTACCTATAACATAGTGGACTTAAGCTAGTCACCCGCACCTCATAAAATTTTAGGCTTAGGATAACCACCCATGCTCCATATCATTTTGGACATAGGTTGAACACTTATGTACCAGCCTAATTTCATGAGATATGAAGCATTACCCAATTAATTATCGGGCTTTTAACACTACTTTATTTTCAATTGTTACCTTTTGTAAGAATTTGATTTTTTTTCATCTCGTGAGAGGATTATTTAGAGAACTAGGACTTTGAATGAAATCTTGAGATTTTATATGTCCCAAAATAATTCTTTTTATGGATTTCTTGGTTTTGTGGATGCATGAGGCGTTTGATTTATGATTGGAGAAGATTCGGGTGACAGAAAAACTGTATAGTTTCAAAAGAATCTCAGTCTCAATATGATCACATAGGTCATTTTGGGAAATTTAAAGATAAAGATATTTTCCCTAAGCCTTTACTAGTTCATGGATTTATATAGAATTTCACACCATGAACTAGGTTTTGGTATATTTTTGGAAATATAAAATGGGGTTTCCCCCATTTTATTGATATCTATGACCATGAATACAGATAATTTTCTGGCTAACAACTCCCCTCCTCACATCCCCTTTAATTCCCCATGTTGATGAGAAGAATTATAATGTTATTTTAGATATGTTCCTCCCACTAACTCCCTTTTTTTTATTTTCATGTTTATCCTTATCCCAATCTGATTATGGGTTGGGTTTAGATCTCATTCCCATAGAGCATAATGAGATCGAATAAAATCATAGGTATATTTTTGTGTGGTGTCTAGAGAAGGAACCAATGTGATATTTGTACACCATAGATCATCAATCAATTAATGGAATGGAATTTTCCATAATTTATATTGGTTTTTTGGTAAAATAGTTCCAAATTGATTTTTTTACTCAGTTGCATGTGATAGGTATTTTGGTCAAGATTGTTTCAGGGGGGTTTCATGAACCATCTATAGATAATTGTCCATGGATAGATGTGAAGGCAATAACCAGTTTGTTTTCCATCATTTATACCTTCTCCTTTCTAAATAAATAATTATTTATAATTAATTATTTATATTTTATAGTTTGATATAAGATCATAGGTTGTAGTGGGAGCTTTGAATAGGTATGGAAGGTCCAAGTTGAGCCCCATTGGAGGTAACCATGGTTGGTAACTCTATTTTAGAGGTAGGTGGTCCCTTAAATAAAATTTAATATTTGAATCATGTATGATATTTCTACTAAATTCTTGTTTCATGAGTTTGGGTAGAATAAATAGAGATATTGGATGGTTGATAGAAACAGATAGCATGATGTTGGTTCACATATACTTGGGTTAAGTTACCTTTAGTAAATTGATGAGTTGGAATTGAATGTTGACTTTTTTCCAAGGGAAGAGAGAGATGTTTTTTCAAACAAGTGACTTTTCTAGTATTGGGATGTGATACAATACAATGGAATCCTAGGATGGGTTCCATAGGGATAGTTGGGTACATTACAGAGACTTATTCACAATGGTGATGGGTGAAATGGTTTTTCATCACATGCCTAATGAGTGAAACCCTATTGAGGGTGGTTTGGGGAATATTATTCCTTATGGGGGAGGTGGCTCTTTCAGTATGGGATGATTTGTAATAGAGTTTCATTACTACTAGGTTGAAATTGGAGAGATCGCCATTAGGATCAGTGTGATAGGACCTTGGTGTGGGTAATGGGGTTTTTTAAGATTTGATATTGTGATGAAAAGGGATATAGAATGTATACCTTGGGGAGGTCCCGGGGGAGTTATTCAAGTTGTGATAAAAGACCATGATGGGGTGGATCAAGACATGGGATCTGGGTCAGGAATATATTATAGGCTATGTTTCCATAGTTGGGTAATGGGCATGAGATGTTAATGAGGATTTGGGATTATGATGGGTCTGGAGGACATAGTGGAAGCACTAACAGGTGAGGTGAGAGGTGTTCGTGGTGAGGGGATAGGTCTCGAGTGACAACCTCTTTAGGATAATTTGAAGCATTTTTTGATGGGTTTTGGTTCATGGCCTTTGAAATAACTTCCCTGTATACTATATGGATGGTTTTATGTTCATTTTACCTCTATAGAGTCTATAGGGATGGCTCCACTTTATTATAAACTCCCCATGGATGGTAGGAATGGGTTGGTGTGCTTCATGACCTTCCCATGGGGTATGGGGATGGGCAGGTTTGATGATTGATAAATTTTTCATAGGTTATTTGTTTTAGGACCTTTCCATCAGTGTCTTTGTTTGGGTAACATGAATTAGACGTTTCAAAAAATGTTTAAGGTCAAGGACTACCTTTGGTGTTGGTATATGGTATGATGTGACGTGATGTGACACCAATTGTTGTTCCTCAAGGGATAAGTTAGTGACCCGAGGTATGGATGTGTCATGAACAGAATATGATCGCCATAAAAACCAGCACCCAAACCAACCCGTGACATGGCCTGAGGGGTGTTCTTGATACCGATGGGCTAGAACAAGTTCATGGGTATCATAAAATGAAAATTGGGAACAATTTACCTGAGTTTATTAACATACAACGACAAACAAATCTAATAAAACAAATATGGATTTTTGAAACAAATCCAAATTTTACAAAATTTTAGAACTGAATTAAATAATTTAAAACAATTTTTAAAGACCATTACAAAGGAATAAAACCAAAAATTATAGCCTAAGAACATATACATGGCAAGAGTCAGCACCCACTTTTCATCTCCACAACACCACATCACGATGGATAACTAAAAACCTGAACCATTGACAGAAAACGTATAACCAAACCTTCGAAAAAAATAACAAACTCTACTAACTCCCAATGGTTTATGTAGGGTGTGAGCCAAAACCTAGTAGGATACCCCCTCTATGATATTCCATGTGATAATCATTCAAGATGAAAAGCTTGCAAGTTTTGGTAAATAGGAAATGATAATAACAATTTCGAAAAGATGCAACATTAAATAAAACAGTTTTAATGTGGACTATTTTAAAGATTCATCACTTTTAAATAAAATTCCTAATATACTGAATTTTTTCATCCAATCAAACCATATTCTGACGGTAAGAATAAACCATCCAATGATCACAAGCAACGAGAAATAACCCCTAGGCGCTAGCTCACTGAGGGTCCCCGGTACCTCGTATATCAGTGAGAGTAATCGTCACAATATTTGTTCTCGTTCACAATCCACTAGTAGGGAACGTACCCATAACCTAGTGGTACCCAAAAACATCATAATCATAGTTTAGGTAGTGTTTTCATCACCAAAATTTCTATGTGAAACTGGGGCGAAACCCCACAGGATCACTAGCATATTAGTACACGTCCATCCACCTAGATACTCAGGGTTCCCTGTTTTTCTCAAACAAGTTCCAGATGACCTGAAATATAATTTTCACATGAAAATTATACTTCCACATCACAGATTCCTGAAACATCCCACATGTACATCACACATGTCACATCATCCCCCTTTTCATTCAAATTGAGTTTGAAATCCAACTCACACCAAAATAGCCCACAACACATTTTTCATATCTTTCACAATTCATCAAATACATTATAAATTTTATAAAATCATTACCATAATTCTAAACATAACATAACATCCAACTCACATGTTAAATAATTCCCTTTTATTAACAAAATCCATTTTTCACATCACACTCACACAAAACAGCCTATAAACATGTTTCTCACCCACATCACAATTTCATAATTCCCCTAGACAAATTAAAATACATTATCAAAATGTTTGACATCAAAAAATAACCAGATTATCTTTAAAAAACTCATTTTTGGTGAAATACTCAGCAAACCAGTGCATATACATCCTTTCCCCGCTTTCTTTAACCCAATAAAATATTTACAATTTTCATAAAACAAACCCAACGGGTATAACTAAGTTTTGAACCCAAAACCTATTTCAAACCCCTATTTCAAAGACAAAATCACATCAATACCAATCCAAACCAGAATTTTCATCCCTATAAATATTTATTAAACCACAATCAATTATTATAAAATCACCTTGAATAATAAAACAAAATATTCACACGAAAATCACACATTTTAATAAAACACTTTCAAGAGGAATATAATGGTTTTAAAAATAAAGCCCATTAAAAACTCTCTTTTAAACCCAAAGGCACACCAAGACCCTACCAAAGAAGAATTTCCTTCCAAAAAAGTTTTAGAAAACCAATCTCATATGTTATAAAACACACCCAAACTATACTCTAAGAGTTACACATGAAAAACACCCCATTTCAAGCTAAAATGCAACTATAAAATTAAACGAATAACCAAATCCATCACAAACGGTTTTCAAACCACACAAAAAATATGAGAAACATTAAAAATAAGTAAATTATGAATTATAACTAATAATGGAGTATCTACACATATAATCACCTACCTTTTGTGTCAAAACCCTCAAATCTGGGGTCGAAAGATCAAGCCCCCCACCACCGCACCATAAGGAAGTGAAGACGAAGCTAAAACATCAATATTGCACCACAAAGGCACCAAATCAGAACCTAGGTTTTAACCCTATATTTTATACATTTTATATCAACAGTAAAGAGGGAAGAAACCCTATGGAAAGGGACAAATTCAAGTAAAGAAACAACTAGTTGAAGAAATCATGGAGTTTCCCCATCAAAAAATCCATAAAATATGGGTTCCATTGGAGCTTGAGGGAGCTTGGAGCCCTTCCATGGATACTGAGATATAATGTGAGATGAATGGAGTGGATTATATTTAATTTTGGTAGGGAAAATGTTAATTATAAAAGGATTTTATTGACCTGTACACCCTTGCATGATTTTCCTGCACGGTTTAGTAAACTGTGAGGCCTAACCGTGCGGCCTATTCTGGCCACCCAAAAACCATCAATTCTCCTCCAATTTCAGGGGGTCCAAGGTGGAAGCCAAGGGAAAATATAGGCAAAGAATACGGGGAAATAATACCCAAAATAAAACCAACTTTTCACCCCAAAACTCATCCAACTCTAGCATACAAACCACCTCAACAACTTACCCAAAAAGAGGTGACACTAGCAGTGTCACTAATCGAACTCCGAAAGAACACAACCCCACACCATACATTTGAAAAAATAGGAGGCCATGTACTTTAAAATTACCACATGACAAATTTCATAGATCTAGAACATAGGAGACATCAAAATTCCTAACGCAGAACACCCGGAAACCAAGGGAAAGATAAGAACCAAAGAGAACTCTGAAAAAAACATTGAATTGAAAATATAGTTGTGACAATTCACCACCCCCTCATAAATATTTCCACCACTAGAAATCAATATCAAGGCTTTCATAAAACACTAAACCAAACCGATAAACCAATATGGACTTCCTTGCCATGTTACTCCCACAATTTCCAAAACACATCCAGTGATCAATTAGGGAAGGAATACTCTCAAAACCAAAAATTACATCACATTCTTAAAACAATCAAGACAATTCATATTTAATCCCAAAATAAAACTTCTAAAACACCATCCAAACAAGACTCCAACAATGTACCCTAGAAAATAACAACAACGAATAAGGTTACACATACTTTTATTTAACCAAAATGTTGGGAATTCTCTAATCCCAACATTTACCCAAGGAAAATGTAGGTAGTTAGATAGCTCTAAAAAACAATACATTCCACCTAGACAATACCATAGACTCATATGAGTTACTAGTATGGGGACACAAATGGGCTTCCCACTGTAAGATAAAACTCATATATTCCTAAAACAAAGAGGGTTCCCAAATGGACTCCCTGGTACAAAGGGTAAACTCCCATTAGACCTTTCCAAAAGAACTTAAAATAAAATTTATAGTGGGTCTCCCCACCATGGGAACTAGCCAGCTTAACTGACCAGCATGGGCTAGGATGGAAAGATCCCAAAACGTAAAGGTTTGGGACGAATGCAGTGTTAGTTTACACCATTTGTGAAGTCATGCACTATTAGTCATGGATTCCTGGCACACTGTCACAACTAATCATTCATAAATCTTGTGCTCAACAATAATGAGACTAGAGGTAAAAATTATTCTCATCTTTTATACTAGGTATACTACTTTGTACTAGGGTTTGAACGACCCTTGTATTTCCCATGACTATGTGCCAACTTCTCTCCAGGACCTATGGCTGGAGCTCAAATTTTTAAAGCATCTTCGACATCGCAGTTAGGATTTGGAAACACTCTAAATAAAACTTATTATTTCAGTGCCACCAACAACTACACTAAAATCCTTGATAAGTTTACCAAGACATGAAACACTCCAGAACTCACTTTACACTAACCCGACATTTCACTATGACAAGGTCTTAGATGATGCACACACATCACACCTTGTTTCTTTGGGAGAGAAACAACAAAAGGAAATGAGAAATATAAAAATCATCCACTGAAACATAGGATGTTGGAGTTTTCCAAGGGATACATACTCCCAACATGACAGATATTTTTAGAGGATTTCATGACCTTCATCGTTACAGTCAAATGAGAATATGACATCACAAGCCATCACTGAACATGACCATTGCGACTGATAGATGAAATTCATAGAGAAGGACCTTATGCAACATCCCCAAATATCAAACGATTCTATAAAGTTTCCACAATATCCTCTCATGACCATATTTCCCACACTAGTAGTTTAACATGAACCCAAGCTTTAAAGAGTCTATGAAGGACCTAGAGGACCTCTTAGGGAACATCCAACAATAACAACCCCAGACCACTTCCACCTTCAACGGATAAGGTAACTTAAGAATCTAAGGTCTATTTCAACCATAAAAAAGAACCCTCCCACTACAAGAGGATCCATAAAACCAATAAAGTAAAATGTATAGACTCATTCTAAAAATCATGAGAAAATATTTTTGATATTTATCAACGAGAAGATTTTCCAATGGCAGAACCATATGGGTTTCACTTCAGTTTCGCACTAACCCTTAATGGGGGCATACCATATCCAATGAGAGAACCCAAGGACTCATCTAAGTTGTTCCATTAGTCAAAAAGTTCCACGAACTAGATCCAAACACATGAAGGGAACTTCTGTAAAGGAATCTAGAAACATTTCTCAGAATATACCACTAACTATCCCTTTAACCCAGCTTGCCAACTGAACACAAACCCAAAACACTATTCAAACAGGAGGGGTTCTTGGAATCAAAACATCACACAACATCAACATTTTCAAAAAAACATAATATAAACCATCCCAAGACAGTCATCAAGACATCATTTTTTTTCTTTTAAAATCATATCTTTAAAAAAAATCAGCGGTTAGCATATCCACCAATGGTACCCCATGGGCCTCACACATTCATGTTTCCGTGCCTCACCGGGAATCCTCCACATATCCATCCTGAAAATAATACATCCATGCAATCAACCATCCATCATCCTATATAACCCATGTATGTGGTCTCTCACATAAATACCAAAGGTTAAAACAAAAATTCGTTCAACTTTTCAAAACCAAACTATCAACCAATACTCATTTTTTCTCAAGTACGATAACCATGAAATCAAAATCCCAATTTATATCTTACAAAACTTTTCTGAAAGGAAAATCCATTTAGATAAGAACTCAAACTCATGTTATTGAAATCAATTTCAAAACATCTGATCACACTAAAACACCTTTCAATAGTTTAGAATACTCTATTGGAATCAAATTTTCAAAACCAACATTAATATAATTTCCTGCATTAAAAATATATGTAGACACTCCATTTTTCTTTTCAAAACAATTCTGAAAATTTAATTAAAACATTTTTCAAACTAAAATATTCCCTCTTTATTAGAAACCCATTTCAAAAAAACATTACACTTCTTAAAACCATGTAATTTTTCCATTAAAACCAAACATCCTTGATTTCAAAACCAAAGGACACAATACAATGCGATGAAAAACTAGTTTTGGTGGGTTTCTTCAACATATAGTTGGTAGCCATATGACAATCACTTCACTATCATAGAGAGTGTTTTAAAGAAATATCACTGGCTCCACATGTCTTTCCAGGCCCTGTGATCTCACTGAAACAATTAACCAAACTCTCTTTTCATTTCCCCTAATCATCATCAAACTATGAAATCCAAAGGACTCAGATAAATCTTGACTTCCCCTGGCGACTCGAATTATGTCATGAGGTGTGCAGGATGGGAAAACTACCCATAACCAAAATTTGAAGTCCCAAAAATCCTAGCTCTAGACTATCCTGATTGTTCCCCAAATAACATGACCCAATGATTTAACCCGAACCTCCACTTATATGATTTTGTCACAAACCAAATATGGTCACCATCAAAACCATCACCCTACCAATTCCATGACAAGGCCAGAGGGGAATTACTGATAAAAATGAGCTAGAAGAAGCTCCCTGGTATCATAAAATTAAAATTGTGAATAATTTTCCTGAGTTTATAAACATACAATGACAAAAAAATCCAATAAAAAATATGAATTTTTCAAAAAAAAAACATCTTTTTCAAAATTTCATAACTGAATTACATAATTTAATACAATTTTTAATTACCATTACAAATAAATATAATCAAAATGGACAGACCAAGAACCTCTACATGGAAAGAGGCACTTCCCACATTCCATCTCCACAACACCTCATCACGATGGACTGCTAAAAACCCGAACCATTGGCAGAAATGTTGTTCCCAAACATGTGACAAAAACAACCAATTATACTTAAACCAAAAGGTGTAAGTTGGTTGTGATAAAAATCTTAGTAGGATACCACCACTAAGATATTTCATTGGATAAATATTAAATGACAATAGGCATGAATGTTTTGGTAAACATGAAATGATAGTAACAATTTCTAAAAATGAAACATTAAATAAAACAGTTTTCAAGTGGATTATTTTAAAGAATAAAAACAATTAAAAAAATAACCAAGCTATTGAATTTGTCAATCCAATCATACCATAGGTTGACGGTAAGCATAAATCATCTAATGAGCACAATTAATGGGAAATAACCCCTAGGCACTAGCTTTCTGTGGGTCCCAGGTACCTCATATCTCGGTGAGAGTAACCATTATAATATTTGTTCTCGTGCATGATCCAATTGTATGAAACATACCCATAACCTAGTGGTCCCAAAAAACAGCATCATCATAGTTTATTTAGCATTTTCATCGTCAAACACTCTATGTGAAACTAGGACTAAACCCCATGGGATCACTTGCATACAATTACATGTCCACCCACCTAGATACTCGGGTTTCCCTCTTATGCTCAAACAAGATCAAAAATCCATGAAATATAATTTTCATATTCAAATACCACTTTCACATCACACATTAACCAAACATCCAACATCTACATCACACAAGTCATGTCATACCCCTTTTCATGGACAAGGACACTGAAATCCAACTCACACCAAAATAGCACACAACACATTTTCCATATCATTCAAAATTCAAAAAATCCATTAACAATTTTGTAAAATCATTCCCAAGAAGTTAAACATCACATAACAGCCCACTCACATGTTACATAATAACCTTTTCATAAAAAAAATCCCTTTTCACGTCACACTCAAACAAAACAGCCCAAAAACATTTTTTATACCCACAACACAATTTCATAATTCTCCTCGACAAATTACAAAACATTATCCAAAACATTTGACATCACAAATGACCCAATTATCATTCAAAAACTCATTTTAGGTGAACTCACTCACCAAACCAGTACATATACATCCTTCTCCCACTTTCATTAACCAAATAAAACATTTACAATTTTCATAAAACAATCCCATGGGGAATAACTATGTTTCGCAGATAAAACCAATTTTAAAGCACTATTTCAAAGCCAAAACCATACCAATACCAACCCAAAATAGAATTAGAATCCCTAGATATATTTATTAAGACACTCTGAAGTATTATAAAATCACCTTGAATATTACCACAAAAGAGGCACCTGAAAAACAAACATTTTCATAAAACACATTCAAGAGGCGTAACATGGTTTTACACAGAAAACAAATTCAAAATCCCTATTTTAATCCCAAAGTCACACCAATACCATACCAAAGAATAATTTTCATCCCAAAAATATTTGTTAATCCAATTTCATATGTTATAAAACACACCAAAACAATACCCCAATAACTACACATCAAAAACACCCAATTTCAAGTAAAAATGAAACTATAAAATTATACGATTAACCAAATACATCATAAATGGTTTTCGCACAACACACAAAATTTGAGGAACAAGAAAAATAAGTAATTCATGCATTAAAACTCATAAAAGAGTTTATACACATGGAATCACCTATCTTATCTGTTGAAACCCTCAAATCATGGTTCAAAACATCAAGCGTACCACCGTCGCACCATAAGGAAGTGAAGAGCAACCTGAAACATCATGATTACATGAAAAATACACCAAATAAAATCCTAGGTTTGAACCCTAACATCTGGAAATTTTAAGACATCATGAAATAGGGATGAAACCCCAAAGAAAGGGGTGAAATCAGGGAAAGAAACACTTACTTGAAGAAATCTTGGAGTTTCCCCACCAAAAACCCCATCAAAGATGGGTTCCATAGGATCTCATGGGAGCTTGGAGGCCTCCCATGGTTGTTGGGGTTATATAGGGGAAGAATGGAGTATATTAGATTTATTTATAGAAGGTTAAATGGGAAATTCACTAAACAATTAATGACCTACACACCCTTGAACGGTCTCCCTGCATGGTTTAGTAAATCGTGCGCCCTAACCGTGTAGACTGTTCGGACCACCCAAAAACCATCCATTCTCCTCCACATTCATGGGACTCCATGGGGGAAACCAAGAGGGAATGATATTATACGAATATGGGGAAATAATTCCCAAATTAAAACCACCTTTTCACCACAAAACTCAACCAACTCAAGGGTACAACCCACCTCAACAACTAACCCCACCAGAGGTGTCACTAGGAGTGTCACTAATACAAATTCAAAAAACTAAAACCCCACACCATACCTTTGACCAAATAGGAGGCCAAATACCATAAAATACCCCTAATACCAAGGTCATAGATCAAGAACACAAGATACACCAAAATTCCAAACCTGAAACACCTGGAAACAAAGGGAAAGCTATCAACCAAAGGGATCTTCGAACAAAATATAGAATTGAAAATTTCAGTGTGACAGGATGTATGATTTTTTCTAAAGAATATGGGTAGTGACTTGACATTTTTACATCACCCAACTATTAACCTTAGAGTATGATATTGGAATCAGTATAATGGAACAATATGAGGTGGATTTTAGTATGTAAATGAAGAAATTATGATATGGCTCCACGGTATCCTAGTTTTCCCACAGTGGGTGATAATATAGGAGTCATAGTGGCCTTTTTATAGTACAATGTTTGAAGATATTTTTGTGGAATATTGATATTCCTCATGCATATACATATATGAGGCTGTATACTTAGGGAACTTATCATTACCTTCTATGATTTATTTTTTGACATCATGTATGAGAAATCCAATGGACATTTATACCTTATGTATACTTTCACCATTAGCATAAGTTGGGGAGTGTATTAGGCTAGTATAGTGTAAGAGTATTTGATATCATTTATGTTGAGGACCAAGTATAGTAATAGGGTAAGTTTTCATGTCTTTTTATAGTTTTTATATGTGAATGGGGTAATCGGTGATTATTAATTTATGATTGTGTGATTTCACATGGAACATTTTGATAAAGCATTTTTATTTTTAAATTATGTGTACTTTGATTGTATAGGATACCATTTAAGTTATTTATATTTTATAAAAACTCTCATTCAAGTACATAGTCTACCTATTATATAAATTATGACCTCACTGCTGGTTAATAGCCTAGGTGTATAGGGATGTGTACCTAAGGCCATTTAGATACCTCAAACTAGAAACTAATAAGTAAAATAGGGCAATAGTGTTACAAAATGATTTTTGAGATTTTGTTTAATTATATTACTTTAAGGTATATTAGGTAGGTTCTCTGAAAATTTTTCAATGCTTATTATGGACCTTAGACTATTCAATCATAAAAACATTTTTGGTGGGAGGCCATGTTTACCCAGGGAATTATATGGTTGATCTTTATTTATACTGTAATGGATGATATGTTTATTGAATAACAGGAGTTTACTAGTTATTTTATTTAAAGTATATTTCCCTTTTCCCAGCAGAAGTACACATGTGGACATGCATCATGTTTGTAATGTATGGATCACATGATATACACATCAATATGGGTGATTGGATATTTGTATGACATTTTTCGACTACTTAAAGGGTCGAGAAAAACCTATAATTTTTTTTACCATATATGTTATTTTTGTCATTCTACTCAACTAATACATGATATTTTCTCTTTTGGAACATCATATGGATCCTAGTTCAATACATTATCTGCTGACAAAAATTATTTACCTTAATAAAGATATTTATGGAGACCATTAGTGGGTAGGTGTAGGTATTGGATGCCTCAATGATGCATGTGATGCCTAAATAATACGTTGAGGTTATAAAATTGTTACCTAGAGTATTATGGTTGAGATACATAAATATTCAATAACAAACTATATAGTTTCCCCCATATAGTTTCTTTGTGTTATTTTACATAACTAAATGGGTTCGTTGTGTGGGTAACCCTGAGGGGTATGTGGGAAGGAATTAGAAATTCAATGCTCTTTGTATTAAGGTCGTAATAAGAGGGACGAATTGATTTCATGTATATAGTTATGATTCACGGGATAAAATTATAGTGGGAGTATGGTTAGATTCTTATGTAATTGGATATGATGCATGTGTTGTGTTCGATCATATTGTTGGCCTCTGCATGATTGGGATTCACTAAAATATTGGTTGAGCCTAAAATGTATGTGGGTAATGGTCTTTGAGTTAGGCATGTGTTTCTTGGATAGATGGGACATGACTTATTAGAGATGAATCTAGTTGTGTAATCAGGGTTTATAGTAGTGTGTAAAAGTTAGGTTAAGGAGATACCGAGTATAACCACAGTAAAGAAAGTTATAGAGGGTTCTTGGTTGATCAATATTATTTTGGTGGAGGAGAGTGATTGTTGGTGAGTATTTTTGGGAAATTCCTTATTGTGTAATGGATATTTTGTGCAAGATATATAAAGTTCCCAATTGTTTCCTAATTTATTAGAACAAGTTGTGTGTGGTTCTGTTGAGAGTTATTTGGGTTGGGGTGGATCTAATCAATGTTATATAGGTAGTGTGGTTGTGAGATTATCATGGGAATGGTATACTATGTTGTAGGGTAAGGAAAAGATATTTACCTTGATGGAAATAGGACACATACATGATGGATTGGGGTATCACAAAGTGATCCAGTAAAGGATTGTTCCTTTTCCAGATTTTTAAAATATTTAGGGAGAAAAATGATGATGGGAGGTGATCATGGCTCAAGAGGATTGGTATGAATTAAATGTGAGACACATTTGAGTTTTATGATTATGGAGAAGTATAATGGAATCCATATTGTGGGGAGTGCACCATGGGCTACTGTAGGATGGGATCTACACTGAAAGTGGATCATTAAAGGCTAAAGATGTAATTCCTAGTTGTACAGTGATGGGAAGTGATTTTTTTTAGCATTATTTATCCAGTAAGAGTGGAACAAACATGTATAGTTAGTCATATAATAACGGATAGATCATGGTCTATATAGAATTGATGTTAGGGTTCTTCATATAATTAATAAGGATGCTTCGATAGTGGATAGAATCACATCTATCATGGGTGAACTACAATCTTATGGGTAAGTTTAATAAGTTGTGAAACCAGTAGGGGGATTTTTAAGGTGACCTTGGGTACCAATGTGTGTTAAGTTCCATGGATATCTAGTTCATTAGTTAATGTGAAATTTGAAATTTAGATGTTGTTTTGGTTGGATTTGATGAATTGGCATCATCCTCGAGGCAATTTTTTCACTACCAGAGAGTGAGTGAGATTGAATATGTATCATTGATTATGGTGAGAATAATATTATTGGTGTCATTGTGGTGAGATGACTATAGTGTTTAATTGGTAGTTAGTATTGAACTATGTTATCGGTATTTCAATTATCCTGGAATGAATCATGAGGTGAATCAAAATTCATCGAATTATTCTTAGTGGTGAACCTGATTTGTGATGTGAGTTAGGGAGAGAATCTTGAAAAAAAATTATGATGGTATTAGTTCGGAAATACTATTGGATATTAAGGGGCTGATGGTTTTATGTATCAGGGTATCATCAGGACCCTACATGTTGGTTATTTTTATTTAAAATCCTTAGATAGAGGTAGTTGTTTCATTTAGGTTGCATAAATGGATATGATTGATTGTCACTTAGAAAATTAATACATAGGTTTTCATACTTGTTTTTTTTATTATTTGGATGATATTTCTTTATAAACATGCTAGAATATTTTTTTTGACATGATTGAAGTTGTTTGGGATTGAAATAAGAGTTTTGGAGGGATTTTGGAAGATCTTATCTTGGTGTTTAGTGTTGCGCAATAGAAATATGTTGGTGTTTGGAGATGAAACATAGTCAATTAAATGTTAAGTGATAGAATATATAGGTCCAATGACATTGTCCGAGGATAACTATAGATGATAATAATTATGGAATGGAGTTTGTAACACATTGTGTATTTTCTAGTATTTATATCGTAAGGGAATTTTAATATTCCCCTAAATGGGAGGTTTATTAGGGAAAAAAATACTCTAAATGGGTTTTATTGATTTTCTAAATCCTAGAATGATTCTTTTTTATGTTTTTTGGGGATTGGGTGATGAAAGCAGTGCTCGGGTGATGTTTAATTAATGTTTGGGGGTAGGTATACATTAGAGTTACTTAAGAAGTAATATCATGGCTTGAAATTCATGGTGTCAACCACTAGGTCACACATTGAATTTTTGATAAAAAGGTAGAGGTATTTTTCATCAACTGGATGATAGTGTGAACCAATTCTTCCACCCATCAAATTGATGGTAATAGTTTTTCTGAAAAAAGGGATCCCCTGTGTTTTGGTCAGACGTGAGCACACATGAGGGGGGTTCTTCTTCCGGATCCTCCCATAATATCCTTCCCCTTTGATCCCCATGTCATGGAGTGGTTTTTTCAGTGATTTCAGGTAAATTAATCTATAGAATAAACATTAATTTTCTTCCTCATGGCTATCCTTAAAACTGGCCTCATTTTGGTTAAGGTTCGGTGTTGATTCCACTAAAGTATGGTGCAATCGGATCAAATCAAAGTGGAATTCATTTGTGGTGTCTAGAAGACGACTTGAGGTGATGTATGAAATCCACCCATCATAATTTTTATGGTGTTAAGAAAGTTAAAAATTTCATTTATGGTATTTTAGTCAAATCCATTATATTTTATGGTTTATAAGGTGTTGGGTTAAAGGGACATTATTTGGGATAGTTTTGTGGGTGTTCCCCAAACAATCTGTAAGTGGTTGGTCATGGTTCAGTGTAATAGTAGTGCTTTGAATTTTTTACATTATATATTAGTCCTTGGTTTAAACTGAATAATTAATTATAATTGTTTATAACTAACTATTTATGTTGTATGGAATGAGACAAGATCATGGAGTGCGGTGTAAGCTTGGATATGGAATGGACATGCTTGGATGAGGCTCAACAGATCTTGGTGTGGATGATAACATAGTTTTAGAGGTAGTTTCTCTGTTTAATAATAGTTTATATCCCTATTATATGTGTGTCTTAGGATTCATGAATTTTTCATCGGTTTATATAGAATGAATAGGGATATGGAATGTCCACAAGAAATAAATGTGATGACATTGGATCTCCTATGCTCGAGTTATGTTCCCTTTAGAACATGTGTAAGTTGGAATCAATACGTAAATATTTCTCCAAGAGGATAGAATGATGTTTTGGATAAATATAGACATTGGGTTTTCTTGGTATGTGAGATGAGGTATTGGAAGAATTTTATAGATTTTAATAGGTCTAGTAATGTAGGTGTTAAAGGCTATGTACTTGTGGAAATGGGTGGTATGACATTTTTATCTCGTGCTTGATGAGTGAGACCTTTCCAAGATTGTTTTGGGATTAATAAACCATTTTATCTAGAAGGGTTGTGGTGTGATAGGGGGAGATACCTCAAGGATATAGGTTTAAGGATATCCTTTATGATCTGTGATATGGGACCCAAGGTCTGGTCATGGGTTTTGTTCCAGACATGACATTATGATTCCAAAGGACTTAGTGTAGTTGGATTTGGATGGTCCATTGTTTGTGAGACCGTGAGTGAATAGATACCTCGATGGGGTAAACTGAGCCTTGGGGTATTGTATGATAATAACCTTTTGGATGTGATGTAACTTATGGGTGATTGGAATGAGCTAGGAATTATGAGTAGAGATCATGATGGGCCAGAATGACTAGATGGGTGCACTGATGGGTGAGGTGATATGTGTTCATGTTGAGGGGATGTGTCTTAACTGACTATTTCCATGGAATCATATAGAGAGCTGTGTGATGGGATGTGGGAATTTGTGCATTATGTGACCTCTATAGAGTCTACAGGGATGGATCAGTGTGCTTTTGACCCCCCACATTCTGTAGGAATGGTTTGATGTGGTTGTGACCTCTTAAAAGACTTCGTAGGTGGATTATTGTACTTGAAGACCCCAAGATTATGAAGGGATGACTCAGTGTGATTATAATTTTCTGTTATATATAGAGTTGGTTTAATGACCTTTATTTATGGGGATAAGTTATGTGGGTATGAATTGGACCATTCTCTAAGAGGAAGGGTTCAGAGACCACACTAGGGGGTATATTGTGGAATTATGTGATGTTAGGAGACCCTGATAGACTGTTACTTAATCTATAAGGTAGTGGGTTGAGATATTGAGGTATGATCATGCACGCTATCTGTAGGATTTGGGTTGATCATCCTTGACCTGAGTCTTCATATATTGGTTATGGATTGTTATAGTGGAATTATTCAAGGAAACAAAATGGATTTTGGCATAGAACTGAAGTAGGTATGATTGGGTGTCATGTTTTCCACATTACCACATGGGAACCATAGGTGTAGTGAGTTGTGGCATCATGGATAGAACACAATTTTTGAGGTGATAATGTAATTTTCTTCTTGATGCATACATGTATGTGATGGAATATATATGGGAACTTGGAGAGACCCTATTGTGGTGTATTTATCACACCCTATATAGGAACCTTAGTCCACATACTGACCTTATATATGTATTCATGTTCATTATTGGAATTTTAGTAAATTGGGATGGTGTAGCTTGGGAATATTTGGAGATAGGGTGTGTTGAGCCTCGAGGATAACAGTTGGTCCAGTGTGTACGTGTGTTTTTATATTATATTTTAGTTATCCTAGTAGGAAATCAATTTTTTTACTATGATTCTTTATCATATATTTTTATATAGCATTTAGATTGTTTCATTTTGTGTATTATTCTTATAGTTGTTATTATTTATGTTATTTATACTATTTTATGACTCTTATTCATGGTCACAGTCACCTAATTGTAAATATTAGTGCATCACCTCTATTATCAATCTAATAGTGTATTGTGTGGTGCACATGAGGCCTTATGGTGACCTTAGAACCATCAATGCGATGTGGATTGGGGATGTTGTGTTAGTGGTCTATGCCACAACCTCCTATCACATAATGATAAATATTACATATGGGAACCACATAAAGATAAAAAAAAATCATAATCCCACCATATATTAATTAACCAATGACAACGAAATGGATGTCATGAAAACATCACTAAACCATGATCATAAGAAATTCAGTTAAAAAAGAGGATGGTATTATTCTAATATATACACAAAAAATCCTAAGATATGTTAAATAATGTTGATATAAATGTAAAATTATTTTCACAATAAGATTGAAAATTTTCACTGAAAAATAAGAAAAAATAATTATTTCTTCCCATAAAATTTATTTTAATAGAAAATAAAAAATAAAAGAATGAGAATAAATTAATTTGGTAAACCATAGAATCATGAAAAGAATACATCATAAGGAAACAAATGTTGACCACTAGAAAATGTGTTCATATGAAATATGTTAGAAAAATTATTTGTTTTACACTTTTGTAAGGAATATAGAAAATAACATTTTTGGTAATTATAAAAAAGTGATTTATTTCATTATTTTTTTAAATAAATCCAAGGATAATATAATATGAACATATGAGATAATAAAATAATATATAAGTAAATTTATAAATTATTATTAAGGATATTAACATGGAGGACAAATAGTCCCTAATGAAAATAAGATATGATGTTGACTCCACATAATATCATAATTTTCGTTGAATTATCAATAAAAGGAAGTAAATATGGAAAGAAGACATAGAAAAACCCTAAAACCCCATTAGATTTTAAAATAATTGGATTTTTAGAGACAAATAATAAATAAATTATCCAATAGTTATTTAGTTAAAATATTCTCAATATTAAAATGAGATTAGAAATAAAATATTACCATTACTCCAGATTAAAACGAATTCTCATTAACCTACAGTATAATAAATAATACCATTTTAATCACTTCATTAATATCCTTAAAAATATAAATTACTTTTTATACACTTCAACTGTAATCATTTATTACACTTATATTAGTTAGTTATTTTTAATTTCATCATTTATTTTTACCAATATTTAATGTTTCATATGAAGTTTCATATAGGCAATGTAGATACTTATCCTTTGATATGAAGTTAAAAATATACAAATTATTAAATGTGTTGGAATTATACCATTTTAATGATTTATTTTCTCCCATGTCCATTTAATAAAATTGATGGGAATAATTTTTGTGAATGGAATCCAGGAAAATCATGTTTTGGGTAATTTACCGATAGAAAAAAAATCAAATTTATGATGACCATTATATTATTTTCCACACTTACTGAAACACATTGATTTCATAAATTTCTTTCTAATATCATATATTACCAAAATTAAATTAATGACATTATTCATGATGAAAATGTTGATGTTGGTATATAATAATTCATGTAGGTAGTTCAATTGTCCCAAATAAAAACATATTATACAATTTAATGAGTGATAGATTAAATTTATATAATCATAATATCATCTTATAAAAATAATAATGATTTCACTATATCATCATTATATTAGAAAATGAGATTTATGAAGAGTTGAGAAGATAAGAAAAATTAAATATTTATATAAGAACATAGAATCATAATTTTATAAATTCACTCCTTGACACAAGTTTCTTTAGGAAAAAATTAATTTACATGATTCACTACTCAAAAAGAGAATCTATTCATTGGAATAGTATATAAATAACCCAAAATTGCACAATCAACTAGAAAACAATAATTTTTGTGTGGCAGATGTTAGAAGGGAATATCCAAATTCCTTAATTTCACTATGATCAATACAATACTACATGTCCTTAGAAGCACTAAATATGTAAAAAAAAATATTTTGTAAAAAAATTATAAGCATTCTCTAACATGATCCAAATGTTTTCATTGTGCGTATTTTACATATTCAATTTATATTTTCTTTTTAAAACACTTCTTCTTCTTCTTCAATTTCATACCCAAATATCATACAAGTTCATTATTTTTGTACCTTTTTTATGAATACTATGATTTATAATAGTTTATAAATTTTCTCTTTCTAATTTTCCATTAGAAAATTCCATCCTATGAAAACTTCATTAAACATTGTTTTATCAAATTAGACTTATTATATAAAAAAATCACGTTCTAAATATGTTGATCAATTTATTTTAATTTTAATACTTATAATAAAAAAACAAACATCTTTATATTATTCATGTTATTCTTATTACTCATCAACCAATATCTTCCTTGGTTGTAAACTTCCTACTCAAATTCTTTCTTTATAAGTTCATCAGGTATCTCTATTTGAAACCAGTTCTATAACATTTCAGTTTTTTCATGAATGAATAGTAACACCTCCATACTTTGTACTTACACCTTATTTTTAGATGCATGACAAAGATAAAATGTGGGATTCCAATTTATACATTCCCACTTAATGAAAATGTTGAAATAAAATCTCCCACTCAAATAAAATAACGAAAATATGCTCAAGAAATATATAAGGTTATTGAATGTATCTGAGAAACCTCCACAACTTCAACCTTATTAAAATTTACTTAAACCAAGGTGAGTATCACCTAAACATCATCACTATTTATTAAAATTAAAAAAACTTCCTAGATTCATTAAAATAGAATGAATATTAAACTATTGATTGTTTTTCTTTAGAAATCTTTATACCAATTCTTCCATTTGGTTGTTCGCGTACATGAATTATAGGAACTTCTCAGGTGTATTTCTTATAATATGTATATCTCTAATTACTTTTACTAGATCTCACTATCACATATCTTATTTCATCAACATTATATATTGAGATATACATATATAATATTTATCTAATGATCCGAAACACAATTTAATCATCAAAACATTATACTTGTGTGTGTGATGGAATTTATACACACATTTTTTTAATGAAAATCATCCAAATACTTTATACGATTGATCATTTTTCATTTTAAACATTTTCTAATTACATAGATCTATAAATTTTATTTTCACATTTAAAACCATCCACTATTAACCAAACATCCCAAAAACACCACCACACTTTATATCTCCAACTGCATCATAAAATAAATCAAACAAATTATCGAATGAACCTCCATAGATCTTCATAGAAGTGGAATTTTATTTCTGAAGGACTTCATACAATGGGACATTATCGATGAATGATCTTTACCAACACCACATTTTGGCATATAAAACATTTCTTATTATCATTTTATATAATTTATTAATGGAAATTACTACATATTTTTTTGATATATTTCATACATATAATGTATGTTCCATATAAAATATTAATCCTTAAAAAACATTACATTGGATAAATGATAACACATTGTATATTCATCACACCAAACTATCGTGAATATACAATAAAAAACATTATAAGTTTTCTACCATATAAATTAATACTATTACCATCTTATATATAAATAAAATCTATCCCCCATTTATCTTATTCAAATTTATCATCCTACGAACTTAATCATGGATCTAGATATTTTTTGTAACTCATTATGTTAGGAAAATTTAGAAAAACAAAGAATCATAAATTTTTTTATCAAAAAAACTATTTGATAGAACATCGGAAAATTTAGAATATAAACATTAATCACAAATCATCATCTGAAATTCCAAGATACAAAAACATATTCTAATGGAATCAGGATTAGAATCCTTCGTCTAATCTTATCCACCCAAGTCCATATCCATCTGATTTATTATTTTATAAAACCTTAAAAATGATGTTATAAATTTAAAACAAAAAAATTACAAACATTTATTATAAACTGTTATTTTAAAAAATCTAAGAAAACAAAATAAAAAAGTCTAAAAATCAAAAAACACACTCAAATAACTTTCCCCCAAAAATATCATCCTTTGGATTTTTTCTGTTAAGAATGAATTGTAAATCACTTAATCATTGTAACTCAAGATAAAATTTAATTTCCCAACAATTATAATCTTAGGTGAAAAAAACTCGATATAGGACATCCAAATCCATTTTTATTTTATTGAAAATCCACTTTAAGGAAAAGTGAGAACCTTAAAAAAACATTCAGCGGATGATTTCAAAATTCAAATTACAAGCTTCAAACCATTTCAAAATACAAGAATAGACCATCACCCCCGCGATAACACAAAATTCAAAATTCAAAATCAAAGGAAAAAGTAATCATCACCTGGTTAGTACACATCCTATTAATACCATGATCAGCATTTTCATCGTCTCTGCCAAACTCATCACCATCGTTAAAGTCACATTTTTGTAAAGTCAAATTGTTGTCATACACTCCAAACATCATCATCATCATCACCTGTTGATAGTTGAACCATCCTCACACCGGCCGACTTCGCCCTTCTACTACCAAACCTATGAGGAAGGCCACCAGAGTCCAACATCATCATCACTGAAGCATTAATGTCATCTTCGAAAGAAGATCCCATCCAACACCACAGGACGAGTAGAACCTCCAAAACTGCTATCAAAAATTACTCTTCTTCAACCAACATAAACCCCAAAACAAAAAAATCACTAAAAAGACTAACCGAACATCCTTAGATTATCACAGACATAGTAAGATAAAAAATACAACACAGCATTACAAGCCCCTTAAGAACCACTATGACCGAAGAATCTGGGATCTGCAAATTAGACAGAAATGAATCACTGAAAGAAAAATACACAACAGCCGAACCACATGGCCCAAAAACCCTGCGTATCCATCGCTCTCATTCCAACCTGGAGAGGAGTGATGGAACTCTAGGTCAGAACATGTTGAGGTAGATGAGGAAGAAGAATGGGGTATGAAACCCAAGAAAAGGAAAAAACCAAGAAAGATGAAGGGGAGACTGGGGACAAGAACCTAATAAAGGGCCTTCCTTCTAGGACCTATGTCTTGTACCGTTTCCCTTTGGGTAGGGAATCCACTGGAAGAAGCAGGAAATCACCCGAGCAATGCCTCTATTTATTCCTGGTTGCAAAAATACAATGTTGTTAAAAATAAGTTTCCTCAAACCAAAAAATTTAATTTTTTCATGCTTCCCTATGAGAATTATATTTTTTAATACCCGTTAATAAATTGAAAAAATTGTTCACACATGAGGAAATCACTTATTAACCCTTTTAAAAACTACCCCTAAATGTAGTATCTCCTTAAAAGTTCAATCACATACCAAAATATATAATTATGTTACAAATTTTTCCATTTTACCAAATTATCAAAATACAATATGAGATATGTGATTTATTCAAAAACCTTATCCTTGAATATAGTGAATCTTATGTCCATGATCAACATCGTTTTATTAAAATTATTCTTTTAGAAATTTCTAAGTTTTTATATTAAAAACATGGCATGTTGTGAGAATATATTCCAAATTTATTTCATTATTCTCTTTATGCTCTATGATTAAGTGATATTTACTATTAATATTCTTGTAATTAGAATGTTTTATTTTATTTTTAGTTAGTTTTATATAATTTTGATCATAACAACCCATTAGTATGGGTAACTTTACATCAACCAAAAAACCATCCAAGTGATTTTTCATCCAAATAAGTTGTTTTATAGCATGAGTTGCAACCAAATACTTGTATATAGTCATAATGAGATATAATAAATTTGGATTATTTATATTTATTCTCTAAAAAAATTCCCCAAAAATAAAAACTCAACTAAATGTGGATCTTATATCATCATCATTTCTTTCCTAGTGAGTATTTTTATAACCAAACACTTTTATATATCATTATATGTCACGTTTTATACCAAATTCATTTTTAACATTGATATTTTTTGTATTAATTTTTCTTTCTTATAAATATGATTCTATTGGGGGACATTGAAATATTTCCCACAATGTAATAATATAAAAAATATTTGGCCTTGAAGTAATCAGATATACCAAAAATCTAACCAACATCATAAACTCTTTAGGATAAACATACTTCCCTTATCATCATTTTAACAAGTTGGTTCACACTAAAATTGGTGTGGAATTATCTTTTTAATTGTCTATGATGAACATGTTTTGATGTTCCTAAGTGTACTTCTCTTAAGACATGAAAAACAATTTTTTCTTTTATTAAATTTATAAGACAATAAATTATTTCATTTTACTAAGCATGGAATTTTCAAATAACTTCTTCTCGTCCTTAGAAATTTTCCGCAACTTTCATCATCATCCAAAAAATGATAATATCCTCAATATAAATAATAATAATGAGGGAATATATTGATTTAATTTGATATATATTTTATTATCATCTCTCCCTCTTTTCATGTTTACCATCCTTAAGAATGTGTCTAACTTCAAATACAATGTTCTAGGCACTTTCTTCTGCATATAAAAATCATTTTTAAACTTACTCAGATAAAATTATTCATTCCATGTTTTCTATACATAATATATTTTGAATATAAACTTCTTCATCAATATCCCTATTTTTCAAATATGGTTTTACATCCATCTAAAAAATAGTATATCCTTATTATACATTGATAAAAAGAAAAATTCTAATAGTTTCCAATCATGACACTCGAGAAAAAGTATCATCAATATTAGTACCCTAAATTTATGAATAAACAAAACCAACTAGTTTTCATTTTCTTTATTATCACATGACTATCTTCATTTAACTTGTTTTTAAACATAATCATTGTACCAATCACATTTTTATCTTCTAGTTTGGGTAAATGTTTCTATTTATATCACCTCTCAATCTAATCTACTCTTCACTCATAAAATCAAGAAACCCATGATGCTACCATGATTCATCAACATATTTTGGATAATCCTAAGAATATAAATAGTTATGTAAAATAGACTTTGATGTTGTTCTAGTTTGAACCTTTTTGTTCATCACCTATGAATTTATGAACTTCTAAATTTTTCCTTAACCTAGGATGATATGTATAATGTTTTTCCTCTTCACTTGACGTAGTTGAGTGCAAAAAATCCTGACCCCAGTAACCTAGAGTTGGAGGTCATTTTACTACAATGGAAAATATATAATAGATAACATGATAAATTATTTATCATCTTAGAAGTCTTTAGGAATTAGATACATATATTGTTTCCTTATTGAATTGGTTATTAATCATTGAACATAATAAAGGAAAATAAAACTTCTTCTATGAAACTTATTCAATGATTTTTTCTTCAAAACGTTTGAAGCTAAAACAATTGAAAGGGATGAGATCAGATGCATAATAATGGTTATATGAATCATTTATAATTAAACAAAAGTTAATAAGTGAGAATCCAAATGCCAAGGTAAATAACTAAAAAACACATGCCATCAGAAAACTGAGAATGTAAATGAATCCATAGATTTTTTATAGTGAGAAAATATTGGAAAGTAATAAATAAAAACTAAATTATGATAATTATTAAATATCAAACTTCATTTATCTGGAACATGAACCATTATAATTTCAAGATGGTTTAATTCTGTCAGTAAAATCCATCTAGTTCTTCCTAGAAACAAACAAGAAGGGTTTGTCTCTAACTATTTTTTTTAATGAGACCTATCGATGCATAAAGGGGATATCTATAACTAGACCCACGTATCACAAAAATTCCAAATCATTCTTTATACATATATTAAATTAATTAACAATATGACTTTTCAAACTATCCTTATTGAGTAGACGATACATATTCATCAGTATTTCCTCAATTACAATATTATTCAATGAAAACACCATATTTAAAATGTTAAATTGATAATTCAATAATAATAATATCATTAATATAAGAAATATACATATTTAATGAATTATTATCTCGTATTAAATAGATGTATAAATACACTAAACATAAAGAATAATTGGAGAATAACGCATAACCATAGAAAATATCACAATGCATTCCCTGGATGAATGGGTTTTAATCATTAATAGATTTTCATAATAGAAAATAGGTATAGATCATAATAAATTTTGTCCAATTAAATTCAATACATGTAATAATAGTGCGTAAGAATATTTATAAATGAGCCACATTAGTGTAATTCAAGAAAAATATTAAATTTTCTCCAAAATGGAAAAGGAATAATTATTTGTAAGAAACCAGAAATGAAAAAAGATAGTTTTTCATTATAATATGAGATATTTTAGAAAAATATTGGTAGCTTAAAATAAATACTAATTGGGAATGAAATGTATTATGCTTATTGGGGGTTTTTTTCAACCAGCCTTTCTTATCGAGAGGAATTGAAAAGGAATCCATATAAAAAATAACTTCCCATCGAAGAAGGAAGAAATGATCTTGGTAAGTATATTTCAAACATAAAAAAATATTTTGAAAGAGTATATAAGAATAATTAAAAATTAAATTGGTTTAAAGAAAGAGAAATCATGACCTAAAGGGAAAATGGAGGTTTGGGGAGAATCCCTTACCATATGTCTGAAAGTGTTATTCACATGAACTTAATTTCCTAGATAATGAAATTAGATTCCTAAAAAATATAATTCATGACCACATGAACTTATATTTTGTTTATTAAAATGTTATTGAATTCATTTAGGGCCTTTTTGATGAGTTATAAGAAATTATTTTTTAGTTTGGGAGTGGTCCTTTCGTTGTTTTTCATGATTAGTTCACATTTATGCAAGTATGGAAGATAATATAAAATGAGAAATAATTATACATAATGGATATAATATGTTATTAATGGAAATATATAATATTAAATGGTATTATATATCAATTTTTCCAGATATGATGATGATTCATTATATAATCATTTAATGAAATCTGTTTCGATTATTTTGGCATTTTTTTATCATCACAAACATGTTTTGGGTATTAATTAATATTATTTAAAAAAACTAGTTCCATAACACTATATAACATATAATATTATTAATAAAATATTATATAACCATAATAATTATTTTATGACCATTTTTATAGAGGTAGTGAAAAATAAAAATGCATCATCCACAATGGTGGTAAACGGACACATCATTGACGATGTTTTCATTTTTAGAATAAAAGAGAGAAGTGAATGGGTTTTATGATGGATAAAATATTAACATAATAAAATATAATTATAAAAAACACACCAAAATTACCATGCCACATGGATTAGGGTTGGATATGAGAGGATAATAGAAGAATTAAATTGAGATGAAAATAAATGAATACAAAAAAGGATTTTACCTCTTGAATTTCTTCTCCTTAAGAAACTCCATAGGTAAATTGGATTTGATATTTTCTCAAGACCATGGGTGCCTATATATAGGGAATTGTATTTGGTATAATTTGGACAATTTTCAAGGCTTTAGAGGTATGAGGAGAAGTGGTGGTGAGGAGTGGGATTTATATTGGAGGAGAGGGGCATTTTTTAATTATTTTATCTATTTGTTTATTATTTAGACTCAAGACTATGAATACATAGAATATTATCAATAATTATACTAAAATAATGAAGGATTGTTCATGATTATGGGATTATATCATCCATACATCATGTTTGACTCAATAATTCATTTATTTATCTTACATCATAAAATTAACAAAATCTATTTTTCGATGTGTAGAATTAAAAATTAAACTCCATTTTATGAAAATAATTTTATAAATATGAGAAATTTAATTTTTAATTAAAATAATAATTTACTTGAAAAATGAAAAAAGTTAAATTATACCTAATTTTATAACACTAAGAAACATTAATTTTGTTCTCATAACATTATCTTATAACCATAAAAAGAAATAAATATTAAATTCTTATTCTATTTTATAAAAATAACTTTTCTTTTTAATCATATTATTAATCATAATTTTTTAAATAATAATTTATTATAATAAAACTACTAATAATAAATTTATCTTTTTCAAAAGAATTATTTTTGTATACTATGGTATAGTTGTATCAAATTTTCATTTATAAGGTGCCCAAATATTATGCATACCTTAATTAGTGAGGTAACTATTCTATTGGCCAAATTACTATTCCTAAAGGTCACATTACTATTCCAAAGGTCAAGTTACTATTTCATTGGTATATGTTTCTTAATTTCTAGAAAAATCATCTTATTTAATTCATTCAACATTTATATAATTTGATTTGTGTTATCAATGTGATTTGTATGATTAATACTATAAGAAGTAATTTTTTTGAGGTTGATAAGCTATCAAGTAAATTTATTTTATTTAAAAGGTTACATATCATAAAATCACGATGTGTTATATTCTTCTCTCCTTGTGATATTTCATCCTCAAAATTTTTCTTGAATATTTCCTTCTCAATAGATGAGGGTGGTTCTTATTCATTATTTCCTCAGGTTCCAACATTTCTTCTTCTACATTATGGTTTCTCCAAAGAACCTTTACCAGTTGTGTAATTTTATTTCTCAATAAATTTTCTCCGGTGTCAATAATCTCAATAGTCTCTTCAATATAAGATAAATTAGGTTCCAATTATATTTTTTCAAATGTGAGTACATGTATAGGCTCGCGCATGTACTTAATTAATAATAAAACGTGGAAAACATCATAATCTTCGCAGAGACATAGAGACATTTCTAATCGAAAAGATACATCTCCAATTATTTCCATAATTTTAAATATTATGATGTACCTGAGACTTAGTTTCCCTTTCCTGCCTATCCTTATGACACCCTTCCATGGAGTTGCTTTTAGAATGACATGATCTCCAACATGAATTTAAAAATTCATTCTCTAATTATCTGCATAAATATTTTTCTTACTTTGAACCACTTTGATATGAGATTGAATAGTATTTAACTTTTTCATTTCCTCATAAATGCATTCTTCTCTTGTAAGTTTCCTCTCACCAACATCATCTCAAAAAGATACAGTACAAATCTTTTTCCATATAATGATTCATGTTGCTCCATTTGAATACTATAATGGAAATTATTATTGTAGAAATATTCAACCAAAGGTATATACTAATATGAATTACTATAAAATTAAATTGAGCATGATCTCAACATGTCTTCTAATTTTTTCAAAGCCCTTTCATACCATCCATTAGTTTAAGGTGGATAAGATGTGGTCAAATAAAGTTCAGTATCCATAGAATTCTGAATACTCTTCCATAATTTTGATGTAAAATGTGGAACTAGATCTGGACCAATTGATAATGGTTAAAAATTATGTCTTATTAATTCATTAACTTATAGTATTTAAAGGAGTTCAAGAGTTAAATAATCTATTATAGCGAGATAATGTGACGATATTTTGAACTTATCAAAAATAACCCACATTACATCATTCATTCTTGGTGTCCTTGGAAGTCTTGTGACAAATTCCATCATAATGTCATACCACATCCACATAGTAATAGGTAGAAGTTACGTGAATCCTATAGGTTTTTGTGTCTAAACCTTAACATTTTGTCAAACTTGACACCTTGAAATATATTTAGAAATTTTCTTCTTCGTATAATCCCACCAAAAATGTTTCTTATGATATCTATACATCATGGTATCAGTTGGATTTATAGTGAAATTTGAGTTATGTATGTCATTTAATAGATCAGTTTTTAGCTCTTTTATTGTTGAGACACATAACTACTTTCCAAAATTTCAAATCTCCATCCTTATACATGATGTCTAGTAATCTTCCATCCTTGATGGATTTAATTTTATTTTCAAAATTCGCATAATTAAATTGAGATATTTTTTCCTTCTCCAATAAGGATGGTTTAGAAATTATTTGAATAATGAGTGATGTTTCCTATTCCTTAAATATTCCCATATCCATCATTAGTAAATCCAGGAACATGGAATAATTCTATATCATCATTTGTGTTAGAATCCCATGATCTTTCGAGCTTAATGAATCTAATAACATTTTTCTTTTCTAGGGTGGTAGTGTTTAGAAATCATAATCATTGAGTAACTCAAGCCATCACCATTGACACATGTTGATTTCTTTATGTGTAAAAATGTATTTAAAACACTTTACATCAATATATATCTCATATATTTCAATATATTAATAGTGTCTCAATATAATTACAGAAATGATTATGAATTATAACTCAATATATTCATTTGGATAAAAATTTTCATGAGTCTTCAACTTCCTTGATGAATATGAAATAACTTTGTCAATTTCCATAAGGAAACAACCCATTCCAGTCTTCAATGGATCACTGTATATATAAAAAGCATCATTTCTTAGTGGTAAATTTAAAATTTAGGATTTTATTAATATTATCTTCTAATCTTCCAAAGATTCTACACATTCATTTTTCCATAAAAAAATTAATCATTTTACATGTGATCTTGGTTAATAGGTTATCCAATCAAGAAAAATTATAGACAAAACACCTATAGTAACTTGCTAGACCAATGAAACCATGTACTTAAATTATGTTCTTTGGCATTGTCCATTCTTAGATTTCCTTTTTCATCATAGGATCAAATGTGATTCCATCCTTAGAGATGATTTTTCAGTGAAAAGAAACTATTTATAGAAATAATTTACACTTTCTAAACATCCCATATAACTCTTTTCTTCTAAGATTCTTATGAAAAATCTATGTGTGGTTCTCTTGGTCTTCATAGATTTTAGAGTACACCATGATATCATCAATAAATACCAAAACAAAATTGTCAATATATTCCTTGAATGTAATATCTATTTTATCCATGAAAACAGACGATGCATTAGTCAGAAAAAAATTAATTACTATAAACATATAATGTCCATACCTAGTTTATATTGTTTTCATTCAAATATTTTCCTTATTTACATGCATTTAATGATATCCAAAATGAAGGTAAATCTTCAAAAAATATTGAACTCTATGGAGTAGATAAAAAAATCTTTAATTCATGGTAGATGTTACTAGTTCATTATTGTGATAGCATTGATTTCTCTATAGTAAATTCATTTCCTCAAGGATCCAACATTATTCTTCATAAAGAGGATAGGAATTCCCCATGGAGAAAATATGGGGAAAATAAATCCCCTATTAAACAAACACTATGTATACTTATTCATCTCGACTAATTCCATAGAGTCTATTATATAAGGAGTCTCTGATATATTAATTGCATCACATATTAGATTAATAGTAAACTCAACTTCACACTCTATGGTGTGCCCAGGTAGTTCCTCTATAAATATGTCAATTAATTCTCATACAATTGTTATATCCTCAATTAGAAGATTAATTTCCTCATACATTAATGATGTTTACTCTTCCTCCAAAATAATTTCATTTTGTAGATCTACTTGGTATAGATATGGATAAGAATGATATGATGGAAATTCTTCTCTAAAGATAATGGATTATAGAACTTCTTCTTAATTCATAATTTTCATATTCTTGAAATAAATTTTCACATCATATTTTGATAGACATTATATACTGAGGATTATATAAATGTCTAAAAATAGGTGTGATGATAAGATCCACAACTAAAGCATGTTTATGTGTCATAAATGGGATTGACAAACACATATTTGTTCAATGATACTTCCCTTGGGGGTTTTGACTGATAACTCCTTTGTTAAATGAAATGAGAAATATACTATTTTCTTGGAAAACATAATAGATATAAAAGAGTGCAGTTATACTGAATGAAATAAAACATTGTCAATATTTTAATAAAGGATTAATTTACCTACCACCATGCCATTGGGTAATTCTAAATCAGTTATGGGGGTCACATGAGCTTGGCCATCTCCCCTTGGACTCTTATATGGTAGACTCCCCTGAAGCTTGGGATATTTATTTTAATAATTCCCCATTTAATTATAGTTGAAACACTTAAAATATTGTTTTTTGTTTCTAACCTATAAATAATTATCACAATGACCATTTTCTCCACACTTATGGAAAAATACATTGAATTTAAAGAATTTACCTTGAATATTCTTTCCATAATTGTCATATAATGGAAATTACTTCATTCCCATCATCTACTTTGATGCTTCAACTTTTCCATGGTTATCATATGAACACTTATTCTCTTTATTTCCCATGACCATATAGGATCTATCATGTTCCTTCTCCTATTTGATGGAACTTAATAATATATAATCATATAATGATGTTTTTTGATAAGAATGTTCCCTTTAGAGACTTGGCTTAAAAAAGTAAAAGAAATGACCAATAATGTCTTGCCAATAACATTTGTAATCTATAGAAAACCTATCTAGTATTTTTAATTTAGGATTATACTCTGCAAAAATCTCTTCTTTTCATTTATTTAAGCTAATGAATATTTTATTCCTTCTAGTTAATTTGTCTTGAGGGAAATATTTATCAATGAATTTTTCATTAAAAGTTATTCACCCCATGTCTTCTATTTTTTATTCCTCAATAGTATTTTGGATCAATATCCAAAATTTATCATCATATCCCTTGAGACAATATAATTCCAGTACAACCTTTTCTTTTCATTCATCCCAAGGATAGAAATATATTTTCAATGGACATGATTTACTTCCTAGCTAAATCTCGATTAGAAGTCCCACTAAAATATAAGGGATTTTATTTTATGAAATGATCGAGCCAAGGTTAAGTATTGTTATTCCAAATTACCAGAGTAATATATTCTTATATGTTAATGAACTACAAATATCCATCTCAAACTATGTGGAATTAATCAATGGGTAAATCCATACATTGAACGCGGTTTTTGAGTCCCTTCCTTCCATTAGTTTATACCACTAAATAATGGTACACACTACATAATATCATAATCATCATGATTATTGATAAAAAAATTACTATGTTGGACTATTATAATTCTCAAGTGTATATAACATCTAGTTCCCAATAATTCTACTAAACATGCTCGGATACCAAATATAGTAACCCCTACCCTAGTACCCTAGATTTGGTTGTTGTTTAATTATAATTGAATAGATAAATAATATCAAATCATCAAGGATTGATCAATTTAGTTGAATTTAACAACTCGATATATACATGGATCCTTTATTACATTGTTAATTAAACATAGAACATAACCAAGGAAAATAAAACAACTTCCATGAATCTTATTCAAGGATATCATATTTAAAACATTGTTAAGGAAAAAAATTAAAGGGATGATATATAATTCTCAGTAGGAGTTACATGAATCAATAATAAGTGATTAAAATCAAATATAGAATAACCATAATGGAAATTTAAATAATGAAGAAACAAAGTCCCTTAATAAACTAATAATTTAAATGCATCCATAGATTCTTTCATAGTGATAATATCATTTATATTATTAATTGGATAGTGACGGAAGATAATGTTTTATCATTGGATGTAATGTATCTAGAACTTGAAATATAATATCTTCAATATAGTTTATGTATATGGGTACAAAATCATCTGATTCTGCATGGAACCAAATAGGAAGGGTTTGTCGCGGAAGATTTTATCTCATGAGACCTATCGATGCATCATGGAGATCTCTATATTTGGCCCCCACCTTTCACTTCATGTCCAAAATATTCTTCATACACAGATTTAATTCATGAACCAAATGAATTATCAAATATGTATATTTAGTAGATGGTAAATATTCATCAATATGTACCTAATTGAAACATCATTGAAAGAAAACACCATATCTAAAAATTTTACACGACTACAGAAATAATAATAATATCATTAAGACAAAAATATTTAAATTTAATGAAATCATCAAGGAAAGGTGATCACAATTGAAAGAGAAGTATACATCCACCACACATAAGGAATAATTGGTGAATAAGGTGTACCCAATGGTAATATCACAATAGATTCCATGAAAAAATGGATGTAAAACATAATTGGACATTTATAATTTAAAAAAAGGTATATATCATGCTAAATGATGTCTAACTAATTTGAATAAAAATAAAAAAAGTTTTTAAGAAACTTTTTAAATGATCCATTTCAGTGAATTTTGAGGTAAATATTTATGAGTCATTAAAACTAAAAAGGAATAATTGTTTTTATAAAACCTGAAATTAAAAAATATAGGGGTTCATGATAAAATGATTGATTTTAGAAAAATAATCATTTCTTAAAATAGATTGTGGATCGTACTTAAAAAAAATTTGAAATTGGGAAACTTTCTTTCATCGGGCTTTCCTATCGGGAGGAATTGAAAGGAATCCTTACAAAAAATGTATGTCCTATAAAATAAGGATCAAATGATCCAGATAAATATCTATGCAACATACACCTAGAAATTTTGAATATTACATAAGTATAACTAAAAATTATTTTGGGGTAAAGAGAGAGAATGTGTAACCCCAAGTGAAAAATGGTGGTTCGGGTAGAATCCCTTACCTTATGTCTAAAAGTGTTCATCAAATTCACATAAAGTCCTATATAATGAAATTATATTAATTAATAATTTAGTTTATATTTAATCCAAATTTTATTTTATTTTTTAAAATTTAATAATGTTAATTTAAGGATTTTTATGATGAGTTATAAGATGTAATTTTGTTGTTTTGGATTGTTTCCTTCCTCGGTATTAATGATTGGTTCACCTGTATACATGTTTGGAAGAATATTTAAAATCGAAAATAATTCTATAGAATTGAGATTATGTGTCATTAATGGACATAAAAAATATTAATGGTCTTATATATCATTTTTTTAGACATGAGGATTAAGAACTAGTTTTTTTAATTAATTAATGTTTTTTATATATACTAGTTATAGAACTTTGTATAACATATAATATATGTAAAAAATCTTATTTTACCAAAATAAAAGTTTCATGACCAGCCTTGAAGAAGGTAGTGGAAAATGACTATTCATCTTCCACGATGGGGGTAAATCGACACATCATGGATTATGTTATCATTTTTAGAATAAAAGAGATATGAGATGGGTTTTGTTGATGGATCTTCTATTAATTTAATAAAATTATTGTAAATATAAGTCAATGGAGTTATCATGGCACTTGGATTAAGAGAGGTAAGGATATGATACAAAAGGAATGAAACTAAAAATAAAATAATGGAAAAGAAAAGTGGATTACACCTCTTGAATTTCTTCTCCTTAATAACATCCTTAGAAAAATTATATTTTTTCATTTTTTTAGAATAATGGATTCTGAATGCGATGAAGATACTTTTGAATATTGTGTAGTATAATTTGGACAGTCCTCAAGGATTTTGAGGTGTGTGGAGAAGAGGTCATAGGGAGTGGTATTTATGGTGGTGTGTTGGGTGTATTTTGATTAGTTTTTATTTTTTTAATTTTTATAGCTATAAACTATGAATAGTTTGAACATTATCAATATATATAATAAAATAGTGAATTATAGTTTGAGATTATGGTCTTAAATCATCCATACATCATCTTTGACTCAAAAATTCATGTTTTTATCTTGAATCATTAAAATAAACCTAACCATTTTTTGATATATCTAATTCAAAAACGAATTCCATTTTAGGAAAATAATTTTCTGAAAATAATAAATATAATTTTTAATTAAAATCATCATTTAATAAAAAAAATAAAAATTTAAAAATTGTAATTGATTTTATAACACTTTGAAAAATTTATTAAAGTCTCATAAAAATATCATATAACCATAATACTATAAAATATTAATTTATAACTATATTTTATGAAAATAAATTCTCTTTTAAATCATAATATTTTTTATAAAATTTTAAATAAACATTTTTGTTTTCCAAAAATAACAAAAGTTAATTTATCATTTTCACAATATGTATTTAATTATTCTATGATATAATTGTATCATATATTCATTTGTAAGATGCCTAAATTTTATGTATATTTTCATAGGTTGGATTACTATTCAATTAGAAGAATTTATATTTCTATGGGTTACATTTCTATTCCAAATATCAAGTTACTATTTCATTGGTATGTTTCTCAATACATAAAAAACCTCTTCTTTCATTAATTATTCATTTACAATGTTTTATTTTTTGTTCACTTTATGATTTTATATGATTTATACTAAAATAAATAATTATGTGTGCAATGTAAGCTATGAAATGAATTTAATTTATTGAAGAGGATACATACCATAAAATCTGGTGGTGTTATACAGAGTCCAAATCCTCATATTGTGCAACATGAATATTGTTAATATCATTAAGGAATTTTTCATCATTCTCAATTGAAACCACATCAACTTCCCCATATTTTACTCCTTAATATATTTGTGGAAATTTCAAATTATATTTTCCAAGAATATTTAAATCTGTATAATAAACTATATTTATTTTTTATTTATTAAAATATATGTATCTTTTTACAATAGGATTATGTCGAAGAATGATTCCTTAAACAACCCTCTAATAAAACATTCCAATATTTCCAACCTATATTTTTATACTAATAAGACTATTGTACACCCTTATGTGATTCAAACATAGAGTTTTATTATAAAACATTTCACAAGAAGTCAAAACATAGTTTGGTCATTAGAAAAATTGATTTTGAATAATAAATACTACACTAATATCATCCCTAAAAAAATAATTGTAGGTACCATGTTCTATCAATATTTTTCATCCCTTATCCACAAAAAATAAATTTCATATATCAGAATAAAAATTTCTATATATTATGTATGGTTTATTAAACTCACGAGGAGTTTATGTTTTTCAATATAATCTTTGAACTCATACTTTTCGTATTCCACACCATTATCAGTTCATAACATCTTTATATAATATTCAAATTATTTTCCCCTCTTCTCCTGATTCAATTAAAATTTTAAAATTCTCTAATTTAAATTTTAGAAACATAAAACATATAATGAGAGTAAAGTAATCAATGAGAGAAAAAATTCAATTATCTCTATATGATTATTTTTAACACATTTTCCAATGGATATCAATGCGAATCATGTCCAATGTATGAGTTAAGCATATAATAACATTCTTATAAAAACATTTGGTTATTTTACCTTTCGAGAAAAAATAACAATACCAATCTCATCATATTTTCATATAAGAAATATTATAGATAATATATCTCTTTTATAACTTTATCATATTCCTCTCACATATATTCCCTAGCCTCTAATTCTATATCTTATTTTCTTTCATTCATTAAATGATAGAATGATATTATTGAATAAAAAATGCCAAACATATTTCTATTTTTTATTTTTCATATCATGGCAAGTTTATAATATTTTACTATATTTAAAAATTAATAATTTTTTAAAAACAAATTATATCCTTTATTACATAATTATAAAATACGTAACAAACTGTATTTTAGCCCATCAATAAATTAGGCTCTACTAGATTTCAAATTTTCTTCACCAATGATGGAATATTCAACACCGTTGATTTTGAGTGACTCACTATTAGGAAAAGTCATTGAAACATCCTTAAAATTATTCACACTCTAAAATAGCTAAAAATATCTTATCATGTGTTAACATCACATAAAATATAAAATATGGTATGATTCCCCTTTGGTAGCATTGAGAGTAGTTTCATCAACTAGATATTTTTCCATACCTTTTTATTTCTTCACATCATGCTTTTAAAATTTTTTATAAACACATTGTTATGTTAATAACATCATAGGTCATCCTTTTGAAATATTTCTAGGTTATTCAAATATTTGAAAAACAGTATCTAAGGGATGGAATTTTTTTCGACTTTATATCATCTTTCTAATTATGTCTCTTTTTAGTGACCTTAATTTCTGTAAAATGATTCATTCATGTTCTTCTGGGTTCACTATAATATTGATTGTTAAAATGACATATATAGGCTTTATTCCCAAGTCCTCTAATATTATAGTCTTGACCAAAGAAAACCCATCTCCATCATTATCTTTTATGTTGTTATGAGTTTTGTTTATTATTTTAATTAACATTATTACCATACATATTTGTATTTTTTTCCAAACTAAGGTTTTAGTTACATCATAATATTTTACTATATAAATTAAAAGAATAACCAATAGTAGAAACTATTGGTTTAGATTTTGGTTCCAAATAAACATCAGTTTTTCAACTCTAATTATTTTACCTAAAATAATCGGTTTTCATCATTATTATTCATTTTACCAACTTTGTATTCCTTATATATTTTTTATGATGAATTTTTTTCATACTTATTTGGTTTAAAAATATTATAACCTTCACTAACTTCTTCATCTTCATTTTAGATGATTTAAATTCCTTTCTCATAATTTTAATGTTTTTATTGGTTATATTCAAACTCTAACTCCTTTACCATTAAATTATCTTCAAACTCAATATTATGGTATTTTTCATCATCATATTATTTCTCCAGAGTTCAAATATCTTTATGAAACATGAAATTTTCTTCAAGGAAATATTTTGTAGGTTTTTAGAAAGATTATATTTCATTAACTTCTTGTTCTATGTTTTATGTCTTACAATATTTTAAAGACATTATTTGAAGTATCTTTTTTTCATAAACTCCAACTAAGTATCTTATTATTATTCATTACTACTTCTTTCATCGCTATTATATTTTTCATCATATCATTCTAAAATAAATGTATTTTTATTAGTTGTATCATTGAATTTTTTAGATTATCTTCCAATATTGTCATCTTCATCATCTTTTGAAAACAAAATCTCCTTATGGATTTAGAGATCTTTTCATCCTTTCCATGGAATCAAGGTTTGGATTTTTCCCCATTGTTCTTGAAGGATCTTTTTAAATTTCTAAAATTTCAATCATATTATTAATCTTCCTTTATTTTTTGGAGATTTGAAGCAATGGGACCAATTGATTCAAAACCAAATCATTTCAGTGAAAACTTTCCTTTGTACATTCTTTTTCCCCTTCTTACATTTTTAAAAAAATGACATAAATTCATTAAAAAATATTTAGTTACCTCATATTCATTTTTATTTTCACTAACTTCATTATCATTTGGATCATTCATAGATTTTTCTTACATAGCATCCTTAAAGGAAAATCTATACTTGGCCACCTGTTGACACATTAGAAATTTATCTGTTATCATTTCATATGTAATGATTGTTCTATGTTGATCATTTAGAAATATATTTTCAAGATCTCAATCTTCTAGTGATGAAAATTTAAAATCACACTAAATAGGATGAATCTATAAGATCATTTCAACAATGTTTGAATCTTTAATCTTCTCAAAAAGTAATATAATGGTTCTTATAAGGTCATTAACTCTTGTAAATAAATAACCAATAGACTCATAATCACTCATTTTTAGATATTCATACTTCAACATACAAGTATATAAGTTCACATTATTAAATTTCATATATCCTTCATAAATATTCCTCATCCTACCCCCAAAGAAACTTTATTGTTGTACTTATTTTTACAATAAGAAACAATCTATTAGTGAGTGTGGAATGAAAAAAAATTCTCTCTCACCCATCAATTTGTGAATTCATCTTATCATCACATGTATAGGGAAAATTCATAGTATGAGGAGGATATCTATCTATAGTCACTTCATGAACATCATATCCAAAGGATATAAGATAAGGTTGAATTATATCCTTAAATATATGATAGTTATTTCCATAAAAAATAGGAATCCCTTTGTGTTCACACAATTATTAACATCTATTGAAACTTTTATTTTCCAAAAACATTAGAAAAAATCAATAATGGGAACCTTCACTTTAATTTCTATTAAAATACCCAAGAAAGATCATTCTGAGCACTGCGAGGGGGAGGGGTGAATCAGTTATCTCATTTCCTATCATGTTTTATTTATTAGGAAGAAACCATCCCATCCTATTAAAAAGATATATATTTTATGAAACAAAAATCACAAGAATAACCACACAAACATAAAAATTTAAAAGTTTCACTTCTCAAGAAATAGTATCTATTCCACGCAATCATTTGAAATTAATCAAATGTGATGTAATCTATTACAAAAAATATATTTTTTATGTTTTAACAACATGCATAGAATATCCTCACATTTTAAATGAACTATGACCAATAAAATAGTGTATGGTCTTCCTTTCACATAATTTTTAACGAATATTTTGTAACAATATTATAAACACTCACCAATATTCATATAATGATTTCATTATGCTACATGTACTTTATTATTTTATATGTTATTGTAAAACACATCTTCTACTTTCACTTTAATACCTATTAGTTTGAAAGATATAACTTCTTGAACTTTTAAAGGAAAAATCTATTCATTCATATTTGTTCTATTTTATCTATTCAATTCATACATCTAAAAATTTAATCCAATGAAAACTTCCTCACACTTTTTTTCATTATATTCTACCTATTATAAATGTTTTCTTGGTTCCAAATTTGTTCATTCTTTTATTCCAATTAAAACACTACTAATAAAAACCCTATTATTTTTATTTTGAATATTATTATTATTCTCTGACCATGTTATTCCTTGGTTGTAAATTTCCTGTTAAAATTATGCCATAATAAGTTCATAAATTAAATATATTGAAAAAAAAATCTTCAACATATCATATTTTTTATACGACAATATTACTCCCTCTAATATTGCTCTTGAATCCTATTTATTGATTCATGACTCTGATACATGTATGGATTTCATTTGTTTTACTTTCTTACTGAATAAAAACATGAAAATCAAATATCTAACTCATAAAAATTCACCAAAATCTTCAAAATAATTCTATGATGTTCTAGAATGTATAAGATAAAATATCATGAATTCATCCTTCATAAAATTTCAGTATAACATATAATGTATTTAAAATTTTCATAGTGATATTTGGATCATTAAAACATTATCTCATCATCATCACATTTTTTATATTTATGAAAACTTCATAAAGGACTTCTAAAAAGAAGTAATATTAAAAACATTATTTTTTTGTGGAAATTGTGTATCAATTATACCATATAATTATCCCATAAAAAAATTATATGAACTTATTGGAAGTATTTCATAATCCATTTCTCTATAAGATGATATCCATCATTACTCTATTATTATTGTCTTATTTCATCAAAATTTGTTTGATTCACATTATACAAAACATTCATCTGATTATATAGAATAAAATTTTATCTTCACCCACTTTTTACATGTACATCTAATTGATTTTGTTAAAATATTTTTATAATGGACTTCATCAAAAGAATTTTAATAATCGGTATTCTTCTATTTTGGAATTATTATATTTTAATTCATTAATAACTAATCTTTAAACATTTACAACATTCCTCTGTTCACTGAACATCACAAAAACAGTAACACAAACCTCATCAATTTGATTACATTATAGACTCATCCAAAATTAGTGTGTGGTGAATTATCATTGATCGTAATATAAATATAATATTACAATCAAGGGATATCATTTAATGGGACTTTTTCTAATGAAAAATCATCTACAAATGCACTATTGAACATCAACAACATGTATTCTCAGATTTTTACATATCTATTTAATGAATATTTGTATAAAATGTTTTTTATGTATTTATTTTGTTCAATGGACTTCTTATGTCTAATTTTATTCCTCTAACTAAAATAACTTCTAATAAATTAAAACACTTCATAAAACTGCCACTTCAATCCTTCAAGAATCATAGAATGCATGATTTTTACGATTTATTCCTTATAAGTTCATATTATTAATATTTTATAAAAACATTAATCTCCTCACATTTATAAATAATAAAATTTCTCATCCTTCCAAATTATATGTGGATGATGAGCTTTTTCCCAACAAATTATGTTGGTATCTTCCATAATAGAAATACATCATCAAATTTTGTTATTGATCATTCTGTGCGACATAACATTATAATCTTTAGAAATTAAACATTCATCACCTACCAATGTTGGTAATTATAAGATAAAAAATTCATCTATGAAATTGGATTCAGAAACCTATGTTTTATCTTCTCTTTTTAATTCCATGTCCGTTTATTTTCATTCGTTGTAAAATGATACAATGTGATGTGATTTTTGGTAAAACATAAAATTCAAACATTTCCATCAAACTTTTATTTTAAAAATAATACACTAATAATTATTCTAAACAACTTCTTCCAAACCCAAAAACGCATTCATCTAACTTGGTATATAAATTTTCTAAATTTTACCATTATAATGGTAACTCATTTGTTACATCTCTAAGTTATTATTGTGTCTAAAAATGAAATTTTTCCCATTAAAAAATATCAACATGATGATTAAAAATTTGAAATCCTTTAAATGTAATTAAGTTTATAAATATAATAAATTTAACTTTAAAATAAATATATAAAATACATTGAATATAGTTTTTATTAGAAAGTTACTTTAAAAAAATTAAATTTTTTCATAAAATTATGAATTATATTTGGGATAATATATTAGTTTATACATTGAAATGTTATATTTATTGGTAATATTATATTAAAGGAAATAAATTTAATATAATAAACTATATATAGAAAACACTTAGAAAAAATAATTAATATGAAACAACATTTTTAGTATTAAATAAATTTAATTAAATCAGATTACAAATATTTATTTAACCTCTAAACATTCAATTATTATCAATATTTCAGTATTATAATATTTATTAAATTTTTATGAACATAAATAATCATCCTTTTTAAATAAATATAATGATAATAATAAAAATATTATTATTATTATTATTATTATTATTAAATACAATTTAAAAATAAAATATTTCAATTTTTATTATATAATTATTTAAAAAAAATTCACTATTTTATATATTATTTTACTAAAAATTACACGATGTCAATGTACTTATTGGATTCTTGTATATACTGACAAAATATCCAACACTCATATATCCCAAAGTCTTATGTCTAATGGAAATATGTTTGTTGAGAATATTATAATAATCAAATTTTATACCAATATATAACTTTACTTATATATCTAGAATCATTCATCTGATTAATTTACTATATTCTTTGAATGTATATTGTATTTATAAATTATTTTATTTATTCCAAATATATAATCAGAGGTATGATATTTAATGAAAAACATGAATAAAAGGATTACATATTCATGGTTATTTTATTTACATGTTGTTTTATTACATTGATAGTTTTATTACTGATGTTTGATATTAAATTATCATAATTTATTATTATTTATCATGTGTTTTAATATTTTATCTCAATAAAATGTATCCTGTTTCATTTTAGTTTTGTGTTTCATGGAAACAAATCTATCTAATGTGTTTTTTTATTAATGGTAAATGGAAACTAAAATCATTGGTTTTTATAGTCCATCCATAATAACAGAAAAAAATATCAATATTGAGTGCTGAAAATATTTATATCAATAAAATACAAATACCTAGTTTCACTATAAACAACCATAATCATGTATTGGAAAACCCTTTCAATCATCTTCTAGTGAATTATAATATCATCATGTTTTATTAGTTATTACACATGATTCTATTTCATTCCATCATTCTAAATACTCTTATTAATAAATCAATAGCATCAGTTTATTTCACTAACAATCTCACTAAAATGATCACTCCCCAAAAAACAAGTTATATATTAAATTAAAAAAACAATATAAAAATAATAGGGCCTTACAAACTCTACTTTGATAAGAAATTATGTATATCACTATAAATATTTTGGCATCCCACTCAATATCATAACTATACCCCAAAAAAATTATTTCATATCCATGAAAAAACATTTCCAAATCGAGTTTACATCGAATACATACAACTCTAAGGGGTTTGATAAGGTATACAAGTTTTCCCATCCCATTTGTACACTCACTAATCTTATGATTGGGACACAACAAAGAAAACTACACTAAAATAGTTTTTTCAAATAAAATGGAAGATAATTGATAAAATTAGAACACAAAATGAGTGAAAAATATTCCATGTAACCCCTTACACATTATATTTCAATAAAAATAAGTCATAATTTTCTTCAAACTCAAAAATATCAGAAGATAAAAATTACCCATCTAATAATCCCTTAACTATTCACCACCTAGGTATAAGATTCTCGGTAGAATCAAATAGATTTCATCCTCATAAGTGTTATAATTTAACATCACCATGATATTCTAACATAATAATACTCTCTAGGTTTATCCTCCATAGCCAAATAAGATGGTCCATGACATTCTGATGTTCATTAATTCTCAATCATTAATTCCAAAAAACATTCACATCAAACCATAGAAAATCACCCCCTCCACTTATAAAGGATCCATACTCAGTGTACACTACTATCATGTATCCTAGTTATGATGAGATAATAAAATTTATAAAATCCATCATCTCATTAGAAAAAAAATTAGTAAATATTCAAAATAAATTTATATCATAACAAAATATCACTTTGTTAATAATATAATAATAATATATAACACCAATATTTGTTACATTAGATTATAATAACCACCTAAATTTTTATACTATCACTCCTCATCCCATAGACCCATTTTTTAAATTTCTCTCCACTATGATTAATATTTTTAATAATCATGTCATAATATGTAAAAGACTTACATGATTTGTATTATATTAATAGCCAATAATATATCACAAAAGTGTCTTCTCATATATCAATGATCACTGAATGATTCACTAAACATCTTATCTGTAAACTAATGTCCTAACATTATTTTAACATTTTCATTATATTCGTATCCTTAAATCGTTCTCTGATTGGTGATATTATAATCTACTCATGAAAATGACTCAAATATGTATAAAAAAATTTACTTTGAGAAAATTACTAATAATAGAATGTTCTTATATTTTAAAATTACTAAAAAATAAATGAACACCTTTTTCCATGGTATTATTTTCATTATCATATCCCGTGAAAATAATGGGAGAAAAATAATTTAACAAATATACACCAATGTAAAATTTCACATTCCCTTAAATTTACACTCATACACACAAAACAAACATATTAAAAATAATAACATTATTATTACTATTATTATTATTAATTATAGTAAGACATATTTTTTTATAACACTTTATATATTAATGAAATAAGCCTCTTGGACTAATATATTTTGTCCTAAAATTGATTATATATATATATACATTCATGCATTCATGAAAACAAATTATTTGAAAGATATATTTTTCATTAGTTAATAATCATGAATAATAAACGATTGATCCAAAAATAATACCACCAAAATATTTTTATTTAATATTAGCATCAATTAAATAATAAAAATTTATATTTTATTTATAACAATACTAATTTTTAATATGAATTTTAATCATAGGGTAAAAATGGTGTGGTCCCCCACTATTTTTTATCTTTTTTGGGAGTTACTCTCTCCATTTTATCTTTTAATTATTCATGATAATATTAAATTAAAATTATTTATTTAATAAACCGAATTGATGAAAGAAATTTGTTATCGTGAACCTAATGAAAACAAAACAAACATCCAAAATGACCTCAATATAAATCTTTAAGTACCATCATCCCCTGTAATACCTCCACCAAAAATGCTTCTATAACAAAAAAAATGGAAAAACATTTCCCAACCACTACCTCAAGAAATCACTATGGTGAACTCTTAGTTATGGGTTCCTTTTTAATGTTTTAGATTATCATGATATATCTAAACAACTATCATGTAAATACATGTGTGATTCTAATTTCTAGTCCCATTATGTTATTAGATTTGTTTGTTTCCTCCCAAATGTTTCCACAAGAAACCTAATTATCTTTGGTATAAAACCCCCATATGATAATTCTAGGAACAATATTCTTCACCCAAACCATCATGTATAGATTAAACTTTTTTTATCACTACATCCTCAAAAACAATCTTATAACATACCACTAATGTGAGCCTCTAGTATTGATGTTAGTCTATTTTTTTGCTTTTTTACTTTCCACCGGTCATCCAATAGATGGATTTGGTCTCATTATCTTTGGGTAAACATATCACTGTCTACTTATAAGGCTATAAGTGTCCTCTATTTCACCTTACCACATTTAAAAAATAAAAACGGAGAGTGTGAGGATGCAAACATCCCATAGTCACAAAATAGTATAGTCATGTTTCTAACCAACCATGTCACATCTTCATGTCACTTATAGGTAAATAAACAATTTTTATGATCTTTACTTTTGTACCATTATTGGGTTTTCCCGTTATATTTTTTTGAGATTTTAGAGTTTACTAATATTATTCATATTTTTCACAAGGATATGAGAAAATTTATACTATTCCTATGAAACCATGTTTCTTGTTATGGTTTTGGGATTGTGGTCTTTCACATAGTTGGTGGATGGTTAATAAAACAATTTGAAAAAAACCTGTGGTTTCACTAGTGAATGGAACTAGGATCATGTATGGTTCATATTTATCCTAAAAATATCACCAAACCATGTGGCTTCTTTATTGTACATAAATGGGTTCATGGTTGGTAAGAAAAGTTCTAAATCGTGTGGCCAAACCACGACACAATAATTAATTAATCTGAACATTATCTTTTCAAGCCAATTAAATATCTAGTTGACCAAACTATTCCACTATAAACATTGGATAATGAATCTATATAGTCTTCTTTGAGAGTTTTTAGATTCAAACACTAACAGATATTGATTTGGATAGATTTAGAGGTGTTGGATCTAGGAAAGTCAAGGTAAGAGTGTGTTCATCATTGTTCTTCATCATTTTTCTGGATGTACTATATTTTACATGATAGTAACTTCATATTCGGGATGTTATTAATAAATATATAGGATTTGTGGTGATAAAATGGGTTTTCCTATATATTTATTGTGGTATGGAAGTTAGAGTCTAATCCACTTATATCTTTCTATTATTTTTCATGAATTGTCTTCATAAGTAGTTCCTCATGTCTCCATTGATCTAGAGTTTTATTAATTGGGTTTTCTTGATATATAACTCATGTTTTAAGATAAATAAATTTTATATAAGATCTCATATATTTTTTTATTGTGGACCTCATTCAGTTTTGGGTATACAATGGTTTAGAGGTAGGTGGTTTGTGAAAATAATTTTCTTTATAAATCATTCATTGTTTCTCATTTTAAATTTTTTTCAGAATTGTTTGATGGATTGATTAATGATTCTAGAAATGTAACCGTTTTATAATTATTTTTTTAAAATTATTTTTTCTTTTTTACTGATGAAGAAAATATATTTCAAACATGGTTTCAAGGTGAATTTTGTAGTTTGATTATAAATGTGGGATATTCCCATGATATTTTTTGAAACTGTGAAATAAAATCTTATAACTATCGGATTTTTTTGAAATTAAAATAATATAAAAGTGGTAAATCTGAGAAAATTAAAATCATTATCTATGGGATATGACACATGCGAACATGTGGAAATCTAGAGGGGTAGATTTGAACAATCTACTGGGTTGTTTTCTGGATACCAAACATGTATTCAAAATATAAATATAACTAAATACTGTTATAATGGTGGGTTCTAATATCAGAGTGTTTCCCACATCCTAAGTCCCATGTTTTAGGGATATCTCAGCACTTAGTCTTTTGTTCACTAATGTTTGAGGATCCTTTCTATCCTATTGAAAATAATCCCTATGACAGAATTTCCATGATGCAATGATTTTGAAGTGGTTCTATTGGAATTATTTGAAAACTTCTTTAATCAAAAGTGTTTCAAAAAAATAATTTCTTATTTATTTGTGTATTATTTATAATATTATATGAAAAGGTGAATTTATATGACTCATGGAAACCTATGAAATTTTATATTTTGTTTTTTTAATTTCATTAAATGAGAAAAAAATTATTTATTAAATACTTCTTATTAAACACTTTGTGGTATCCTGTATGGATTGTTTTTCTTATACCTACACATACCATTGTGTGTGTAATTATTATTATATATAATTTTGAAAGGTACATGCTGCCTCATAAAGATGGATGGTATCTGTGTTAGCTAGGTTTGAAAGTATAGCAGTGTCATGGTGGGATGCTGGCCCTCATATCACATAGAGATGGGTTTTTATTGGTAATTTATAATTTGGTTTATATGTTTTGGGTTAGAAAATTTTTTTACTTGGAATATATTTCTTCAATAATGTGACTTTGTTTTGGAATTTTTTTCTTTCTTTTGTATATTTCATTTGGTAATGTTTTGGATTATTTTAAGTGAAATCATTCCCAAAGGTAGTTCCTAATGCCTGAGAACTTATCGCGAGCCCATGGGGATCGTGAACACCCTTCAAGCCTTTCCACTATCCATACTAGGTATGAAAATCAAGGATTCCTGAGGCCATGTCTTGAATGAAAAAATGAATTAATAATATAATTTTAATTTTATACCACTGATGATTTTTCATGGAATGTATTTTCCAAAAATTAAACAAGATAATGTTTTAATTTATGAAATAAAAAACTATAATTTTTTTTCTTGAAACATAAATGTCAAAAAATCATGGTTAGAACTATTATCATTTTTTGATTAATTTTTAATTAATAAATTTATAATTTAAATAAAATGAATTAATTTCCAAAATTCAGTACACAATGATGTTAAATTACACCAACCTAAAAGGGATTATCATATCATTCCTCTAGTAATGAAATTTTTCTCACTTAAATAGCTTGATTTTTTTTCACCTTAAAATGTGTTCCAAATTCAATATATCAACAGGTTTCAAAATAAAATCCAAGAATGATCCCAAAACAAAATAAGATAATTCATGTCCACAAAATGAAACATCATTTTTTGAAAATTATGATGACGATAGAATTTAAATCAAACCTAAAATATGTAAGAAACACAAATTAATGTTATACACATAATTTGATCATTATATAATTTAATTAAATTTAATAAAATGATTATATATTCAATATAATGTCAAAATCAGAAAAAATACACACTAGAGGAACTATATAGTTTCTGGATTAATTGAACCATAATAAAACATTATTATAATTTTATTACATATTAAATATATTTTTTCAAAAAACTAAAAATCTCTTAGGTGATAATTTGACTGACTAAATGGCCCGAAGGCCGAAATTTTTATTGATTTTTGGATAAGCAACCTTTTAAAGGTAAAGGGGGGGAAACCAAGACTTCAAAGACATCAATATATTAACAAAGTTTGAGAAAATAGAGGGTAGAAACCCAGAAAAACTAAAAATAAGTACTTCAACCCAGCATCAACAACATTAAGTCATGACTCCAACAAACCACGTCTACTCAACAAACTGCCTCTTACAAGAATGCATGATCCTGGTATATATGGAAGCGACATACCCTCCCATGTGATAATTTTAATGATTAATTTTTAAATTAGTAGTAATTAAAATTTCAATATATTAAATCCCAACCATATACCAAGGAAAAAAGATTATTTTGAGTTCTATAAGTCTTTTAGAAAAAAAATTGCATTCACTCACTAGGTTGAAATATTATTTTTTATAATAGGTCAAAAATCATAAAAATCCCATTTAAAATAAACTACGATAAAATCTATAATTTTTATATATTTAAAATTTGGATTTTATCCATATATTTTAGATAGTTGAATTATTTAAAATTTTAATAGGAAGGTGTTCCCTTATTGTATTCTTATGTGCATGATGTTGGGTTCCACCAACACTGGTTGAAGAAAATTGGGTTTCACACCTCAATTCCCTATTTTCTTATAATTAATTAATTTATTTATTTATTGAAATTTTATAAATACATGTTTGAAATATATAAATAAGTGGGATTTTATATTTTTACAAAATATCACATGGTCAGTTCACAATTATTAGAAACCATGTTTTTAATATTATGTGTGAGATTTTGAATTCATTGGTGGAACTTGGATTGAATATATTTGGGAGTAATTGTGCGGCTTAATATTACATAGGTTGAAAATCCTGTTTCAACAACTGGATATATGAATTGTTACAAGTAACCAAGAAATCTAATCATGTAGGGTACAGAACTCAAATATAACAGTTATCACACAGTTAGTGCACTTCTAAAAACAAAGTGCATCTATTCATTACATGATTCCCACAACTAAAAAATTGTGATTTTTTGTGATTTCCCCTACTCAATTTATGTAATTCTCAGATCCCATATTTCATTTATTTATTTTTCTATATGCCAAGAAATATATTTTTCTTGTATTTGATTCTACATTGTATTTTCTATAGAGTAAATTCTGTCATTGATGTAGGTTATTCAAAGTATTTCACTCTAGTTAACTCATATCCTCTAAAGTTCCCTTATATTATATATTTTCAAAAATATGGTAATGATGAATTAGTTTGTTTTTGTAAATTTACTTTTGGGTTTTCATGATTCAAGATTTGTAATGGTCTTATATGGGATTCTATATCCTTTTTTGGTGGAATGACACCACTGTTTGTAGAATTGATGATTTGAGTTTGCAGACTTAATGCATACTACATTAAATTTAAATCCATGAATGATTTCTTATTTCTAACCCATGATTTAAATATTTTATAAATTATATTATATGTAGATATGGATCCATTTCAAAATATATTTTGTTTCTCCCACGGTTTTAATTTTTCATAAAGGTTGATTCCCTAGTTTTGTGTTTAAAACTAGTATTCATGGACAAAAACTAAGTAGGGTTTTTATAAATTTATAATATTAAATTAATTGATTAGATATGTTTGAATTATTATGAAATTATTTATCATGATTTTAAAAGAATTAAAATCAAGTTTTATTAGGGTCTTTCAATGGATAAAATCATGTTTGGCCTCATTAAAAGACGATTTCAATAAGTTTTTTAGACTTAAGATCTTATTTGAATTGCATAAAATAATTTTTGTTGGGTTATAAAATATAAATTTGAAATAATTTAAATATATTTAAAATACATTATGCTTCATGCATATAATTTCACATGATTTGACAGTTGTATACCCTTGAATGGAGACACTTTGTGTAGTTCACATAAACTTAAAAAGGAATTTTTTATATATTGTATAATTGTGGGATTTATCCTTCCTAGAGGATATTTTTATTTTATATTTATTCATTATAAAAGGGGATAATTCTATGATGGTTGGTTATAGGTGAGGGTGTGACATGATAATTTTTTATCCTATATAATGTTCTTTGTCACATGATGACGTTGTACCTAATGTTATATTCCATGGAAAGTCGTGGGTAGATAGGTAAGAAATTTAGTTCGATTAATGTTTTTGTTGATGAATATTTTCTTCCTGGTGACCCTTAGACAACACAATAATCTACATAGGGTATTTTTCCTCTTATACCTAATAGGTAGGTAAAAAAAGATAATTTAGGTTGTTTAATTATATCGTGTTCCAATTAGATGGATTATATTTTTTTTGTTTCCATAGACTATCATAAGAGTTTCTAGGTTTTACCATTATAATTGTAATTTTTTATCTTTTAATATACCATTTTTTGTAATGAAATTATTTTTTTATTGCTATGGTTATTTCTATTATGTTAATGATTATTTTATTGATGCTCTTCATATACTATTAAAACCATGGTAGAATGATTTTCATAAACATAAAATTAATTTTGTATTTTATTTATAAATTTAAAAATGATTTCTTCAAAAATTAGAGTGGTATTTTTAGTATTGATCTACATTCTTCTAGGTATAATTAAAATTAGTAAATGTAATTTCCCTTTTTGAGTTTTTAGTAAATTCCAATTTTTTTATTAAAATGAATATTAAATATTTGATGTTTTCTTTATATCTTAAGAAAGATTTTTTCCCATGTGAAGATATAAAATATTTTCATTACATATAATAATGTAATTTATTTAATGGAAATTTAGTATGATTTATAATAAAAGTTGTGAAATTTATATATTAAAAGGATATTTTTCATACAATGGCACTATGTTACTAATTTTAAACTTACAAATATCATTTTACTTTAATTATTTTATTACAAACTAAAATGGAATTGAATTAAATTTTAAGGAAATTTATATAGTGTGGGGAGGTTACCTATTTATCTTTATTTTATCACACCATACATACATTATAGGTTCATTTTAAGAACCAACTAGATATATATGATGCTCATTTGTTTCAATTTTTTTGTTTTAGAAATTAAAAGTTATGATCATTCACATAAAGAATGGATTTTGGTGTATATCCCTACTCTTTGGTTTTTTCATTCTTAAAATCTTGGTTCATCTTTTATATCATGAAACATCTTTTATCTTAATCTTTTTTAATTTTTTACTTACATAGATCACTGTAATTATTCTTTATCTATATTATTGTTGTTTTTAGGACATTTTTATTGGTTTTACTTTGGTAATGATGATTTTTTTAGTATCATATTCCTTTTTAGGTTTTTCGGTATTATGAAATCATTTTCTTTTCATGTTTCCAACTTATAGATTTATAGAGTGTGAATAATATACATTAATATGGAATTACTCAATGAGGTATTATTTTATTATGAAAAATACTTCTAATCATTGTATGATTTTAAGTCCTAAAATAAATTTCCATAAAATGGTGATTGGTTACTCATCATGGCCATTTTTACTAGATAGCTTGGGTACCCTAGTAATGGAAATCCCATATCGGGTCATGAAAAATTTATATCCAAGTCAAGTATTTATTTTTAGAATCATGGAAGACAAAGATATTGGATACTTAGAATTTGACATGTTGGTATAAGTAATTCCAAAGAAACACTTTTCATTGTGAACCTTGAGTTATTAGGGTTTTTGGGGTGTGTGATTATTGAATTTTATCATCATTATCAATTATTTACAATTTTCGAGTCTTTATTTGAGTAATTGTGTTTCATATTGATGTTTCATGTGTTTTGTATGTTACTTCATATTTTGGAGTGGGTAAAGAGATGGAACCACATGGTCACATAGTAACATTGAATAGTCATGAAAATAATATATATCATATAGGTAACATATAGTTTGATTCATATTATAGGATCATGCTTTTCTATATCATGTTGTTAAAACATTTAATGTAGAATTTTTTTAAAAATAATTAAATTTTGATCCTTGATGATTCTAAAATAAAAATATATGTAAAATTCATTAATTTAATATGAATTGAGATGATTTATAGGATTTTTTTATGTTATATATATTAATTTAGTATGATGATTCATAATGAAATCATTAGTATCAATCATTTTATAAGTTGAATTTCATAATTTAAAAGACCTTGTAAATATTTTTGAATTTAAATTTTGGTTTTTTTGAATATAACAATGAAAACATTTTAAGGAGAGGATGGAAAATGTGTTTTAGGTATTTTATTATATGTGCTAATAAAAACATCATTGGGTGTTAATGGTTTTGATTTATAAATGATTTCAAATTTTTCTATGGATTCATGTCTAATAATTTGTTTTGGGGAATTTATTCTGATATTCTTCATAAGAAATATTCTTGGAACATTTTATTTTAATGATTTGGATATTAAAAATTGATTTTATCTACGTTATAGAGTATATTCAAAAGGGGATTAAAATAATTCTTCAAGAATAATTTATATATTCTAAAAATTTCAATAAGTAAATTTTGGGAATTATTTGGGTGTATATAGGCTTATCATGGGGTTTAATTATCTAACCATTTGATTATACTGTATTTTTATACCACTTTAAATATGGAGGCCTATTTTGGTAATGTTTGTTTTTATTACTCTTTTAGACTATAACCCCAATCAATTAATTATAGAATTTTAAGATAGAGTTATAGTTATTTTCTATAAGAAAAGCCTCATGTTGATCAATGTTTAGTCAAGTTATTTTTTTCATCTAATTTATACATAGAGAATAATGTTTTTTATCTCCTAGTCCAACATAAATAACATGTTCAAGAGTTTTAAAATTTGGTCCATTTTATCTTGTATGTTTGGCACAAATTCTATAAAATTGAAAAAGAGGTTTGATAATAACATGAATATATTTTACCTTCTCAAACTCTTAGAGTCTCATACGAAATTTTTTCAATGTTTATTATTTATGGATTGAGACGTATGTAGTGGAATTCAATAACTAGATAAAAACCATAGGATGGTAATTCATGGAAGGTGTTCATTTTTTTAAATTTTATTATTTACCTATGATAAGAAAGGGTTTAATGGACATTCAATTTAATTTCCTTCAGTAGTGGGATTAGATTGTTTTTTAGTATTCTCATCACTTTAGTAAGCTTATATCATACTTACAAAAGAAAGTATCATATGATTATCCTAATTCTTAGTGTTTTTAATGATGTCTTTATCCAAATATTTAACGAAAAATTTCCATGTTTGGACTCACCTATTATATATAGGTGGTTATTTATGCTATCATAGTTATTATAATTATATTTCGGTTTCCTGATGCGATTGATATTTACCCAACACTTGAGTTTGTGAAGGAAAATTAAAACATCGATTGTGTAAAAAATTGTTTAGTTAGGTGGGCGGAGGTATCAAGATTCTCTTCTATGGGTCCTCATCAACTCATTGCAGAGGTAATTCCATGATTGGACATCAGAGTAGTAATCCATTCATAAGAAGATATCATTTTAAGAATCACATTAAAAATACCACTTCACTATCTAACTTGATTAATTTTGAAATTTATATAGAGGATAAGCATGTCAATGAGGCTTATATTCATCTACAACCTAGTAATATCACCATAATCAACCTGTTGAACTATATTCTGACATATCAGATGTAATGATTGGGTAACCAATAAAGGACTTATCAAAGATTATCATGAAAAAGAGGTAGAACCATATCTAACCTTTTGTAAGATCCCAATATTTAAAAAATTAAAACTAATTAGGAAATAATGACTATTTTAGGAACATCCTTCTATGTTTTCCTTCTCTTATATGGTTTACAAGATTAATATTTTACATGATAAGATAAAAAATTATAATACAATTTTTGAAAGAATTTTGAAACCTATTGTTGGTAATTTTTATTACATTGATGTTGATCTAATAATGGGATGTATATGGTATTTATCTATAGTATGTTGGTTTCATGAATGTGTTTTTTTATGTTTTTTCACTCAGTTGATGTAGGGACCAAATTATTATAACTTTTCTTAATATAATTTCTTGTCCTATACCCACCAAATGGCGGTCATGTGATGTTGTTTCAATATCCCATGAATACCTATCTTAATTATAATGTAAATATACTTGTTTTGAGGGCCTATAATAGTCATGATGATATTATACACACAGTTATAAAACTCCAGTAATTTCATAATTCCACTAGAAAATCATAATGACTCAATCATATAACAGCCTTCCAAAAACCCTATAGACAATAAATAGAGAGCAAAGAGAGTCCCCGTAGACTAATAAATAATGATGTAAAATACTTACATGATGTAGAAATATAAAACAAAGAATTAGAAGATAAAAATGAATATCGGTTATCAAATATAGATAATGTAAAAGGAGAAACATTTAATACATTTATAAATGAAATAAAAAACATAATTGGTCATGCAGCCTATAAATAATTTAAAGGTAATAACATGACAAACATGTTAAAAGGGTATGAAATAATGATAAAATGACCTTCAACAAAACTCATTTTCTATTTTTCTGAATCCTTGACAACCATGGCCTTCTTGCCTTGTACCTTTTATCTTATTCCAAGGGATACATATGTCTTTAGATAAAATGGGGTTGTTAAAAAACATATATCGAAACCCATTTCATATATGTCGATAGGTTTAAATACAATAACCCAATAGGAATACCCAATGAATCAACAATATTCTATGGTTTTTTAACAAAGTATATATTTATGAAAAAAATCGATGTTTCTCTCATGAAACAGACCCACAAAAAACAATAACATGAAATTCACATCAAACATACATGTTAAAATTTAAAATTATACCTACACATCATCCACCCACTAACAGACCTACATCAGCCTTTCTAGATTGATATTGAACGTGTATTCTTTCCTTAGGGGGATATAACCATTTCCCTAGGATCTCATGATCTTTCTGCAATATATATAATATTAGATTTCAAAGAGTACTATAATCATCACATCATAACAACTTCTTAGTTATGATTTTTTATCTTATATATCATAAGAATCACATAATATATCATCTTAAGTAATATTACAAGATCTATGGAAGCGTAGGAATCCAATAATACCCATGATTCTTAGATCTAGATACTAGGAATTACTAGGAATCTTAGATGATTTCAGTATTCCCTTATCAAGACCATATGCATCTTAGTAATATCATATGATATCATTTTTATTAACAATTCCACTTGATCTTAAGAATCTGATCCATCCCATAGAATATAAAAAGACATAATCTCCAAATATTATCTTTCAAAGAGATATCCTTCATCGCCTTATATATAATACAAATCCTATGAATAACTATTAATATCAATAAATATCAGATATAATCTTCTAGCTCTTACGAGGTAATCCTAAGAATCTTATAAATCATGTTCAAGGGTTATAACCCACCTAAAAACTCCTCAGTAGTAATAATAATATGCATATTCCATTCACCGAAACCATCCCATGCAACCAATGTGATCTCTCTGGATTTCATTTACAAGGACGTGATGATATTACCTCAGTCCCGAATATCTCATTATACTAATAATAATTCTTCTGAGGGTGGGCCAAAATCTAGAACCCATCTTGCATAATCAAGGTTTCCCACTTTGGTTCATGACCTTACATCATCACTATATACATATCAAAATCACATAATATATTTATGTTCTAGGGAAATAATGTCAAATAGCACTACCCATTACTCATATACACCATGTTAAGGGGAAAATATATCACATGGAACCCTATGAAGTCCCCTAGGAAACATTGTAATAATGAAACCCTATATAGTTTCCTTGATAACATTTAAAACCAGATTCCTATCAAATAATTAAAGTTATAATGTACCTTAATACTAATTATTATCTTTTAGACCCATCTATACCCACAAAGGGGTCGAAAACATTTACTCAAACTAACATAATATTTGATACAAAAATTCAATATCATTGTTCCCTGCCCAAAATCATACATCATCATGAAATAATAAAACACATTACATAATCACCATAAGGTCCACATTACCACAATCACAATATGGGGAACATATAATAGCACTCATGGTTTAGAAAATAGGGCATCACCCTTATAAATCGAAAAGTAAAAAATCAACTAATCCATTCTTGTATTCCTTTAGAAACCAATTAAATTTCACATGTAACCACATTTCAGAAGTCATCACCTTCAATATTATATATTATCTTCCCTTGGATAAATATATAATTATACATTATTTATGAAACCCCTATTTATTTTTAAATTTAAATTTTAAAACTATTCTTGATACACCATTTTCCATTGGAATTTCACTTAAACCAAACCAGTTTATAAAATTACATTTTAGAAAGTAAATAAATTTTTGTTTCCATAACCTATAAAAGAATTAATATGATTGATATGGATGTCCACTGGAACTCAGTCAACCAAAACATTATCATTAAACTGTTTAGAATACTATGTGGACCATTATAAATATCAGGATGATGTGAATTCATCACTATTTATAATGGTATAACACAAGTCTTAAAATGTTCTTGAAGATATACCAATTACAGTTTGATGATTTAAAATTTTGATGATCAAGAAAATAATTTAAATTATTATCCACCTACTTAAATCAAATCATTCTTCCTTTACTTCATAGCTCGGTCATTACTACCTACACTCCTCCAAGAATCACTTCAACTCCCAGGAATTGATCCCAAACCCTGAAATATGATAATTGATTATAAAAAATTAAAAATAAGTATTCAATTTAATTTTAATGATGTATAATTTATTAAATATTTAATTGAATTAGGTATAATTAAAAAATCACCCAATAGGAAACTACATCTCACTAAAACCATGACCAACCACATGTAAATGGTATTGAATGATCACCTAACACTATTTTAGAATAAACCCTAAATCACGATGTTGATGAAATAAAAAAAATAATTTAATTACATTAAAACACATAAATAAATTCATGTAGAAACATAACTCAATCGAACCAGTGTGAAATCATCTCCTTGAGACATCTTGTACCCATGATGAAACAAATCCCCATAAAAAGTGAAGATTCCCAAAATCTACAACGCAATAATCCCTAAAGTCCTATTTTGTGTCACATGGATCAGTAGTAAAAACAAATAAGTGAAATAAATAAAGAATTAACCAATTTGAAATGTTATATTTACCATAATATAACTATTACAATATATGGAACTTGAATCCATTGAAAATATGATGAAATCTCCTCCAGGGAAAAATAGGTGATCAACCCATGTGATCGCCTCCACCTATTCATGTCTGGAAAATTCCTCCTTTCCCCCTTAAAAATAATTTTATGATTTTTATTATAATTTATCCTTTATAATTTATTTTAATTATTTCAAAGTTTATTTCATATTATTTTCTTTTTTCATTATTTTATTTCTTCTCCTCCACTTATAATCCCCACACAACAGTCCCCAACCATGTAAAACATTCCCATAATTAATTATAATAAATTATAAATATTTCCTATATTCTAAATAATTACATAATAATTCATAATAAATATCAAAATTTATTTCCAAATTAATTCCATCAATTATAAAAAAAATTAATTGCAAAATTAAATTATGCAGAATAAATGGTAATTTATTCTTTAACTTTTACACAAATTAATTGTTAATCAATTATAAATAATTCACTTATTTTACGTAGTTGTAATTTAATTTATAAATAATGTTACAATTTATTTCATAATTAAATAATATATATGTATTTATAAATTACTCAATATAATGTTACCCTACTTCAACTTATCATGTAGTAATTAATGCTAAATAAATTTATCCAATAATAACATAATGGTATTTAAAGTTTCCCTATAATAAGTTACCCTATAGTATGATTCCATATAATATCATAACCTAAAACAAGGTAATCTATTGTAACGTTTTGAAATCTCAAGATACCTTATTGTAAAATAGGTATATTTTATGTTATCTTATATTATCAAACCCTATAGTTTGTTACCATATAGTAGATTAAGGAAATTTCATGTTACCCTATAGTAACCTACACTATGGTATATTTCCCTATAGTAACTTCAGGAAATTTAAACATTCCCAATAATAATATAATGAATTATCAAGTTACAATATAATAAATTAAGGTCACTTCATCTTACCCTATAATAATTTAACTTATAGTATATTACCTTATAATAGTAAAATATGTAAATTTAAAGTTTCCATATGGTAACTTATGAAAATATAAAGTTATGATATACTGAAATAATTAAATTTATAGTTACCATATATAAAATTAACCAATGGTAGAGTGTACACTTTTAGTGGGGTAAAACACTTTTCCTATTATTCATAAATCCTGCATGAGACCCAGAATATAGTTAGAGTTTATACCTCAACTAGGAAATATACCTTATTCTAGACTAAAATGTGGAGATATAATTTTATCCAAGGTCTCTATTAAGAAATATATAAACATTCACACATGAAGAAATAGAAAATAATTATTGAGGAAGCACATAACATTTAAAAAATACACTCCTCTTATAATTCCTCTAAATTCTAGCCCAAGGATAGACAATACATTATGTGATCTAAAAAATCACCATAAAGACATTTTGGGATGATCTTCTAGGTAAAATGAAAAATTTCCCCATAAATTCATTTGGGATAAAAAAACCAATCCCCCTTAATTTTTAAAACCCAAATAGACAAGGGACTTTATAACCACCCCAATATAACACTTCTCCTTCTTAATAATACTTTATGGTCATAAAAAAATAAAACTGTCTCTATACTAATTATCAATTTATCATAATCTTTTCACATCCTTCATGGGAAAGCATAAAATGGTTTTTTGATCAACTACGATCATTAGGAACACTATTCACCATAGAATAAGGGATTTCCTATAATTATTTCCAAAAACAGAGAAAATCTCCATAAAAACATTCTATCATGAGACACTGAGATTTTAAAAACCAATTTTTCATCAGGATCATGGTTCTTCCCACTATAATCCTCAACTCATAAGGGCTAATTTCAAGTCACAATTATCCCCACCATAAAAAGGGATTAATAAAAACATAACACAACTAGTCTCATATAAATTCCTAAAAAAACATACATAATGTAAATCAAGAATAACATAAAAATATATCTAAGGATATAATCTTATGAAACACTAAAAATTCAAATGTGGAACACACTCAAAAAAAATACAATCACCCGGGTCACCCATGATAAACCATTTTAAATCTAGAAGATATGCCTACACAGTAACCATATTCTCTCTACGCATCATGAAAACCAATCCAAATACACCCACTAACCACACTTTTTTATTTTACTGGAATCATGATCCATTACCCAAGAACATAATCCAAACATCTGGTCTTCCACCAGCCATGCATAAAGGAAGGAAATATTAACAGATCTACACAAGTACGAATAACATACATTAAAATTGATTTCAATATAGTTCCACCACTCTAAAAAACTCCCAATATTTCATATAACCCCTCATAATCTATGGGTTTTCACAAAAATAAAATTCATAAAACTCCTCATCCAAGTTGATTCGTTTTTAACGATCAATTATTCTTTTAAACTCTATTTTGAAATTCAATCTCAATGTTGGTTATTAGAATATTTCCTAAAAACTATAAAATATATACACTTTTAAAAATCACTGGCTCCATGATACTTTATTTATAAAACTAATATATAAAAAAATTTCATTCTAAAGTCACACCATTATATTAATTTTTTTTAAACCATTTTTCTATACAAAATAATGTTTTTCTCCCAAACATAACATCCCCAAAAAAACATTTCCCTATGAAGAAAAAATAATCTCAACCATATTAGATCAAATAAATAAATATTATCCATATTAATTCAATCACATATTCTTGAAAATAATGATTATATTTTATGTTTTATAACATAATAATGGATTTGTATAAGGAAACATGCTAAACAACACAACCCCTAAGAATGTGTAACCCACCCAAAGCAACACACTATAATGATGCATGACAAACTCAAAATCTATCACCTAATCCAAATGAATCATACCATGTATCATCCATAGCACGTTTGGATTCATAGATAAAACCAATACCCCAATCATCATAGATTTAATAATCCTTACACCGAACATCACCATTTAACTTGGGTTTTAACTGATGCAATGCTGATCAGGCATGAGATCATTCTACCTCCCATGTGCTGATAATATATAACCACCTCAAAATACCCCATACCACCCAAAAACAAGTTTTGATACCAATTTGACTTCACCTGTATTGGATGAGTCAAACAGTTCTCATATGAGGATGCTATTGGACTTCAGGAATGCCTCCCCCTATTTTAGAGGATGTCGACTAGTATTAAGGTCGTAGAATAGTCTTGGGGAGACTATGACCTTATATATAATTCCTCAGCATCAGCCCTATTTTTACTAGATAATTATTAATGTATCATCCTTATAATAGACATCCAAAAAAACTATAAATAATAAACGAGGTGCTAAGAGCCCCCCCACATAATATTATTGAAATAAATAAACAACCAATATGAAGTTGTAATATGGAATAGAGTAAAAAACCTAAAAAGTAAAAGGATTACTCAATAATAAATAAAGTAAATGGAATGGCTTCCTAGACAAATATAAATGAAATAAATGGAAGAACTAGATTAATGTAATATAAATAAAGTAAATGGAACAAATTCATGAACATGCTAAATACAACCAAAATAAATCTTTAGAGCCTATAACCCAAATCAAACACCATAATGAAAAATCCTCAAACTACCTGACCAACTAGACCAGTACCAAATGTCTAGCACAATGGGATACCTCTATCATGAGAGGAAAAAATAATGTCTTTTCACATACACCAAAAATAATTCCATGTACGTTAGAAGAGGGTGAGTCAAATAACCTTGTATAAATCCACAATAACTCAATAATACCAAGTGTATTTTAGATCATGTTGACATACATGGAATAAACAAATTGAAGAAGTTTAGTTGTGACCTTTCAATGAACCCACCCATAAATGTAATTGAAAATGGACATCAAATGTACGTGTAGAGACATAATGTGTCCACATGATAACCTCAAACTCTAACCATAATTACTTCATCCAGTTCTAGAATGTCAATGAGAATATCACATATCCTCAAGGGTGTGATTAGTTCCATGAGTTCATATGATCATGCCTTCATAGATAAGACATTTAGTAAAAAGGATTACACTAATAATCCCATTAAAACATCATCTTGGGTTAGAGAACTAAATCCATTGAATCTTGGAATTCTTATAATACTTCCTCTCATGTAAGAGGAAAAGATCCAAGAAATCAAAGGAAGCCCATAATACCCCCAGACCAATAGTCGGATCCTAGATAACACTAGGAATCTCAAAATATCATTTTCATTCGGTGTCCCTCATGATACTAGGTATCTTAAGAAATATATTAAATATTCAAAAACATAATTATAAGATCCTAGGAATCCTATAAATCTAATGAATCAATACATGTATTGGCTTTATCCTAGTTATCTTAGTAAATTTCCATAGAATAATAAAAGATCCTATGATGTAATTATAAGAGTCTTATATATCGATTTTAGGGCCATGATCCACAAAAAAAATACCATAGTAATAATAATAATATGTGTATTAAATATTCCTAACTCATCCCTCATAACTCATGTAATATCCTATACATTAAATAAAATAAACATAAAGGTGGTATGTCCTTCTAGAATACCCACTTAGAATAATAATAAAATTACTAATTATATTTGGTAAAATTCCAAACCCAATATAAAATAATCATTTTTGGAACCTCATATGAATAACCTACCATTGTTTCTATATCCATATTAGTCTAACATAATCAATTCAAGTTATAAGATAAAACATTAAATCTATATTACCCATTACATTTTGGAACTCTATGAGGGAAAACATATCATATTGAGAATAGTCTAAAGTCTCATGGCCACATCCTAAAATGGATATTCTATGTGGGTTCCTTAATCATATTTCCACCTCACATTAAATCTTTTCATTCTGGTCAAACATCACTCAATGTTTATTAGTTTCCTTTATACCCAACCAAATATATGTTTGATACAAAAATAAGATATCATTAAAAACCATACATAATCATAAATCACCATGTAACAACAGAATCTATTATATAATCTCTAAATTTTCACTTAAAAATAATCAGAAACATTTTACATAAAAATCATTGATGCTTTAGAAAAAAAGGCATTACCCTTCCAAAATTAAAGGAACCAAAAAAAAATTTACTAATACAATACAAAATTACTTTATAATACAAGTCAAATTATCCTTTAAAAACATTTTTAGAGGTGTCTCGTGTCTTCTTACAGATTATCAACCCTTTGACAAAAATAAAATAAAAATTTATTTAGAAACCCCATTTTTGGGTTAAATTTAAATTTCATAACTTGTGTTAAACTAATGATTTTTCCTTTTGAAAATTAACATGAACTAAAGCATTTTAAAAAAAATTAAAGAAAATCCATATTTTTTGAAAAATTCACAGCACACATCAAAAAAAGGAGTAACAATAACACTTTCTCATCCTAGGAACCACCATTGAACCATTTAGAAAGAAATTTTTTCCCTATCAAAAATTAGACCAACATGTGTACATCCAAATTTATAGAGGTATCACAATAGTAATAAAATTTCATTGTATATATAATAATTATTAGATATAGAAAAATAATACCAAATGAGTAAGATACCTAATTAATGTCAGGGACACCTACCATAATCAATGCCATCTGCCTTTATTTCAAAACCTGGTAGACACATCTGATGATCATATAATCATTTCCTAAAAAATTTGGAACTTATCTCAAACTGTGGCATATCATGATTAATTATATATAATTTATAATTAATTATTAAATTGAGTTATAACAATTTATTATATGTTTGACATTTAATTAAAATTTCCATAATTACTTAATCACTAATTAGAAAACCAACTAACACAAAAAAGTAACTAACCTCACCTAGAATGTTGGTCATGCTATCTTGATATCATTTTGTGAAAAAATCCTTAAAATTTTATCTATTAAAATGGGAATTTAATTTAATTTAAAGAAAACATTAATTAAATTCACATTGAGATTTATATTAGGTGAATCAGCATGTGATTGTGTGTGATCATCATCATGAGATATCCTTTTCCCATGCTGAGAAAAACACAAAAAAAAATGGGATGATTCAACCACCATTGAATTAAATCACCACGGAAGCCATATTATTTTACATGAATTAGTATTAAGAAAATAAGAGAAATAAATCATGAAATATTCAATTAATAATGTTAGATTTATCATAAGATCACCATTGCATCAAATGGCACTTGAATCCATCATGAATCAAAAGACATCTCCTCCCTAGAATGAGAGTATATCACCATTCTTAATTCCCATATTCGTGTGTTAAAATGGACTCCCTTCCTGCATTAAAATCATTTTTAAATATTTATTATCATTTATCATATATACTTTTTATTTATCATTTATTTTCTTACCTTAATTATTTTTTTTTCATTCTTCTTGACCTCCTCCCCCCACCCCGTGAAATATTACCCAACCATATAGTAGGTTACTAAAATTTATTATAAATAAATTACAATTATATCATACATTTTGATAATCCATAAACTAATTTATAATTAAATCCACAATAATATTCATTATTAATTGAAAATTTATTACAAAATTAACTCAACAATTAAATTATATGTAATAAAATATAATTTTTCTATAGAAATTTACCCAAATTAATTATAAATAAAATATAATTTATTTTCATTATTTAATTATTCATAATTTATTTTATAATAAATTTCATATTCAAATCCACAATTAAATTATAGAGTAATTTCTAAAATATTCAACATAAATATTACTTAGAGAATAGTAATGTGTACTAATTACCCTATAGAATGTTACCCTACAATTACTTAAGTAAGATTCATGTTACCCCAATGTGACTTTACTTATAGAAATTTAACCTATAAAAACAAAATAAAATATCATGTTACACTGTATTAAGTTTCCATATATCATGTTACCCTATAGAAACTTCATTAAATTTAAAGTCACCCAAGAGTAACATGATGAAATTTAAAGGTACCTTATAATACCATAAGCCAAAATCCATTTTTTTATTATATAAAAAGTCACTTTTGGGAAAGTGAGAACCATACAAAAACCCCCTCAAACCATTAGAACAAACCCCACTTAGACGACCAACAAACTACATAATGAATTCAAAATTGATAGACCAACTTCCTTGTAGACAAAGTACCGCCAAAAACTCCTTCCAAAAAAATGAAAATTTCAAATTTCAAATCCAAAGTAATCACCAACCGTGATTTCCGCATCTTCCTCAAGACGCACACACATCTCTATTATTGCCTTGAACTATCTGATATGCACCATCATCACGTCATTGGCCAAACATCATCGTCTTCCGCCCATCGAAATCACTAACGTCGATATCATCACCAGTTTTCATCATCCCAATGATTCCAACCACAATGAACATCAACGTTGTAACCCTCACTGAATCTCATTCGTTTTCATCGACCATCTTCGTTGGAGCCGAGAATCGGGGCACATAACCTGGACATCCACCACTAATAACCACCACCATCTTAAAAATGTTGTCGAAGAACTCCAATTTCACCACCAAAAAACCATTAAACACAACAATAAAACCACCTGACCCTTCGGCAATGAGCCAGACTCCCTCCCAGAGATACACAACCACTTGATCCTCACCTCACAGAACCTCTATAAAGACCCACACCCCAGACCGATAGAGAACATAGTGCCGGACCAGGACGTCAGAGGAGGGGTAAGAAAATGGAGGCCTTGGCAGGAGACCAAGCTGGAAGCCACATAATTCCATAGAAACAGAGAACCACTAATTGGGAAACATAGAAGAATCCAAACAAAGACACCAAACCATACCTCAAAATGATTCCAAAAAAATGAGAGTGAGCCAAAAATAGGAAAGAACCTTAACACAGACTGTTGTCAGCCCTCCTCCATCACCATCCCAATATATCCTAGAACCCGAATCAAATCTGACTAGAGTGGAGTCAAATGAGATAGGTTCTCTATCAAGGGAATAGGAGAAGAAATGCATCGGATGTCATCACTAGTGTCGACCCAATATGACTTTAGAACCCGCACAAACAAACCAAAAATGGGGGTCTGATGTAGAGGGAAATAACGAAAGATTGGCAGTGAGAAATGCACCATGACATCACCAGCAAGCTGCATCAGTCGAGAGGGAATAAGAAGATAACAATAGAGGGCAGGGGATGGACCAGGGGTACTACCGACCCTCAAAACCCTAGGAGGGGAGGGGAATGCAACGGGAGCACTGGGAGAAGGGAGTCGGGATAGTGTGAAGACATCCCTTCGTTATAGTAATATAAGAAAATTTAATGTTACCCTATAGTAACATACCCTATTGTATGTTACCCTATAATAATATAAGGAAATTTCATGTTTCACATTTATAAAATGTGCTATAGTAAGTTAATTTATAAAAACTAGAGGAATTTTTAAGTTACCATTTAGAAAAATAAGAAAATTTAATGTTAAAATTTTTAAATATAAGGAAATTTCATGCTAACTAATACCAACTTAATGAAATTATAATTTATCCTATAAAAAGTTAGATGATATCAGGTTGAAAACATGTTGTATGATATAAAATTTTTCTAATTATGTAAAAATTCTTCTAGAGACCATGAACATATGAAGAGTATATACCTAAAATATGTAAAATCCCTCATTCAAGTCTCAACATTGAAGCCCAAATTTCAACTCGTGAATTTGTTCAGGTTACATAAATGTACACACATGGTAAAAAAATTTATAACTATTAATTACACATCAAATATCACTAATGAAATCAACTTATAACTCCCCAAAATTCCAATTCCATGTATAAAAACACATTCAAGAGTAGAAAAATTAATGGTGAATTATTTTTTGTTCTTATACTAGGGTAAAATGACCATTTTTTCTTCATAAGAATCTACGAACAAAATTTCAAATTTCACCTAAATTTCAACAGTAGAAATGAAAATGGTATTTATTGTTTAGCCACATTTTCTTATGTTGAGTCTTTTATCTATTGTTAAAAATTTAGGATTAATTAAATGTTTTTTAATAATTATTATATTAGATGTATCCTCAATATGGTGGGAAAACAACTTTGGGAAACATCCTTTGTGTGGATGAGAATATATAGGAATGTGATATTTTATTTTACTAAGAATAAAGTAATATAAGACTATTGGGTGGGTGTATTTTAGTCTCTAAGAAAATCCTACCCATTGAGTGGTTAAGGATTCATTACCTACAATTCATCTTAGGTTATCTAATTTTGACTCTCTCTTGATTGTTTAAATATGATGGATTCGAGTATGTATTTTACACTAAAATTTTGAATTAATGATATTTTTTCAGTTTTTTAGTTATGATCCTATATTTCATTAGTTATATTGTATTTTCATTATACCTCTTTCTTACGTAATTTCCATGGGATCACTTTGTTTATAGAACCATATTTTAATAGGTCGGATGATCCTCATCTATGTATTAATCAAAATTTTATTATAAGACTTTTCATGATATAAAATTGATATTGTGGGGTGAATTGTAACACTGTGATGTCACTTTTTATTATCATATAATATTTTTATTATTTTTCATAAATGTTGAGAAATTCATGTTTACATTTCTCAATATTTTTTAGAATATTTTATTTTACATAGTTATCTTATGTTCAAATAGGTTTAGAAAAAACCGTGAATTTTATTATTATGTGTAAGATTTAGAATTCACCCATCGTATGCACTTAGTGCATGGCTGGTTCATGGTTGAGAGTAACTGTGTATCTAAATATTATTATGATTTTTATCCACTATTTATTTCCTGTTTTTTTAATGTTATGGGTAACCATTTGGTATAACCATGTGCAGTGTATAGGTTGAGTCTAGTATTTATCACATTATTTTTGGATGATATAATAAATGATGTGACCACACCATGTGATGTTCCCATAATTTAATTTTTTTGAATTTTTGATGATAAAAATTCTGTATTTTGGATAATTTTATTCCCCTCAATTTCCACAATCAATATTTCATGCCCACATCTATCATCTCTATCTTATCTCAACTTCTTCATTTCATTCCCTATGAATAATCTCTTATCTTTAAAATCAACTCTTAATGGTAAGTCCCTAAAGATCATCTCCCCTCAACTCATTCTCCCTACTCTTAAATTTTTAAAATGATAATACAATCATGATGACCTAGGTTTTTTTTCATGAATTTATTTGGGGGTTTTCTGATTTATAGTCTACAATGGTCATCTAAATGTTATTTATCTTTTTTGTAGTGTAATAACATTGTATATAGAAAAACCAATGATTTGAGGTAGGATTCTACATTTATATTCCTAAAATTTTAAATTCATGAGTTCTTTTTTATTTCTAGCCAATTATTTTAGGAATTTATAAATTAAATTAAGTTTTTTTATTGATATATTTACAAAGATATTTTTTTTATCCCTTAGTTTTCATTTTTAATAATTGGAATATCTCATTTTTTTAATGTTTTAAATGTGTTTTACTGAAAGTAATGAACCATAAGGTATTATAAATTACCCAAATTAGTATGTGTGATTAAATAAGTGTTATTTTATATGAAATTATTTTTTATGATTTATAAAAAATCAACATCCAGAATTATTTGTGTCTTTTTAAATATGATACCATGTTTTGACTATTTAAAAATATATTTCCATATGTGAGTTACACTTTAGAGTCTTTTGTTTTGAAATAGAGAAATTGTTTTGAATGTCTTATAAAATAAGGATTTTGATGAGCACAATTGTATTTTCAAAATAGTATGTATCATTGATATAATTTTACATGATTGTATAGTTTCATACCCTTGTAGTTAGACCCTTGAGGTTTTTATATAAAAGTTATAAATTGATTTTTATATAGAGATTAATTGGTCGATTTCTCTTACCTAGAAGAGATTATTATTCAGTTGTTAGTATTCATAAAAGGGGATTCTTATATGATGGTTAATCTGAGATAACATTGTTTTATTATAATTTTCTTATCATGTATAATTTTATATGTTACATGTCAATTTCCAATATCTAGTTTCATGTATTGTGAGGCCTTGGGTATATAAGTGGGAATACATGGTAGGATGATTATACTATTTAATGATTTAGATCTACAAAATGATCCCAAGATAGTAAAATTATCTACATTGACGATTATGCCTCTCAGAAAGTATATGTTGGGTAAAAACAACAATTAGGTTATTTGATCACATTATAACTCTATTTGAAAAAATTTTCTTGGGTGTTTTCATTGATTGTCTCAAGATCTCCAAGGTATTCCCATTATAGTATTCATTCTTCCCCTTGATGGTTACATTATGATTATATTATGATTGTTTCTTACCAATAATATTTTAATTATTATGATAATTATTATTCATATTTTTGTTCTACTTTTACTATGATAACAATATTTTAAATATTTTCATAAAATCCAATCATATTATATACTTCATATATAAATATAAATATAGTTTAATATAAAATCATAATAGCCATTATGTAATTAAAATAATTTATTCCTTGTTGAATTAATATTATTGAATGGTTTTTTCCTCCTAATGGTTTAAACACATCTTACTATTGTTTTCATTATTAATTAGGAAAAGGATTTTACGTTTGGAATGTTTTCCATAATTCATAAAAATGGGTATTTCTAAAGTGATTTTATAAAATTTCTTTTTTCATATAGCGTAAAATTTTTTTTAAATTATATTCTATATTTGTTCAATAAAATGTTCTCACATTATATATTGAAGTGATTTTTATATATTATGGAGATAGGTTACTTTTTAAAAACATGGAATGAAAGGTTTACATTCATAATTTTATTTAAAAATTACATATAGTGTATTTTCATTTATAGGATGTTAATGGAGTTTAGGGTGGATAATTACTAGAAATATTTTCCCACACCAAAAATTTATTAAAATTTCAGTACAAGATCCTCGTGTAGAAAGTTGATAGTCCTTACTTCCATTTTGGGTATATTATAGGTGAAAACGGGTGATCATTCACTTGTTTCATGACGATATGTGTTTGGAATTTCCCTTTGGATTTTAATTGGTTATATTATGGTTTTATCTTGTTTATCAAAAAATTCATCGTTATTAATATCATTAATTTTCTATTTAGTATTAGTTATTATAACTAATTATTATCTATAGTGGAGTTGGGATGTTTTGGGACATGTTTATTGGTCACTTTTTTTGAATTATTAGTTTTACTTAGACTCTTATGGATTTCATGGAATACCTTTAATAATGAACCAATTTATTTCCATGTTCTAATTTACTAACATATAGAGTGGTAATGTTAGGATTCTATGTGAAATTACTATTTTGGTTAATACATTGTTGAGTATAATAATTCTGATTTGTGTATAATTTTACTCCTACATGATATTTTTTACACTATGGTGATTGGAAATTTCTTTTGTAAAACCCCCATACTACTTAAAATGTATGAACCCATTTAAAATTTAATAACTATTTTGTTATTAATAATTATAATGGTTTTAGGGTTCATATTTGTTTATTATGTGATTTTGTGGGTGACTCATGTGGTAAATATTAGCATGAACTCTCACTTTATTGCTTTAGTTGCACAAATATCTTTGGGAAAAAGAAAATGAGATTGAGAGGTATGTTTGGGACTAGATTCTATGTTTTGTTTGGAATAGAGGATTTTTTTTAGAAGATAAACATTGATATACATCCCAATAATGATAATTCCTCATAAGGGTAGTACGTAACACTCCTCATATTTTCAAGGCATATTATAGGTAGGTCTTATGTTGAGATATGTCTAATATACACTTTTTTAGCTAATTGCGGTATCAGGGAAGTTTGAGAGAATTATTTTTTAATAATGGGGATGTAACAATTTTTTTGAAATGATATAATAAATATTCATGGTTTGAAATAGAGTTTCACTCCCTAAATAATCAGGTCATGGTTTGGGAGCTGTTCTGCCTCAAATTTCCACGACATTAACTCTTCATATAGTTAATGGTTTATAGATAGTGTTACAAGTATTTCAAAATATGAGATCCTATTTAAAAGCCCTGACATCATTACCTTGAACACCTATTATATTTTCTAGGGTTCTTTCCTCCCATGATCTTTTCTTCTTTATTATTTGGTGGGTAGAATAATCATTTATTAGGATTGATTAAAATAATTAATTATAATCTTATTTATACAATACATAGCACTCATTATCACATTTATTCTATTAGTTATATAAAAACCAAATACATTATGATTAGTGTTTTATTTTAGGGATTTTTTCATTAGTCTTATGATTGTGGTTCTTCTTGATAATTAATAATTTTTATACTTTTGGTTGGTGGTTTATAAATATTCTAACAAGTCCTGCTTGATTTATTAGTTCATGAATTTTTTTGTTACGCTAGTTTACCAACATTTTAATATGTAATAAAATATTTTAATTTAGAATCATAAAATATTTAAGAGGATACAACCCCTTGAATCATCAATTATCCCTAATAAACATGCGACCTTATGGGATGCATTGACATGGATTTATTTTCATGGATTCTGATCGACAAAGTAATGAAACAAAAATTCAATTTCTTGTATTATAAATAGAAAATAATGATTTATAAAATTTATAATGGTTATTATTATAAAAAACAGATGGATATAGTTTATTAATTAATATTTTTTGGGTGTAACTAAAAAAATGGACTTTGATGAAATGGTTAGGGAATGGAGAGGTGATTAGTGATTCAATGTGTATATCATGATGGAATGGATCTAGTTTTGGTGTTCTAATTTGGTATTTCTTATATGGTTCTAGAATGGATTTATATATTGGTGTGGTATTCTATTCAAGGATGGGTATATTTCCTTGGGTGTGACCATTGTTATAGAATAGGTATATTTCTCTAGGTGGGTTCTTTTGTTCTGACATGAGTATATTTCAATAGGTGGTATCTGATCTCGAATACATGTATATTTCACCCGGATGGATTCCCAATGTTTATTGACATCTGTCACAATCTAAGATAGATATAATTGGTCTCGTGTGTCATCATGGAACACATTGAACAATGATATCAACTTATTTAGTCTCTTTTCTCATTGTATTTGTAAATATATATGACTACATTATGAACAGATACTAAGTAGATATATTTTTAGAAATTTTCTATGGTGGTTTACTGAGTAGCACACAAACCCTTCTTGGGTTTCTAGTTAGAAACTGATCAAAATTCAAGAAAAGGGAAAGAACTCTTTAAAAAAATCATGATTTGGGCTGCTCATTTGGAGCATGGAGGAATGAGATCTGGATAAGACTTGGGAAAAATCTTAGGATTATTTACATTAAATATATGTTTTTGGATTTTTTGAGATATTTTATATATAAAGCCCTAATATTTTATGATATATTTCTCTTTAAATAAATATAGTTTCTAAGATAAATTCTTTTACACACAACATCGTGTTAAAAAATGGGAAAAACTATTGAAATAATTTTTTATGATAATTATATCATTTTTTCTTTTATCATGTAATTATTATATTAGGTTTAATATTATATATTATTCTAGATAGATTTTATTTATGTGAATAGTTTAAAATATTATTTTTTATAAAACTATTATTAAATTTATTAAAACAAATTAAAAATAAAGTATCAATATATTTTATATTTAAACTGATATAATATACATTTTATATATAATTATTAAATTAATTCCATTATGGTCATCATTTTAATTTATTTTAATATAAGTAATGTTTCTGGCTAAAACACATTTTTCCAAAAAATCATTTTTGTTGCAATTTTTAGGTTTATTTTTAAATTGTTTTATTTAACATATAGGATGTTAATTTAATAAACGAGATTAAATATTTGGAATTAGGAGGTTCAAATTTTTAAAATATGTCTATTTTATTTTTTGACATTTTGAATAGTAACAACGGTAAACATTATCACCCTTATAAAAGGTAAATCAAATAATTAAGGTAAAAAATTATGTGATAATGATTTAAATTCAATGAGAAACTTTCATTTATTTAATTGAATGATTTTATTTCATCCATAATAATCCAAAATTTTAAAATATGACTATAATTTCCCTTTATCTTTTTTTTATAACATTATAATATTTAACAAAACTAATAATGTCAAAATTTTCATTTCCTTCATATAATATTTATAAAATTGTATGAGTGGGATAAGAATAAATTATGTTCAATTATATATCTTTATTATAAATATTAATTAATTTTTTATCATCACAATTTAATTTTAAACATTTATGAAAGAAATAATTACTTTATATGATTACACAACGCAGATAGTCTTCTTGTGAAAGTTGTAGAAAAAGTAAGTAAGTGATTTTAAAAAACACTAAAAGTAATATTGTGTGGTTTATTTATAGTTCCCTATAAATTTTCTAGACAAATATAACATATTTTGTATGTGTTAATGTTTTTTTAAAAATATATATATTTTTAGATGTCTCTAATGTCATATTAAATGAATACATCCAAGATTGATATTATTGATATTTTATGAAAATTAAATATTATTAAATTATTAAAAAATCATAATACACATGAAATTTGAATATTAGATAAGAAATGGTCTAAAATATCATCACATGATCAATTATGATCCAATTTTCACATTATAATAAAAATTACAACACATTAATTTTTAAGTAGGTGTGGGTGCAGTTAATGTTAATAATGGTAAAAGTTGTGGTAAATCAAAAATAAAATGAATAATATGATATCTAAAACTATATAAATGTCATTAAATGGTTATATTAGGAACATTTCATTTTTATCGTCTAATAAAATTAATTTAGGAACTAATTTTTCTATAATGTGACTTTAAGGTGTTTTAATATTTTAGAACAATTAAAAAATTTCCCCTCACCTGATTTATATAAGGGTAACACTTATCTCCTTTCCTTAGTCCATTTTTGATCTAAATAGATATATCAAAGAAATCCCAATTATATTATAAATTTATTTATCAATTATTTATAGGTTATTTTCTTCTAAAAATATCATTCCAATTTTCCTTAATGATGGATCGAGAGGAATGCTACTAAAGAATTGGTAATCGTCATTACTGATTGGTTTAATTTTCTTATTTCTTCTACTTAATCTAAATCAGTTGTATTAATCCTAGTATAAAAACTTGAGTATCTTAAATATATTTAGGTGAGTTAATTACTATTGTAAAACCATTTCTATCTCTTTTTCCATCCTGTGAAATGATAAAACATTACTCATGAGTATGTATGTCTTACCATCTCTACATAGCGAAGTAATTCATTTATCATCACCATATTATTTGGATGTTTATAATGAAAAAAATAATGAATATATATTTGATATTTATTTCATAAATATGTCTCTGAAAATATAATATCATTTAAACCATCTTTCTTTTATATCCCTTTTAAAATTATAATGTCACACTCTAATACGTGCGAACTATAACCTCTATGAAATGATGTGACCTATTTTCATTCACACTTTACACATGTGGAAATAAGTATATATTTAATAAATTTATAATATATATAATTCATTATAATGATTGGGAAAAGATTAATTTTAATTAACATTTCTATGTTCACATCCATCAAAAAGTGAAAATATTGTTCATGGATATGTACGACCTCCCTTCTACATTAACAGTATAATTAATTTTTTTATCTTCACCATTATAGAAGAATATAAAGATTTATATATATATATATGATTAATATATAAGATTAGTCTAAATTTATTAACATTCTGTATGTGATGGAACCATAGTCAAAGTATAAGGATTTGAACTACCAAACCAAAAAATCTCAGTAAAATTGAAAATTGGAACCCAAATAAAGGATTATAATAAAAATTTAATAACAAAAGTGTGATAAAATGTTATAAATGGTTCATATATGATATTATATGAAATATATGGTTCTTTTATATATTCAGGATAAATAAAACTTTATTATATTGGAGGATAAAGTTATATACGAGGTAAGTCAAACATAAGGTAAGGGGTTTCAAAACTTAATTTCCCTTCATTGGGTTATACTTATACTTCACTAACTATAATATAACCTAAATATGTGTGAAGTGGCTGATAATTTTAGTATTATGTATTTAAAATTCTTTTTTTTTGTATTTAAATATATTACACATTATCCCTTCAGGGATTAGTTCTCATATCAATGATATAATCCTTATGAGGGATTTCATTTAAATTCCCTCTACATTGAGATATATGAGATATTATGAACCTATTTATTTTTATGTGTTGTATATATTGATCTATTCATATATTTAAAATGTATATTTATTTAATAATGATGTATAATTATTCAATTAATTTTTTATATTTAAGGGGGTTAAAATTTAAAATTTACCAATGAAGAATGAATTTACATTACAGTCTCATTTTCACGGATTGCTTATAATTTTCATTGAAGTAATACTGTGATACATTATTCTTAAATATTATCTATATTATTGTTACTTATATATTTATGGATATTCTTTATCTTATTCCAATTTTTCCTCTCTTATTCACTAGAATCAATCAAATAAATTTTTAAAAGAATAACCAATATTTTTTTTAATTTTTATTGGTTATATTATTCTTCCATATCCATATTTTGTAAAATTTATTTAAAAAGTGCTTTTTATTTACCCTGATGACTTCTTAAGGAAATTTAATATTTTTGTTTACTTTTTAAAATTTTTAAATGGAATTAACTAATTTTTATCTAATTAATCATTTCAAAATTCTTTTACAAAAGTCAAAAGCATATATTATTTTCAAAGTACAAGGCATTATGGGATACTACCTCCAACATAACCATTTTATGCTATTTATATTATTCTATAAATTTTCAATGTAATATTTGAGTAATGTATGTATCCAATTCTTCAAGACAACTGAACTGATCGATCCATCATTCATGGATACAGTGTATCTCATACCAATATACTAAATACTACACTAGCATTGAGTTAATGGGGTTTGGGTTTTTATAGTGGGTATCAAAGCAAGGTTATTAGAATCCTTGGGAACATGATTTAAAATGAACTAAACAAACCATTGAATTATAACAATCATTTATCGTATTTTATAACCTTTACCATTATAAGAAAATTTAATTTATGACTCAATATTCAGGTTGATTATTTGATATTTGGGTGAATTCCATTATTTTTTTAGTATCCCAAATAGAAGAATTGGAATCTAGACACATAATCAATGTTAGGATTTCACCACAAAGAAATCCAATATAGCTAGTTTTGAATGTATGAAAATCTAGGTCATATTGGGGAAGTTAACTAATATTATTATGAAAAGAATTTCCCGTATAGTGAAACTAGTTCTTCTATATCAGGATTCATCTATGTAAAATCACATCATCCAAAAATTTCCTTCAAATTTTAGATTAACTATAAATCTATTAGTTGTTAAATAATGGATTAAGTCCCTCAAAAATATATTGTTCGGTTTGGGATATAATGAATGTAAAAATTTTATTCTAGAAGTGTATTTATTGAGATGATATATTAATAAATATTGGAAACTAACCTAGAGAAATGTAGAGTTTGAAAAAAAAATATAAATCATGGAGTTGAGAACTTTTAATGTAATATTATTTGAGAAATACCACCATATAGAATAGTGAGATGAATTTGATAGGAAATCCCTCCATTTAAATAAATATAATGTAGAAGGTGTGGTAGATTATGAGGCTATCATTACAATATTTTCCAAGAATGTTTTAAACTATATATGTAATCTAAAATGAAATATTGACCATTTCCATTAAGGGATTAAAACGATTCTCTTAATGCACTAGTTTCTCAAATGTTCTCGTCTTATCATGATATAGTATCAAGTAATGATATGATAGATAGATAATTTTCTAGATCCTATATCCTCAATGGAAATAAAGAGAATAATTTTTTGGATAAGAACTAATAAAAAAATTACACATAAAAGAATAAAAAGGGAAAGAAAAAATATTCATAATATAAAATTTTTGGAAATAAAAATTCTATTAAATTATTGAAGGGAATTGCAGTTTTTTTCAAGTGTGAAGAATATGGTCATCTTGATAATTACTATAAGGAAATTAAAAACCCACTAATATCTAGTTATTTAGACATATATATATATATGGGTAATTATTCAAACCATTGACATAATTATTAAGAAAAATTATGAGATATGAATCTATAGGGAGAAGGCCAAATATATGGAATTCCTATAGATAATGTAGAAGTTCTATGTCATTTGGTGAAAGGTACACTTATCATCCACTCTAGAAGTGAAAATGTTTTTTTTTTATTTTGGTTCTCCACACAATTTAATCTCTATAGAATTTTGTAAGCTGTAACATCACAACCATAATTATTTGATATTGAGTTGGTAGTATAAAATATTAGTGGTAGGATGCCCACATCTCTAGTTTATAAGTCATCCCTTATAGAAGTGTGTGGGAATAATCATTATGAAAACCTTTTTATTATTCCTCTAGTTAAAATTGATATAATATTTTTAATAGATTGGCTCTCAATGTATAGAGAATACATCATCTATAAGGTAAGGGAAGTTATATTTCAAATTTGGAATTAACATATGATTGTTTATTGGTCTGAGGATGAACATAAACTCATAATGGAATTTAATTACATCATATGAGTTTTTATACCTATTCATGAGTTTTTTTCATCTCATATAGATTGAGATAATTTCAAAAATGATGAAAATAGTATTTTTTAGGATTATATTTTTTTAGAAGAGTTTTCTAATTTTACCTATAATCATAATGTTGAGTTATCAATTGAACTCATATATGGTGTTATATGTATTTCGAACACATTATACATAATGGAATCGATTGAGTTGTAAGAATTCAAAAATAAACATCAGGATATTATTGATAAGGTATTCATTTATTCTAATGCTTCACCATGGGTTGTACATATTCTTTTTTATAATAATATATATGATCCAATGCATATTATCATATATTTTTAGGAATTTAACAGAATAACTATTAAGAATAAGTATCTGTTATCAGATATCAATGATCTGTTCGTAAAATTACAGGGAGAGTAAAATTTTTCAAAGATTGATGTTTTTTTGGATATCATGAAATAATATTCAAGGATTATATAACAAATAAATCCTTTTGTATATGGTATATTCATTTTTAATTTATAGTAATTCCATTTGGATTTACCAATTATCCTCTATGAGCATATATTTAATTAATAGTTTCTTTAGATATTACCTTGATCAATTGTTTTATCTTTATAGGTGATATTTATATATATTTTAAGATAAAGTAAGATCATGAATAACATTTGAGGATTGTGGTGATGACTCTATGGGAGGAGAAGTTATACAAAAAATTTAATTGGAGTGGATTTTAGGTTTAGGAACTTTCATTATTGATCCATATAATATCATATGACGATATATTAGTGGGTCCATCAATGAATGAAGTTATTTATAATTTTCATATACCATCTATATTAACCATGAAAAATAGTTTTCATGGTTTAGAGAAATAATGATTATTCATTTTGAGATATTTCTCATCCCTATGTAATCCACTCACCATGTTGTCTAAAAAGGGAATTTGTTCTATATAGACAAATGAATGTGAATAAAATTTAATGCAAATGAAGAGAATGTTAGTTAGTGTTCCTTTAATTACCCTACCCTTCAGTGGAGAAGGGTTTATGATTTATAGATATGTATCAAATATAACGACCCATACTCTACATACATTGTTATTACTTCAAAATTGAAGCATACTTATTACAACATAAAACAAAACCATGAATGGACCGTATAGGTAAAGTGTATTTAGAAACTGGTAAACATAAACAACTGGTTCATAAAGCGTCTACACTGTCTCCCATTTATTTCATCATATCTATAGTCCATTTTAGCATATCTTACTTAATAACCTTCTTCCTGACCTGGGGAAAGAAAACATACAAAAGGGTGAGCTCAAATGCTCAGTAAGGGTAAACAAAAGAAATATCAATCACATCAAAATAAAAACATAACATTTTGGAAATCTTACCCTGCAAAACAGATCATAATTTAATAACATGGGATAAATCATGGTAGTGAAATGTAATCCGAATAATCATAAAATAAAACATGAAACTTTGTTTCATGCACACATAATCATAGATAATCATTTCATATTAGTATAGACTCATTTCCAAGACTATCTTAGTGGACAAAGTCCATTTCTGAATCAATTTCACTCCTCGTTTCAGTCCTATTTTACTGAACCGGTTTAACCTGCCGTTCCAGCCATGACTATATCATGAGATATAAAATTTTTACCCAATTCATTGGAGGTAGATATATGTCCTACCCATCTCATAATGATACAATTCGTATGTGTTCCACAAAATCATAAACCATACATCATAGCATAACCCATGTAATAAAAATGGGAATCTTAAACATCATGACATCATAAAAAATTCATATAAGATAAAGGAATTCATAAAAATATTTCAATCACAACATAATCAAATCCATGTAATAATAGGGATAGAAATAGAACCCCATATTATCTTAGATGGAAAATAATTTTGATAAAACACTTGAACTCCATTCTTGAGGAAAATATCCTTTTTACTTCAAAAACACTTTTCCTTTCTAATCATGTCATACAATTATAAACTGAAATAATTTGATTAAAAATAAACTTGAAAACTTGTAAAGGATGCTTCTTGGAAATAAAGTTTTAAAAATCCATTCATGTCGTATAAGTTAAAAAAACAATCTTCTCGTACTTTTGTCGGAAAAGTCAAAAAGTACCTCGTACGAAAAACGACAAAAGATTCCTTTCATATCTTTTACTAAAAACTCACAAAAGGGTAAAATTGGATATAAACTATTGTAGAAGGATATAAATATTACATATTGAGAAAACATGGATGCGGATGATAAAATACACCACAGTAAATACCAACGTATAAACAATCTCGGATAAAATGAGATTGTGATATTTTCCCTTACCTTAGGTCTAATTTGCTTCGTAAGTGTCTGAACCTCCTGTATAATGATTTAAATAATTTTATTGACTTATTCTAGAATCATAAATATTTTTATGATATCATATATGGTCATATTCTTAGCTTCATATTAGTAATATTTCATTACTACTTGTTATTCGGGTGTTTATTACTTTTTGTTCTTATGTGTGTTTTGTCAAATAAATTCTTATTTTTCTTTTTAGGTTATAGATACCTCATTTCCAGAATGGTATTAGTGTAATATATGTCATATTTATTCATTAAATTCATTTATGTAATCATTATGCAATGAAGATCATGTATAACGAGTTGCATCACATCGTGGAGACGGTGTTCTATACGTACACACGAGGGATGATATTGTTCCCATTATTGTGGAATTGTATTGGAGTGTATGTATACTATTTCAGAATAAATATCACTTTAAAATAATCATATATAGTTATTATTTACACCATTATACCCATCCAAGTATGGTGGTGGTGGAAGATAGATTACACCACGGTGTGGAGACGGTATTCCGTATCCAAAAATGAAGTCCATTTGGAAAAATAAAATTTACAAAATTTCAAAAAGTGGTTATTACTATTCGTAATGGCTAATTTTAATAATATTTTAATAGTATATCATTGTTTAGTGAAACTCAGTATTGCGTATGATGAAATATATCAAGGAAGGCCTCGGTTGCGTGAAAAGCAAGCCAAGATAGTGTTGTGTGTGTTGAAAGATTCCTTTGATGATTTATATAACATAAAAACAAAATATTTCTCATAAAAGTCTCGGTTGTTACATTCTACCCCCCTTAAAATGAATTTCACCCTCAAAATTCATCACTTTGTTACAAAAAGATGAGGATACCTCTCCCTAATTATATCCTCAAGCTCCCATGTAGCTTCTTCTAATTGGTGGTTCCTCTATAAATCTTTCACCAAGAGAGTGGTCTTGTTCCGTAGGACTTTTTCACTACGATCTAGAATCTCTATTTGCTGTTCTTCATAAGAAAGATCTTGTTCAGTGGTACAACTTCTGAGCTGAGTACATGTGAAGGATCAGGTATGTACTTTCTTAGGAGAGATACATGGAACACATCGTGAACTTGAATGAGATTCGGTGGAAGCGCCAATAGGTAAGCTACCTTTCCAACACGATCTAGTATTTTGGAAGGACCGATATATCTGGGGCTCAAATTCCCCTTCTTTCCAAATCTCATGACCCTCTTCCAGGGAGATATTCATAAGAACAATTTATCACCCACTTCAAACTCTAGGTCTTTTCTTCGGTTATCGGCATAACTTTTCTATCAACTCTGAGATTCTCTTATGTGTTGTTAAATAGATCAGACCTTTTCTTCCATCTCATCAACAAGATCAGGTCTTAATAGCTTTCTTTCCCTAACTTCATCCCAGCAAGTTGGAGTCCTGCATTTCTTTCTATAGTGATCTTCATAAGGAGCCATCTGAATACTGGAGTGAAAGCTATTATTATAAGAAAATTCCACCAAAGGTAGGTGTTGATCCCAACCACCTTTGAAATCCATAGAGCAAGCTCTCAACATATTGTCTATAGTTTGAATTGTTCTCTAAGACTAACCGTCTGTTTGAGGATGATAAGCAGTGCTGAAACTCAGCTTTGTATCCAGAGTATGCTGAAGAATTCACTAAAACATCAAGGTAAATCTCGGATCCCGGTCAGATATAACAGAAAGTGGTACTCCATGCAATCTTACCACTTCCTATACATATATCTTGGAAAGATGATCCAGAGAGAAATCCTCTCTAATAGAAATGAACTGTGCAGACTTTGTAAGATGATCAACTATGACCCAGATAGCATTATTTCCTTTGGATGTTTTAGGAAGTCCTGTGACAAAGTCCATAGTGATGTTTTCCCATTTCCATTCGGGTATGGGTAATGGTTGTAACATCCCCTTAGACTTCTATCTCTCGACATTAACTTGCTGAGAAACCAAGCATCGAGAGACATATTCAGCAATATCTCTTTTCATGCCATCCCACCAGAAGTACTCTTTCAGGTCCCTATACATCTTTGTGCTTCCAGGATGAATAGGGAATGAAGAACTATGAGCCTCATCTAGAAACTCATTATTTAATTCTAGAATGGAAGGAACACAAACCCGATTCCTGAACTTTATTATCCCATCACAATCAAGGTTGAATTCAGGAATATTTCTCACCTTCTTTTGAAACTCTACATCTTCTTTTTGTTCCTCTTTAATCTTCACATGTATAGATGGTTGAACATTCATTTGAGAAAGATACGTTTTTCCCCCATCCATTATGATTCCAAGATCCATCCTTTGTAAATCCATAAATATTGGATCTTTTTTTATCCTCATCATGGATAAAATGGTATGGTCTGGTCGACTTAATGAATCTGCCACCTTGTTTGCTTTCTCGGGGTGGTAATGAATTGAGCAGTCGTAATCCTTAATCATCTCCAACTATCTTCTTTGGTGCATATTCAGCTCATTTTGTGTGAAAATATACTTTAAACTTTTATGATCAGAATAAATATCACACTTTTCTCCATAAAGATAATGCCTCCAAATCATTCATGCAAATATTACCGCAGCTAACTCCAAATCATGAGTTGGGTAATTTTTCTCATGGATTTTCAACTATCGTGAGGCATAAGCTATCACCATATCATTTTTCATAAGAACACACCCCAATCCCTTCTTGGATGCATCACTGTAGATCACAAACCTTTCTCCACTACAAGGAAGTGTGAGAACAGGGACACTGGATAACCTTCTTTTCAACTCCTTGAAATTCTCTTCACATTCCTCCGTCCAAACAAACGTCATTGTTTCCGAGTAAACCTAGTGAGTGGATTAGATAATCATGAAAAATCTTTCACAAAACGTCGATAATATCCAGCCAAACCAAGAAACCTTTGGATCTCAGTTACTATTGTTGGTCTCGACCATCTTTCGATAACCCTTGTTTTTGCTGGATCCACAGATATCCGCTCTTTTGAGATTATGTGAGCCAAAAATGAAACTTTTTGAAGCCAAAATTCAGACTTGGTAAATTGGGAATAAAGCTTCTCCTTTCTCAGGGTCTTAAATATAATTCTCAATTGATCTTCATGTTCTTCCTTCCTCTTTCAATATACAAGAATGTCGTCTATAAAGACTACCACAAACTGATCAAGATAGTCTCTAAAGACTCTATTCATCAGATCCATTAAGATAGCAGGGTCATTAGTAAGACCAAATGGCATCACTATAAATTCATAGTGTCCATACCTTGTATGGAAATATGTCTTTGGTATATCCTCCCTTTTGACCCTTAACTGATGATACCCTAAATGAAGATCAATCTTGGAAATGTATTGAGCTCCGCGTAGTTGGTCAAATAAGTCATCAATGCATGGGAGAGGATATTTGTTCTTGATAGTGATCTTGTTAAGTTCTCGATAATCAATGAAGAGTCTCATTGATCCATCTTTCTTCTTAACAAATAGAACAGGTGCTCCCCAAGGTGACGCACTAGGGCATATGAATCCCTTATCAAGATTCTCTTGGAGTTGCTTCTTCAATTCATGCAACTCAATTGGGGTCATTCTATATGGTGTATTGGAAATAGGCAAAGCACCCGGTATGAGATCTATTGAAAACTCACCTTCACGATTTGGTGGAAGACCTAGAAATTCCTCTAGAAAGACATCATCAAACTTTTGTACAATGGCCATATTATTAATCATGAGTTTCTAACCAACCATTTGAGATAAATAACCTTCATTCAGTGGAATCAAGACCCATAAGATGGACGAAATTTCCACTGGAAGGTTATGTTCATCCTTGCATCGATAGACGATCATAGATTGATCTGGAATATGAAATGTGACTTCCCTTCTTTGGAAATTGATATGAGCTCCATATAACGAAAGACAATCCATGCCAAGAATCACATCAAATTCCACTATAGGAAGGATCACAAGATTTGCAGGAAGTTATTTCCCACAAACTTCAATCGGGGAAGAATTATAAACTTTTGATGCGACTGTTGTGCCATTAGGTGTTGTCAATGCTAACTCAATATCTAACTGTTGAGGTAATATGGTGATACCCTTAGAAAATTCTTCATAAATAAAAGAGTGGGTGGATCCAGAATCAAATAAAACATTTTCTACTTTAGAGTGGATGTTAAGTGTACCTTTCACCACATCGTTATCGTACTCCACATCGCTGATAGAAATTGCATGTGACTTTCCTTTGTCATTAGCCTTAAGATTTTGTTGATTTCGATCATCATCAACAACCCTTGGATTAGGGCATTTATTGGAATAATGCCCCATCTCCTTGCACATGAAACATTGATGTGTAGTAGGTTCATTCTGTGTGTCCCTTCCTTTGTTTTCATCATTATACATCTTCTTCCCATCATTGCGGCATTCAAATCCCTAATGACCTTCCTTTCCACATTTGAAACATTTACTTGTCCCATTAAGACAACTCCCTCCATGTTTCTTTCCACACTTTGAGCATAAGGGAAAGCTCATCTTCTTTTAAGTGTGCTCTTTAGATTTTCCTTTGAATTCCATTTTCCTCTTCTTATCAAACCCATATGACTGATGGGTTACTCCAGTCTACATCTCAACTTTGAGAGCACATCGAACGATTTCCTCATAGTTATTGAAGTCCCTTATGACTAAGGCCCTTCGAAGACTTGGTTTTAAGCCAATAAAGAATCGATCGATCTTAATCTCAGGTTAGATAATAATACCAGAAGTGTAACTTACAAGTCTTGTAAAATTTTCTTCATAGGTACCAACAGATTCATCATCCTTTTACTTCAGTTCAAGAAACTCTTTCTCCATCTTTGTTTGGAGAATACGAGGGAAGTACTTATTGAAAAATAAGTTCTTGAACTCGTCCCATTCCATGGACTCAATTTCAACCCTTTGCCTCGTATTCTTAATAAGAATCCACCATTGATCAGAATCTCCTTCCAAACAATACACTTCTAGGATGACTTTATCATGTTCCGGACATTGAAAAACTGAAAATAACTTTTCAGTAGTACTAATCCATTGTTCAGCAACTAATTGATCAGTAGACCCACTGAAAGAAGGTGGACGCTGCCTCATGAAGGATTCAATAGAATGTTGCTCCTTCCTTTCCTTGTTTGGAAGTCCAGCATGATTAATAGCTTGATAAAGTTGTGTGAGCATGGCTACAAGATTTTTCATTCCATCTCCCATAACGTTTGGTTTCTCAGGGGGACAATCATTGCATTGTGAGTCGCATTCCGCATTAACACGGTTCCTTCGGGTTCCATCCATTGACTAAAACCCATAAGAATAGTGTGAGAAACACTAATTATAATAGGAAAACCACATAATAAAGAATAAAATTTCACACTTAAGTTATTATCCTAGGTTATTCATGGTCATTTCTAAAACACTAATATTGTGTTCTATTCTTAGAATTATCCTTAGGGTTCTTACTAATTCTTTCACATCCTAGTTTCCAAAGTTTGACTATACCTTTTCTCTAATACCAACTATAACGACCCATACTTTACATACATTGTTATTACGTCAAAATTGAAGCATACTTATTAAAACATAAAACAAAACCATGAAAGGACCGTATAGGTATAGTGTCTTTAGAAACTGGGAAACATAAACAACTTGTTCATAAAGCATCTACACTGTCTCCCATTTATTTCATCATATCTATAGTCCCTTTTGGAATATCTTACTTAATAACCTTATTCCTGACCTGGGGAAAGAAAACATAAAAAATGGTGAGCTCAAATGCTCAATAAGGGTAAACAAAATAAATATCAATCACATCAAAATAAACACATAACATTTTGGAAATCTTACCCTGCAAAAGAGATCATAATTTAATAACATGGGATAAATCATGGTAGTGAAATGTAATCCCAATAATCATAACATAAAACATGAAACTTTTTGGCATGCACACATAATCATAGAGAATCATTTCTTATTAGTCAAGACTCATTTCCAAGACTATCTTAGTGGACAATGTCCATTTCTAAACCGAGTTCACTCCTCGTTTCAGTCCTGTTTTACTGAACCAGTTTAACCTGCCGTTCCATCCATGTCTATCTCATGAGATATAAAATCTTTACCCAATGCATTGGATGGAGATATAGGTCCCACCCATCTCATAATGATACCATTCTTATGTGTGCCACAAAATCATAAACTATACATCATAGCATAACCCATGTAATAAAAATGGGAATCTTAAACATCATGACATCATAAAACAATTCATATAAGATAAAGGAATTCATAAAAATATTTCCATCACAACATAATCAAATCCATGTAATAATAGGGATAGAAACAGGACACTATATTATCTTATATGGAAAATAATTTTGATAAAACACTTGAACTCCATTCTTGAGGAAAATATCATTTCTACTTCAAAAACACTTTTCCTTTCTAAACATGTCATACAATTATAAACTAAAAGAAGTTTATTAAAAATAAACTCGAAAACACTTAAAGGAAGCTTCTTTAAAATATTGTTTTAAAAATCCATTCATCCCATATAAGTTAAAAAAACATTCTTCTCGTACTTTTGTCGGAAAAGTCAAAAAGTACCTCGAACGAAAAACGATAAAAGATTCCTTTCATATCTTTTACTAAAAACTCACTGAAGGGTAAAATTGGATATAAACTATTTTATAAAGATATAAATATTACATATTGAGGAAACATGTATGTGGATGATAAAATACACCCCAGTAAATACCAACGTATAAACAATCTCGGATAAAATGAGATTGTGATATTTTCCCTTACCTTAGGTCCGATTTGCTTCGTAAGTGTCCGAACCTCCTATATAATAATTTAAATAATGTTATTGACTTATTACAGAATCATACTTATTTTTATGATATCATATATGGTCATATTCTTAGCTTATTATTAGTAATATTTCATTACTACTTGTTATTCGGGTGTTTATTACTTTTTGTTCTTATGCGTGTTTTGTCGAATAAATTCTTATTTTTATTTTTAGGTTATAGATACCTCATTTACAGAATGTTATTAGTGTAATATATATCATATTCATTCATTAAATTCATTTATATAATAATTATGCAATGAATATCATGTATAACGAGTCACATCACATCGTGGAGACGGTATTCTGTACGTACGCATGAGCGATGATATCATTCCCATGATCGTGGAATTGTATTGGAGTGTATGTATACTATTTCAGAATATATATCACTTTACAATAATCATATATAGTTATTATTTACACCATTATACCCATCCAAGTATGGTGGTGGTGGAAAATAGATTACACCACGGCGTGGAGATAGTATTTCGTATCCAAAAATGAAGTCCATTTTGAAAAATAAAAATTACAAAATTTCAAAAAGTGGTTATTACTATTCATAATGGATAGTTTTAATAATATTTTAATATCATATAATTGTTTAGTGAAACTCGGTATTGCGTACGACGCAAGCTATCGTGGAAGATCGTGGTTGCGTGTAAAGCAATCCAAGCTAGTATTGTGTGTAGTGAAAGATTCCTCTGATGATTTATATAACATAAAAACATAATATTTCTCATAAAAATCTTGGGTGTTACATCAAAGATTTTATTGTGATGAATCCTCATGAAAAAAGTACATTTTTATAGTATATTCCCCTTCAAAATTAAAAATTCAGGAGAAAAAATACCAAACTCTTGTTTTGGATTTGGCAGATGTAATTTATTCACTTCACATATGGAGGAATTATATGTATGGTTAAAAGATATATATATTAATATATATATATATATTGATCATGAAATATTTAATTTTATATTCATTCCAAAAGAGTTCAATAAGGGAAATAAAATTTATTTTTATTTTATCAATGATTATGAATTTTCAATACATTATCACATTGGGAAGGGGAGAAGTGTGGATGATGTATTTAGTTTGAAGTAAAATGTTATTATTTCTATGAGGAGGATTTAAAGAGATCAAATACTAATGGATATTGAGATTTTAGATCATTAAATGTTAAGAAAGAGGGAAAAAAACCCATCATTCTCAGATGAATGTTAGACCATCCATCTATGATGTGATTAAAAGTAAAAAAGAAATATTTGGAACTAAAACATTAGTTGAGGAATGTTCATGTGTTCAAAAATGAACATATAAGAGTGATAAGATTATGAAACTATTTTTTTGTCACGTCAAAACTTAATATGAAGAAGGATCTATTTGAAGAAACTCATAATTATTCATTCTCTATTTATCTTTCATGTACAAAGATGTCTAGAGATCTAAAACATTGTTTCTTATGGGAAACATGAGAATAGATATTATAAGGTTTATATCCCAATTCCTAGATTGTTATTAAGTTAAGGTTGAGATACATAAATCTAAATGGAATTTACAACCATTATCTATACCCGAATGGAAATTGAAAAACATTACCACTGATTTTGACATTAGACTCCCAACAATAATTTAATGGAACATTTTATTTTGGTTATTTTAGATCACCTCAAAGAATCTGTAAATATTATCAGTATTAAATGATATTTATCTCTATAATATATTACTCAGTAATACATTAACGAAATTTTTAGATTACATATATAACCAATATTAATTTCATTTGATTGAAATATGAGGGTTTTCTTATAGTTCAAGAAAATTCATTAGCAGGATCTGGATATAGACATGAGTTTCAAAACATATTATAATCCTTAGATCGATAGTTATTCTAAGAGGATTATTCAAACTCTATAAGAAATGTTATGTTCTTTTTCAATTGATTTTAAAGGTGGTTGGTATCAACTCCTCCATTTGGAAGAATTTTCGTACCAAAATATCATTCACATAAGAATTCATATGGATCCTTATAAATTACTCTATATAAATATTTACTCAACTACAATGTGTTGGGATAAATTTGTAAACAAAATATATTGGGATGTGATATAGGTGATGAAATGGTACATAATGTTAGATCCATTCACCAATATATAATGGATGCTCCAAATTAAAAAAAACATTATACTGACAATCATCCATAATATATAGAGTTTAAAGTTGATGAAATTTTATATTAATAAATATATCCTTAGAAATATATTATGATATTTGGAAATAAGGGAATGATTAGACCTATATATATCAATCCCTTCGAAATTCATGATCGTATCTGGATGATATATTATCACTAGACACTTCTCATAAATATCTTTCAATTTAATGTTCAATTTTAAGAATATATCATGAGAAGTACATACCATATCCTATACATGTTCTAACCTCCTTGTTCATACAATTGTATCATGTTCTATCTTATGAGGAAAAATCAGTGGTGGTTCTAGATAGTAGAGAGAACATCTTATAAAACAAAACCACCCATCGGGTCAATTGTTTTGTGGTGAAACAATAAGTTTACAAAAGTTACAGGGGAACACTATGATGTTATATGGTAAAAGTATCTTTAATTGTTTTGTATTAGAGTGATTTAATATCTATTGAGAAATTCTAATAAGAGGTTGTAATGTAATACACTATGATTTTATGACATATTTCAGTTAAAGGAAATCTAATTTCATTGATTTCATATTTACCTAAAAAATAGTTTAATAAAAAAATGATAAAATGATGAAATATTACAATTTGAAAATTATATTATTTTTTCTTTCATCATGTCATATTTAGGTTAGGTTTAATTCATTTTTAGTTTCATAAAAATATTTATTTTTCTGGAAATAATGAAAAATACATATTTTTTGTAAAATTGTCATTTATTTTTGTTAAATAAATTAATTTAAAAGTATAATTATATTTTTGTATTTATGGTAAAATAAAGTCCATTTTTTTTAAAATAATTTAATTAATTCCATTAATATCACCCTTTTTCAAGATATTGATGTATGTTTATTTTTAGGATTAGAAGCAATTTTTTCTCAAAAATCATTTTCAATTTAATTTTTTTTGTTAGTCTTTAAATTAATTTTAAAAAATTATAGGATTTTAATTTTATAAAACTGATTACATATTTTTAATTTTGTTTCTAATATTTTTTAAATATTTCTCTTTAATATTTAGATATTATGAATTGTGACTGTGGTAAAAAATCACTCTATAAAGGGTAAATCAATTAATTAAGAACAAAAATAATGTTTTATGGATTCAAATTAATTCATAAACCATTATTTATTCCATTGGAAGAGACATTTTCTTCCATAAACAATCAAAATTCAAAAATATGACCTTTTTCATTTGCCATGATTTTTTCCTTTATAATATTTAAGTGAAAATAAAATAAAAAAATGTCACACTCATGCTTCTAATAAGTATAATATTTATTGATAGGTTTAAGAAAAAATTATTTTTAGTTTCAAATTTAAATTTTAAATATTATTTAATTTCTCTTGTCATGGAAAATTAATTTTAATTTATAGTAATGTAATAACTACATTAAATTCTTACACAATGCTAGCATACTTCTTGACAAACAAGAAGAAAAAACGTGTGAATTATTTGATGAAACACTTAAATTAGTATTTTTTTTGTGTGATTTATAGTTCCAAAAAAATTTATTGATACCAATAACATGTTAGGGATGTTTTAAATGTTTATTTTTTAATTCAATAGTTTCTTCATGTCTTGAAAATCGAATTAAATAAATAGTGTCAAAAATAGAATCACTGATATTTTATGAAAATAATATTTCATTAAATTTTTTAAAAATCATAAAAATATTTAACTAAGAGAATGGTAATAATATATGGTCCAAAATGCAAACCATTTTCCATTTATGATCCAATTTTGGCCTTATAATTAATATTATAATCCATTAAAATTGAAATTTTTGTTACAATGGTTATGGTTAAAAATTGTTAAACAAGGGGTCAATCAATGAGATAATATTTCAAATGATATATAAACCCATTTAAAATTTATTTTATGATTATATTAGGACCTTAAACTCTTTATATTCTAATAAATATAATTTTCAAACCACTTTCCAATGAATTTGACTATATTATATTATAATATTTTTAAAATTACAAGAGTGTCCCTCACCACATATAAAACTTCACCCCATCACTCTTTTCTTTACTCAACAATGATACATTTATATTGACCAAGACCTAGAAAATTCTCCTATAAAATTTTCTTTCTATTAATTATAGGTTCTATTATTCTTAACAGTCCATTCTAACTATCCTTTAGGAGGGATTTAAATGATGTCTACTGAAGAAGAGGTAATTATATATAACTAATCATTCAAACATTATTATTCATATACTTTCTCCAAATATATTTTAATAGAAATTAAATCCAATATCATACTTATAATATGTTGTAATTTTTAATACATAAAAACCATTTTTGATCTATTTTTCATCTTATAAAAAGGGAAAACATTAGTTGTCTGCATGTACAACTTACCGTATTTAAGTAGTAGTGTAATAAATTTTTCATCACCAATTTATTTGGATTATTATAAATATATATATATATATATATATATATTATAATTATTAAATAAATATGCTTCTTAAATTATAATATCATATCGACCTTCCAACAATTTAATCTGTTGGTAAATGATAACATCGTTCATGTGTATGTGTGGACTGCCAACTCCATGATGCGATTTGATATTATTATCATTTCAACATTGAATCTATGGTAATAAGAATATATTTATTTAATATATATGATTTATATGATAAAATTATGTTTCTAAAAATTTTAATTATTATTTATCTTCTTGTGTTCCATCCGTTGAAAAATGAAAACAACATTCAAGTGTACATAAGACCAACCATATCTATGAACAATGTAATTAATTTATATATATACATACCTTTTATAGATGACTCTAAATAAATATATATAATTAATATATAATATATTTATATAATAATCTAAATTCTATTGATTATGGATTCATAATTAATGTACAATGATCGACACTATCAAACTATAATTCTCATTTAAAACAAAGTAGTTAACACCAGAACCAATAACAATAATAAATAATTAAAATAAAATGGTGATTATATGATATAAATCGATCATATATGATACTATAGATAGGATAATCTTATGTTATGTAAGTTTTATTAATCTAAATTTATTATAGAGGATGATAAAATAACAGACAAGGAATGTTGAATATGAGGAATTAAGTTTCTTAACTCAATTTCAATTCATTGAGTTATACTTATACATAATTGTCTATGTTATGCCATTATTATGTTTGATATTATCTATAATTTTGATATATTTTATTTCTACAGGTTTTATATTGATTTATAATTTTTTACATATAATCACTTCATTGATTAATTCCCACTTTATTGATATGATCATTTTCATGGATTTCATCTAAATTTCTACTCCGATGAGACTTATTTTCTGTTATTGGCCTATTTACCATTATGTGGTGCATATATATTTCCTAATTTATTTTTTTATCATCAATATATATTTATTAATAAGGAATAATGATAAAAATCAAGTTTAATCCTTTAAAGGGTCATAATTTCGATGTTTCCAAATATATAAGAAATTATTTTACAATATCATTTTATAAGATTGAAAATAATTTTTTAGAAGGGATATTATAATTTATCTAAAATAAAAATTCTCTATTTTATTATTCATTAGATATTTCATGGGAATCCATATTTTCTTCCATATTTTCCTCTCTTTGTCATATTAATAAATAAAATAAATTATAAAAATAAAAACTCGTCTTATTTCTCTTTCTGATCAGGTATATTTTTTCTTCTAGTTCCATATTTTTCAAGATTATATTACAGAAGTACGTATTATTTTATCAAAATATTTATTCAAGAATATTTATGTTATCCATGAATTTTTACAAGGTTTAAAAAGAATCATTCTAATGTTTTCTAAATGGGACATTTTCAAATTTCCTTTACAAAAAGACAAAATTATTGTTTCTTTTTAATTTATACAACACTAAAGGCTCTTCACATTGTCAGAAAATATTTATGATATTTATGTTCTTCTATAAATTTCAAATGGTATCAAAAAGAAAATATTTTAACAAAATATTACTTAAATTTTTTTCTTAATTTTTCATTATTTCTTGTATACAAATTATTTAATTACAAAATATATATTTTTAAGGAACATGTTGTCATATTTTATCTCTTATTAATTTTATTTTCATTACCTTTATCATAAAACATTAACATTATCATGACAATTTTTCATTTGAAATTATATTTTTTTAAATACCATCATTATTTATATCATGAATAAAAAAATTTCATAGATCATATTCCATTCCTACATGTATTTTCCTACTATGAAAAATATTTCATTGACTACGGAAATCATAAAATTTTATATTATTTACATAATATAAATATTTATAGATAGTGAATATTGTTTTTTAATTAAATTGATCATTGAATATTTGAGGAATTAAATGGACATGAGGTGAAATGTGGATATTAGATATATATATCCATTCAATGCATCAACAAGTCTCGTGAGATAAATTATTTATCAATACTTATTAAATTAGGTATTTATAGTGACCCATATACTAAACTTTCATAGTAAAAGTTCTTAATGGTAAATATATCATTATTTCTGAGACCATGAAGTCCAATATTAACTATTTCCTTCAATAAGAATTTAGTTATTATTATATGTGAGATTACTACATTAATATTATCCATGGATTAATTTTTTGGTAAAATTATTAATTAAATGGATTTTTGTTGTTATTTATCTTGAAATAATTATTAATCTTTATTTATTCATGACCACTTCCATTGTACGTAACCATTACTCAGATTATGTGATAAACCTTTAATTTTTCCATTATATAATATATTAAGGTGTATATTATGAATTATATCATGAATGACATAATATTTATTATGATATTAATTTTATATTTCCAATTTAATCAAATAATCATGTATGTATATAGTTGTTTATGACATTAAATTAGATCGAACCCTTATGTTGAGATCCATTTTAACTTGTAAAAATTTAATAATGAAGAAACCCGCCCTAGTTTACTGGATTTGGGGTTTTATAGTATTTCTTCTATGATTGTTTTCCATGTACAGAGTTCATTTTGATAGATCTTTGATTTGTGATTTTATATATTCCTCTTCTAGGACACCTGTTTAATACTTCTTGGGGTTTCATATATGAATACCTTTATATAGAATATTATTTCAATTTGATATTTGGGTATAGTTTCTCCACCAGACCACTATATAATATTACTAATAGTTAGATTCCCCTAGATTATTTGGGGGAATGACTGACGTCATGTAGTTATCTCCAGACTGACGTCACTTAGTTTACATTAACATAGGGATTCTACAATGTGGTATTAAGGATCTTTCTTTTATATGACTATTTTGGGAAAGGTGGATAGTATATTAGAAATTTTAGGAACATGGATTATAAGATGTTCATATGGGTATCTAACATATGTATTATAGCTCCCTAAAAATTTAGTTTCAAATAATACTATACTCAATAGCTAGCATGACATCTAACTTCGATATTTAAGAAAACTAAGATATATAATGAAAATATTATTATTCAAATGTGGTCATTATATCCTATATATTCAATTGGAAGGTATGAATAACAGCAACCACATTATGAAAAAAAATCATATTGGCCATCAATAATGTAAATGTATTTATCTATTTAAAATAAATAAATACTCAATTTTAAATAAATTCATTTTATGCTTCAAAATTATGTTTTCTTCAAAAATGGTTTTTATTTCATTTTAGGCATGGATATCATAAATTATTTATTCAATAATTATAAATAGTATTTCAAAAAAATCATTTCATTTTGGAAATTACATGTCAATATTAGATTGAGGATACTTTTTTGGATTTTCCCAAAATAATAATTTTTCATTGAATAGTTAATAATATAGATTTTTGTCAAACATTTATTTCATTAAATAAATTATTTTATAATTTATAATTTATTTTAATATCATATTAATTAATCATATGACTCCTCTAATTAGAAATAATCTAATTAATTACATTATAATCATCATTTTACCTGATTTTGTTATAATTTTAGTTTTTGGTTTAAAAACACATTTTTCTTATATCTATTTTTATATGTGAAATATATTTTTATCTTAATTAATTAAATAATATTCAATTAATAATAAAATTAATGAATTTTATAGAATATATATATTAAATTAAATATTTTATTATTCTTATAATATTATATATAGGGCAAGGAATAGAAGTAAATTCTGGTTTATAGTTAAAATAAATTTATCTAAAAATGATTTTCATTATGTTTTGTACACATATATTAAGATTAATTTATTCAAATTATAAAAATTTAATATTATTAAATTGATTCCAAATTTTGAATCGAATTAATTATTATTAGGTAATAAATTCAACATAATATTTTTCATAATGAATTGTAAAAATGTGTTCCCATAGTTTGATTTAAAACGGGTTTACCATGAGTTAAACTAATATATTAGGATATAAATACAACCTAAAATATCTAAAAACATTGTTTTGTTGTATTTATTGGTAACCTTATTATATTATAATATTTAAAATTTTATAGACACTTTTACCAGAAAATGAATTTATATTATTAAAATATTTTCTGTAATTCCAAGTGTTTTTTATCCCTATCATGTAAAAGGGAGACACATTGCCTATATCATTCACACCTATTAAAAAATTAAGTTCAAAAAATACATGAAGCAGGTACTGTAGCAGGAGAGCCGGGATCAAATCCAACCGGAGGCTAATTTCTCGAGTACTGTAGTAGTACTATAGTAGGTACTGTAGTAGGAACTATGCATAACTGTAGCAGGTACTATAGCAAGGACTATAGAGGGAACTATAGCATGCACTGTTTGGCACTATAGCAGCCAGGAATATTCCCCCGTTTGGGTCTTTGGGCCACCGATTTGGTCCCCGAGTCCTTAAAGGCCTTCGGGCCACCCAGGAATTCAGTTCAGTAAGGCCTTCGGGCGACCTCAAGGCCTTCGAGCCTTCTTAAGTGCAGATAAAAACCAGACAACCTAAAAGTAACATGCTTCAGAAGGAGGAGAAGCAATGGGAATTCACCATAACAGAAGATAAACTGATTGCAAGAATGAGAGGGTATGGCACCTGCCATCAGTACAAGCATGTGCGTGCATGGAAAAGCCTAGCCGAACAGCCATGCGAATGTGGAGATCTGATTTCATGATGAAGATGATGGGGAGGAGTAGTTCCATTTAGTTAGTCTGGGTTTTATGTAATGTTTGAAGCCTACGGGAAATGAATTTCTCTAAAGCCTACAGGCCATGTAATACTTATTCCTACAGACCTTGTAAGGGTTCCACCTCACCCCTTGAAATGTGGATTATCAAAATCAATAAAAAAGGAAGTCCTTCAGTCCATTGGAGGGTCTAGACTCATCAATGTACTAACCAAGTATTCTTAATCGATAGGACAATTATTTCTTCCAAAGAAGTGGTATATACTTTATTTAAGATATTTACTTTTTTTCTTCCCCATACTCAACCAAATATTCTATAAACATGAAAATATATGAGTATAATAATTTTCTATATATTTTTATGTTATTATTCAGGTGAAACAACTAATTTTCATCTCTTTTACATCCTATAAAAAATGAAAATATTACACATGCATTTATACAAATTATCATCTCCATATAGTGATGTAATTAATTTTTCATCACCACTTTGTTTGGATATTTATAAAGTTGTAAATAATGAATATATATGATACTTTTCAAATAATTATGAGTATCTAAATTTAATATATCATTAACCATAAAACCCTTCCACTTATTAAAAAATGATTACATCACTCATGTGTTTGTGTGGACTCCCACCTGAAAGAAGAAATGTGATTCGTTATCCACTTATAACATTTAATTATATATATATATATATAATATTTATATAATGGTTAAATTTATATATACGTTGGAATCATGAGAAATATACAAGAATTGAAACTATCAAACAAAAACATACATGGAAAATGAAGTAGTAAATACTCAAAAATGAAGATTTTATTAATGAATTATTTACAAACATGTGCTGAAATAATATAAGTGGAACATATATTACATTATAATTTTATATATTATTCTTATATATATTTATATTAAATTTTAATTTATTATACAAGATAATAAATGACATACTAAACAAGTTGGACATGAGGTAAGGGTTAAATTCACAATCTCATCCTTATTTAGGGTTATTAAGGTTTATGTTTTTGTTGGGGGAATTATATAATCTCTCCATATTAATCCACATATATTTGATGATAAAATGGTTATCTTTTTAAATTATCTGTTTTCCTATCATTTACTTCCTTCTATGTACTCAAAACTATTAAAGATAATTTTTACTTAAACCCTTATTTATTTTTCTATTCAGTCAGTAATTATTTATTTTTTGTATATATTTTCATTAAAAATCATTATTATTTCAAATATTCCCCAAAAATTTATTAAATTAATTTTTACCAATTTTTTAATTAAATTAATTATTTTTAAAATTAATCTTCTTTTTTTTTCTAAATGAAGCCCTTATTAGCAAACATGTGAAGAGATTGTTTGTAATAACATAAAATAAAAAAATGTATTTTCTTATTGTTATGACTTATCTTTTCATTTTAGACAATTAAAATATTCCATATTTATTTTCAAATCAAATTAATTCATAATATTCTTGGTCAACTTTATATTTTAATATATATTTTCTTTCAAAATGAAAGGGTATTTTCTAAAATAAATCATTCATTGATATTTTAAAAATATTTCCTCTTATTACAAAATACATTGATGAATATTATGTCTAAATGTAACTATAATTTAATTATCAAACCAAAAAATATTTATATGGATTTATTACTATAATTTTGAATGAGAAAATTATTGAAATTACAAATTTTAATTACTCCAATATGGATATTTTTAAACAATAAGGTTTATTGAGTAAGTAGTATTTTTTATTCTTTTAATTAATACATTGGAAATTTTATGTTATGGATAAGACCAAGAATTTTAGTGACCCTATATGCATCAATAAGTATTATTATATAAAATACATTGGATATTTTTCATATATAATATTTCTCGGACTGAGGAATTAGTAGTAAGTTTAAGATGTCTGAAATTATCTATTCTATCATTATGAAATCGGTTATTAATGACCATGTGATTATTAAAATAGATAGGTTATCTATTGATAAGTTTCAAGATCTTGTAAGTTTTTTATGGAATTATTTAATAATCAAATATTCCTACAATATTATTCATGACTTATTTATTATATATTAGCTTCTACTGTAAACATTCCATTACTGAGAACATGGTCTCACCATTGGATTTTTTTCCATTCCCCAATATTTCAGGAAGTATACTATAATCGATATGTAAGGATATTCTAGGGGTAATAATAAAGTTATAAATGAAAATATTATATTTAATTTTATCATTTAAAATGAAATTTCAAAATCAGGAATGATTCTTATTTTAAAATAAAAGCAATAATTTTGATCACTCAATATTATTTATCTCTTATATAGTGCCACTTTAATTTGGTTCCAACTAGCTCTCGTCTACTAGATCTAGTGTTATTATAGTTAGTATTAGAGAAATTTTAGTAGGACCCTTGGAAACTATATTTATTAAAACATATATTATATAAAATAACCCTCTAATTAAGTGTAGGGATAATTTTATGTATAGGTTGTATCATCCCAACCCGAGATCCACTAAAATAGTTTCGTGTGCCACTTTTCCATTAGGCATCAAGCGCACCACTCCATACGCAAATGGTTGAAGACTAGTTGTGAGGGAATAATGTGTGTAAAGTGGGGATAATATACCATAAGGATCCGGAATATATCTAGAATAAGTGGAAAGATATAAAGGGAGTGGAATATAATAAAAACTGTAAATCAACAATGAATCAATCACTGATCATGGAAGAAAATGATATAATGTACTGAGAGGCATACAAAAGGTGATATAGATATAGAATAGGTAAAGATACATATTAAACACATAGAATCTATCCCCAATTGCAACAAAAGAACTATTTTGGTCCTCTTCACCCATAATCCAACCTATGATAGATGGATAAAAATAAGAAATCACAAACATTGAACCTAATCCTATAATAATGACGTCTCATCAGGTACCCCAATACAATGGAGGCCTGAATAGAGAGTGAGATATACTCATTAGGCCACTACCAATGTAATTGAATTTTATCTGATCTGTGTAAATAAAATAATTAATGCGCCGGTTTATAAATTATGTATTAAATAATGAAATTTAAACAAGTCAGACTCACATTCCTCAAGAATATTTAGTCAAAAATATCTTTTTTCCCTAAGAAAAATTATCTAGAAAAAATCCCACATGTATATATAATCATATATATAAATATATATAAGATGAATGCATTATTGAATTCCCTCGATTTTCCTTATCCCAAAGGATCATGAATTGAATAATGGTTTTCATTAGTTATCAATCTCATCTCAATAATTTGATGATACATCCTCATTATTGAATCTGACATTGATTTTTAGATTTAGGAAATTCCACCTGTAAGTGGATTATTTTGATCAAATTATTTTTTGATTGTGGGGTTTTCAAAATTTCACTACCATTGGACATCTTGAGTCCAACCATCTCATGATTATACTTTCTTCAGAAGAGGATCTAATTCTGGATTGGACATCTATTTCTCGTAGCTACAACGGATCTCATTTCATCCTCTTAAAATAGTTAGATTGCATTCACAGGAAGAGTTATTGTTTTACTATGGCGATTTGGGTGATACTCTATAAACTCTCAATCCCATTTTATAATCCTTCCATACTTCATATATTAGGGAATATTGTTGGGATTTACCTCTGCTCACATAGTATGATGAGTGTTATGTGCTATCTGATCTCACCCAGAATATGTGTTGAGGTGGATGTCTGGAATTCATAGGTCGATACCTTCTATATTTATATAATTGATGAATTTCTTTATAATAGGCCAGTTATTTTTGAGTCTTGGTGTGAGTTATGTTCAATGTGAAAGAAACTGGTACATATGTCGATGGTTTTCAAGTGTAACAGGATGTGTAGAAATTCATCTGGCACTGGTGTTTCTCGCAGGTCACCAGTTCCGGTTGATGTCTCGCTTGATCGATGATATATTGTGAATATTAATTGTCTTGAATTATGAAAAGTCCATTGGATGACACAAACAATTCAGATTTACTCTTCTGAAACTTTGATCACATGTGATGTTATCAAGACATCTCAAGAGCCTCTATAGGTAACATCGCCTGATCCCAATCTCTCTAATGTTTATTACATATTAAAATGTGATTTGGGTGTTGATTTTTCCTTTGTGTCTATTATGAATTTGACAAATTTTGTGTCACCATGTGATTATGATTCTCATTTACATGATGATGTCTCACAATATGATGTGGGAGAAGTGATTAATGGGGAGAGGTATGATACTATTCTTGTTTATGATTTTCCTGATAGGCATGAGGAGAGGGAGGTTCAAGTCACCCACATGATTTTAGTGATGAATGACAGGGTATGTGATGAACAATATGCTGCTGACGTTTATCACTATTTGGTCTTAGGGGACACAAATATGAAACCGCAGTTTATGGGATGTGTCTTTGGGGAGTCAAGTGGTTTAAATATGATAGTTCATGATCTAGGTGATGGGGGCCTTGTAATTGAGATTCCAAAAGATAATTTTGTGAAGGATATTCAGAAAATTTATAGTTGTTCACAAATTTTTGATTTATGGGTTAATTTTATCGACGATGATGAGAAACCTGATAGTAATATTTCTAAATCCTTGAGTTGTGGTAAATACACAAATAGTTCGATCATCACGCATGGTAGGAAAAATTTGATTGATATAGATGGATTCATATCTTCTCCCCCAAATAGAATGCTGAGTAAGGATTATTCCAACATGCCAAGCATATTTTCTACTAGTTCCTCATTTATGGAAATAAAAAATATTGATGATGATTCCAAGAATGGTATGTCCAACTAGAATCATCCATGTTATAACAGAAAAGGCATAAAGAGATATATTATTCCCTCATAAATGAATAAGAAAAATTTAGTATCAACATGGGGGGTCTATTGATGATTTTATAGCTTCTAGTTATGGGTATGGTGTTGACTTTGATATTTTTTAAAATTAATTTTTACTTGGGAGAGGTTTGTTTGACCTCAACTCATTTTTTTCTATTTCCTACTTTTCTTTTGACTAAATAAAAATTCATGTTCCATTGCATCTAGCTAGACCTACCTTGCTATTCATGAATCGGTGATGACCCATGGCATCCATATAGTAGTGAATTTGGTAATAATAAAGTAGTCATAAGACCCATTACTGTCAGGCCATGTTTAAAAAATGAGTTTGTTAATAATTAAAAGAATCATACTATTTATCATAAAAAATAAAAAATCTTTGTTTAAGTCATTTTCCTATGATCCCATACACGGTGTTCGATAATGAGGAACCCATGTATCATACAAGGAGACACATAATTCCATTTATTGAATGATCATGTACATGGTGTTACATAATGAGGGAACCAAAGTATTGGTTATAACACCAAATTTATCTATGATCTCATCCACAGTTTTTTGTGTCAACGAAACCAAAGTATCACACAAACAATGAAGAAATTCATCAAGCATGTGAGCCCATCCCTCATGTTCTTTTATATTGAAACTCGTGTGTCACTTAGGGTTTAATACAATTTAAGTGACCTGTTATCCCATCCCTAGAGTTTTGAAAAAAGTAACCCATTTATCTCCCATCTCATTATTAATTTCTAATAACCAATGAGCATGTCTAATTAATTCCAAAAATATAGACCCCATATATCCTTCATGGGGTAATATAAATTATTTAATCATTTGGTTTTAGGTAATAGAGATGGACATGTTCATAAGTATACAATATTGAAATTTACAATGAAATATTTCATTAAAAAAATTTGTAAATTAAAGTAATAAGATTATACAAGTCATAATACTAAAGAAAAAACAGAAAATTAACAAGGGCCAAGTGGTTTACCTCACACATTTTAATCAATTAAGGATCCTAACAACAAAACCAAGTAGTGGTTAAATCATAAGGTGGAATAAAAAAATTAATCAATAATTGAATCCACTAGAAAGGTGTGGTTTAAGTTTATGTATCCACCTCTCACCATGTATTAAGTGTCTATGAGAATTATTTTTAAGGTCAAGGAATTTAATTTTATGTATTTCATATTTTTTTCATTGACACCCTTAAGGCCTGGTGCACAACACAACTACCATAATATATATACAATAGATAATTTAGGGAAAATAATATATACCATCTACCTTGGAGTATGTATGGTCCACTTGTCCAATATCAAGCATTGATTTGAGTAGGTTCAAGGGAAATTAGTAAAATAGAAAAAAAATCTAAAACATGTAAAATTATCATTCCTTAGAATAGAATCATTGATGGAGATATAAATAGAGAAATGAGATAAAGGATCAATCCTCTTACAATTACACATAAAATGAAACTGGTGCCAAATGAAATAGAGACCGGATGGAAGAGATATATCTATGACTAGGAGGAGGAAAAATGGAACTCCCATACAGGGGGTGGGGGATGCAACATGCACTGGCGAGGGAAAATAATGGAAATTACCTTATAGAAGGTAGGTAAAAAATTATTATTTTCCCCTTTTGAAAAGATGCATTGTTTGGCCACATGGTTTGACAGCCTACATACCAACCATGTAGTGATACTTTCCAAGGGATAAGGACCTCACACTGTCTTAATGTATAATTTGAAAAACTATAACCTCCTCGTGTGCAGTTATTAGTTAAGTGGAACTAAGTGTGTGGGAAAGGAACACAATTTGGGAGAACTGTGTGAATCATGTGCGTGTCACCCCTTGAAAATATATCCCAAGCCGACAGTCACTCGGTCCCCTCACATGATTTATAAAAACCACTATCCTTTATAAATTTGGTCACTTTGTTTACTCATATAGTTAATATTACCATGCTCCCATCATGTGCCTCATATTTCCTCTAAACAATTAAGAGATTTTTGAGTCCAAAACCAAAAAAACTAAACTAAACTCTTCGGAAACCTCATTATATTTAACCTCTTCAAAAACAAAATTGAAGAGTTCTAAATAATAGATTTACATTTCAAATCAAAAATTAATATTCAGACCATCCACCAAATTATATGTTCAAACTCACTTGAAAATTTTCAACACGGTCCAAAACATAGGATGTTACAATATCCTCAACCTGGAAGATCTCATCCCTGATAATCCTTGGGAAATAAGAAAACACATGACCAATTCGGTCCATAATGTTTTGTTTAAACTACTGTGATTAATTTCGAGACACCCAACACACCTCTAAGAACCATTTCAAATATAAAGTACATAAAGTACTTAAACTCGATCCAACCCCCATAACCAAGGCCAAAATATCTAGATGAAGATTTCTTCATCCCATCTAACCTAACACATGATCAAATTTTCATCTCATTTTTCAAGTGGACTGTATCACCTCCCACATTTGGTCCTAATATTTGAGTGGGAATTTCTGAGTCATGGATAATAATACATTGGAATTCCCTACTAAATCACATCCTTATTATTAATACAATTCCCCCGATGTGTTCCTCAAAAAATAAACTCTATTATGTACATAGATACTAGGCTTTATCCTAAATCTTATCCAAATAGGAAAACACCAGTTGAGCCATCCTAGATTGGTCTTCATGGATATTCCTTGAAATACCTCATCTAACCCTCACATTTATACATGCCTCACTCACAGTGTGTTAAACTCCAATCCACCTCAATGTCATACCACTAACCAAGAGAGAGAACGTTATAACAGACCTAATTGAATCTCATTGAAATAACTCATCTTCTATTGATGGTTAACCTTTAAAAATGGGATCTTTTATCCTTTTACATCAAGAAATATCAAGATTGTTTTGTTCTCTCTCATCGAATACTATACCCAACTCTCGATGATGAATTATAATCGTACCTTTTGTCGATCAAACCCATTGTTATGCCATAACACAACTATAATTACTATTCTGATCTAGAATATAGTTATTTCTTAGCTACTCTAGGTTTAACTCCCATTCTTGGATTTTACACAAATCCATTATCGATTCATACTAGTAATTGCTGAGGAAATCTAGTTGTACATGTAATCATTCATTAAATGACTTACGTGTACCAAAAATACCATCACAAGATCAATCTCAACGTCCCATGAACTTTTTCTCCTAAGGGTCACCCCCAACAACAAACATCCTTCTCCCAACTATAAGATCATACTTTTCATCGCATCGATGAAAAGAATACTTCACATCACCACCCATGCCTTGTCCTCATAGGATATAACAACATGCATGGTGATGATCCCTCTCATCTCAATCATGAACGTAAATTTCAACCATCAACCATTACCATATCAATTGAATTTTTATCATGGAAAAAGGTAAAATTTTAATCATAAAGGGTTCATTATATTTAAATAGTTAGTGATTTACTACTCACAATTTGTCTTATCTTAAAACCGCTTCTTGAGTGCAATTCTCATAGAGTTATTTAGTCAAAACACAATTTCCATTCAATTAAGATTCTTAGAGTAAATCTGATGCTTTATTAACATAAATTGGGTGATTCCAAGATATGGGTCATGTTCACATATTACTAGAAGTACATTAGGATTTTTATATATAGGTTTGTATAGATATCTTCATGCCATACTGGAATCAATTAGGTCTAACATCACCTTTTAAACGACTGACACCATGTCGTTCAGCCATGTATGTTTAGATCTAGTATAGTTTATCCCTTATCCTAGTACAACATCCTTAAAATTTACCATATTCCCTTGGTTTTCAGTCCCATAATCTTCATATTCAAATTTTCCAATATTCAAGCCTTACATGGTTGATAATTAATGTTTGACTCTAAAGAGTAATTTCATGAAACTAGAATGAGCAAAGCATACTAAATACAGTGGATTTACATATCATACCATATTTTTGAAACTTATATTACACTAACATGTGTTGTCAGTCAATAGGATAAAACTGACCATGCTACACGGAACATCAATATTTGAATATGTCAGTAGGTCCCTTGGAAATCCTGCTTAAAACTGAGCAGCTCACATGTTCCATGATTTTCCAAAAATACATCCCACCGTAAGGTGTTATTTTAGAAAATAGAGTTTCAACATTGAATGCACCTGTTAGGAAGGCCAAGAACCCATACATTCTTACCCAACATAGACAGTGTTGATAGTCAATAGCTCATGGTAATTTTCAAAACATAGGGAATCACCATGCCTGACTCCAAAACTCCTTAACACCTATCACGCATCAGTCTAGAGAAGATAATAAAAGAAATCTCACCACACAAAAAAAAGAAAAATGTTGTCTCATACCATCCACTTTCAGAATTTTTCCTTCAAAAAAACATCATTGGCCAACTAGGATCATAATTAGTGTAAGGGAAACAATTTTCTTCCACCTACCCCTATGGTATCTAGTACGAGAACCGCAACTCAAATAATGATTCTATCATATATTATCCTCTCATCCATAACATCTCTCTTAAAGAGGTACAAATAATAGGGAAGTTAAGGTCATCATTCTATACAATTCATGACGTCACACCAGAGGAATGGAATTGTAACTCATTAGATATTCATATATTATATTAACCATTTCATTATATGTTTACCAAGATAACACCCATGTAAATGGGGTGTCATTTTTTCATCTAAAACTCCTACATAAGAAAATAGTAGCTGAACCAAACCACATTTTTGATACACTACATTAAAATTTTGTAAAAATTTCATTTTTAAGAGTGGGATCTCTACTAGGACTACCCCATACTTATAAAAGTAATTTAATCCTAAATAAGGAAATTTCTAAAAAAAAGTTACTAGATTTTACTACCTAACTTTTAGGTCCAATGCCACCTATGAAGAATTTAATTGAATAGTTTTAGGAAACTCTAATTTCACACTCAACATAACCCTCAAGGAAACTAATTGATCCCCTACAGAAGATTTCACACAATAAAAAATATAAAATGTTTCATCATCAATGAATTTAATATATTCTCATTCATTATAACATTTAAAAACAGTTCATATACCAATAATATCAAGTAAAAAATATTAGAGAAACTGTAACATTCTCTTTATTTAGATAAAGAAATACAACAATTCGAAATTATCTCATAATTTACTTTTTAACCATTTATTTGTTCAATATACAGGGAAAAAAGTGTTTAATTTGTAAGTATAATTTAAAAAAATTTAATCCAAATATCAATATAGTTTAAAAAACATACAACAGTCTTTTATCGTATAAGGGGGATCATTTAAGTAAGATTACACCACACGTTTATAGATAACCATATAAGTTTCTCTGTACATGTTAAATAATTATCTCCTTTAGCATGTAAAAACTAACATGGGATCATGTAACAATGTATAAGAAGGGATAATGTGAGCTATGAGGGTCCTAATAATCCATTTAAGATCTCTAAAATAACCCTTAAAGGGTTTTGGAATCAATAATATCATATCATGGCTGACCTAATTGGGTCAAGTCCAGTTATCTCATAAGAATCATACCCCAACTAACCTATTTGAATATTGTTTTCATTTAAATAATTTATTCATACGACTTTTCATTCCCAATAGAGATAGGCACAATCCTCATAACTAAGAATTTATTGTCAATTTAAAAGTAATAACTTTCTATAAAAAATTTCAATTTGAATTTAAACATATATATACATATTTTTTTAGTTAGATGAATGGTCATTAACAAATTATAAATAAACATTCCTTTATAAGTATAATTGGGATTCATGTAATGGAAACAAGGTTTTATCTTTGGTCTGAGAATATAAAAAGTACATATATAGAGGTTGAATTATATGGTTAAAAAATATTCAATTTATAATTACCCATATAGTATATAAATTTAACAATTAGTGCCTAGTTAATTATAACTGGTACTATTTCATCCAATGGAACCAATGGTTTTCAGATCAAACATATGTCAATTGGTTTATTAAGGCACCACCATCATGCTATGTGATACAACAACATTTAGGTTAATGATGAAATTTTAATAACCAATTATTTTATCTTAGTTATAAATTGGCTTGTAATTAGAATAATTAAATAGATTTATGTATGCGGACAACCACATATTCATGGTATACTATTATTCATTCTATATAATTGGTCATACTAGAAATTACGTAGACAACATAAAAAGTTAATCATGCTGAATTATCTGGAAAGACGCGTTTATCAGATGAATTAAGATGTATATAAATAAAACCTATAGGAAATGGCCTATAAATGGTAATGTGAATCTCTATGTGCATAAAATGATTCATAAGCACACCTCACTTCTCCCTCAATATCAGGCTAATAGGTAAAAACCCATAAAACAATGAACAATGAATTTAAAACCATAATATATTGAAAGAATAAAATTCTATTAAACAGAATAAAGGAAATGAAAAACTGAGTTTATAATTAATTATATAAAACACTCAGTTTATCATGTGATATGTGTAACCCCAAATATTTTTATGTTTAATGGCATATTCAATACACAACATCGACCATAAAAAACCCAGGATATATATTACCTCTATAACATAGCCATTAAATTTATGGGTAGACATATGAATAACTAAATTATAATATATATATATATCACTCTCACTCAATTTAAATTAGTAATACATAATCAATAAATTTTTAGTAATGTTATTTTATTCTTCAAAAATATGTTTTTTCAAAAATAAATTTTATTGATTGTCATGAAAAGAAAAATATTCTAATAAATTTATGGATATTTTAGAAAATTTATTTGACTAAATGGAAATTATTTTTTAATCAAAATATCATAATTTAATTTGGGTGAATATTTTTTATTCTTCTCAGAATATATATTTTTTATGAATAGTAAAAAAAAATTATTTTGGTAAAAACTATTTATTTCAACTAAAATAATTAATATCCAAGTCCAAATTTGTTCTAAAAATCTTTTAATGGAACCTATTTATTATTTATTTTTATTTATAAAACATATTTACTTTTTAATAAAATTAATATTTGTTTTAGTATGTGTTTTTTGGGTTTTTAAATCGGTTTTTCTAAAAACTATTTTAAAATGTATAATGTTTCTCATTTTTAATTAATTAAAATAATAAATAATGGGAAATGTTTTAATTGAAATTTATTTATTATATTTCAGCAAATATTAACTTAGGTTCATAAAATGTTTATTATATATTCATTGAGTTCATAAGAATTGTTGTTTTCTAAAAAATTATTCTTCTTAAAAATCTGTTGTCTCGCTACATCTGTGTGATTAATATTAAATTAAATTATCCCACCATTATGAATTAAATTTGGAAAAAATAGATTATTTTTTTTTAAATTTTAATTCAAAAATTCTAAAATGAAATATTAATTTTTTACCAAAGTAATTAGTGAAAACATATTAATTTAATATCAACGATTAAGGTAAAACTTGTTTACCATGGGTAAAAACTTTAAATTTTAATGGGAAAATGAGCAAGATACATGTACAAACCCAATGGATGGGCATATATCTAACATTATAATATTATTATAAGTTAAAATTTTTTTTGGGACACTATTAGATGAAGATAAACCATATAATAATTAATGAAAAAGACAAAAAGGATCCCTTTTTTATTTTCTATATTGCCTTTGTATATGGAAAAACATTTGTATGATTATATATATCCACTTGAATAGGAATTAGTTTTTCTTGATAATTTATATTAAATTTTTATAGATGAAATAATTACATAAAATGATAATGAAGTTCCAATGTATTAGTTATTTATAAAATAATTATCTTAAATAAATGATACTAAAATTATTAAATGTGAAGTAAATTGAATTAATTTTTCTCTTACATTATTTTTTTGGATGAAAATATCATGTTACACATTTTTTAACTTAATAAGTTAAAATTAAATATTTATTTTGTTAATTTATAATATTTAAATTAAATAAATAACTTGAAAATTAACATTAATGTTATTTTCTAGAAAATGATATTTTATTAAATGATTTAAAATTAATAAAAATTATATATTCTTCTAATTTATTTTTAAATTTTGATAAATATAAAATATGTTCCATTAATGATCTATTTGATCTTTTATAATATACAAATTGACCAATATATACTGAGAACACTAATGGAATTATTGGGTTTAAAGAAGCGCTTTTGCATGTTACATGCACTTTTGTTATGAATAATTTACAACACAAAAGAGATTTTGATTTTACAATTAAAATTTATAATTTAGAATCATTGGGTTTAAATTTTCTAGTTATTCTCATTTTATTGTGTTCCTAATTGATAAATTAAATTTGATAGAAAACTAGGTACCTTAATGAAAAACAAAAATGAGGAATATAAGGAAACATAGGAGTTAATGAAAAAAATTTAAGATATTAATTAATTTTTTAATTTGGATGATTTTATAGACTAAATAATACCTTAAATCCATTATTATTCAATTTAATTGGTGCATGAGGTATGTGATCCATTCTAAAAATGAATACTTTTGAGTATTTACAAGAATGTCACTTTTCCTCGACTATTAAAGGCACTCACTCCCCTCACGTATTTAAACCTCTCAATCCATTTATATAAAAAAAATATGCCTAAATTACTTCAAAAAATATCTAATATCATCTTAGAAGACTCAATTTGGGAATAACTAAAACCAACAAAGCCCTTTATTTCATTCAAAAATGTTTTACCCGATGAAGATGTAACTTTTATCAATGTGTATTTTTTTTGTTTCTCTAGAACATCAATTCTACTTATACCATGATTATATAATAATATCAGTGTCAAAAATATACATATATTTTTTCATGTCAATTATATGACCTAGAATCATACACAATTCTATAATATGGGTCATGAAATCATCTTTCATGTGTACGGAGGAACCCCACCTCGTGAACCAATGTCATTCATTTTACCACTACCACATCTCAGAGCTAGGAAAAATGATGTATTCAAACTGTATAAATGATATTTATATCATATTTAATCATATTTATTAAATATATCATATATTATTTTTTTACATTCCATAACATAGATGATACGACAATGTCACTTGTGTGTATGATGGAATACAGCATCGTGAAGCGATGTGAAGTATTTCTCACTAACACATTACATGAATGGTAATAAGGGTAATAAAAATTAATATATATGATATAAATGAAGTAATTATTATATAAATTAAATACTTTTATTTATGGATATATCATATATCATAGTCATTATTTCCTTTCCAAACAAAAAAATTATAATGTCATTCATGGACGTGTGGACTACTACCTCCTCAAAGTGATGTGATTCCTTTCACACCATAAGAATGATATATTTAAGTATATACCATTAAATAAAATGTTATATATAATATAATTATATTTTTTTGAAGATATAATTTTACATACCTTCTTTGTATAATGATCAATGAAAAATGGAAATTATACTCATCTGTACATACGACCAACCTTTTCCATGATCATACCGTTAGTTCATTTTTCATAACCTTGTTTCATGATTGGTTTTAAAAGTAATGTAGATATATAAATATAATAATTAATTCATGGTTAATATTCTTTTAATATTTGAATAATGAACTTTAGGACCACAATCAATCTACCGAATTCATTTTTGACCCAGAAAACGAATATGGAAAAAACATCCAACATCAAATTAATTGAGTTATTATATATAAATTTTATTAAGTGAAATAAATAAAATAATAAAAATGGAAATTTTTATCCAGAAATATTAATATTAAAATATGTTTATTATTAAAGATTTTATTTGGCAAGAATAACAAATCAAACTCAAGGTAAGGGTTTTTCACATCTCACCTTTATTTCTACGAGTTACATTCCATATTCATCAATTATTTTTTTATTGTATATATTTCCAATTAATTTATATTATTATTATTATAAAAAAATATGATGATTTACATATCAATTTTTTGATCTCTATTTCAAGGGCTTTACTATTCAATGTTACCAAAGTGGTAACTTTTTTTGACACAATTTTCCTTCTTTGATACATTTTTTATGTTATACACCTATATTCTTTAATGAGGATTATATACTGCCCATTTTAAAATTTATATCATTATTCTCCTTATTTTAATGATATTATATCTTAAATTTATTTTTATTCATTCATGGGTCTTATGATTCATTAATACAGATGTGGTAAGAGTTCATGTTACAATATCATTGTTTATCAAGATTATTTGTGATCAAGTATCCAATAATGAAATTTTATTATATACCTATAAATAATTCTCCTATATTTTATTTTTGAATGTTTATTTCATAAGAATAAATTTTTCCCTTAATTTTCCTCTATTAATGTACACAAGATTTAATATTAATGTTTTTATGGAAATTTTTATTTTCAATCAAATATCTTTTTCTTCCAAAACCCTATTTTCCAAAAATATTTTAAAAATGATTAAAATGTTATTTCAATGAAAAATGTATATTTCCCCAAATGTATGATTTAAATGATTTTTTTAATCATCCTTTATATTATTTAATGGTAATCATAATATAAAAATATATCCAATATTTTTTATGTTTTTCAATGTGATTTTTAAAATTACATGGGTATTTTACTCAAAATGCAGTTAATGATATTTTAGTGGAATTTGTATTCATCAATGTCATAAAAACTTTTTCAACCTAGAATATAATGGGTATATTTTGTAGCGATGCTGTCCTCATTATTTCTCTTGATGGATTAAGATTGTTTCAAAGTGATTGTTATGAAACCCTTTCTTTTCCCCAGTTCAATTATATTCCAAAGATATGCATATGAAACTGATATCTTTTACATGGTTTGATCATTTTTAATGAGTTTTATGTTGAAAAATAATTATAAAATATTCATGTTTAGGTTCTTGGACATTACAAATATGATGGGGTGGTCCCGATAGCACCGAGTGAGATCGTTACATCTTATACAATGGGGTGTCCCATAAATTGCTAGGTGAGCCCATTACTACTTATATGATGGGATGACCCTGACAGCACCGGGAGTGCCCATTATAGAATATATGATGGATGTAACCAAAAGTGATCCAATGAATTTTTTAATTAATATATTTTAATTCGACCTTGTGTTTATTCTAATTAAAAATATTTTGAAAGGGTTTTATGAAAATGATTCTCCAAGATACCCAAAAGCGATTTAGTTCCTTTTATGGAATTCTAATATTTATAATAATCTAGATTCATTTCACTTGGCTCATGATTATTTATTATTTTGAATCTTTCTTTTTCCATGTGATAATATTTGATGATCTTGGCTTTTATGGGTATGAGTACTTTTGTGATTCTCTCATACAATCTCATTATGTCTTTATACCCTTATCCACTTCTTATGTTAATTTGAGAAATAGAATTGAAAATGAATATGTTTACCCTTATAGATCATTTGATTTCACCCTCTTAGGTTTCCTTTTCACTAGGTTTTATAGAATTATTTTTAACAAGTTATTCTTAGAATAAAATTCATATTTATGATGATATATTAACATGAAAAATAAAATATTGGAATGTAGAATAAATTACCATTTAAATTTAGGTGAATTATTTATGGAGTTTTTATTAATTCCGTAAAACAAAAAACTAAAAATTTCAATGGGGTCATATGTGAACCAATTTTCCTTTTTATATAGTACAGTTTAGATTAAAAAAATTATGTCACAATAATCATCATCAAATCTAGAAATGTAATTTTTACAACTTCAGTACTAAATTCTAGTGTGTTGGTTTTGGGAGGTTATATTTTGTGTCATAGTTCAGTTTAAATAACTTTGTAGGTGATTATTTTTTCATGTGAGTTTATATTATTTATTATGTATACTATCTTATGTCTATAATATTATTGATGATAATATGTTCAATGTATTTGACACCTTATTAGAGGTTATTTTGTCATAAATTTGTTAGGGTTTTAATTACTTTTATAGAGGATTTTTTTAGTTTGAGTTATTTTTAACCCCTTTTATCAACTTGAAGAGTGTTTAGGGAGGCTCTATATTTAATGATTAAAAAATAGGACAAGCCATATGTTGGGTGAAAACCCATCGCATCCTGCTGGGTAGTGGGGCTTGAAACCAGGATTGATGTATGATAAGGGTTTCACACATACCACTAGCATACGTAAGGGTATGGTTAATATGAAATTTTAACATGTTACGATTATGTTTATTTCAAAAATAAATGGGATTTTATTTTAGGAATAGCTATTCACTTATATAAAAATAATACATGATCAAATCCTTCTAATCCCGGGGTTTTGAACCTAGTTTGGAAATTTTTGAATAATTTTAAGGATATTTATTTATCGAATAAATTAGTTTGAAATTTTTGTATTACCATGTATTTTTTTAATATTATTGTATCATATAATGGTTTATTATTTTTGGTAATTATCCTATCTTGGGCTAACCATTCTGGTTTCAGTTAATGTTTAATGATAGGAGAAATACATTATTATTTCCTTTATAGTTTTGTGGTATTTAAATTTTTATTATAGTGATTATGACATGGAATATTCATCCGGGATGCACATTATTTTTAACAAATTATGAGATTTTGGTGGAATTTTATTACTGGATGAAATTATACTTATCATGTAAATTTATTTCAATTTTATCTTATTCTATATGGTAAGATAATACCTTAACTCTTGTAAAATAATTATAAAACAAAATGGTTTTCCATGTAACTTTATGTATGATGAACCAATGGCCTTTTTTATCATTAATGATTTATGGTTTTAAGGAAGATAACATTTCATTGAACATTCTATTTCTAGTAAACAATAGACTCAATAACATTATATAATTACTTATGATTTTCCTTCATTCCCACCTATGTTCTTCTCTTTTGAAACCCAATTATCTGTTATTTTGTATTACCTTTTCACTTTACTTTCTCTATTATGTTTAGGATTTTTTATTAACCATTTTTAATGCAGGTTTATAATAAAATTATTTTTAAATTTCTACCCTTTGATTACCAAGATTTAGTTCAAACTATGAGGACACAATTTATTAAAGGGGGATAATGTAACAGCACATCTTTTTAAAAGAAATAAAATTATTTGTGATACCATAAAGGTAATAAAACAATTATTTTATCTTTCAATACACAGAACACTCATCTTAGCTTGCGTAACATGAAATCTTGAGATTTTATGTTCGATGACGTATTTAGCACACAAAACTAAATATAAACGGCCCATGATATATATCATAATTATAACCTACCCATTAAATTGGTGGGTATTAATATAATTAAATCAATTATGATATATATATATGTCTCACTAAATATAAATTATTATTAAATAATTATTTTTTTTTTGTAAAGTGATTTCATTCTTTTAAAATATGTTTTCATCAAAAATGATTTTTATTAATTTTCATGGAAAAAATATTATAATAATTATTTTAGGATCTATGAAAATGTAGTTGATAATATAAAATTAATTTTTTAAATCATAATTTTAAAATTTAATTAGGGATAAATTTTTGGATTTTTTTGAAATGATCAATTTTTGGTGAACAGTAAAACATACTGATTTTTAGTAAAAATAATTTTATTTTCAATTATTTAATTAATTTTTCTGTCCCTATATGTTTTAAATCTTTTTTCATGTAATATGTGTATAATTTATTTACATTTAACCCATGAAATAACTATTTATTCCGCATTATAATGGATTTGTTATAAGTTTTTTAGTTTAAAAACATATTTTCCAAAAACTATTTTAAAATGCATAATGTTTCTCATTTTTAAATAATTAAAATAATACCTAAAGGGTTATTTAATAAATTAAATTGATTCATTATATAAAATTAAATAATATTTACTTTCAAATAATTATTATTATTAGTCATCGAGTTTTTATAGATTAATCTCTTTCTAAAAAATACTCCAATTAAAAACAAGTTGTCTCTTTGCATCTACAGAGTAATATTAAATTAAATTTTACCACTTATATTTATTGAATTTGAAAAAATGGATTCAATATTTTTAGTAATAATTATTTATAATTGTTAATAATTTAAAAAAATTCATATGTTATTAGTGAAATAGTTAATTTTTATTGCACCGATTAAGGTACAAATAAGTTTAACATGGGATTATACATTAACCTTAAATAAAAAATTTATCTATAAACTTCATCAAAACCCATTATCTTGACACATGTCATCTATTATGACCTTTTTATTGATTTTTATGACTTTTTGGAAACTATTCCATGAATATGACCAATATAATTAGATAGGTAATGAAAAAAGAAAAAATAGAACACTTTTTTCATTTTAAATTATCTAATGCCTTGGGATTTGGAAAAAAATAATATGTTCATGTATATAAATCATTATTAATGATAAATTATTTTTTATCATGATAATTTTTCTTTGTTTTTTATATATGAAATAATTACTTTAAATGATTTAGAAATTAATTTTTTTTTAATTATTTATTTAATAATTAACTAAAATATTTGATGATAAGAATTATAAATGTGACGTAAATTAAATAAATTTTTGTCTCAAATTAATTTTTTATATGAATATATCATTTTAAATTGTTAGAACATAATATAGTAACATTAATCCTTTCTCTTGGTATTTTTTAAATTTTAAATAAAAAAATAATATCAATTTTCAGAGTAATGTTATTTTATAGTAAACGATTTTTATGAAATGATTTTAAATTACTAAAAATGTTATTTTATACTTAGTAATTTTTATATGAAAATAAATATCATATATTTACCATGCATGGTCTATTTTCTCTTTTATAACATTCATATTTATCTCTAAAACATAAAAACATTATTTGCATGGTTAATGTTAATGTGGTTTTTTGCGTGTTGCATGAACTTATATTTATATCATTTTCCAAAAAAATGGAATTTTTTATTAATTTTTATTTAATATTAAGAATAATTGGTTTTAAATATTTTTATATTTCTTATTTTAATTTATTCATTATGGAAAAATTACATTGGTTAGAAAAATAATTACCTTATTGAGATCAAAAATGAAAAAATAAGGAAACATAGGTTTTATTGAACAAAATGATTAAAAATCTATTTATTTTGTGTGTTGGATCTATTTATTGAAAAAATAAGACTTTCCCTCCACTATTAGTCAATTTTATAGAAATATTATTAAATGAAGACATCAAAATAGTGAATAATAGTTTGTATTTACAAGAATGACACTACTTAATTATAAAATGGAAGGCACTCGCCACACTTCATCACACCTCTCAAGCCATTTGTCTCATGAAAAACCCTACCAAAATCACTTCTCAACTTCTATAATATCATATTAGATATATAAAATTTTGATGAAATCAGTCTATGTTTTTCCTATGGTTAAAATGAAAAGGATTTACCATAAGAAGAGGTAACATTCATCAATGAACATTTTTTCTTTTATTTCTTTCTCCAACCCATTAAATTTTTATTATAACATTATTGTAAAATAACATAATAGTAATAAATGTTATGATATGTTTTATGTTAATTTTATAAACTATAACCAAAAAACATCTGTAAAATGTGTCATGAAATCATTATTCTTCTATACAGCAGACTACTGCCTCATGAAATGATGTTGTTAGTTTTTCCATTACCACCTCTAAATGCTGGGAATAATAACAAATATAAAATTTTTATATTATATTTATATCATAAGTATACATATGGATACATTATATATTGTAAAATCATTTTTTCATTCCATATCATAGGTGATATGTTAACATCACTCGTGTGTACGGTAGGATAATACCTCGTGAAGAGGTATGAAGAGTTTTTCACTAGTGCATTACATGGAATGTAATAAGAGTATGATAATGAATATATGATATATAAATTGAATAATTATTACATTAATTACATAATTATATTTTTCTAAATATAATGCATCCTTATCATTATTAGCTTCTCACATAGTTAAAAAGTGATAACATCATTCGTGGATATCTGGACTACCACCTCCTTGAAGCAATGTGACTCATTTAAATAACAATAATGATTTATATAAGTATATATAATTAAATATAACTAAATTTATGATAAAAGTATCATAATTTAATAATAAAATGTAACTTACCATCTCTTCATAATGATCATTAAAAACTAGAAACATTCCTATAGTGTATATACATCCTATCGTCTCTATGATCATAACGTCAGTTCATTTTCCAGAAACAATTATCATGTTAGGTTTTTTGAATTATGATTTATGTAAAAATATGATAAATATGTAATGATTATTATTCTTTATATCTTTAAATAATGGTTTTTTTCATAATCAAAATATTAAATTCATTTTTGGCACTGATGCCGAATATTGGAAAAATATCTAACATAAACATAATTAATTAAGTAATTATACATAACTAGTTTATAAGAGAAATAAAATTAGAAATTTACATATATAGATTATAAATATATTGAATAAAAAAATAATTTTATTATTCAGGGTGATAGATAAAGAATTTGATGAATAATAATGAAGGTAAGGGTTCTTCTCATCTCACATTTATTTCAATGTGATGCATTCTATATTTACCAATAATTTTAGTATTTTGGTGTATACACTTACCATGAATTTATTCATTTAATAAGATAATTAATTTTATCTAGATTTAAATATACATTTTATTATATCTATTTCATAGGTTTTATGGTTTCGATGTTACCGAATATGAAAACAAATTTGTCACAACTAGCGATCTTTGAGACATTTGTTATCTTACATACTTATCATATTTTATTACATGTATATACTATCCATTTGACATGTTATATCATGAATATTATTATATTAATTATATTCTAGGTTACATTTAATTTTTTTATTTCATGGGGCTTAGGATTCTATATTATAAAAGTGGTAAGAGTTTCATGTTATAGTCTAATCACTTATCAAGATGGTCTATAATTATGTCTCTAATGTTGAAATAATATGACATACATATAAATAATTATATTTATTTTTCTAATAATCTATTTATTTAATTAAAATACACATTTATTATCATTTTCCTTTCTTTATATACTCAGAAGTTCAAAATAACTTTCTTTAAAATCATAACATCCGTCAAAACCCCTTCTTTTTCCAGAACCATGTTTTAAAAATTATTTCGAAAAATTGTTTTTAATTTTTTTTCTATGTATATATGATATTTAATTCAAACATATTTTTCAATGATTTTTTAAATCATACTTTATAATAATTTATCTTTATTTTTAAATAAACATATTTTCAAAAAAAATATTTTTTCAAAAGTTATTTTCAAAATAAAAAAGGTATTTTCCTCAAAATGATTCAAATGATATTTTAAGGGAATTTACATTCATCAAAAGAAAAAATATTCATTGTTAAAATGCTAAAATTGGTATATTTAGTAGTAATACATTCCACATTATTTCTTTGGATATATTATGTTTTTTTTAATAATATTTTCTGAAAATAGTTTCTTTTCCATAGGTCAATTACGATTAAAAGTGATTGATATGAAACCTATTTCTTTTCTAGTGGATAATAATTTTTTATGAGTTTTATAATGAGTGAAATTTTTCAATTATTCATGTTGTGTTTATTGAAAATTAATTATATGATGGGGTGTCCTGGATAGTATCAGGTGAGCCGGCTAAATATTGTATGATGTGGTCAACCAGATAACATCAGGTGATACCATTACAACATTTAAGATAGTGTGACCAAGATAGTGTCAGGTGATACTCTTATAGATTTTTATAGGTGATTCTAGAGAGTTCTCTAGTGCATTCTGTAATTATTAGATTAGAATTTCACCATATTTTTATTCCAAATAAAAGGGTTATGAAAGGGTTTTTTGAAAATTATGCCCCAAATTACTAAAAGGTTTATAATTTTTTGTTATGTGTTTATAATCTTTATCATTATCCATATTGATATCATGTGGCTCGTGATTATTTATTTTAATTAATATGTTATTTTCTAGGCTTTCATATTTCATGATACTCATAATAAGGTGTATGAGTTATTTTATGATTCACTCATGCACTATAATTATTTCACCACACACTTATGTAATTATTATTTAGGTTGATGAAATTAAATTTATAATTCTTATGTTAACCCTTACTGAGCATTAGAGCTCACCCTAATTATGTTTTCTTTTCCCCATGTTTAAAATATTGATTTTGAATAAGTTATGTCTAGAATGAATTTAATATGGATGGTGAAGTTTTATTAATGTGAAGAATAAAATCTACGAAAATTTGGATAAATAGTTATTTAAATTCATGTGAATTATTTAGATAGGATTTATCCTAATTATATAAAACTGTAAAAATTAAATTTCATTAGGTTCGTAAGTTACCCAATTTTTACTTTTGATATTTTAATCAATACATTTAAAAAAATTGGGTCAGAATTATTTCCATCAAAGTAAAAAATATAATGTATATGATTTTAGAATAGAATCTATGAATGTGGGATCTGGGCTATTATAGTTAGAATACAGCAATCACCCAATATGGAATAATAACCAACATTAATAAGTGCATCAAGAATAAAAATAAAAAACTTTGTAAACATCATTATTCCCTTTTGTGTGGGTTAGACGAACCCAGACACTAATTATTTACTATTCTTCAAAACATTTTTAGTCTCCTATCTATCATCCCAAAATATTTATAAAAAAAGAAAACAAACTCGATGATACAACTTGTATCATCCCAACCGAAGAGACAATAAAATTAGACCTCAAGATAGTTGTCCAATATGCTTCAAGCATGCCTCACTATATGCCAAAGTCTTCCAAATAGATTTTAGGGTTTAATATAGGTACAACTGGGAGACTATACCTTCTTGATCGGTAATAAATACATCAGAAGTATTCATACAAAAATTCATCAGAATAAAATAGTAACAAGTAATCAATAATTACTGAATCAAAATCATGCGCTTACATGATGAAATGTATGGATATACATATAGTAGTTGATACATATACATAATAGGAAAATAAATAAATTAAATATATAAAATAATTCTATAATGGAATCATGAGAACTAGCTTTGTCCTCTCCTCCTATTCTTCATTGAAACCCGCAAGGATAATAAGAAAAAGCACAATCCATGAACCTTATCATGCTATCATAAGGTCTTTTTTCATACCCCCAATGTATTGGTTTCCCAGATAGGGTGTGAGATATACTCATTATTCCACCAACAATGGTGTATAATTTTATCCTAACCTTGTATATAATGTAACAACTTTTAAGGTATATCAATAAGGTAGTAAATAAAAAATGTAAACAGGTTGGGCTCAGGTTCCTCAGGGATACCTAGTCGACCATACCTTCTTTGAATTAATACGGGTTATCTATGGTCCAGGCCACATGTATATATGAAAATATTTATAAATATATAGTATCATATATATAAAATCACCAACAAGGATATAGGTAATCCACATAGTAGTAAAGGTGTTAATAATAATTTAGTTCTAGGAACCATGGAAATAAGTCTAGGCCTCTATGAATGATTGTTTTAGACATCTAAATTAAGGTACCATTAGTCATACAAAATAATAAATAAGCATGTAATAATTATTTTTCCTATGATCCAACACATGGTATTCTATAATGAATAACCCTAGTATCCCCCTAGAAGTAACATATATCCAATTATTGAATAATACCACCCTTGGATTTACCTAATGAGGAAACCCATGTATTGCTCATAACTCCCAATTTCCCTGTGAGCCCATCCCCTAAATTTAGTGAAGAGAAACCCAAAGTATCCCACTAAATTGAGGAATTTGATGTAGCATATTAGGGAATCCCCCACATTCCAAAAAAAAGGATATACATGTATCAATCATGGGGTAATATTATTCAGGTGACCTTTGAGACCATTCATGGACTTCCATAAAAAGGAAACACATTTATCACCCATATAACAATTAATTTATAATATTCAATGGGGTATTACAAGGTGTTTTTTAAAGAGGTAACCATAGTATCACTCATAGAATAATATAAATTAATTACACATTTATTTTATTTAATAAAGATGACTATTTTTTTAAGAATTCCATAAAAAAATTCACTAAGAGAAAATTCATTAGAAATTACAAATAAATTTAACTAATATTATTTTTAAAGTAAAAAAGTCATGAAAAATGTAAAATATATGAGGATCACATCATTTTCCGAACCCATATTAGTTAATTAAGGTATTTTACAACACCCCCAAGGTGTGGATAAATGATTAGGTGGAAGAAAAGTTTCTTATCAATAAATCAATATGAAAAAAGGGGTGGTTTGGGTTAATTTTTCCATCTCCCACAATATATTGAAGGCCTAATATTATAAACATCAATGTATAGGCATTTAATATTAATCATTCCACATTTTTATAGGGACACCCCTAACATCCATCGCAAAATAGAATGATGATATTATATAACTGAGTGAGACATTATGTTAACATATGTAGACCACTTAACTTTTACTTAGAATAGTACACTGATTCAACATCAATCATTGAATTGATTAGGTTCAAGAGACATTTGAATAATATAAAAACATCATTAAAATTTGGTGAACTATCTTACTGAACAATAGAAAATTGATTGATATATAAATTAACATATGAGATGAAGGATTGAAGCTACTTCCATTATGAATCCAATGAGTCTAATAGAGATTAAAAAAGAAACCAGATAGTGGAGATACATCCATGACTAAGTGGAGGAAAAATGAATCTCCCACGTGAGGGGGCTGTTATGCACATTGGGAAAGAAAAGGTGGGGAAATCAATTTAATGATGTTTTGAAAAAAAATCAAAAAATAAAAATATTTATGGTTTGGATGTATGGTTTTGAATATCATTCACCTACTGTGTGATACAACTCTATAAGGGAAAGTAACCTCATATGGTATGGATTCATGGTGTGAAAAATCTGGTGTATAACTATGTTTATCTATAGGTTAAGTTTCACTAAGGGTGTGGGATAGACACATATTTTGGGAAAACATTGTGAGACCCATAGGTGTCACACTCTACACATTTGAACCAATATGAAGAGTCTTATGGGACCCTTATATGATATAGACAAACCATCCTTCTAATTAAATGGGGTCACAAAGTTGATCTGCATTCTTAAATAAAATATGTGCCTCATGTTGTATCTCAAAAAACTAGAGCTTCTAGATATTTCCACCTCTAAAAAAGATACTAAACCCATATAATCCTCTCAACACTTAACCTCATATAAAAATATCACATTGAAGAGTATTGATGCTTGGATTTACCTTTCGAAAATCAAATGATGATTTAGCCCATCAACCAAACAAAAATTTCATATACACATGGAAAATGTAAACTCGGTCCAAAACAAATGATGTTACATTGGTTAATATCAGGATGCTTTGTTAATGTTGTGATTGTTTGGATTTACCAAAAACTATCCCAAATACGTTGGTATGCTGATTCCTGAGAAAAATATAACATAGCCTGAAGGATTTTATCAATACCCAATGTGTTTTTTATTAGAACCCAACATCATATAATTATAAATAGGGAATTATTTTCCTACAAAATAATAAATAATAAAAGATATATTTTTTTATTTCAACACTCTTCAAGGAGGAAGTACTAGAAAAAAATAGCTAAAACAATATCCAAAATAGTAAATCATCATGTGACACAACACCTTCCAAGGAAAATCTCATACATATCCCATGTAATAGGTGTATTAAATCTCCTACGGTCACATTCACCACTCTAGATTCAAAAAATCTAGAACGTACACCACCTCCAAGTGGATCATTTCATTTTCCTGGACTAAGCATGTGACAATCTAAAAACACTCAAAGGGAAAGAAATGTTATAACCTAAAAATCCGATTAGGGTCTCACTATATATTCCATAAGTAATACCATATCAAAAAATCATTAATTCATTCAATTTAGGTAAAATAAGGAATGTAATGGAGTTTACTAATTTTCAAAAAAAACATGGTTCATAATAAGATAGAGGGAAGCTATTTCAAAACAAGATTAATTTAACATTTTATATAAAAATATTCATAATGTTTTTCTATGAAAAAACGTTTCAACAATCAATGATATATAATTACAAAATGTAACCATATCTTAAAAACATATAATAAGACTTATGGTACATTAGTTTCTTGTAATAAAATCTTTGAACTACTCAATCATTTATCACAGCTCAGTGTGTGAAAACATACCTCAGGTCATACCATCGAGACTCAACTCTCTATTAGGGAAATCATGATATGGTAAGTTTATATCAGTGTTGTCACATACAATTATTTTCTAGGGGTCATATCCTAGCAATATTTCCATAATTACCTACAAACTACCAATGACCAGCTGTCTTTTAGTCAATAAATAAATCAATCATGGGAATGTCATTCATTTCAAATCAATTGAAAATACACTTTCAGAAATTTTTACCAATATGCCTTTGTCATATCAATACCAAATCATAGGTTTTGACTAATTAATGCCATTTAAAACCATCTTTAATTTTAATAAATTTATCCCTATTTTCAACATAAAATCATTTCATCCAATAAATTTCCAATTCAATCAATCATTTTTTCTCAAATACACCCAAAAATAATTAATTTAATTAAAATTGGGTATTTTCCACAACTTCCATTACATTTTAAAAATAAAACATAAATCCACTCAAATATGAGTTTTTTAAGTAGTTTAAAGACACATTTCAAACCAATCATGAAAATTAAGGTTTTTATTATAGGTAAAGTTCATATGGGACCCCCTAACTTTAATTATTGATTGTATAAATACCCACTATGGGGAAAAACCATCAAAGAACTAAGGAAAAAGTGATTAACATTGAATTCCTAAATCATGATTCATTAAGATCAAACTCTGATTCTATCATAATTCACAATATCCCACCACTCTCAAATAATGGTGGTGTAGGAAATGAGAAATTCATAATGGGGAAACTCATCAGGGAAAAATTCCAAAAAGAGACTTATATAAGTGATGGAGTCACTCACTGTTTACTGAGGGATGCCTAGGTTTCTTGAGAGCTGTGATCCAGGAAATCCATTATATCAGGTGACCATCAAAAATAAAATCATTTTTAACTTGGAATTTATGTATTAAATTAATGGTTTATGTCCTAAATTAATCATGTTTCACATATGCTAAAAATCTATCACCTTTGGTTGAAAATCCTAAACGACGAATTTACAGCGTATGTACATATTTTAGGTAATTAAAAATTTTACTTCATAATCCATTCTCACAACCTGTGGTCTATAAACATTAAATAATTTTCATATAAAAATTATCTCCATCCTTGAAAGTTCTAAAACTAATCCAAACAAAAATAGTATTAAAAAAAATGTAAATAATTATTTAAAATAATGTAATGGGATGTTTTAACCTCCTCATAGTAAAAAATTCTTATCCAAAAAAATCATATTGAAAATATTTCATATAATTTAAATGATTCCACTACTCTTCCATTAGAACCTCTCACTCCCATATCTCATTTGAATCATAACCATGCCTCTATATAAGATGGAAAAAAGGTAATATTTTCCCATGAAATACCTTTTTCTTAGAATCAAAAATCCTAACTTGATTCACATTCGTGGATTAGTAAGGATCAATATCAATAAATTCACATATAATGACATGATTAGGGTTATAATGATACTTTTGAATCTATGAATCTTGAAACACAACTTGGATCGAATTCAACTAACATGGATGCTCCAAATTGTAACCCGCTTTCCCCACCTACTCATCAATATTGAAAGGACCCACAAACTTCGTTTAATCATTCCATGTTTACCAAGATATTGATCACTCATATGTGGTGTAATTTTGAAGAACACCTAGCTACCTACAAAAAATATAATGGTCATTAAAGACAATCAAAATGTGATCTATACCCACTCTATGTCATATCCATTCTATAATAAATCAACTAAATCCTTGCCATTTTCTCTTGGAGAATACTCATTATAACTAGGTAACATTAACTAAACTACAACAAACTAAATATAGATCTATAGGGTTGTCTATATAGTTCATTAAAAGTATCAATTCAGATAAAAGAATAGAAAATGTTTTTGTATGACAACTCAACAATCCCTAAATAGTTATCCCAGGATACACCAAAGTTAGGAACATAATCACATAGCATGTTCTTAAGTGTCGGTATAGCTTGATATTTCTAGAAATCATTCTGTGAGTGATATGTCATGATCAAATTTACCCAAGTTTAATGTGGATCAAAAATTCCTTTACCGAAGAAATAAAAAAATAGGGAACCCTATTAGAGTCTATATTAAAAGTCACTCTATGAAATCTGATAATCTATTTCACATAAAGAATTATTTAATCTTCATATTTGGTTGTATCTATACTGGGTATAATGGAATCTAATTTTTCTAGCCTATCAATTACCCCCCATATATAATTATTCCCATGAGGTGAATGTGTAAACCCTAACAAGATTTCTTTAAAAATATCATCCCACATCCAAGTCAGCACTTGAATCATCTAAAGAAAACAAACAATTTCTATGGTGATCTATTTTGACCTTTTGGAAGGCATAACCTTGTTAAAAATATCCATTGATGTATTTTACCATACTTAGCCACCAGAATAATCTCTGCATATCATAGAAAATTTTTATATATCTAGGGTGAACCACACACTAGGAATTATATATATCCCCTTCCATATCCTTCTTCATATAGAAAAAAACTACGAAATAGTCCTAGAAACATAGAATGCCCTTTAAATAGAACATCCCATTATAGAAAATATATTCACCATATATAGGGTCCATATTTCAATAGAATTCATCCTCAAACTACTACTCCAAAAGAATCATATTTAGAGTAGTGGAGGTCAGTTCCATAATTTCCAAAAACAACCTCAGACTCATTCTATTATATTCTCAAATTAATATATAAAAATAGAAACATCATATTACACACATCTAACTGTTCATTAATTTAATGGGTAAAATGTTTCCTTCTCAAATTTTCAACAACAATATTCCCCCTACCTGGGGTGTTGGATATGTCAAAATCAAAACACTTCAGATACTACACCCAATGTCATTGACATAGATTCAACAAATTTAAGAGAAGTTCTCACTCTATATTTTGGGATTAGAAATAATGGTTAACCATTCCCTAAGGAGTTAATTTCAATAAAAAATATCAAAATTCATCATAGCTACGAGATCAATGTTAGGGGATGAATAATTCTACTAATGTGGCATAAGATATCTATAAGAATAGGACACCATGTTTTCAACCAGCATAGGGATATATACCAAAAATGAAGACGATGAGTCACAAAAGTCCATATATCACTACCCATCCACTTGAATAGTAAACAATGATATATAAGTCAATAGTAATTTTAGGTCAGTAAAAGAACTCTGACATTTCACATTTTAAATGAACTTCACTCATTTTTTAGTGTGAGAGGTCATCAGAGTACTCGTCTTAAACAAAAATCTTAATAACATGCATTAATATACCACCAATACCATAAATCCTTATATCTCGAAAATAGTACATGATTTATACCAAGTTATTTTAGCTTTCACCTTCTCTTGATCAACTTGAAAAATATATTTTGAGACCACATTTCCCATGAACTTCACATCCTAAATCCAAAAATAAATTGAAAATATAACATAAATTCGATGAACCCTGGTATTTTTAGAACTAATCTTAAATTATGGACATGTTCATCCATGGTGTGATAGTAAACTCCAAGGTCATCCCTAAATACTACATTGAATGAATTATGTTATTCATGAAAATTCATGTTCATCAAATCCATAATAACAATATGAGATATGGTTATAAAAAATTGAATTATAAAATTATCATATTGGTTATACCAACTTCTAAAATCTATTTTATGAATGTCAAATTCTTTATTTCACAAGTGCACATAACCATATTAAAGCTCAATCTTTAAGAAAATTATTTCCCCTTTCAACTGGACAAACATATCATCAATTTTTTTTTATGGACACCTTTTTTTTCCGAATCATAATTTATATTTCTGTAATCACTATATTGATGATGTTTCCTATAATATTTATTTGCAAATATAAAATGCAGCACCCATGGTTATACACTCATCTATATGAAACCTTTCAATGGAAAATATATCAGATGTTATTTAAACTCATTAAACTCCATCGGTTCCATATAGTAAGAAGGAATAGACACAAGACATGTACCATGTAACAAATAAATTAAAAACTCAACCTCTTACTAAAGGAAATATAGAGAAATCATAAGGAAGTACTTTATGAAACTCGACAACAATTTGATCGAAATCATTAGTCAGATATTCTTTCACTATGTTGAAATAAACCACTGATATTACACTACCCAAATCTAGAAAGGTATGTCTATCTCTATTCAACTAGGGTCCCCATTCTCTCAAACAATAGTCACACCCCATCAGGCATGGTAAAGGAGACCTACCATAGGTTGAAAACATTTCATGACTCTTGATAAATCATCCAGTGAATATCCAAAATTTTTGAAATAGTTTTCATGTCAAAAACTAGAAAATTATAGATAAGATCAATCTCTATTAAAGAAAAAACATAATCATCCGGTATAATACCCTTATCTCTCTTAATTATGAAGGGTGTAATAATATATATCACATAAGACAAAATCTATATAGGAAGATTCATAAAATTCACAACAATGGTGGATATAAACAAGTGAGATAAAACAATGTCAAATAATGAAGTCATTAAAAATAAATCTATTGTGATGGTATCTGTAATTGTTGAAGGACCTTCATCTTCTTTATATGGTCACTATTCTGATATGTTGAGAAGATTTTTTTTTATATTTGTTATAGGAACCCCTTACTTATTAAAGAATCTCATTACATTATAGTGCATCTTGTTATGGATGATCCCATGCCACAGTGCGGAGAAGAAAATAAATGGAAGAACATCTATAGGTGGACTGAAAAACCATACAGAATATAGATCTTAGTTTCCTTAGTGAAATTAATTTTTGAATTCCCATCCTTGAAACACTAGAATAATTTCATTTGGTATCTTCAGTAATATCATGAGTTCATGAAAACACTAGTTGTCTTGAACCCCCATGGGACTCATCACACTTAAACTTTCCTTCAATGGAGATAATCGAACATCCCCTTGGGGAAAGGTACTCCTATAAACCCTTAAATTATAGTTAGTTCATGCTCAACCATAAATTCCCTATCTATAAAATCATCATAATAAGTGATATTCATAATAAAAACCTATGATTTTATATTAATCCAAAGACCCATCTTGAATATTTGAGCCCTCATATTCTAATTATATACAACCCCATGTGAAGACTAAATAATATCATTAAATTGGTTTCTGTACTATGTCACTATTTTTTCACTATACTAAATGTTATGAAATAAAAAATCTTTTTCAAAAACCATATATTTTTTATATAACAAATTTTGAAAAATTAATCTAAATTATTTTTAACACCATTAAATTATAGAATCATAACATTGTATCTAATAGAATTTATGACCCACAACACCAAGATTAAAATAAATATAACACACCAAGACTTTATGAAATATTAACTTTTAAATAAATTCAATCTGTTTAAAAGATTTAATTTAACCCAAAACCGATTTTAGCTTTTATTAAAGACAATACAATGTTTATATTGTGTTACTTGTAACATCGAGTTAGTACAAAATATTACATATTATTAAGATATTTTTATATAATGTGATAGTTATCACCTTTCCATTTCAATGGAAGATAAGAATATTATTAACTAAATTAAGAAAATCTATCGGTTACAGAACTTCATTTTTTTAAATTATATATAAAATAAGAATTATTTAAAAGAAAATGAAATGTTTCCTAGAAAATATAATATTTATTTAAAAGACATATTACTCTCTCTTTGAGAACATGAATGAAAATTTATTTTTAGAATATTTAGAATTTTTATCTAATTTAAAGAATCTGATTTTTTAAATATTTATAACAAAAATTTCTTTTGGTGAATTTTTTTATTTTTCTTAAAATGTTCATTTTTTAATGAAGATAAATAAAATACTTCATTTTAATTGAAATATAGATTTTTGTTTAAAATAGTTTTAGTGATATATTATATTTTAAATTGTTTTTAATGTAAAAATTGTTAAATATTATAAAAATTAGTCCAATTTAGTTCGTTGTAATCATTTTCATAGTGGATTTTGATATAAATACATTGTAACCTTTTAAACATTTTCAATCAAACAAATTACTTTCATATCGTATTTATGAGATAAATTTTAAATTAAATTTTTACACTTTTATGATTTTAATTTTTCTAAATTGATTCATTATATTGAATAAATTTAATTTGTAATGTCAAATAAGGGAAAACTAATTTTTTAACTAAAATTAATTCTTAAAATACTAAAACTTAATTATATTAGTTACGGTAAAAATGGATTTATTGGGGGTTAAACTACGAAGATAATGGTTAATAATTACATTCAAAATTTTCGATAACCCATTATCTAGAAATATTTCAACCTTATTTCATATATATATTTATAAGGGTCCATTTTTTAGAATTTTAAAAAAAAAATGGGTATGATTGAATGTTTTCAAAACAGTTACAAGCATGTCACTCACCTCAATGATAAAGGACACACCCTCTCCTATGTTATTCACACATTCAAAACCATTTGTTTTGGATAATAATTTCCCAAATAACATCCCAAAATCCCTCATCTCATCATAAAATTCTTTTTTGGGAATTAATTCATTAATGGAAGATGTTGGTGTAAACTTAAGCTGGATACCTAGAAAAGAGGTAGTGATATTCAACGAGAATTGGATTTTATTTTTCTTCCCACCTCCCTAAATTATTATTTAAATATGATGATATAATGCACTAGGTATGATAAATAAAATTATTTTTTTATAATAAGTTCATGAACTACAACCATCCCCACATCTGTCAAATGTGTTAGGAAATCATCATTTGGGTGTTTGGTAGACTACTGCCTCACGAATAGATGTCATTCGTTCTTCCATTACCAAATTTCATGGTTGGGTATGATGACTGATCTAAACTATATATATTATATTTATAAAACATTATACCTATGTATCCTTTATATAATATATTACATTTTTACATTCCATTTCATATGAGAAGCTATAGTGTCTCTAGGGTGAACGATGTACTACCGCCTCATCAAGGGACGTTATTCTTCTTTCACTATCACTTTAAAAGGAAGGTGATGTGGATAAATTTAATTATTATATGTCATATAAATGAAATAATTATGACATTAATGACATGTTTATTTTTTATGGATATAATACAAAATTTTCTGTCATACCTTTTCACTCACTTAATGATGATAACATCGTTAATGTACTTGTGGACTACCGACTTCACGAAGTGATGTGAATTTGTTTTATCACCACACCATATGGATGATATATATAAATATATTATATGGTATTTATGAAATTATTATCATAATATAATATTAAAATACTACTTACCTCATTTCCATAATGATCATTGAAAAATTAAAATGGTACTCATGCGTATTTATAACCTACCGAATCCATGATTGTGTCGTTACTGATTTTTCAAAACCATCATTCATGATTAGTCTCAAAATTATTATTGATGTAAATATATCCTAATTATTTCGTGATTTTATTTATAATATAATTTTATAATATTCATAGGACCTGGATCTTTCATGATGAGACACCCATGAGAAAAGAATATAATTAATACATGAAACATTGAAATTAACAAAATCCTATTAACAAATTATTGATAAAATGATATAAAATGATCATATATGATATTATTATTAGAACATAATGTATAAGAAGATGAACCAATACATGAGGGGTGAAATTTATATTTAAAAACATCCCTTTTTATAATTAAAGAAGACTTAGATTAAAAAAATTAAATTAATCATATTCAAAAACCAATTTTGTATTTAAACACTAATCGGACATGGCCTAGTTTTGAATGTAAAAGTATCATAATTAGTCCATTATGATACGTATACCATATGTCATATTTGAAATTAATCATATTCATAATAAAGTAAACGATTTATTCAGATTAATCATATAAATAATCGTTATTACAATGGTTATGATAATCATTGTGAATCAAAAAATGATTCTATCCTAATGCATAAAAAATATTATTGGTGAAATGAATGATTTTAATCACTAGAATCTTAATTAAAATGATCATAATAACTAAATAGAGAATAGAGAGTTGAATATGTAAAATTATTCAATTGCTATTACAAAGTAGTAGAATGTGAAAAATTAAAATAATAAAATTATTTTAACGAAATATAAGGGTATTCAATAACCGCGGATAAATTTAACTTGATATAAAATTTTCTAAGAGAATATTTTACCAAAACTAGGGTAAACCCCTAATATGATGAGCGGATTCTATCTTGTTATCCCTAAAATTCCTCAATCAAGAAGGTGATTGAAGCCTCTTTCTTTGTAGCCTCAAAAACCCTCAATCCGTAAAATATCCACACAACTCTCTTCCTAAACATGGAATTCCTCAATAGTAATTACCAACTATTGGTGTTACACTAGGAAAAGAGGATCTATTGTAAGTAACAAGTATGTAGAATGGGTGGTTCACAAAATGTATTATTCAGAGTTTTCACAAAATGTATAAATTTTACAGATCTGTCGCACAATGTCTTGAATTCATGAAAAAGTTCTGATCACATTTAAATGACCTTATATTTATTGGGAAACATTATATCGGTCATCCTGTATTCCAACAGCCAGATTTTCTTTTGAAAATTAAGAGGGACTTGGAAACCTGGAACTCCAATGGTTAACTTATAAAAATATAATGACATCCTTTTACAAATCATATAGAAATAATATACATGACATTTTTTGGATTTAATAGGATTTCAATTAATTTTGATTTAGTTTTTTGGTTATGATAAAATGAGTTTAAATGGATCTGATGATTCTCTTTATAAAAGTCAGTGTGATTTTTATCGTTATGAAAATAATGTCAGTATGAAAACTAGATAGAGTGTTATATTAAGATCGTATTTGGTGTATATGAGAAAAATCATGTCCAGGATCATTATGAAAATCATGGAATGTCTTATTACTATGAAACTCATGAGTACAATTTATATCATATGTATATGAAAAACTATAGTGATAAAAAATAAAACAAAATCCTTAAATCATGTATTATAGAAAAAAATAAGAATATATTTAAAATGTAATTGTGTGATTTCCAAAACAAGAAATGAATGGAAAAGTCAAAATATGGATTTTCCCTCAACAATCTCCTCCTATTTGTAAATCACAACCCATAAGTTAAAATAATTTAGATATTACTTAAGTGGGAAATTTTTTTTATTTAGATGTGAAAAGTTATACTTATGTTCAATTGTGTGTAAGAAACACTTTTGAATATTATGTTAAATTCTATTAACCACCCCCTTAAGATAATAAATCCCCTAAAGATTGTATTCATTTTACTAACCCTTAGTAAATATTTCTCCATTTGTATTATATAATTCTCCCATTCTCCCTTTTATGATAATTTTTTCCCTGTTGAATACATTCTCCCCAAATATAAAACATTCTCCCACTTTTTTATTTTCAAAAAGTAGTAGGTAAATTCTTCTCATAATTAATAAAGTGTTTTAGAAGCAAGAAAAACAATGTGACTAAGAGTTTTATCATCTTGAAATATATGAAATAACATTCATCCATGAAATGGAAAACATTCAATCTAACGATATATAAATGTCTAAGTGTTTCATTAGTTTTTCAAAAAAAACTATACAACAAGTTCTCAAGAAATTCATTTCTTTTTCCTCTAATTATCATTTCCTTTCGTCATTAGTTCTATGACGAAAATCTTAATTTTCCTGAATTCATTCCTATCCTATATAAACATATCAAGACATTCCTATTGAGACTAGATTTTTGGTTCTTGATCTTAAAATAATTGGTACTTGGTATATATCACATCTTCCTAGTATTTAAATATCTCTTCCAGAGTACGAATATTTTCTTCTATAGCATTACCCTTTTATTCATGATCCTAATACTTTAAGACCTGATCTCTCATTAACTTTTCTAGGATTGTAACTCTGTATCTCAACAAAAAAAATAACTCTTCATGTCAAATACATCATCCTTGAGTTACTTAGGCCTTTTAATTTGAATTTAATAGTATTTGATCTTTTAAATTAAATCATATATCTCTCTAGGCTTAATATCTTCTGAATATCTGATTTTTTTTATAAAAAAATCACTTTTACATTGGTTTCACTTATCTACTTAATGAAGTCTATTGATATTTCATTCATTATCTTCCTCAAATCTTAAATTGTATTCTCTTGGGTATTAAAGCTAGAATCAAAATTAAAATACCATTTGATAAATTTTTTGAGATCCTTTTTGTTTTTAGGAAATATTTCTTCAGATACACTGAAATCAACTTCCATACATAACAACCTTTCTTTCACAACTTTGACTGAGTCCAATCTATCATTATAAATATCAGAAAGAATATCAATCTATGCAACATGTTTTGGAAAATAAGGAATGATATTTTCTTTCCTTCCAAATTAATTCTCAATGTATTTTACTCCTTTGATTGAGAATGTTTTGTTATAATCCTTATCCTATTCAAAATCATAAATCTCAATGTGATGATTTACAATGGACACGTCCTTAAAGGATTAATTTTAATTTTCATGGGACTATGTTTCATCTTCATTAAAAGAAATATGGATGAATTTTTCAGATAAAATTTGTTGAGAAACTTTTTTTGATAACTGAATATGTGGAGATTTAATTTTAAATTATGTTTCATAAAATGATTCCATGGGAATTTTCATTGAAATAGGAATTCCACTATTAATAGATTCTTCTTGATTTTTATTCTCTTCATAATCATCATATTATTCATATTTTTATTCTCCTTTTTTATCGTTATTTTCATAATTCTCTTCAAGTTATTCAATGTATTCATAATTGTTTCTTAGAAAAATATCATAAACTTATTCTTTAGTTTTTTAGATTTATTTGGTAGAACATATTCTTCACTAGCATTTTATTTTCCTTTTCCTTTCTATTGTCTCAATGTAATTGATGGTATTTGTAAAATATGCTGTTTTAAAACACTACCAGCGTTGTATTTTTGGACTCCCATTAATATCTTTTCAATATCAATGGCCTTAGAAATTCCATCAATCATTCTCTTTTTCATCACTTTCTCCTTGAGTATTTCTTAGGTGCGTGTCTTTTTGGAAAGAGCCTTAGTAGGGTCAATAATGAATTGGTTTTACCCTCTTTCCTTTCTAATTTTTTCTTCCTCCACTTAGATACATCTTTATCTGGTAATACTTTTTGATTTTCATAATTTTTCAGGGATTCATATTGGGATTTTTCTCTTATTATGAGAAAAAATATTCACCAATTGTTTTGTAATATGTTGACATCCTCTAGATTATTCATTAGATTTTTAATCCCCAGCATATTTTTAAAACATCTTTTTTCTATAATAAAATGTAATCTCATCTTTCTGATTAGGACATCACTAATAGAAGGAGCATTTATGCTATTTGTATTTGAATTTATTTCCACTTTACATATCTTCAAACATTTGATAATAAATTTTCTTACAATTCCAGGAAACAAAATCAATTCAAATTTTATCACACCAGAAATCAATTTTATGATGTCTAAAAATATGAAATCCATCATATTGAGCGTTCTCATATTGACCAAATAATCAAGTGGAAAAATAACTGAAACATTGAGTGTTTCATTATCACCCTTCCATAGATGTAATAATCATTTCATCTAAAGAGATGTTATATGGTTGTATAAAGAAAGATGATAAACTTTCCTTTTATCCTCATGAATCTTAAGAAGAGGTTCATCTACTATTTTATTATTAATAGTCCCTTATAGTTTCATGATCTTATGGTAAGGATAAAAATCATTTCCCACTCAATATATTCCAAAATAAAATTCTGCTTTTTTTATAGACAAGGTGTATTCTTTTTCAAACATAGATATGGAAATATTCAAATCATCATCAATTTTCATGGACATAAAAAAATATAAAACATAATGGATGTGAATTAGATCTGGATTAGTTTTTGGTTTTTTCAGAAACATTGACTCAAGGTCTTGAAACATTGTAATTATTTTTAAATAAGGAAATGCATTTCTCATAAAATTACTTTTTAGCTAACCTTTATCATCGAGAAATAATTTATTAAAACTCATTTCTAGTCATTGATTTTGGATACATTTCTATGGGAGATGATGTAGTTTATTCTGACATGAATACGGAAACATTCTCCAAGAATGGAAACTTTTAGACTTAGAAATTTGAGGAGAATAAGAACATATACATGAAGGATGAAAACAATGATGTTGGATAGGGTAGGTTGGTCCCTTTATATAGGTGATATATAGTGACTATTTGGATTTCGCAGCTCAAATTAGATCCAAAATATCCAACAGTTGAAAAAAATTTCAACACGTGAGGTTTTTTTAAAAAATAAAGGAAAACTTTATTGTAATTTATGATGACAGCGATTAAATTTTTTTTAAATACCAATAATTACAAACGAATAAAGTGAGTGGAAATTTTAATTCATACATTTTGGAGCCTTTGTAATGATCTATTAGTTTTAAAATATTATTCTTCATGTTTTTAAAAAATGTAATAGAAAATCATGAGTATGAATTTTTTAAGAACGTGAAACATGAGTATATAAATTTAAATGACAGTAATCATGAGTACAATGATTCTTAAGTATGAAAACTTCAGGTAGAAGAATTATGGGTATGACAATTATAAGTATGGGAATAGTTTGAATAAAGAAATTTTGAATAAGAATATTTTTAAAAATTAACTTTTTCAAAAAGAATATTTTTGAATATAAAAAATTTGTATATGAAAATTTTGAATATGAAAATTTTTTAATATGAAAAATTTTAAATAAATAAATTTTGAGCACAAAAATTTTTGACTATGAAAATTTTGAAAAAATCATATGTACTCACCCTATGAAAAAGTGTAACATAACATAAAGAGATGGTTTAAAATATAAGTAGATATAAATGATTACATGAAATTATCATTCCTAGACTCTGTTTATTATATACAAATCTATTGGAAGGTAATGGATTTGTAAAAATATCAACATGTTGTTTTTGTGTTCTTATGATTTATAAAATGATATCTCTTTTAAGTGTGTTATCCCTAAGAAAATGATGCATAATATCTATGTGTTTTTCATGAGAGTGATGTGCATGGTTTTACCTAATTTTATGGAACTAGTGTTATCACATAGTGTTTGAGTATTAGTAAAACTCATTCCAAAATCAGTTAGTCTATGTTTCATCTAAAACACATGATCACAACAACTTCCAACTGCCAGATATTTAGCTTCAGTAATGGAAAGTTTTTTTGAGTGTTGTTTCTTACAGGACCAAGAAACTAATGAATCACCTATGAAATTAAAAGTTCCATATGTACTTTTCATATCCATTAATCAACCACTAAAATCATCATCTAAATTTTTTTTAATTCAAAATCATTTCTTTAAGAGTAAAACAGTACCAAATCCATAGTTCCTTATAAATAATGAATCTTTTTTACATATCTAAAATGGGAATCCTTTGGATTTTCATATTGTCTTGTACATAATCATACCAAAATCATTAAGTCTATATAACTAGATATTATGTATATTAGACTTCTGATTATCCCTCTAAACATTTTTTGATTTACTGGTTATCCATCTTCATCAGTTTCAAGAGTATTGGATGTACCAATAAGAGTTCTAAAAATTTTATAATTTTTATATCCATACATTTTAATAATATATTAAATATACATACGTTGGGATATGTAATTACCTTCTTGTTTTGAGAAATTTTAAAAACATGAATGAATGATAACTCACCCATCTTTATCATCTCAAACTCAGATTTCATAAGATTTTCAAAGAAATTTGCTAATGATTATTGAGTTAATATAAATGTAATGATATAAATATAATTTTGAAGGATCAGAACATTTTTTTATTATTTATTTATAAGAAATATAAGAAAATAAGTTCCCTTAAATAAATTATTTTGTAACACAAATCCTATTAATCTATCTTACCAAGATCTAGGGTCTTTTTTAAGTCTATATAATGATTTGGTAAGTCTGAAATCACATTCTGGATTATTTTTATCCTCAAAATTTGGTGTTTATTCAAGAAAAACATCATATTGAACATATCTATTAATAAAATCACACTTCACATCAATTTGAAATATTTTTATATTAAGGAATTCTAGAAAGGATAATTATAATTGAATAGACTCTTGACTAGATATGAGAGCATAGGTTTAATCATAATCTAATCCCTCTTATTTATTATAACCTTTAGAAACTAGTATTTCTTTAATTCTACGGATTATTATCTTTTCATCAAATTTTTCTCAAGACCCATTTTACCCCAATTAAAGTGTTTTCATCAGGTCTTTCAACCTTGGTCGAGACTTTATTCATTTTGAGTTCATTTATTTTATCTTGCATTGATTTAATCCAATACTCATCACCTAATTCCTCATCAAGCCTTTTATGATCAATTTTAGAATGAAAGTAAATATTTCCTACTTCATTTCTCCAAGAACATCTAGTCCTTATAGGTTGATTTACATGACCAATAATAATATTAGTTGGATATTTCTGATGAAACAACTGACCTGGGGTTTTGAAAACGAGTTCATCAACATAAGATAGAATGTCTTCCGTAGTGGATACATTAGAAAAATTTTCTCTAATATTTTCCCTATTAAAATAATATTATATCAAATTTTGAAAATATTTTTTTGAAAACAAATCAGAATTTATAGGTTTGGATTTGTTAAAAAAAAAGGATCGGTTTCATATAATTTAAAATTTTATGTTCCATCAACAATACAAAACTTTTTATTAGAAACTATATATGACTTAGAATTACAAGAATATCCTAAGAATATACCTTCATTATAATTGGGTGAGAATTTATGTAAATTATCTTTTCTATTAAAAATTAATACATTACATACAAATACATTGAAGTATTATACTTTTAGTTTTTGGCCTATCCATAACTCATAAGGTGTTTTATTAAGGAATTGTCTAATTAAAACTCAATTTATAGAATGAAAAGTAGTACTCACAGCTTTAACCCAAAAATGTTTTGCAATAGAAAATTAAATAAACATGTTTCAAATTATCACTTTCGGAATACGATTTCTTCTTTCAACAATAAAATTTTAATGAGGAGTTCTAGGAGCTGGAAATTTATGTGTTATCCCATTCTAACTACAAGAAATTTTCAAAATCATAATTTAAAAATTAAAAACCCTAATCACTATGAATAGTTATCAGTGGAATGTTTTTTAATTGTTATATTTGGCTAAAATGGTTTTTAAATAACAATAGGCTTCATATTTAATTTCTATAAAATAGACCCATGTATATCTAGTGTAATAACCGACTAAAAAAACATAATGCATGCCTCCAATACTTCCAGTTTATGTAGGAACAAAATGGTCCATGTGCACTATATTTAAATAATTAGAAGTTGAAACGTCACTACTTTATTTAAAGTTTCACTTATGTTGCTTTCCATATTAACAAGGGTTAAATACTTTTGTTGAATCAAATATAAGTGCCAGTAGATCATTAATATATTGTCTTATAGACAATATATATAGGATTATAAGGTTATAGTGTCCTAACCTTCTATTCCATAACCATGATTGATCTTCAATAACACTAAGTCAAGTTAAATCCTGGATCTTATGGTATTCTAAGTTAATTGTGTAAATATTTACATGTCGGTGCATAGATTGAATGAATTCATCCTTCGAATAGTTTACTACACATTTATCATTCTTAAAATTCACATAGTATCCTTCATCACCTAATTTACATATACTTATAAGGTTTTTATTAATACATTTTACATATAAAACATTTGAAATAAAATATTTTCTGAGAAGAATAATATTACTTATACCAACAATATTTCCATGACCATTATCTCTAAAGGTAAATATTCCACCTTTTATTTCAATAATCTTTTCAAATAAGTTTTTGTTACCAGTCATATGTTGGGAACATCCAATATCCATGTACCATATATTCTTGTTATTAGTACTTCTATTGTTTTCCTAAAAATAAAACAATTAGGGTTTTTGGAATCCAACCATTCTGTGATCCAGAAATGATAGAAAAAATTTTTGTGAACTCACATTTTTTTTTGAAAAATTGTATTTTTGGATTTCAAAAAATTTAATTTTATTTCAAAAAAAATATTCCAATGACCTCCACATTGTAATTTTGTTCAAAAGGGGGTATTTTTAGAAACAAAATAATTGTTACTAAAAAATGGAATTGAATGAGTATATCCCATTCCTGAACATTTACCTTGTGGAATAAGTTGTTTATAAATTTTTTCAAAACCTTCTTTACCAATTGTTATGTTTATCAAAAGTTTCATTAAATAAAATATTTCATACATTTTCCATATAAAAAAATTCATATCCACATTAGTATTATATTTAGAAGTTTTTTTAATTCTAAAACATTTTTCTCTAAAATTACATTTTCAAGAACATTATAAATCTTATCCTTTTCAAAATTAGCATCCTTGAGTTTTAAAAAAATAGAATCAACTTGAGAAAAAAAATTATCAAGATCTTTAGAAAGATCCAATACCAATTTTTTCAAAACATTTATTCTAGAAATTTCCTTTTCCAATTTCATTCTAACACTTCAATTCTCATTTTCAAGAAATTTAAAAAATCTAGATACTTCTTCATATAAATGTAATGAATTATATTCTACTAAGGAATTTTCTTCTTCAGAATAAATATAACATTCCTTATCTAGATAATTTTCAAATAAAGGAATATTAGTCAATGATTAATAAGTGTGTACCTTTTCAATGAAACATTGATTTTCAATTGGTATTCTGGAAAGAAACCCAATATTACTTTGTCCGACCATTTTATTATCTTAGGATTCGTCTGATGAATCTCCACCACTGGCACTATTGGAGTAATTTTTCTTTAAGAAATTCATTCCTTTTGACATATTGTATTTTTTTATTCCTTTCAGAATTAATTTCCATTCTATCTTCCCATATTAGATTTGGTCAATCAAGTCTAATGTGTCCATCTTTCAAACATTAATAACAAGTAAATTCAAGATCATTCTTGTTTTTCTTGTCCTTTTTAATTTTCAAATATATATATATGTAAAATCCTTTATTCCAACAATATTTACTCTTTGAGAATGATTGGTTAACCCATTTTTTGAATGTTCTGATTCACTTAAGTCTGATTGGACTACATCATTATTTATATTTATAGAATTAACAATTTTCTCTCGAGTCTTGGATTTATTTTGATATTAAGTAGAAGTAAAATAATCTCCTCTATTATTTTTCTTTTTATTTTTTGTATCTATTTTTAATCTATTATCATATTGTAAAAGAGTTCTAAATAACTCATCAAGAGTAACATTTGTAACTCATTTTGACTCATCACCAATAGTTCTTTTTTCATTCTCATTCATTTGGCATGATATCTATGATCTTTTCAACTAGGCTCTCATCATCTATTCCTTTCACTCCCATGGATTTTAAACATTTCCAAATTATTATAAATATTTTTTATAACTTACTGAAAGGTTCTCCATATGGTAATTCAAATTCCAGATAGTCTACTATTGGCATAGCTCTTCTAGTCTCAACCAATTTAGAAGTACCAAAATGAGTTATATCTATATTTTTTCAAATTATTTTTGATTCTTCAAAAGATGAAATCTGGAAATATATATTTCTATTCATGGAAAAAAGTAATGTTTTTAATACCTTATAATTCATTTTATTCTCTTTATTTTATTGATTAGTAAAAAATCAGACATCCTTATCAGGAATTTTATAGTCACCAGTCAGCATAACAAATTTTTCATCTCTAATGTTGATCACAAAGGTCTTAATTATATCTCTCTTATATTCATAATCATTAGCATAAACAATTGGAGGTCATGTAGGTTTTATATTTTCAATTGAACTGAAATTAAGTACTTCCATATTTAAAACCAAAATAAATATTTTCCCATAGTACAGGTTAGTGTAACAAATATTTATAAACAAAATGTTTATAAAAGAAATATAACTAACTTGAAAAATTAATGATAGAAAATATATGAGCAGTGGAAACCTGCTCTGACAAAAATTATTGGATCATAATGTTCATGAAGATCACACAATACTAGAGGGGTGTGAATTGTATGTTTAGAATCATTCATATCTATACTGAAATGAGACTTATTTTAAAAGAATTAAAATAATCGTATTCACAAAAAATCATTTTTATTTAAACACTAATCAGACTAGTACATGGGTTCAATGGAAAAAAGTATCATAATTAGTCAGTTATGATTCATATTCCATATCTTTTATTTGAAATTAGTTGTATTAACAATAAGGAAATTATTTAATCAGTGTAGGCATGCAAATAATCGTAATCATAGTGGTTACAAAAATATGAGTTAAACAAAACAAAAATTATATCATAAAGAGTACAAAATATTATTGGGTAAATGAATTTATTATAATCACTAGAATCATAATTTAAAATATCATACTCTCTAAATACATAATAGAAAGATGAATATATAAAATGATATAATTTATATTAAAAAATGTGTAAATGTAAACAATTAATAGAATACCATTCTTTTATCCCAATGAGAAGGGTATCCAATAACCATAGATAATGGTACCTTTAATTATACTGTCAACAACGTATGTCTTACCCACACTAAGGTAATCCCCCGATATGACGATTGAATTTTATCTTTCTATCCCAAAAATCCCTGAATCAAGAAGGTGATGGGAGCCTCTATCTTCCTAGACATAGAATCCCTTAATCTGTAAAAGATTTGCACAATTTTATTCTTATCCATGGAATACCTTGATCATAATAACTAAATATCATTGTCACACTAAGAAAATCAAAACTATTGAAAGTCACAAGTATGTTGAATGGATAGTTCACAATATGTACTCATTATATTTTTTACTAAAAAAGAAGAAATTTGACAGAGCTCTCGCACAACATCTTGAATTTATCAAAAAGTTGTGATCTCATTCAAATGACCGAGTATTTATAGGCCATTTTCCCAATGGTTATCTTCATTTCCAATGTTATGATTTTCTCCTGAATATTTAGAGGTATTTGGACACCTGGAACTCCAATGGTTATCTTATAACTGAAAAAATGAGATTGTTTTATAAATCATATAGAAAAAGAGTTGACAAAATAATTTTTATTTAAATGGATTTCAATTCATTTAGATATAGTTCTCTGGTTATAACAAAATGATTTTAAATGGATCTAATGATTCCAATTATAAGAGTTAGTATTATTATTATCATTATAAAAATAATGTTTGAATGAAAAAATAATATTGTGTATGATAACAATCAAATCCTATGTGTATGATAAAAATCATATCCAGGATCATTACGATAATTATGGAATGTCTTATTTCTATGAAACTTATGATTATAGATAATATCATATGTATATGAAAAATTTTAATGATAAAAAGTAAAAAAAATCCTTTAATCAAGTATGATAAACCAAAATATGTATTTTTTTAAAGAGAGTATGTGATTTCCAAAACAGAAAGGATGGAAAAGTGAAAAGAATATTTTTTATTCAATAATTATAAAAACTAATGCAGTTCTTTAATAAGTAAATAACCTTTTTAAAACTATTGTAAATGAGGTTAAAGTGTGTTCAAACAAATGGAATAATGAGGTGAGAAATTTTTTTTATATTTCTTTTCATTGAGGCACATTTTTGTGTTATGCACCAATTTCATTCATATGGTATATATAATACACCATTTTCAAAAAAATTCATGATTCATTAATAGTTCATATAATTTTGATTTTAAATTTGAATTATTCAATCAAAGGGGAGTTATCTTAAATGTTACCAAGTGGTAAAGAATTTCATGACTCAATTGTTTTTCATTGGGTTATATTATTTCTCCATCATCGTTGATATTCAATGATTAAGCATGTAATTACATCTAACTACAAATTATTTTATTTATTCTTTTTTGTGAGGAATTAATGTTTATACATGTAATAGATTAATTAATTAATTCTCACTTCATCATTATGAAAATTTTAATGGTTTATTTTACAATCTAATTCTAAAATAAATTTATTATTATTTAATTTCAATTGAAGGAAATTGTTTAAACATTTTTTAATAATAACATTTTATTTTATTATCTCTATTTATTCATAATATTTTCTTGTAATTGTACCATATTTCTACTCTTTGTTATATAAAATGACTGATAAATTGTTTTTTCTAATATGAATTTATTTTATCTTTGGTTAGGAAATCAATTTATTTTAAAACTATATATTCTTAAAATGTTTTCAAAAACAAAATTAACCATTTTCCATATATTTATTAAATAAATTTTTAAAAATTGTTTCGTTTAAAAATAATTTGAAAAGAATCACTGTTTTAACATGTTTGGAATGATCATAACATCTATCCATCATAACCAATTGGATGTTTTGAAACATATTTTATATACTTCAATGGTTATTTTCAATGAAATTTATTTTCCAAATGTTTTGAGAAATTTTAATTTTAAAAGGATAATTTGAAAATGAAAAGGTTATTTTTCTCAATAATGATTTAAATATCATTTTTTGGTATTTGTAATCATCAATAACAACAAACCATTATTATTAATCCAATGGTTATATATGTTTTTCAAACAATCCTTATTCATCCTTTGAATATTTTATGATAATTCTTTAAAATGGAAGTTTTTAAAGTCACTTTTCTATGATTCATTTTTGTTTTCATTAACACTCCCTTGAAATATTCAATTTACAATGATTATTGGACATTAAATTTCATCAAAATATCATTATTATTTATCATTATTAGGATTATTTATTACACTATATCTCATTTCTATATATGGTGTTGTATATTGATTGTTATTGTCTTATCTATGGAAATATTGACAAAAATATATATTCCATACTCAATACATATATTTGATGAAAATGAACATATTTCATTTATTAAATCAATTATTCTATATATGAGGAATTATTTGGACATGAAAACACATGTGTTTCAGTATTATAGATATCACTTCAATGCATCGGTAGTCTCATGAGGAGAATATTTAAGCTATCATGAAATTAGTTGGGAAAACAAAATAGGTTTTTTCCCAGTATTTTTAAATGATCTTGTGAAATGTCTTGATGATAGTGGTATCAAGTGACTAATATATGATCTCCAATAGTTGATCATTTCCTTCAATAAGAATTAATTAGTTATTATTTAGGATATTTCCATAATGATATAATCTCTAGATTTAGTTCCTTATTATTTGAATGATTAAATGGGTGGTGTTTTTATTTATTTTCCTTTATATATTGAATATTCCTAATCCCGTTATTTAAATATCATGTGTGATCATTTATATAACTTTCCAAATTTATTATGCCTTATCTAATTATTTAATTATTGTGCATGTTTAGTTATTTACATTTCCATATTAATTATTCATTATTGAGTTATTTAAATGGAATTTGTGTGTTGTTACTGACATCTTTTTATTGGTTATTCCTTATCCAGCAATTAAAATGGAATGTGTGTTCAGTTATTTACCATTCCATGTTTATTATGATTATTTATTCATGAATTATTCCACTATACTAAACACCAACTGAGTATTTTAGATCACTATTATTTTTCCTCCTTCCCCAATAATCTATGAATTTTATTATGAATGATATAAAATAATTATATATATTTAATAATGATAATTTCAAAAAAATGTTGTAATTTTTGTATTCAAATGTAATACGAAAATCATGTATGTATCTTGATTAAAAAAACTATATTATTCCATCCTTTGGGATGTAATTAATTATATATAATTCTAATGTAATAAACCAGGTACTAGATCTAAGATATTGGGGTTGGGATTTCTATATTCGGTTTGATAGGATGTTTAGTAGAAAACTATATAACATGATTATGTATAAAATGGATTGGGGAACATAAAAATATGATAGACTTTGAGGAAAACTGTATAAGTACATCCTAAATTGTTAGAGAGCACTATATTATGTTGTATTTACTAAAAATAAATCAATTTCTTGATACTACAAGTAGATGTGGTTCTATAATAGATAAACATGGGGTAATAACACTTAAAAAGGAACATTGGGCTAGATTCAGTCATCACCTAGTTCACAAAAACATTCCTTATTATGCACATAGTTTGACAATCTTTGGGGATATACAAAGGATAATTCACATTTTCATTAAATTCTATTATATAGGATTTGAATAGATTATTAAAATAAATGGCCTAGGTTAAACAAAAATTGTCTTAGATTTAAAATATTTTTTCTCAAGATAATTTTAAAATGTTTTATAGGTGAAAAGGTAGGGCATAATGAAATTAATTATGATGTAAAATTTAAGAGTGTTATGGAAGGAAATAAATATTCACATAGGGGTATATTTATAGTTCTTTGTCTTAAATTTGGAGAACCTAGAAATTTTTAAATGAATACCATTTTTAAATGGTTAACCCCATAAACAAGTAAGAACCTATATTGAAATAAAATGGATGAAGTATTAATATTATTGTAAATCAAATAAATATTAGAATTATTTTTACCAATGGTATATAGGTTATGAGAATCTTGAAACATATAAAGAATGTGTAATATTTTAAAAGAATATAATTCTTCATTAACATAGTAGTTATGGATATTTTCATGGGTTATGGGTTTAAGGTTGATCATAAGTTAATAGTCTTAAGAAACGATTTTGAAATTTTTTATGGTTGGAATATAACATGATTGAGTATATTTTTGGAATGAATTTATGGGTAAACAAATCAATGTGTTATTATGTGTTTTAGTGAAAATTGTATTGAAGGAATAATGCATTTAAATTTTATAGACAGAAGTTTTGAGGTATTGATAACTATTAAATTTTAATATAATCATTAATGAAATAGAAATAATAATCAAATATGATTGTGAGGCATTATTAAAAATCGTTTTTATTGAAAGCCATAGAAAATTTTTAATTTGATTATTATTTTTATTTCAATGATTTTATCATATTTTTTTGGGAACTATATAGGAATTATATTAATATAGTTTGGAAGAAGGAAAAATCCCAAACTGGAAGACAACAAGTCACATCCAGCAAGATTGTGGGGTTGTAACCCATGACTGAAGGATGATAATGGTTTTTCATATACCACTTTCCTCTGTGATTTCTTATTTAACATTTCATTGTTTTTAGTTAAACTATTTGAAAACAAAATATTAAAAATGACCCATGTTACTTGTTTTAACTATTAGATATTAATTTATTATATTGGAAAACTTGTGCTAACCATATTAGTTTTTTTATATAGTTAGAGACAAATAGAATGATTTTTCATTCTTTTGTGAATTTTATGATATGTTAAAAGTGAATTTTAGTGTTTCATTCCTAAAAAATATTTTATGGATATTAAATTCTTAGAGTAAGAGATGAATTGGAAACTGATTAAAGCCCATCCAAATGACTAAATTATTCTTTTGAAATATAAATATATCAAATAACTATATTTATATATATAATTAGATAGTAAAAAATCATCAAATTTTTGAGAAGGTTCTGGAAACAAAACCTTTATCCCATTATATGTATATCCTATAAAAAGTATAGGATTTTAAAAAATAAAAGATTTATGGTTTTGAGGATCTTAAATTTTCATAGATCATTCACTTTCTTGTGATCAATTACCTTTATCACCCTATAATTATAAAAAACCCTTCTTTTTATTACACATTAATACATTGTTTAATTAAAAAAATTATTGTTAATATAACCTGAAAGATTGATATGTCTAGTTTCTTTGGAAATTATGTGCAGTTCATTACAACATTAACATGAATTACAAAATATTTATTAAAAACATATTTAACATGCTTTAGCATAAAACAACATTGGATAACCTGGGGAAAAAACATAAGAAAGGGTTGATCCATATAGGCGAGTAAGGGAATTAACATGGAGTAATGTGAAGATGGTAATACATGTTAGGAAATTCCTATCAACAAGGAATAAAGTGACATGGATAATAAGGTTTGATACAACATGATATTCATAACATGGGAAATGAGGAAACAATATAAAACATTGTATCATTTGTCTAGGATAAACCACCAAGACATCATGATCGACAAAGTACCATAAAGGAATTAGGTAAACTCCTATCCCAACATGACTTTTCATGATACTAAACATTACCCAATTCATTGGAGTGATATATAATTTAGGGCGCACCCGTCACTTTTATTTCATTCTCAGACTTAAGTCTGCCAAGATCATGAAACATGGATTCATTTATTATTATAATTTATTCCACGATCAATGAGAATGGAATAAATACATATAATATCCAATAAATATTTATGAATGTATAAATGTGAACACCCTTGATAGGAAATGGGTACAATATTCACTACACAATTTGGTTTTCATGAACAATTAAGGTGAAAAACATGGCAGTATAAAGACATCACTAAAAGTTCATAGAATGGGTTGATGAGAGTGAAATGGGACTCTAATAATTTAGGCATGAAGTGGATAGTAATAGGGACATGTAAGGACATGTCCACACATTTAGAATTAGAAAAATAAGGCCTAAGATAATAAATATTCTTTATGAAAAATGGAAATGATAGGATGCTTATGAAATTTCAACTTTGTAACAGGTGTACATTCTAGGGATTAATGAGATAGAATGGGGTATCTAATAATTTATACATAATAAGGGATATATGGGGGTGTTAAAAAAGTATACCATATCTTTAGTTATTGAAAATAAAAGGTAATAACAAGATAAAGAATCATTGATAAAAATGAGAAAAGAAAGAACTGTTATGAAATTTTAGAATGGTAACATGTTTTCTTCGGTGGGATTAATGGGAGATAAAGGGTTATCTCCTCATTTATAAATAATAACGGATGTATAGTTGGGGTGATAAAATGTACCCCATCATTATAAAATTATAAATAAAAGTGCATAACATAGAAGAGATTCTTGAATAAAAGTGAGAAAGAGAGGATCCCTTTTATTATGAGTATGAAACTGAAATCTTGAAAGGGGGTTCCTAAGAGCTTGGGGGAATCATGGGAGGATTATAGAGATAGGAAGGTAGAGTATAATCATGCTCCATGGATATTTAGTGAAGAGAAGTGGGATCATGGATTAGTTTATATAGGAAAAGAGATGTATTTTATTAATATTTAGGTTTTGGACTCTACAAAATAATATTTTTCATCCCAAAAAATAGCCCATGGTTTTTTCCAAAGTGGAGAGATTTTGATTATTTTTTATGAAAATGGACAAACATATTAAAATATTATACTTTATCAAGTGGAGGTGAGTCACACTTTCAATGAAATTAATATAAAATCATAAACAATATTATATGTTTTGGAGGATTCAATAAATTAATAAAGTAAACTTAAAATCACATTATTTTAAGGGTAAAAAATATATTTGGTCGAGGATAAACATTATAGAATTTATTATGACATTTGTTGGTCATTATGATGTCATAAAAACATATTTTTATATGGTGTTTAATTTTGATCCAAAAATTAAACTACCTTGGAAAATTTTAAAAAAATTACTACTGGATAATTTCAAAATTTTGATTCCACAAATAATATTCATTTTATCTAAATAATTTTATAAATATTTTCATTTTAAATTTTTAAAAAAGATTCGATATTTAATAAAAAATTATTGATTATTCTGACAATATCATTTTTTGAACCCTTATAAAAAGTTTATTTCACTTCAAAATAATTTTATGACCATTTATATTTAATAAAACTTATTTAATAATAAAATTTCATTAAAATACTATTTATTTCAAAAATACATTAATTCATAAAACATAATTTAATTGAATTTTAATATTACCCAAAAATACAATTTGTGTTTAATTGAATCAAAATCAATTATAAAGTAACAATAATCAAGAAAATAAATTCAATATTCATTAAAATATACATATTATTATTATTAAGGTATTTAAACATATCTCTTCATGAAACTAATGTTCGCCCTAAGAGTAACATGTGTGATGGTGAGAATTTCATGGGGACATTCAGCAAACATGGTTTGGTTCATGATCTCGATGATCTTGAAATTATCCCTTAAACAGTGTCTATCAAGCTTATGTCTTTAGATATCACATTTTTTTCAAGGGAAAAGCCCATTGTTTCTATCTCCCTCGAAATCTCTGATCAATGGGCTTCATAGGGCACAGTCCTAATGGAGGATTCCATCACATCATTTTTCATGGTCAAATGGATTTGTTAAAGTCATATATATATATAATCATCATCTAATCATTGTTTAACAGATGTATTAATAACATTAATATTCTTAATAGTATTTTAAATCTAAATATATAACTATATAAGTGAATGTGTATTTGATAACCATATTAAATAATAATACATTTAATTAAATCGTGAAGGGGAACTTCATTTTTAACAGTTTGGGACATTACAATCGTCCCCTATTGAGAAATTTTTCCATCAAATATTTTCAATTTATTCCCCCCCCCCCAAATAGATTTGGGTAATTCTATCTCAACACTTCGTCCAGTTCCCATGATACTTCTTCAAAGTTGTGGTTATTCCATAGGATATTAACAAGGTGCATTGTCTTATTTCATAGAACATTGTATCTACAATCTAAGATATTCACTGAATTCTCCTAAGAGGAAATATCATTTTCCAATGGTTCCACTATTGTATTGATTACATGTGAGGGGTTAGCTATGTACTTTCTTAATAGTGATACCTGGAATACATCATGAACTGGTGATAGGGTAGGTGGGAGTGTAATTTGATTGGCCATTGCTCCAAAGTGATCAAGGATATTAAAAGGGCCAATGTATCTTGGAATAAGATTTTCATTCACCCAAAATCTTGCCACTTTCTTCCATAGAGACATATGGAGGAATAAAATGTCTCTAAAATCAAACTGTATGTCTCATTGACAATTGTCTTTATAGCTCTTTTACTAACTCTGAGCAGTCTTGATGTGTTTCGGAATTGTCTTAACCATTTCAATAATTTTCTCAACCATTTCTGGACCGAGTAGATTTTTCCCCAACATCATCCCATCATGTAGGTGTCCTATACCTCTTTCCAAAAATTTCTTCATAGGGAGCACATTGGAGGCCCGATTGGAAACTGTTTTTGTATGATAACTCGACCAGATTAAGATGTTACTCTCATCCTCCTTTGATTTTCATTGATAATGATCTCAACTTGTCCTCAAGTGTTTAGCTATTCCACTCAGATTGGACATATTTTTTATGGTGATAGTCCATGATGAAGTTTAACTCGGTATTTAAATCTTGTGGGAGTTTATTATAGAACATATAGGTGAATCTTGGTTCTCGATTGAATATAATATATATTGGTCTCTTGCAACTTGAACACTTCCATGATGTATATCTGTTCATGTAAATCCAGTGAAAGTTTATCTTGTATCATAATAAAGTCTGCAAAATTTTTAAAATGATCCATTACAAACCATATAAAATTATTCACTCTTGATGTATTTAGAAGATTAGTGACAATGTAAATGGTGATGTTTTCTCATTTCCATGTAGGTATGGGTAATAATTTCATCATCCCTTTAGATGTGAACCTTTATTATCTCACTTAGTGTCATACAAGACATCTTGATGTATATTATGTGATCTCCTTATTTATATCATCCCACAAATAGTTCTCTAGGAGATCTTGATACATATTTTTTCTTCCTGGTTGGATGGAGAAGGTTTATCTATATGCATCATCCAACAACTACTTTTTTATCTCGGGATTTGATGGTACGGATAGTCTTGACCCAAATCTCACAACACCTTCATCATTAACATTTGACTATAAGGATTTCCATTTCCTTATAGCTTTCACTTTCATTAGAATTCCCATATCAATTCAGTGATCATCCTCTAACCTCTCTAGAAGAGACTATTGAGAAATTGTTTCTGAAAGTATTTATGATATTCCTCCCTTTATTATTTCCATGCCCATCCATTACAAATCTAAAATGACCAGATCTGTATCGATTCATATAAGTGACAGAATTTTAGGATCCTTTCTGCTTAGAGTGTCTACCATTTTATTCACCTTCCTAGTATGGTAGTTGATAGAGTAGTCATAGTCTTTGATCAGCTCTATCCATATTCATTAGTACATATTCATCTATTTTTTGTGAATATATATGTGGGGTTTTTGTGATTTGTATATATTTCACACATCTCCCAAAATAGATAATTCCACCAAATTTATAAAGAGTAAAGAAATCTGTCCAACTCCAGATCATGTTTTGGGTAGTTCAATTCATGAATATTAAACTACACTGAAGAAAAGGTATGGACTTTGTAAATTTTCATCAATAGACACTCTAATCCCTTCTTTAATGCATCATTGAATACCACAAAAATCTCTCTACATTTGGATAGTGCGAGTACAGATGCAGTTAAAATCCTCCTTTTCAACTCCTTGATGTTTTCTTCACATTCATCATTCCAAGAAATCATGACTCCTATCCATGTTAGTTTGGTGAGACAGTTTCACAATCATGAGAAATTTCTCAAGAGTTAGTGATAATATCTAGATAACGTAAGGAAACTATGGATATTTTTGGTAAATATTGTCATCATCCATCCTAAAATTTCTATTATCTTAAAAGGGTCTATAGATATCCGATTTCTTATGATAATATTCCAAATGGAAGATATTTCCTTCAACTATAACTCATATTTTTTTACTTGCCACAAAGATTTTCCTTTCCCATGGTCTTTTGAAAAATATTCAATTTCTTTGCATACTCCTCTTCAAATTTTAATTATATTAGAACTTCATCTATTAAGACAACCACAAATTTGTTGATTAAATGTATAGAGACTTTATTAATCAAGTCCAGGAATACTTCTGGATAATTAGTGAGGCCAAAAGGAATTACTATGAATTCAAATTGCATGTACCTTGTACAAAAATAAATCTGGGGGATATCCTCCTTCTTCACCCTAACTTGGTAATATCTCAACCAAAAATACAGTATAGAAATTTATTTTTCTCCACATATCTGATTAAATAAGTTTTTAAATTGTGGAAGGGGATATGTGTTCTTTATTGTGATCTTGTTGAGATCATGAAAATCAATGTAAAGGCTCATCTACCTATCCTTCTTCTTAATGAAGAGGATTGGTACACCCAATGGGGAATCACTTGGATGTATGAAACCTTTATTCGAATTATCCTATAGTTTTTTCATCAGATCATCATGTTCCAAAACATCCATTCTATATAGTGTCTTGTATAATTTAAATTCCCTAGGTATATGCACAATCAAAAATTCAACATCTCAGCTAGGAGGAAGACTTGACAATTCCTCAGGAAACACATTAGCGTATTCCCTCAAAATGGGCATGTCTTCAAGTATTATTCATTTCATAAACTCAATAATTTAAGGTAGATACACTTTTTCATAGGGAAATAATATCAATGCTTGATATTATAGTGCTAAAGAGGATTCATCAGTCTTCTTACATTTGTAAAGAATTTGAGTATGATTCAGAATAAAGAGAGTTATCTACATATAACGGAACTTTGTGTTGGATATATATAGGGAAAGATAATCAATGCCTATAATAGAATCAAATTTCACCAAAGGTAGTATGAAAAGGTTTTCTGGGAAATTAATCCCACAAACGTTTATATGGGAGGATTTATTTAATGAGGATGCAATAATTTCCCCTTTTTCTAGTTTTACTAACATCTCTCCTTCCAAGATTTTCTGTGGCATTAGAATAGTTCTACAATACTTCCGTGATATGAAGGAATGAGTAGAAATTTAATAAAAAATTACATCCTTTGTTCTTGAATGAATAACAAGAATACCTATCACCACTTCTTTTTGGGGATTCACTTTGGTGGTAGTGGTGAAAAAAATCTCTCCCTTGCAATCTTGTAGGATGTTGTTTGTCTCCAACAACCCTTGTCTTAGTGCATTGGTTTTTAAAATTACTTTCCTGTATATAGTTATAGCATTAAGAAATATTCTAAGGGTTAATTGGAGAATTACTTTCCTCCATCACTGTAGTAGTTTTCTTGTATCTGTAATCACTGGATATGTTCCCCTCAAACCCTCTACTAAATCATTTCCTCGTCACCTTTAAGAAATTTACAAGGGATTCTTTTCGCACAATTTTTAGGTTGAATGTTGAAATTTCTTGTCACCATTATATCTCTATATTAGACCACTAGAATTAATCTCCACATTCCACTTCATATCTCTATGATACCCCTGAGATACCCCGATCTATATTTCATCTTTGAGGGAACAGTAGACAATTTTCTTATAGAAATCAAAGTCATGGATTTCCAGGGCCTTTTGTAGGTTAGTTTTTATCCTATCAAAGAAGAGTTTAACCTTTCATTCGGGTGTAACGACAATTCCAAAGGCATACCATGAAAGCCTTGTGATGTTTTCTTCATACTCCTTGATAGATTCACTGTCTTTCTACTTTATAGAAACAAAATCCCTTTCTATTTTATGTCGAAGAGTATGTGAGAAATATTTATCAAAAAAAATTCTCGAAATCCATCCACACTATTTCCGTGATCTCTTCCTTAGGTATCATATTTTTTATAAATTACCACCATTTATTAGTTTCACCTTCCATTTGATAAATATATGAAAGAACCTTCTCTTTTACAGTGCATCGAATGTTGTAGAAGATCTTATCGATTGAGTTGATCCATTTTTTTGGGATTAATGGATTAGACGATCCATTGACTGTTGAAGGACTTTTTCACATGAATCTATCAATTATTTCTTGTTCTATTTTGGAGGTATTTGTATGGTCCTCTTGATCTAGGTTTCTATTCAAAACCTGAGTCAATTGATTTAGGATCATCATGAATTTTGTAATTCATTCTCTAATTGGGTTGGGAATCTCATTAGGGTAATCATCACATTTCTCTTCAGATTGATTAGTTACCTAATTTGTCCAATTTAATTCCATTAGATAGAGTAAAAAATTAATTATGAGTGTACTTAACTTTTAAACACAATAATTGTAATTTAAATACCTTAAATGGATAACATATAACTTAAATGTATTTCCTTAACTTATGGATTTCTAGGTTTTGTTCATTGTTTCCCATGATTTATTTCATAACATATACTCTTATGTGAATTTTATTCATCCCATGATAATTTTTTGTAATGATCATATGATTTACCAAAGCATATACCCGGGAGTGTCAAACCATGTGTGGAGTAAGGAATGTTGTTCTTTACCAGGTTAACCTGAGTCCATCTCGTAACACCTTTTCAGAGTTGTTACACCTCGGTACATCTGGTCCAGAATCATTTCTACTTGTAGAATCTAGAAATGGATATATTTTCTTGATAAAAATCATAATCTATACTCACCAAACATTTATCAAGGTATTATTATCCTTAGTGTTATCTTTAATGATTTTCTAGAGTTTTCTAGTCCAAATCCCAAAAGAAAAAATCTTTTCCTCAAATACCAACTATAACAACCCTTCTTTTTATTAAACATTAATACATGATTAAATTACATAAAATTAAACTTAATACAGCCCAAATGATCAATAAGTCGTGTGTCTTTGTATTTTAGTAACATTACATTATAAATTTTAACATGAATTACAACATCTTCATTCAAAAAATCTTTAACATGCTTGAGATTAAAACTGCATTGGATAACCTGGGGAAAATACATAAGAATGGGGTGACCCGTAAATCCCAGTAACAAAATATTCATGGTGTAACATAAATATTAAAATAATTTATAGACAACACATATCAATTAGGTATAAATTAACATGAATAATAAGGTGTGATATAGCATGATAATAATAATATGGGAAATGAGAAAAAATATAAAACATTGCAACATAGGTCAAGGCTTAACCATTAAGACTTCATGGTGGAAAAATTACCGTAAAGGAATTATGTAAAATAAGGTCCCAACATGACGTATCATGATACTAAAAATTAACCAATGCATTGGAGTGCTATATATCTCTAAGCGCACCCATAAAATTCATTTTATTCTCATGCTTAAGGGTGTCACATAAATGATAAAACATGGATTCATTCATCATAATTACTTATTCCATGATCATGGGGTCTGGAATAAATATTTTTATGTATCCCATAAAATTTTATATGTTTATATAATTTATCACCCTTAATATAAATGGGTACAATATTCACTACACAATTGGTTTGGCATGGAAAATTGCGATGAAAAATTCGGCAACATAGAAACATCACTTAAAAGTTCATAGAATGGGTTAATGAGAGATAAATGGGACTCTCCTAATTTTGAAATTAATTGTACAGTAATAGGGACATTAAAATAAATTTCCAAAAATTTAGAATTAGAAAATTGTGGCCTAAGATTATAAATAAGCTCGAAGAAAAAGGGAAAGGAAATGATGCTTATGAAATTTCAGCATGATAATAGGTGTACATTGGATGAATTAGTGAGAGATAAATGGATATATTATCATTTATATATAATAAGGGTAGTATGAGGTAGGTGATAAATAGTATCCATTAATTATTAATTGAAAATAAATGGGCATAACAAGACAAAGAATATTTGATAAAAATGAAAAAGAAAAGAACCCTTATTAAATATCAGAATGGTAATGGTTGTTCTTGGGAGGGATTAATGAGAGAGAAAGGGGCATATCATCATTTATACATAATAAGTGTATTATTTTGGGTTGATAAAAAAACCCTATAATTATGAAATTAAATATAAAATGGCATAACAGAGAATAGATACATAATTAAAAATAAGAATGAGTGGATCCCTTGCCTTAAGAGTATGACATGAAAAGCCTGATAGGGTATTATTGAGATCTTAGGGGAAACATTTGAGGATTATAAAGAGATGGGGGAGATTGAGTTCATTGTAAAAGTATTTTTATTTAAGATAATTGTGGGCTTTGGTGGTTTTATATAGGAAAAGAGAGGGATTTCATTAATATTTAGGTTTTGGACTCTACAAAATAAAATATTTTAAACCAAAAAACATCCAATGGTTTATTCCCATGGTTTCTTCCAGAGAGGATAGGTTTTCATTATTTTATTTTGAAAATGGCCTAAATTATAAAAATATTATCATTTTGTATATAGAGGTGAGTCGCACTTTTAATGAAATTAATTTGAAATCATAAAATATATTATATTTTTTGGAGGATTAATATATTAATCTTATAAAAATAAAATCACATCATTTTAAGGGGAAAATTGATATGTATTAGGATACCAATAATTGTATTTAAACATCATTTTTGTGTAATTATGATGTCATAAAAGACTCTGTATATTTATACAGTATTTATTTTATATCTGAAAATTCGATTGTCGCGAAAAATTAGAAAAAATTCACCACAGTATATTTTAGACGTTCTAATTCCATAAAAAATATTCATTTTATCAAAATAATTTTATAAACATGACTATATTAAAATTTAAAATAATATTGAACATTTATTGAAAAATAAGGGATATTTTGATAATAAATGTTTTTGAACCCTTAAAAAAGTATATTTCACTTCATAAAAATTATCTGACCATTTATAATTAATAATAATAATTTAATAATAAAATTTTATTAAAATATTATTTATTTTAAAATTCCATTAATTCGTTAAACTATATCCATTAATTGAATTTGAATATTACCCAAAAATAAAATTTGTGTTTAATTGAGTCAATGTCTATTAAAAAGTAATAATAAAAATTAAAATAAATTCATTATTATATAAAATATACATATTCATTATATTAATATATTAATACATGTCCATTTATTACACCAAATTATTCCCTAATAGTAAGGTGTGTGAAAGTGATACTTTCATGTGTTCGTTCGAAAATCATGGTTTGGGTCGTGATCTCAATGAGTATGAACATCTCCCATAAATAGTTTCACTCATTCTTATGTTATTGGATCTTAGAATGGGTTGTTCACTGAAAAATCCCTGTGATATTATCTCCAATGTAAGCTCTGATAAATGGGATTTATAAGGTACAATTATATAATATGAGGCCATCACTTCCTATGCCTAATCCAATTGGATTCGTTAAAGCCATGTATTTATACTAATCAGTTGATCACTGTTTAATGGTAACATTAACAACAATAATATTTTTCATGGTGTTTTAAATCCCAATATATATCTAGAGAAGTGTATTTTTTCTATAACCATATTAAATAATAATAAAATTTATGTAAATATCAAAGGGGAATTTCATTTATAATAGTTCTGATCATTACAATAATTATTTATGAATTTCTTCCTGCCCATTTTTTTAATTTCCCACCTATATTCTCATATTTGTATATCCAGTTACGTGTTATTCGAGATGAACTTCATACTTTCCTTTTTATCTTATTAATAAGATGTTTTATAAACACTATTATGAGGTGGTACTTTAAAAAAAGATATTTCCAAATTTCAAACCATTTATTACCGAGATAATGTTTACCTTGTAGGGGAACAATTTATTTATGGTTGTTGGACTGTAAGACCCCAAAATTCTAAAATAAGAACATTGTATTCGATAGCGTATATGACATGAAAGTATAATATTAGAAAAAAATATAACCCCCATGATACTTTATAACTTATTTATATTTAAATAAATTTAATCTCTTAAGTATTTTTAATTACATGGAATAATGATTCTACCATTCATTACACGTAATATCTATTTTAACTTTCATTAAACGAAACATCATGTTTTAATGCAACGTGAAATATTTTTAAAAAATTATTATTTAATATTATAGTAATACCATTAAATTAGAATGTCATGTTTTAATATAATAAACTAAATAATTTAAATATATAGTTTACAAAAAAATATATTCATTATTTATTTATTTGAAATAAAAAAAGAATCATTAAAAATTACAAAAAAAATCTAAAACATGGAATAGTATCACTTTGCGCACAAAATTTAAATAAAAATTGAAATTTTTTAAAAGTTGTTTTATTAAATGAAATTATTTTTTTAATAATTATATCAAAATTAATTTAGGGTTAATTTTTGGGATATTTATGAAATGTTTCATTTTCTAATGGATAGTGAAAAATAACGAATTTTTACTTAAAACTATATTTTCGTTTAAAATATAAATAATGATAGATTATATTTTAAATTTGTCTTAAATAAAAAAAATTCCATTGTATCTAAATTAGTCTAATTTATCTAATTTTAATCTTTTTTATATTGAATTTTATATAAAAACATTATAACCATTTGAACATTTTGTTTTTAAAAATATTCTTTGCCATTACGTAGTGGAATTAATTTTAATTGAAAATTTTCAACTCATATTAATTAAATTTGAACAAATGGATTAAATATTATTATATTAATAATATATAATTTATAATATGTTCAACTTCATTTTTGACCAAAATCAATGGTGAAAATAGTAAAAATTATATACCATTGTTATGGTAAAAATAGATTTACCTAGGGGTTAAACTAAGAATATGAAGGTCAAAAAAAACTATAAACATTTAAAAAAACACCTTTAATAGAAATATATGGACCTTTTAACTTATATTATTTATAATTAACTATTTTTGGGTACTTCGTAATTATAAAAACATGGGTATGATTGAATTTTTTCAAAAAATTACAAGTTTGCCACTCACCTCGCTTATAAAAGTTTACCCCCTCTATTCTCTTATTTACACATTAAAACCCTTTTTCTTTAGCCATTAACGACCTAAATACCTTATAAATTCCCCCTATCATCCCATAAGACCTATATTGGTAATAATTCAATCCTTGGAAGTATTTGTTTCAATACTGAGGACGAAATCGAATGAGTAGGTATTGTTCTTCAATGAGAATTTTTATTTTATTTGTTTATCCACCTCTATCAATTAATATAATGAAATTATTATATAATATACTTTGTATCTTAAATATACATATATATTTTTAAAATATAGGTACTACTAACTATAATCCCCACTTCCATCAAATTGGTTAAAAAATCATTATACATGTATACGACTGAATACTTCCGTATGAATCGATGTCCTTAATTCTTCAATTACCACCATTCTTAGTGGGTAATGATGATGGATATAAATTATATATAGGATATTTATAAAACATTAATTAATATTTAGTAATTATATGATATATATATATATATAAATATATATATATTACATTCCATTCTATTCCATTGAGGATACGATAACGTCGCTCTTGGGTACAGAACACCACCGCAATGAGAGGCGATGTCATTCATCTTTACCTAACGCTTTAAATGGAAGGTGGTAAGGATTAATTTAATGATTACATGTTATATAAATAACATAATAATTACATTCATAAAATATTTATCATTCTGTAATGTAATATATAATTTTATTTATAAACTTTTCACTCACTTATTGATGATATCATCGTTGATGTACATATGGACTACGACCGTCACAAAGAGATGTGACTCTATTTTCATAATTAAACAAAATGTAGGATATACATATACATATATAAGTAATATATTATTTATATTATTATTATCATCTTTTAAATATAAAATACTACATAATCTCTTTTCATAATGATCCTTGAAAATGGAAATATTACACATAAATATGTACAACATACTGTCTCCATAATCGTAACATAATTAATTTCTAAAAACCATATTTATTGATTGGTATTAAAAGTAAAATAGGGGAAATAATATTATGATTATTTCGTGATTATTATTATATATAACTATAAAATATGTGTGGAACTGAATCATTCATGAAGAATCACGGATGAAAAAACAAGGAAATTAAAACATGAAACCATGAATTTAACAAAAGATTACTAATGAAAAGGTGATAATATATTATTAAAAGTTCATATATGATAATATAATTATAAATATGGTTATATTATATAGTCATATAATTTTTAAAACTATTATAAAATTGGTTAAATCAAGTTCAACCAAAATTAAGCATGAGGTGATAGATTTTGTATAAATTTCATTAATTGAGGAACATTTGTATGTTATCCACAAAATTTCTTTTATATGGTGTATATAATTCCCATTTCACATATAATATCATGATTAAATAATAATTCATGGTATTTTTAGTTTCAAATTGAATTATTTAATAGAATTTTATTTGACTTAAATGTTAAAATTTGGTAAAGAATTTCGTAAGTCAATTTCTTTTCATTGGGTTATATTTATTATTAATCATATTTGATATTGAATGATAATGTGTATAATGAAATTTATTTATTCATTTTTTTATTTAACTTTTTTATGTTGATTTATAGTTGATACACATAATCAGTTCATCTATAAATTCTCACTTCAAATTTATGATCATTTAATTGTTTATTTCACAATCTCATTTCAATCAAGATTGTTTATTCTTGAATATCAGTTGATGAAAAATATTTAAAAATTTATTAATAATCTCATTTAATTTTATTTTCATATTCTTATTTAGGATATTTTTAAATATTTTTATCATTTTCCACTCATTGGTACTTAAAATGATTGGGGATGTTTTTTTTTTAAATATATGACTTCAATTCTCTCTTTGATTAGAAAAAATTTTCCATACAAAACCAAGATCTCTAAAAAAATCAGAAAAGTTTTTAATTATTTTAAAAAATATTAATTAAATAAATTATTATACATTTTTTGAAAAATTTATTTTTTTGGTAAAATGATCTTTATGTCATTTTCAAAGTAATGCCCATTTGGATTTTACAGGAAAAGTGAAAGAAATGTTGGTTTTAACAGGTATTAAATATATTAAATTTCTAACCATCATGTATAATAAAATTATTTGAAACATCATTCAAAGGTCTCAATGATTATTTTTAAGGAAAATTTATTTCAAAATTATTTGTGAAATTTTAGTTCTAACAGGATATTTTCGGAAAAAAAATTGATATCTTCCAGAATAATATTTTTAACGATATTTTTATACTATTTATATTCATCAATGACTGCAACCCTTTATTCATACTATATTGGGAATATTTAGTATTTACACCATCCTTATTCTTTTTTTGGATGGTTTATGATCATTTTACCAAGTAATGTATTGACATTCACTTTACTGATTAATTTTTTTTGAGCATAACATTAACTTGAAATATTTTCACTCATATGGTAATGTGAAATTAAATTTCCCCAAAATATAAAAATTATTTATCATAGATATTATAATTTCTTAAATTATCACACATTTTTGATATTTTGTTGTACATTGAAACTTTTTTATCTCATAAATATTATACTAATATTTATTCCTTAATCAATATTAATATTTGATAATAATGATCATTGTTTGTAAATTTAATCGATTATTTGTTATATATGGAATTATTTAGATAGGAAAACATGGTTGGGGACTTATTATTGGTATCCCCTTGGTGAATTGGTTGTCTCATAAGAAAATTAGTAAACTATTCAGAAATCATATGGGAAAACCTGATAGATTTATCCCCAATATTTTTTACTTACCTTATGAAATGTTTTGATGGTATATGTACCATTTTTCTGATAGATGACATCCAAAAATTATGAATTAATTTCATTAATAATGAAGTTATTATTATATGTAATATTTTCACAATTATATTATATTTTTATGCATTTAATTCTTAATTTATTTATTTAATGGAATGTGTCTTCACTCATTTACCTTTACGTATTGATTATTCCTTATTTAGTTATTTAAATGACATGTGTGTTTGGTTATTTACAATTCTATATTTATTGTTCCTTATCCACTTTTATAAAAGTCCAATGTGTTTATTTATTTATATTTCCATACTAATTAGTCCTTATCCAGTTATTTAAATGGCATGTGTGTCAGATTATTTACCTTTCAATATTGATTTTTCCTTGTCGAATTATTTAAATGGAATGTTTGTTCAGTTATTTAACATTTAATGTATATTTTTCTTATTGATTCATGATAACTTGAGCTATACATAACACATACTTAGAATCTAAAATCACCATTAATTTTTTCATTTCCTAAGAATCCATGATGTTTACTATGAATGATTTTTAACAATATTCTAGAGGTAATAGTGATATTATCAATGAAATAATCATGAAGTAATTTCTGTATTTAAATGTAATATTTAAATCATGTATGTATCTAGTTTACCAAAAACAATAAAATTATTTTTCATTCAAGATGTAATTCCTTGTGACCTATACCAATGTAATAATGTAGGCATAAGCTTTGTGATACTAGGTTTGAGGTCCTACATCGTTTCACTCTAAAACATATTTATTTTTCATAATTATAATTGAATCCCACAATCTCTTAATAAGCCCCTGAATCATAAAGGTAGAACATTTCACATTTATAGCATTGGGAATTCCTAAAAAATCAAAAATAATTTCGATTTTTTGAACCATTCCTCCTCCTCTTGGGTATTATTCAAACCCTTGAATGATGGTGGTATCTATTAAAATCTCTTAATCACAATCTCTTTATCCATCACTTTGAGGATCCAAAAACAAAGCCTAAACAAGAATAGGAATAAATACTTTTCTTAGATATTGGAAAATATATGTCATAATTTCTACAAAATTCTGGTACCCGAGAAGATTTACATGATGTGGTTCACGACCATCTACCTCATATGAAATGTTCAAACATTTTCTAAGAGCCATAATTCTACACAGTATCAAAAAAACTGAAACATAAAAAATGACCCACATATCAACAAATAAAACAAGTAATACAATAATATAAATTCCAATAAAAAGAAATAAAAATTGGGATTTAAATATATTGAGATCATATTTAAGGGATTTCTATAATTAATAATAAATTGTTCTTTGAATATACTTTTTACAATCACATGTGGGGACCTAATGGTTGTTATAATGGTAGATGATTAGAAAATCACTCATAACTACATCATAAGTCCCATAAATCTGACCTACTATCTACCATGGCTGTTGAGACTACATAATGACATCAAGTAATGATGCACAACTAGAACCTCTAATATCACTCTGTCATGAACCAGCCAGAATACCATAGTTTGTCGATACCTGAGATAGCTCTATAATAGCCTGAAGGACATTCCTGATCACCATAAGTAAGATAATAGAACATTAATCATATAAAAACAAAGAGGAAATTATTTTTTCATAAATTAATTGAATTTAAACAAGTAAAGTCAGTATATCAACACTCTTCAAGGAGAATGTACTAAAAATATTTAAAAAATAAATAGAATAGTGCATTATCTTATGACACAACATCTACCAATGTAAAAACAGATGATTAGCCCTTGTAATATGTGGGTCAGGTCCCCACAGGTCAACTCCATCAATATATGTCTTAATGATTAAAAACATCCACTACCTCTAAGTGGGAAATTTCCTTTTTTCGACCTAGGATAAGATAATATGAAAAAAAAACCAATGGTTATGGTAGGGGATCAGCTAAAACTCCCAATAATGTCTTATAAAGTCTCCTATAAGCACTACTATAACTATAAACTATTAATTATTTCAATTTAGCTAAAATAAGGAATCACATGTATTTTAATTATTTTTTTTATAAAACATTATTTCATAAAAGTAAAATGGAATATATTTCAAAATATTCTTAAATGAACATTTTATTTTAAAAATATATATATAGTTGTTGTCATGAATAAAAAAATTTAATAATAAATGGAATGTAATAATAAAATAAAATCATATCATAGAACATTATAATAAGTAATAGAGTGCTTTAGATTCTGTTAATAATATCCTCACAATTCAAATCGGTGATCTCGGATCAATATGTACAGTTATTACTTGACTTATATAATCAAGATTCAAATCCCAGTTGGGGAAATCTTGTCGTGGTAAGTTTATATCAGTCTGGTCATCATCAAAGAATTTCTAAGGGGTTAGATGCTACTATGTTTATCATACCTATATGATAACTTTCTAGTTTCACATATGATTCATTAAATAAATCCAATAATCATTTCAAATCAATTCAAAAAACAATTTCCCAATTTACGTTGTAAACAAAACTTTATCATTTCAAACCAAAATCATATTTTTTAATAAATTAATATCTTTTTAAATCAACAATAAATATAATAAAATTATTTAATGTTTCAACATAATATAATTTCATGAAATTAATTTCCAAATCAAGCCATAAATTTTTCAAAACCCACCCAATAATTTCAATTCCATTGAAATTAGTGGTTGTTTTCAAAATATTCAATCCCTTTTGAATATCCAAAATCAATCATCTATAATCAGGGTTTTTAAATCATATAAAAAATTATTTCAAATCAATATATCAAATCAAGGTATAAATTTTAGTCTAAAATCAAATAGAACCACCTAAATTTTATCTTTATTAAAATGAATACTCTCCACAGGGAAATTCCATGTGAAGAATAAAGGTGAATGAGATCACTTATGAATTTGTTGGTCATGATTCATCAAGGTCAAATTTATATTTATTTGGGAATCATGATATCACACCACTTCCAAATTAGTGTATAATATAGTAGGAGACAAACATAAATAGGAAACTCACTGGGTATTTAACATCAAATTGAGACATCCAGAAGGGTTGTAGATGGTCAGTTCACATTAAAGGAAGCCAAGGATTCTCAAGAGTGACTATAACAATGTGATAAATATAACATAGCCATTAAATATTTTATTATAACTAGTAATGAACATAATATTAATAATATGTGTAATGATTTTAAATTATTTAAATTTTTTGATAAATTCTTAATACATAATTATTCAAATTTCAATTAAGTAATTCTTTCCATCATAAAAATGTTTTCTTCAAAAAATATTTATTAAATATTATAAAAAAATATTATAATTTACCTAGTAACTTTATTTAAATATTATTTTAAAATAAATCATAAATTTTTTGAATTCATAATTTCTAAATTATATTGGGAAAAAATTTTGATTTTTCTAAAATGTTTTATTTTTTAGTGAGTAGTGAAAAATATGGATTTTTGTAAAAATGTCATTTCATTTATAAAAATAATGAAACATAAAATTAAAATTATTTTATCAATTTGAAGATAAATTAATATAATTTTAAATTTCATAAATAATATAATAAATTAAATATTAATCATAATTATACATGATTTTGAAATAAATTCATTTTTTGTCTTAAAAACACATTTTTAACTTAGTTTTTGTACTTAATGTGATTTTATATGTTAATTATGTTACTAAGTCAACACTTATTATTTATGTTAATGAAATTTACTGAATACTTATGTATTAAATTAAATAATTTAATGTTAATTGAAAGTTTTTTCATGGAACAGAATAGAAATAAATCATGTTTTATACTTAAAAATGCATATTTCGAAAAACAGGTTTCATTACATTTTGCGAGAATAAAAAAATCCCTACCAGTTATGAAATTTTAGTCTGTTTAAAAGGATTTCGTATTTTTTAAAAAATTAATTAATATTATTTACAAAAGTAATATAATTTTTTTCATAATGATTATTAAAGAAAGGAAATAATTGTTACCATGGTTTGGGTTAATATATGTTTACTCGGAAGATTAAAGTAAGATATAAGGGTAAAAAGGACTCATAATCATTTATAAACCTCATTATTTTACTATAATTATGCATAAAATATATAATATTATATTAATTGACAATTTTTATCCACTTTTAAAAGAAAAAATACTTTATAATATTAATACATTTTATGTAATTCCATGTTTGTTGTTTTCCTCGCTAATAATTTGGCAAGATCTATTCTATCTTATTCCCACCAATTTGGATACTTATCTCTTAAAATAACTGAAAAAATACATTCCAATACATCCTTAAAATAAAATATAGTCTTTTTTAACATCAATTGTACAATGCATAATGCTTAAGGTGTTAGCCAAATGTGGTCTTTTAAAGAAGAGGTAGAAATTTTAATTGAGTGTTTTTATTTTATTTCATCTTCTAAATAATTCAATTATTATATAAATATTATAATATAGTGACATTATTATCTTAAATATTCTCATTTTTTTTGTGACATAATGAAAATTCATCTCCTTTATGTCATATGTAAATTAAAAATATCACCTGTGTGTGCGTATGACTTACTATCTCCACTTGGCAGTGTAATTAATTTTCTATTACCGCATTGCATAGATTTTTATAAAAATAAAACTAATGAAAATATATTATATTTAGGAAATAATTATGATTTGTTTAAATATAAAATATAATTTAACTTCTTACCCTTTCACTCGTGTGGTCTATCACTTTCACGAAGTGATGTGAATCATATTTCTTGTCTTACTTACAAGGATGAATATATATATATATAGAATATATTTTATATTAATACCATGAATATAATTTTTTATATTATATAAACATTTGAAATATTCATGGACTGAAACTAACGAACTGAAATATACATAAAAAAACAAAACTATAAATACTATTAAATGATGATTTTAATAAATAATTATTACTAAATGGGTGTAAAAATGATATAATTGAATAATATGTGATATTATAAGTATAAATATGGTTTTATATATGTATAATAAATTTAAATTTATTTTAAAGGAGGGTCAAATAACTAATTAATCTTGTCTGTCCTCAGGTAGGGGTATATTTCAAAATACCATCCTTAATTAGGATTTATTATGTTTAAGTTTATGTTAGAGAAATTCTATGATCATTGTTTATTAAAAACCATAATTTTATTCTCCTCAAGTAATTTTTGAAAATTATAATTTTTCTTTCTATTTTCCTATCTATATGTGCTCAAAGTTCTGAAATAATGCTGTTAAGGGAAACTAACATTGTTTTTCTGTTCGATCGGGAATATTTTCCATCATGACCACATTAACTCTAAAATGTTTTAAAGAATTTTTTTTCTATGATGAACTAAATTATTATGGTAAATATTTCCATTTTTAAAATTATATGTAGTGTTTAAAAATAAATATTCACGTCATTTTGGAAATGAGTATCTTCTTACAGAATATGTAAATGGAATATCAATTTCAACATACACCATACAAACAAATTTTCCCACCATCCTGAATTTTCATTAAATTGAAACATCCTTAAATATTATATATGATTATTTCCAAATAAAACCATTTCCAAATTATTTTGAAATTTTGATAGTTAAATATATAAAATTTGAAAATAAAAAAGTTATTTTACTCAAGAAATACTCTAGTGATCTTTTAAAGGTATTTTCATCAATTTCATCATCCTTTGATGAATATTATGATTCATTATGAATATAATTTAATTATACCATACAAAATATTTTTTTTGATGGATCATTATCATTTTTATTGGGGAAATGTTTAAAAAAAATATTCTAGTTATTCGAATATAGAAAGTTATTGATTATTAAGGCATGTTGGTTTTTTCTTATTGTTTATTCATATGATGAATGAATTGGACTTATTATATGATGAGTGGGGACCATAATTACATAGACCCTCATTCATCTATTGGTCTCATGGTAAAGAAACTAGGATGGTATTAGGCATATTCCACACCCATTTATCCATGATGTCTTGGCACGAGGTGTCATCGGTATGTTTAATATTTCCAACATTATGAATTACTTTATTATGAAAATAGTTGTTGATTCCCATGTAATTTTTTAAATAGTTACGTGATCCATTGAGAAAAATTAATCCCATATAATTATTTATATGGAATTATTTGATCTTCAGTTATTCCTTTTATGTTATTATTTATTTATTTATTTTATGAGATATTTAGTTGTATGCAATCTATTATTATGAAATTTGTTATTGATTCCCAAATGACTATTTAAATCATATTCTGATCCATTGAAAATTTTTAATATCTTCTAATTATTTATATGGAACTATTAGATCTTCATCTATTCCTTCTATATTAGTATTTATTTATTTATTTTACGATAGATATTTTTATGAATTTCCATACTGAGCATTTGATATCATCCTTTTATTTTTATTTCATTTCCCCTAAGAAACATGTTTGTGTAATATGATTGATGTAAAATGTTATGATAAGGGGGACATTAATATTATCAAAAAATAATATTTTTATGTTTAAAAATATACAATTATAATCAAGAATGTGTCTAGTTTTCCAATTCAACAAATCATTTTATCTATTAGGATACTTTTTCATTTACCTCATGTCATTATAACAAATTGAATACTAGTTCCAGGCTTCTAAGGACATGTTTCAAACACATATAACGAAAATAAAAGTTTTGAGGGATGGTATTGGTGTTCATGACTTTTTTATAATACTGGAATAATTCCCCCTAGAGTGATCCACATGAGATTTGAATTTATGATTTATTAGATTTTGTCTCGGGTTGGAACAGAAAGAGGGCTTGTGTTTATGTTTCCTAAAAGTCTCTTTTGGATTCACATTTCATCTTCATAATCACATGTGTAAATTATTACATTTAATTAACCAAATTAAAATATATATGAATTCTAATGTGTTTTCCTTTGAAACATGTTATTAATATATTATTTTAATTATCCTTTATTATGAAAATATCATTAAAGTATAGAGGAAGAACTTGAAGATATAAATATTATGTGCATGATAAGGATTCAATTGGTATTATATAAAGCATTTGTGTGTATGGAATAGACCCGTTATACTGGTAGATTGGGGATAGTGATATTATTTGTGTTATGATTTTTTTTAATGATATGACATATTGAGAGTATCATAACGTAATAAATATTATAGTTTTCTTTAAATAATGATATCAAAAAAAGTATAGTGATGTGTTTTTTGGTCTATGTTTGGAATTGTAGACAAATATTTTTTTATGAAAACCTCTATTATATAACCATAAGGGTGGTGATGAGAATTCCTCTGAGTTAATTAAGTCATAATGTCATTTATTATCATGTAAAATAGTAAATGATCGGCTCAGAGTGAGATTGTTAAGAGTGGAATTAGTTATGGAGAGATATGGTCTTTTTAAGTGAGTTTTTAATTTTTGAGATGACTAGGTAGTATAATCTATATCAAACACCATTATTTTTTGGTTATGGTAGTTCTTAATAGCCTTAGTTCTAGATTGAGTCCATCTAGATGATATTTAAGCACTTGGAGAAACCTCTAAGTGGAGGGTGAAAGTTTTATTCCACATTTAATGGGTACTAGTTTTTTTTTAGATATTTTGATCCATGGAACAAACATATGGGTCTATTATAGAATGATTCTTAGATAATGTTCTTTTATGACATATATCCTCATACTCTGAGGGAATATCTAGCTCGTGAATAGATGTAGATGATTTTTAGATGGATGTTTGTATTGGATTATGATTCTATTTTAACTTACTTTTAGTATTTCTCCCTGGTGTAGATTGGGGATGAGGTGGAATTAGGTTATAAAGACCTGCACTCTCAGTTTTAGTTGTAAAACACCATATTTTAATTGTTTGTTTTTTTAATATAGTTTTATGTTATTTTGAGTTTTCCTAAATTTCTTCATTAGACATTTTAAAATTTTAGAAGTGGCGCAAATTTAAACATCTTGACTAGTAAACTATGTAGAAGTTATGATATTTGGATGTGATCATAATTCGCACTATTTCCATGGTCATTGTATGAAAATTAATTCTGTATAGGGTTTTAAGGGAATGTATGTGAAGCCTTTTTGTTTAAGTAGTGAATGACACATATTAACCCCATGGTTTAGTAAACTGTATGGTTAATCCATCCTAAATTCATAGTATTTAAACTTTTATTATTTTAATTTCTTTATTTTTTAATTTATTTTTTCTTTTTTATTACCTTTTTCTTGTTTCCTATATTCCCCTCTTCTCTTCCCATATTCTCTTCACCTCTTCTAATGTCTTAACTACCAATGGTTGATCCCCCCTATCCCATTATTGTTCACTATATTATTCCACCCACTATAATTCCCATTTGTGATTTATCTTAATTTAATCAGGGTTATTGGTCTATTAAATTAGGAAAATACTCTACATCTCTCTACCTCCATTTCCCAAATATTTCTCCCATCGATGTTTCGATTTTTCTAGTTAAGCCCAAGGTACGGCTTCAGTCTAATTTTGATCCTCAACTCATGTTCCTAGGGCTTATTTTGGTATTTTTTTTGTCCATTATAATCCATCCTTAATTAAAGGAAACATATTTTTAATCTACCTACCATAAGTTTATGGTCGGATTCCACTTGTTTTTTGACTTCAAATTTCGAAACCCTAGTTTAATATTTTCCCGAACTATTTTTGTGGTATAACTTGATATTAATAATTAAGATTGAAATATATTTTAATATAAATTCATTCTTCTAATTATTTTAATTTAATTTTAGAAGTTTTCTAAGGATTATATGTTTTTTAAAAATCTACTTTATCTGAATTCTTCTCTCTAGTTTCCTAATAAGTTTATAATCAACATTTTTAATGATTTTTTATTATTTAATAATTTATTTATTTTAAAAGTGGGGTTTTATATTATTTTTAAGATGATTCTAAATTTTTATATTCTAAAAACTTATTCTAACTTGTTAGTGTTATATCTATGTACATAGGTTTATATATACATAGGTTTACATATACATATATCCATGTTTACACATTGACATGTAAACTTGTAAATTTTTGAAATGAGAGACACATATATGTGCTTCTGAGTTTATATAAGATAAAATAAGGAGGGAAACAATGTGAAATTTATCATTATATTCAAGGTTTATTTTTAAATTAATGTAATGTGATTTCTAAAAAAATAGAAGGAATATATGGATTTGTAAAAATAAATGTTTAAGCTTTTGATTGGTTTTCAATAGAATGATATTTGTATTCTATTTTTAATTATCACACATTAAGGGGGTCTAGAAATGTGGTTTGAATCTTCCAATTATTGTAAATTTATTTGATATGTTTATGGAATATATGAAATTTAATTATGATATTGAGGTTATTTATTCCATGGATGACATTATTAAATCCTTTTAACAACCTCAAGTGCATTAGTTGGTGAATATATATGAGAAGTTATCTCTTTACACAAGCTTTTCAAGTGAATTTTGTGCATTGTTTCCATTGGATAGTGACATGTGACTATCATTTCCTTAATAATCTAGTGAATTATGTTCCTGGTTTCTCCTATAAGATACTGATCATGTGGTGTTTTCCTATGTTTACTTATTTAAAATATTGTTTATATGAACTTATATTCACATGTTTTATTGGGTTATGTTCTACCTATTTAATTTTTTTTATTTGCTTTGTTCTTTTCCATTATTACTTGAGAATTTACATGTTTTTATTAAATAATAATTATAATCTATATTGTAATTACTATTATAAAATTGGTTTGAAACATTTTTTAAAACAAATTATCAATTTTAAAAGGGGAGTTATGCCTATTTTAATGTTTTCTATTTTATTTTTTTTATTTAAAAGAAATTATTAGGTTTTTTTTATAAAATTATTGGGATATTATATGGATTTTCATATTCTTATGAAATAAAGAAATATTTTTAATTATATATCTCAATATATTATAAAAGATATATTTTATTTATGGAATTCACATGTGGTGTGGTTTACCTAGAATCACAGCATATCTCATTTCTCATTCCAGTCTATTAAATTTTAGTTTTAGGTTTTTTGTCGACACATGAATTCTCATGGAGAATTTGTTTTTTGGCTTTTTGGGTGATATTTTTATTTACTGTATTATCCAAATATGCAATTTACATGATCTAATATGACTTTTCTTTTATATTAATTTTATATTTTCTATATGTGAACATTTAATGAGTTATTTACTACTTATAGTTGTGATTATATATAGATTTAATGATTTTATATTGATATTGGGTGATTTTTGAGCTTCAACATGTAGAGGGAGCTTGGGGAGTTAGTGGATGAATACTTGCTAGGTGAGGAAGTATATAAGGTTGGATAAGGGAATTATATCAATTTTATTATATATATCATCCTTTTTATTTATATATTTTTTTAGTTGTTATTGTTTTTTAGGTGTGGACTTCAAGTTTATATAAGGGTCAAGAAAGATTTTAAAGAGAATATATATTTTAATTTAACTCTAATTTAATGTAACAAATAATTCCCAATGTTCATATCTAATTCCCTAAAACTTTTTGTCAGCCTATGGGGTTCATAAATGGAATTTATTAATGTCACAAGACAGTGCTGTAATTCATATTATGGGAATATTAAACTACGTTGTGAAAACTGGTATCAGTTTCATTCTAATTCAGTGTTATCCAATTATTTTATGAAAATAACATGTATTATTCTGGGTTTCATGGTAAGATCTAGAGAGAATTTTTATTGGACCATGGGTATTGTGTATTGGGAGATTCTAGTTACCCTTTTCCTATATTGAGGATTGATTTTCCATGGGAAGAGTTATTTTGATTTCTGAGTTAAATATTTCATTTTGAATAATTTTTATCGTGTATTGATCATAATTGGAATGGTTGAGTTGACTTAGAGGTATTTTGGTATTTTTGTATAGAAATGAAAACAATAACATTGGCAAGAAGTTGGCTCCTGTGACTTAAGAAACTAGTAATTGACTAAAGGATTCATCTAAAGGCATCTGAGGAGTTTTTTGTGGTAAGATTGTAGTGTAATATCTTGATATTTTTTTAAATAAAGCAATGTTTGATAGTATAAAAAATAAATAGTGCCAAGAATAAACGAAATGTCAACTATTATTATTTAACTGTGACAGTTCTAACCTAGATGTTAAATTGGTGGGTATGAATAAAGATAACAAATTTCTGAAATATATATAATTTTTAGAACAAAAAAATGTATGGATTGATGATTTTTAAATAATAAATATATATTTATTAAGGTTTTTTTAATTGTGAAAGTTATATGCTTGCTATAATTTTACTTGATAATTCCAAATAATCAATAAAATTCCAATATTTAGTTATATGTCCTTTTATCCAATTGATTGTTATTATAACCTTTTCAATATTAAATGTAAATAAAAGTAAAAAAATTTCCACTCTTCTTTTCAATAACTATAATATTTTTCAATTTCTAATAAAAAAAAGATATTTGAAGTTATAATTAATTATTTGAAATATAAATAATTTATATTCATGATGATTATTTATTTTGAATTTTTAGTGATCAAATTACTACCTTATATTTTTACAAAAACTAACACATAAATTATTCAATTAATGAAAATATAAACTAAATTATATAAAAAATATTTAAATAAATATATTTTAAGAAACATAATGTGATTAGTGAATTTTACATATCAATATAATAGAATAGGTAAGTAATAAAACATTTTTTTGAATTTAATTTGTTTTCTTGATGTTAATAATGGCAATGTATTGAATTGTTTAATAAATGACCTTAATGATAATTTATACTAAATAAAATTTTATTAAATGATATAAAATGAATTAAAATATTTTATTCCACTAAGTGATTATTATACGATTGATAATATATTAAATGGTCTATTTATGGTATTTTTTCCACATTTAGTAACCATCATGACCCTCAAAGTGTAATAATCCAGGTTGTTATGGTAAGAGTGAAAGGGGTTAATGAGGGTTTAAAACCAAAAGATAAGCATAAAAAATAAAAAAAAACTGGTATATATTTTATTTTATTATAGGATTGAAATATATAATAATCATATGTTATAAATAAATAATTTTTTAACCTTTTTTACTAGAAATTAATTATTATTAATTTAATATTTTGAGAAATTCCAAAAGTTCCCCTACCATCTCATGTAATAGAGTACTTATTATTCTATTTTTAACACACCTCAATTACCATTTATTCATCCAAATTTATACACCAATAACTTACTAAAATTAATTCCTACATCCCATAGGCCTTATTTGTTACATAATACCTACCATTGTGGTGTTATGGTGTTATAAAAATGAGGTTGTCTAAAGAAGAGGTATTGTTCTTAACTATGCATATCAATTTTATTTATTCTTATGTAACATTAATATATCCCTTAATCGTGATTATATAATAAAATAAGTATTTTATATAATCTTATAGGTTATTTTGTTATTTTAATAACCTATATGCATCTCCAACCTCTATCTAATGGGAATCAAACCCATCATTCGTGTGTACGACAGAATACACGCTCGCGAACCGATATAATTTGTTTTCCATCACCACCTCTCAAGAATGGTTAAATGATGTATTTAATGTATATATATATATATATATTATATTCATGTTATATTTATAATTCTTTAAATTTAATATGACACGAATTTTATTAACTTTCTATTCACTAAAAAATGATAATGTCATTCATGTGTATGGGTGGACTACCACCTCCAGAAAGCCATGTGATTCATTTATCACCACCATATAAAATGAAATATATATATATATATATAGAAAAATAATATAGTATTTATGATATTATTATAATTTTTAAAGATAAAATATTACTTACATTCCTTCCATAATGATCACTGATAAATATAAATGTTAGAAATGTGTACGTACAACCTACCACCTTCATGATTGTAACAAACTTCTTTTTTCATAGAAATATTCCAAGATTGGTATTAAAAGTATAATTAAATTATAAAAATGGAAATTATTTCATGATTATTATTCTAGGGATGATATAATAATTACCACTTTTACCATAGTTATCTACCAATGTTAATTTTGACATATTAACTGAATATCACCAAAATTCCCAGTGTATATTTAATTGATTAATTAGTTTCATATAAAATGTTAGTATATGAAATAAATGCAATAATAAAAATTATAATTTTAAAATTAAGTAACTAAAGAATATAATTTATGACTATATAATACCCTGAGTGGGGTGGGTGAATTAGTGTGTCAAATTTTTCTTTCAATGAGATAGATCTTATCCTGATGTTGGAAGGAACTTTTCAAACCTGTCTAATTGAATAAAAAATTATTAAACACCCATATTCATAATGATAAACACAAAAAAATAGTTTTACATATTTACCACTAAGTATTAGTACATGTATTATACAATTAGAGTGTTTAGGATGCACCTGAATCCAATAAGATTCACTAGATATGGTGTATTACAAAATATTAGACATGATCACACCATACTAGGACCACTGCCTTTATAAGGATTTAAGGGATAATGCACTCCCTCCCTTAGATCACATATGTTGACTTCCCATTACTCAATATATTGGGGGAAGTCTTACACAATTTATCAAATTGAAGTTGGAATCCATAGATTGAGAACATAAGTTTATTTCCCTAATTAGTATAAAACATTTCTTGTATCATTGTTAGGAATTTATGCACTATAATATACTATTCACTCAAACAAGATGATCAAAAACTAAAATCCATGAATATATAAAATTTTTCAAAACTAAATACCTTTGGATAACCTCAAACACAAATGAAACTCTTAGCCCTCTCAAAAAGTACATTCTTTATATAACTTAGAACCAGTTTGTTTTTTACCCTTCTTTTTCAGAAGCTTCTGTTCAAAAAAAGATATTAATTCATGAAATAATTACCATCTTGTAATACCTTTTAAAAATAAAATTGATTCAAAAAATTTCCAAAACCTCTCTCACATCCATATAATGAGCAGCCACCTATTTATACACATCTCTTCTTTCATGATGCTTTCAGGATCACTATGGAATTTCCATGATAGTATTAATTAAAATTAATGAATATCTTTTTCATTGTGAAAATTTTGTGAAATTATCCCATTTTTAAATATTATAATAATCAAATTACATACTTACTTTCCATCGATCCTCCTCCATTATTCATAAAACCTGTTTAATGAACCTTAAATACTTTGTAAAATTAGTATGGATTAAAAAATAATAATAATAATATGTTCCTTGTTGTGAAAAACCATGGTTCTATTATCTAAGTTTATTATTCAATAATATAAATAATTTATAAGATGAGTCAGAGTCGAGGAAAGGGACACATAAATTTAAAAAACACATTTTAAAAAAATGTTTAATTTTCTAAATATTTCTCTTCCATGTACTTGTCTTTTTAAATTTTTTAATAATAATAATATTTTATATATAAAGGGTTTAAAATTTTTATTTTTGAACATATACTATTTCTTTTCCAACTTTTTTAAAGATACAATATTTTTATGATTTTACAAAAGGGACTTTTATTAAAAAAAAACCTCTTAATGTATCCCTTTAAACTCTTTCTCTTCGTTGTCCACATTTTTTATAAGTTATATTATGGATGTTTATATATCTACATATATTATTTTTAAAATAAATTTATTTATCTTTAGAATTTATTTTAAAGGATTTCAAAACTTCCCTTTTTATATAATGGTTTGAAATTCATTTCAAAAAAAGAACTAATATAATATTTTAACATATACAGTGACAATGACATTTTCCACTTCCATAACCACAATTTGATATTTTTTTCCTTTAAAATATTTTTTTTATCTTAAAATACACACCATCTTTCCCAATACTATAGTTATTTTCATAAAAATATCAAAAATAGAATGAGTAATTTAATATTTGAAAATGTTTTCTTTTAGAAATAACAGATATTTTAATATATGTAATGTTATAAATTGTATTCTTTTATATGTTAAGATAATTTTATGGTTCATGGGAATTTATAGGATTATATATGGTTACATTATATACAATGTATGCGTGGTTATTTTATTAAGAAATTTTGGTTAGTCTTATGATAAATCAAGGATGGGTTGGACTATGATATCCCTCTAATGAATTGGTTATGTAAGTCGACTGTGCGATTATTCCATTTATAATAGATATTGTAAGAGTAGTATTGAAAATATTTCCTAATAAATCATCACATTTTATAAATTAATTATATAGGTTTTTATGGGACTATTATTATTTCAAAATTTAATATAATGATATCTTATTTAATGGGAAGTATATGAATCATTTTTATGGTTAACATTATAACTTTTTGAATAAGTTATTTTGAGTTTTTAATGATTTCATGAAAACATTTATGATTTTTATTTCCAGTTATATTTACAATTAATTTTATTATGAAAATATTTTTTTGGAGAAGTCGATTTATTTAGTATAAAAAATTATTTTGTGTTAATATTTTATTTTGAAATAGAAAATTTTTATATGTATTCAAGGACAGAATGTTTTGTACTTTGCATTTTCTACATACTTAGCTTTTTATGCGCATCCAATATTTTAAAATGTTTTTCACTGGTTACATAGGGACATGAGTGTTGTCAGTATGAAAATTTCAACGATATATTGTAAAAATAAAACATTTTTCCCTTCATTTTGTTAGTTGAAAAAATGGATACTGAGTACAAGTGTTTACTTTAAAATATATATGGGTTTATTATAATGGATTTATGACCTAACAATGCATAGCTCTAAACATTAAATGGTCCTATAGAATATAGGAATGTCAATTATTTTCAAAAAAACTCAATATTAGGGTATTTTTAAGCCCAGGTTTTTACTGTTGGTATTATATAAGTGTTTCCACAACATCGAAGATTATGATTTTTTCATGTGATATTTTATTAAGGGTTATGAATAGCATTATGGGTTTTAAATTTTATGGTTTATTATAAGTTAAATGTATTAATCAGCCATTTTTTGGTTTTATTTGATTGATTTTTATGTGATTAATTATATTTTTATATTATATTTAGAAGAATAATCGATCTTTGAATAAAGGATTTGATGGTTAATTTGTTATGAAATTTATATGGGTATTTTAATTATAAGTATCCTTTTCATTTTAATAAGAAATAATTAATTTCATTTTGTAATGGTGTTCTTTTATGTAGATTAAGGATCATTTATCAAGATTGAAGCAAAGTAGTATTTCACAACCTTTTTTCCCATCCATCTGATTTTTTTATGAATAAATTTAAAAGGACATATTCAAATGATTTTAATAGCTTCTATAGTATTCAAATATATACTAAAAATCTTCTTGATCTATCCAATAACTTATAATTTGTCAGGAATTCCTTCAGATCATGATGTCTGTTTTTTAAACTTTTAAAATCTCAATTTATCTATCTTTTTGGGAAAGGGAAATACCATAAAGGACTCATCTATTCCTTTTAAAGTAATATAGACTATATGCTGGAGGAGAAAAGGGATATCAAGAGTATATAATATTACCCTAATTTCTAGATTTATGTTATGGATTAACTTTTTATATACTAATTATGAATCATGATTGAGTTTGTATTAAAAAATAGTGACATATTTCATATCATTTGTTAATATGAAAAAATTTTACAGGAATAAGATAATGAATTATGGTTAATTGTTTACGTATGTGTTTATATATAAAATATTAAAAATTATGACATAGTTTTATTTTATAAATATTAAAAGAATCATTAAAACCTAAGAATTATTCTATAGAAGGTTATGTTATCAAAATTTAGAAACATATGTAAGATATAACTGATACCTTTAAAATATAGAAGTGTGTAAGGTGATAATTTTTGGGATAAATTTATTGAGTTTTGATAAATGATTCAGTATATGTAACCATTGTGTTTTATATATGAAAAAGGTTATTTGAGGAAGAATTCAATTAATTTTTTTGTAAATATGTTTAATGATATTAGTATAATTTATTGTTTGTATGATCTCCGTTTTTTTGGTAATTATGGGTTATTATAATTTTTGTAACATATGTTCTATTTTATATACAATCATGGGATTGTAAATTGATGGTGTGATTAAGTGATTAATATACTTTCAGAATAAGATCACTATAATTTTTAGAACCATATTTGATTAATGTAAATAGAGTGTTATAGGATTTTATTTGAGAAATAAAGGATGAATTATCTTCTTAAGGAATATAAAATTTTACTATAGATTTATGGAGACTGATGTTTTTATGTAAACGATTGGATTATTTTGGAAATTATATGATTATTTAATATATATTTTTGTTATGAGACTTTAATAGTGACTAATGTTATTTTTAGAAAAATATTAAATTAATCAAGGAAGAATATGAGATCAAGACCTTCTAATTTTTGGTTATATATCATGGTTGGTAAAATTTTCAATAATTTTAAGTATAGTAATTTATGTAGTGGTTTATTTTAAACATTGGGTATTACTATAGAATTTAAATTATTAATGTATTTTTTTCTTCTCAAGAAAATTGGTTCATTTTTAGGAATTGTCTTCACTTTTTATCACCATTATGGTTATGGATGATTCCTAAATATAATTTAAATGACTTATTATCCTTTTATGTAAATATATTATATTATAGTAGTTCTTTGTTAATAAAAAAATCATCTCGAATACCCATCATTAGGAGTAAAATATAATATTATTATTATTATTTACTAACAGATGAAATTCTACTTATCAAGTAATTATGATTACTGACGTTATTAGTAGCAATGAAAAATCTCCTAAACTCTTTAAAAGTGTCATAACATAAAAAATTAATTTTTTTAATTATCTTACAAGAAAATAAATAGCCTTTTAACTGGTCACATATTTACCTTTTTTTGTTGGTTAACTTTCTCATGACCATGTTCTCTATCACCCTCTATAAATCCTTGGAAGTCATAATTTCTTCCATGACTCGTTTTTCACTTCCCACTAATGTTTTCATATATTTATATATAATTATTTGTTATTCTATATATCCTTCTTACTTCTCATTCTCTCTTTTCAAGTGGATGTTTTTTAACCATTATTATGATGTATGATTTCAACAAAGGTATTTTAAAATATGGAAATTTTATAACTAAGATTCAGTGATAATTTAGAGGTTGAAATTTATTAATTGGAGGTTTAGAATGTGATATCTGGATATTTATTTAAATAATACAATGTTCAGTAGAATACAAAATACACAACATGAAGAATGAATAAACTACAAAATATTTTTATTTAAATGTGACCCCTATAACCTAGGATTTAAATTGGAAGGAATAAATAGGATTAAAAACGTGTAGAAATATATTTAATGGTTGAAGAAAATAAAAATTTATAGACTAATTCTTTGGAAATAATCTCTCATTTTTTAAAATTGATTTTAATTTTAAAAATTTATATTCGTCAAAAACAATTATTTTTTTGAGAAAATATGTTCCTTAATTTTTGAAACATTTAGAAAGATGTATAATAAAATGAATTTAATTTTTTAAATCATAAAAACTAAATTTTTTTAAGGTTAAATTTTAACAATTTTATGAAGTGATTTATTTTTCAATGAAAAGTGAAAAATACTAATTATTTACCAAAAAAATAAATTTTTATTCAATTATTTTAAAAAATAATATTTTTATAAGTTTAGAAATTTTAATAAATAATTTTTATTTCAATAATATAATTAAGGATTTTTAAATTAAATGAATTCATTAATTTAGTGTAAAAACATTTTACACTGAAAATAGACATTTTTCTTAAAGATCGTTTTTCATTATGTTTTTTCATATATAATTTTAAATTAAAAATTTCTACTTATATGTTTTTAATTTTACAAAATGGATTTCATATTTAAATTCAATGTGTATAGTTTATGTAAATTTCCCCCTTTTATAGTTAATATGAATAGTAGCAAAAGAAATTTTTATTACCAAGACAAAGGGTAATTTGGATAATCTTGGGTTAAAAATAATATGATAAGGACTATAAAATGGATCTATCAACTTGTATTAATTTTAAAATATGTTTATATATCATAAATAATATTCCTATACCCAGATATAGTTCCTTCAGTTTCCATTTGGGAGTAATTATGACTTTATAATATTTTTTGTAAGAAAAGTAAAAAATTGCACACATATATTTTTAATTAAAATAATATTTTTAACAATGCGATAAAAAGAATATATATTATGATAAAAAATTAATAAGAAATATATTTTATTTTTTGGTAACGATTATAATTTATTTTTTATTTTTAGTTAGTAAATAATTTCCTTGAATTCTTATATATAGCTTATGCAGTAATTACTTATTTAATGGAAAATAAAATAAATGATATTAAAAATATTAAAAGAAAATAATTTGAAATAATTTATGTGGTCTATAAATTTTCAAAAGGAATATAATAGTTTTGTTATTTAAGAATATATTTTTTAATATTTAACCTATGGTCATAAGTTTATTAAATTCAATGTAATGAATACTTCTAAAAATTTACATTAATGATATTTTATAATAAAGAATATTTTATTAGATGATATAAAATTCATAATAAATAAATGATTCCTCCAAGGTATTATTATTTAGATTATAATATAAAAACAGGTCCATTTATGGGGCTTTTTCAATTTATAGTTACTATCATGACCCTTAATGAGTAAAAATCATTATTTTCACGATAAGAGTGAAAGTGGTTAATGAGCAGTTAAAATAATAGTATAAGGGTAACAACATAGTTTGAACATGTAAAATATTTATTATATTATATTTTTTCAACCCATATTCATCCAATTTTCAAAAATAATATGTTTAGAGATATTTGGAATTGAATGTTAATTTATTTTAATTTAATACATTGAGAAATTCAATGACTGCCCCTCCAATCTCTTATAAAAGAGCTTATATTGTTATATTTTCATCATAGTTAAATGGAATTTTTTTAAAATAATCTGAATAAATTTATTCTTATAATCCTTACACATGTTCTAGTGGCATTATTTATGTCGTAATACTAACTTTATTTGTCTTAAGGTGTTAAGCAAATGATGTTGTCTGAAGAGGAGGTATCATTATTAATCGAGTGATTCTATTTTATTTCATCATAAAAATCCTTGAATAATCAATAACAATTTTTATAAAGTAAAATAAGTTCCATTATTATACATAAATTAAATTTTATTCATCAAATTACCTATTTCCATCTTCAACCTCCATCAAATGGGAACAAATACATCATTGTTTTGTACAATAGTATACCACCTCAGAGACCGATGTAATTAATTTTCCATCACCAACTCTCATTGATGGTTAAATGGTTAATTTAATGTATATATATTATATTAGTGACATATTTATTTTTATTTAAATATAATATGAAACCTATTTTCCTATATTTCTATTCATTGAAAAATGATAATGTTGTTCGTGCATACGAGTGGACTACCACATCCACGAAAAGATGTGCTTCATTTTTCATGACCAAATCACATGAATTATATATATATAGGTATATGTTGATTAATAATATTGTATTTAGGATGTTATGATCATTATAGAAATATTAAATATTTCTTACCTTATTTTCAAAATGATCATTTAAAAATGGAAACAATACTCAAGAGTATGTAATACCTATAATCAATCGTATTGTAAAAGAACTCATTTTTCAAAACTTTCAATCATTATTGTTCTAAAAAGGACACATATATATAAAAATTATTATTATTTATTTATTATTATTCATATGATTGTGTGATAAAGATATCGTTAACCATTGTAAATCTACAAAAGTTATTTTGGACATATTAGCTAAATATCTCCAAAATGCCTGACCTAAATATAATTGATTAAGTAATAGTATATTAGATGGTAGTATGTGAAATAAAATGAATAATAATATTTATAAATGTTCCAAATAAAGTAAAAAAATTAACATAGTTATATTTTTCTTGAATATAAATAACATATGTGACGATTCAAACTCGAGGAAAGGGATACATTACTTTAAAAACCTTGTTTTAATTTTTTAAATGTTATTGTAAATATATCCCTTTAATTCCAATATTATTGTAATATTATTAAGAAAATATCTTATTTATAATTAAATAGTTTATAATTTTCATTTTTTATTACATCATAATTTGTTGTATTTTTTTAAATGTAAGAAACATGTTAAGATTATTGATATGGGACATTAATTTAAATTTTTTTCAAATGTTTCCCTTCCAACTATTTTTTATTCCATTTAAATATTTTTAAAAGTTATTTCACAGATTATTTTAATGTAAATTAATGATTTATAAGAGAAATTTTATGTTTCATTTTACTTTATATCAATTATTTTCATAAGAAATATTTTTATGGAATTTTTTTTAAGTCCTTTAAAAACGTTTAAACAGAATGTTCTATTTTAATATCCATAATGAAAATGATTGTTTTTACTGATGTAAAAGTTATTTTATTTATGAATTTTTTTGATATTTTTCATGTTTTATTAAAATAAAAACATTATTTCCCTATATTCTTGTTATTTTCAAAAAGGATTTTAAAGTGGAACAATAATTTCAATATCTGAAAATTTTTTATTAAGAATAAAATGTATATTCTTATGTGTGTAATTTTTCAAATTACAAAATTTCATATATTTTAATTATGTAATGGTTCTTTGGAAAAGTTATGATGATGTATGGTTCCATTATAAACCATGGATGGGTGGTTATGTTATTAACCAACGATAGTTTATTCTGTGATAATCCTAGGATAGGTGGGTTCATGATATCCAACAATTCATTTGTTATAGAAGTTGTTTGTATAGTTATTTAATTTTTTGGTTGATTATAAGAGTGATATGTAAATGATTTATCAATTAACCTATATGTTTTATCTATTATTATTATGTGTTTTTTCTTAGAATATTATGATACCTAAAAGTAGTATAATGATCTTATGTTTAAAGGAAAGTATTTGTTACATTTTAAAGGTGAAGAGTATAATTTTGTGAAACAATATTGATTATTTTATCATTATTTTAGAGAAAAAGTTATGATTTTTTCCTTAAGGATTTATTAGGAAATGTGTTATGAAAATATTTTGGAATAGAAGGTTATTTATTTTGTATATAGTGGTTTTTATCTAAAATATTATTTTGGAAAAAAAACATTTTATACTTATACATGGATAATCAATTCCTCTATTTTTTTTAATGTATAGTAATTATAATTTTCAAATCATCCCACATTTTAAAAGTTTTTTTAGAGGGTGGTTATAGATAAGGATGTGGTGAAGATAAAAATTTTCAATATGTTTCTTAAAAGGAAACAATGTTTATTTTTTATAAAAATGGATACTAAATAGAAGCGTTCACTTTGTGATAAATGGGTTTGTCATGTAAGACTTTTTGACATAAAAAAATAAAAATATTAACCCAAAAGACCATAGAGAGTATTAGAAATTACATTCTTGACTAAAAAATCAAGATTATGTTTTTTATGTCTATTCCCTTAAATGTGGTCCTTTAGACCATGCCTTTCGTTAAATCATTGATATGCATCCCATTTTAGTTTGATATTTATGACATAATGGGTAAAACCAAGAATGTTTGGTGAATTTCATGGGGCCTTAGGATATTTGGACATGTTATTTTTCTTTTTATATACATTCACTTATTTTCATTATGTGAAAAAAATGGGATAAAAAGTAGTTTTGTAAAATATTGTGTTTCAAAAAAATGATATTTGTAGAAAACATGTTTTTCAAAGTATTTATGAAAAAATGGGAATATATTTTGGGCTTATATTAATATTAGTGTTTAAAAATATGGGATTTTTTTATATTTCTTTTAGAAATTTTTTTGAGAAAAGTTTTTTCATAATGAATTTTATAAACTATTTTAAAATATGGATTATTTTAAAAGGTGACATGTGACGTGATATTAAAGCATGTTTCTAAATGTATGTTTAGAAAAAATGGTTTTTTTATTTGTGATTGAAATAAAAAAATTATATATTATCATTTTTTTATGTCCATTAGTTTGATAGGAATTTTTATTTTTAATTTTTTTCTCATAGGAAAATTCATGGGAAGGAAGGATTCTTAACATCAAGAGACTAAACATTGGGTGATCCTCTTATTTATCATGCATAGTTTCTCTAGTTAGTGGCCCTGTCCAGAATAAAAATAGATTGGTAATTCTAGATTATCCTGAATTTTAGATTTGGTTTAATGTTTTTGGAGTTTTGTCCTATATTCTTGTGTCATGATCTACATTGATCATAGGAGTTTAGGTAATTTTTTAGCTGTTTTAATTGAGTGTTTTTCATTTTATAAATTATAGTTTTGGATTTATAGAGGCCTTCATTATCTTGTGTTTTATATCAATACCTTTTAATTGGTAGTTTTGATTTTATTGGTTGGGCATGGGTGACTTTGGGTGAGTTCATAGGTAAATAGGACATATGTTCCTCGGGAATTTGAGCACTTAAGGGTGATAGTTTTCATTTGATGGTGTATATAATGAATAATACTGTCAATTCATCTATATTGCATCAAAATATATGGGTATTCATTACATTATATTAAAAAACCATGCCATAACTATTTGGGTCAATTGTTTTTCTAAATAGGGAAACATAAACAATGTGTTCATAAAACAACTACATTGTCTATCACTTATTCCTTTATAACTAGATCCCATTTAGACATATCATACTTAATGACTTTTTTATATCCTAGGAAAATTAAATAATAAAAATGGTGAGATCAAATTCACTATAAGGGTTAAAAAGGTAGACATCAATCATAACAAAAGCATAAAAGAATAAAAACATGATCATAACATTCAATAATTATACCCTAAATATCAAATATCATAATCTTGAGTCATAGAATAAATAACAAAAGAAAATAGGACATCAATAATAATATAACATGATCCATGAGAGGATTATATTGGAAAAATACATAGAATTTTGGAATACACATTATCATAGAAGTTCATTTACATAATTGTCGATGATTTTTTAGGACTATCGTAGTGTAATGGGTTCACTCCCTAGACAATCATAGTATTCAAGGTTCACTCCCATGACTATCATAGAAGAAAAGTTATCTTACCAAACTAGTTTCAATTCACATTCCATCCCTTTCTTACTAATCATTCTTCACCCTTCGTTCCAGTCATGTTTTATTTAACCATTTTGAATTCCCATTTTAGTTATTTCTATATCATGAGATATAAATTATTACCCAATGTATTGGAGGGAGATATATGTCAACCCCATCCTTGGTTATAACATGACCACCATCCTCTGTTATAACATAAAAAATCTCTTTGGTTATAACTTAACAACCATAATATAATTATAACCATACATATGTTTCCCATAAGAATATATGTCATTCATCATATTACAACCCATGTAAATAAATTAGTTTCATAAATATTTCATCAAAACATAATTCGTATAAAATAAATGGAATTATTAAACATCTTTAAATCATAAACATAAAACATCCAAAGAAATAACAATGTTTTTATTCGTATATCGTATCCCTTGTAAATTATAAGTAACATAAATTAACTTTACCGTAAATGGAAAAATGATTTTAAAAGATCACATGGAATAAATCATGGGAAAAATTACATTTCCATTTTTAAATCAATTCCTATTAAATATCCATGAAATTATAAAATAAAAGAATTTATCTGAAAAAAACATTGTCAAATTTTTATTGAAACATCAAATAATTAAGGTATCATGATGGTGGGAAAATCTGCTCATATCATTTAAGAAAACAAATTCAATTTGTATTATTTTCCAAGAAAGTCACAATAAAAGTTTTATAAAAAATGAAATAAAATGAATAATTCCATCCCATTATGTGAGAATTAAAACAATGGGTAAAAATTAAAATCTACAATCATAAGAGTATCATAAGAAAATTGGATACAATTTTTGAAAACATGGATAAGGAAAAAAGAGAGTGTTTTAAGGGAATTTGTAAAAAGATAACCTTTGAATAAAATTCCTTTATAAATAAAAAAACATTGAAGTGATCATTAATCAAATTAATTGAATACATGTATCCATTGCAAGGTCACATAAATTAAGTGTAATTAAAAAATAATATATTCAAAATTTGTTTCACAATTGTTATTTTTATGGAATAATCAATGAATTAGTATATCAGGCCAAATAATGAAAATTCAGTTAATAATTCCCATTAGACATTGTAATCAATCGAATTTTACACCCCATAAAATTAATAATTATAAAATTATATATTTAATAAATCATATGGTTAATTGAAAATTGATTTTGAATTTGAAAATAACACACCGTACGTGATAGTGTCTCCTCTAGCGAATCTCTCGACTGTTTCTTTAGATTTGGAATCATCTTCTATTCATTCTATTCCTTCATCCTGCAATGATAATTACAAAAGAAAAACCCCTTATTAACTATCATTAAAGGAATATATTTGTCAGAATTTATCCATCCTCAATGGTTTTGAATCTCTCCTAGAGCCATCTTTGGGATCTCCTTCTCACATGGAAGATGACATCTTGACTCTTGATATATCTACTGCTCCATTATGTGGTTAGTCTAATCATCTTAAATAGACCCTCATATAATGGTTTGGGATTTATTAACATCCTATTCATACCATACAACAATTTTTCATCTCATTGAAGTTTGATTCCATGGTGAGGGTTTCAATTCTAAACCAAAAAATCATCTTGCATTGTGTTGTCTTCACGGTAATATTTCATCCTGGCATGGTGTAACAACCCCCATTATTTCAGTCACTGGAGGTTCTTCTTATTTCAGTGGTCAATGGATGTTCATCTGGGAAAATACTCCTCTATGTTTGTGGTTTGGATCTCTAGTACTTGATTTCATCTTCCTTTTATGAACCCAGGTTTCCCTTGTGGTATCGTGAATTCATTGGTATCCTTCCTCTACGCCGACGAGTAGTCTTTTCATATACAATATGTGGTGATATCTCAGATCCTCCTAGAGATATAATTAACACTCCCTCTCTCATCTGAGACTCTTCCAAGAGTTGAAGGTATGACTGATTTGTCTTAGTCTTTGGTGTACCATTCCCCTTCACGCTTCTACTCAAGTTTTCATCTACAAGGACATGCATCACCTAAATGCCATAAATCCTAGAAGTTAAAGGTAGGTTTTGATCAAGTGAATATTCTCCACCATTTCAAGGTATCTTCTTGAGTGCCAATGGTTTCTGCATCCAGATCTAATATGGGGACTACATATAGAGGTATGAGAGTACTTCTATCGACTTCCACCTTAAAGCCGGAACCTTCTTCTTCATCGGTGGTTAGTCTCTCGGTGATAGTGGCCCCTCCATGTTTTCAATTGGTTATACTCAATTATCAATGTTTTTTTTTGTTACCTAATGCTATATTTCATTGGACATAAAAATTTTCACCATTCTTTCTTTGGGATCATATCATATCTTATCAGGAATTTTCCCCTCACCGCACCTCACTACCATAGAGATGTACCTATGGGACAATTCTGATTCCCTTATGCAGGTTTCCACTCTATTTATTGGATCCATCCTTTGAAATTAGGTGTGTGATTCTCATCTTTCCCACCTACTAGAATCCCCCCTTCCACTCTAATGGATCCAATGTCAAAAATAATTATGATTCAGTGACCCGCACTTTTCATTGTGGAGTTTGGACCATGTCTCATTAGAGATTGAAACACAATACCAAGTCTTAAAATTATTTTCAAGGATATGAGTATGGTCCCACTACAAGATATATCTTCACTCGATGATTTATCTCCTCATATAGAATGCTCTTTGACTAGGCTCTCATGTAATGTTGTATTTTTTCTGTAATGAATTTTTTAATAACTTTATCTCTATGGTTACAGTGGTCGACCCAAAACATGATTCATTTAAAGTTAAGGTTTTATATATTCACTTGATATTTCATGTATTCCTCACTCGTTTACCCTATAATTATAATATCTATATATTCTTGAATTTTGTCATTTTTGGTTGACTTTTTCTCTCTATCAGATCAATTTATCATTGTAAATGTTTTAGTGGGAGAAAATGAAATAATTCTTCTCGTTTTTTATGAAAAATGTAATGATCCAGCTATAGAGTCCCTTTGGGATGACTTGATCTCTTTCAATATAGGGGATTATCCAAGTCTGGTTGGATGAGACATCAACATTGTGGAAATTCTAGAGGGTAAAAAAGGTTTTCTTCCCTTTCTCATAAGCGAATGACAAGACATTGAGAAGTTCATTGAAAAAATGTGCTCATGTATTCTAGTTCATTTATGGAGTCATTTAATTGTGGTAATAACTAGTGTGGGAACCAATTCTCTTGGAGTTTCCTTGATTGATGTCTTGGGAATGCAGTGGCTCTTTTTACCATTCCTATCATTAAATTATCTCTTTTGGTTTCTGGTCTCTTAGATCACACTCCTCTTTACATCCTCTTGATGTCCCAAAATTTCAGTGAAGATTTCTCCCAATTTTTCTCTACAAGGGATAATAACCCAAAATTTATGGACATTGTGAGGAAATTGTGGGACCAAACTTTTAGAGTTAACTCTTGGATCTATCTCCATAATAATCTAACACATCTCCAAGGACATATATGCTCCTTGGAAAAGATTCATCATATAGGTGATTAAGAACATGAGGATCATAATAGGTATATAAAATGATTAGAGTCGATCATAGATAATTCCTAAGATAATGATGTTGTTGGTGCTATTAAATGAAAGAAATACTAATTTTCAAAGGTTTTGTTGATGAAGGAGTGAGTTTATCATGAAAATTCAAGATTAAAATGGATATGCGAAGGAGGTTAAAATATTTGAAATTTCCATGCCTTCCTCAAATAAAAACACAGAAACATGAATCCCACTCAACTTCTAGAGGACAGATCTTATACTAATGATAGGGATATTGTTGGTAATATGGTGGATACCTTCTTCATCTCGTTATTGGATTCCCTTATCCCAAGTAATGAAGGGGGATATCTGAGTGTAAATTATTATCTTTTTTATTTAATTCCCTATATTATGACTGATGAAGTGAATGATAGGTTGAAATCCATAATAGATGAGGAAAAAATTTATGATAAGGTTGGGTCCACATGTTCTGATAGTGTGACTTGGATTGATTCTTTTTGTACATAATTTTACAAGACCTCATAGGATACAGTGAAGAGGAGTGTGATTAGTTCGGTGTTGGTTTATTTTCAAGGTGGTAGTCTCCATCGAGTGTGATATTCTACTAAAATTGTTCTAGTACCCAATGTCAAGGATCCTCACTTTCTAAATTAGTATTGACCTATTATATTGAGCAATATACCATATAAATTCCTTTTTTGTGTTCTTAAAAAAAATACTTTCTCTCTTCTTTACAAGTTGGGTGGATGAGAAAAAACATTGGTTTGTGAAAGGTAGATTCATCATGGGGTAATTTCCTTGGCCCAAAAAGTGATTACTGATATCAACCAAAATAAATTTGGTATAAAGTTTTCCATTAAACTGGATATGAGAAAAGATTATGATAGATTTTAATGGAGATTTATCAACATGTTTCCTAAAGAATGGGGTTTTTTGGGAGGTTCATTGATATTCTATTTTGTTGTTTTATCTCTCCTTGGTTGTCCATTTATTTTGTGGGAAAATAGTTTGGTTTTATCAATTCTTCTAGAGGATTGAGGTATAGAGACCCCCTATCCCCCTCTATATTTATCATTTCTCTAGATGTCCTCTGTCACTAGTTTAACCATTGAATTTTTTTGTGCATTGTTATCCCCTACCATAAAAAACATGTGATTTGAGGAATATCCCATCTTATGTTCACGGATGACACCATTCTCATTGTTAATGGTTTTATATGGTAAATTTATGGTTTTAATGAGTATTTAGAGGTTTATTACACATATAGTTGGAAAGTTATCAACCATGAGAAAATAAAATTCTTCATTCCTAATTAATGCTATGAGAGAATAATAATAGATTTGGAAACCAGTCTAGGAATTAATAAAGGTTCTTTCCCTACGAATTACATGGGTTCCCATGCGTCCCCTAATACCCTCCTCATAAAAATCTTCGATATGGTTATTGTGAAAATAATGAGTCTCATTCTCAAAAATGAAAAATTGGTTCTTATCATTTGTAGGTATAATAACATTGATTAATTCCATTCTCTCCTCCATCCCTATGAATATATTCTCCACTCTAAATTTTTTTTATGAGTGTGATTTCCATTATAGTGAATACAGTAATATACATTATATGGGATAGTAAGTTAGAATGTATATACCATTTGGATTCTTTGAATAAGATTTCTAAACCCATTAATGAAGGGGGTATTAACTTTAATATTATTTCTAGAACAATGAATGGTCTCCATGCCAAACATGAATTGGAAATAATATATGGGAAAAATTATAGTGTAAAAACATGAAATGTACTTATGTAAATGATGGGAACATAAAAAGATTTAAATCCTCAAAAATTCATAAGATGATCTTTCCCTATATCTCTAACATTCATCATCAATCTCATTTGATAATTGGCCAATGAATATCCTACTTTCATCTATGCCACCTTGGATGAAAATTTGAAGAGTATCTTTGATAGAATTTTGTTGAAAATGATATAGACTGATATGTTTTAACTGAATTTTATATAGGTATTTTCAATATTAGATATTTTCATATTAAGGAATCTATTTATTATACTTAGGACCTTTAAGAGATATATTCTGGTGAAACGTTCTCCCAATGAAGATATATTTTAATATGTGGCATTTCTTGAACAATTTCTTACCAAACGATGAGAGCATCAAGCTAATAAAGATCATGTTTTCTTCTAAATTAATCTACTATAGGGAACTATAATATGATTCTTAAAACTAACTACTCATCATTAGTTATTTGTTTTAAGAGTTTTGGGGATCATTTGGCTAGTTTACATGGTGGTCTGGTGATATTGTTTCTATTGAGACCTTCCTTCACCAATGGTTCCAAGGTTCGGACAGACCCATCTCTGAGAGGAAAGCTAGTTCATTAATTTTCACTCTTCGGTAATGGGTTCTCTATTCATCTATAAATGAAATATGACATCAATAATCATCGTGTACCATCACATACATACTTTTGAAAATCAAAAACATAGACTGGGACTTATATAGGTAATACAAAGGCTACGTGAATGGCCCTTCCCCCATGGACCTGTGACCCTTGCATTCCTATTTTAAAATTGGAACAACCTTTGAGGGAAAATGGATCAAATAGGAGGTTCCCCTGTTAGGTAACAAGGTGAAAGCATATGGATTATGATGTATGGGATTCATGAGTAGTGGTGGAGTGATTAAGGACCCCAAAAGGTTCAGTGGTGGTGGATTTCTTAGCATTTTTTGGGAATGGTGGCTCTCTTCAAGAGGAATCCCATGATATCCTAAAAGGGATTCTCTAATGGAATAATTGTAACATTCCTATCGGGATATTGAGACAAATTCTCTGAAAATTTACAATACAATATCATGAAAAGGAAAAATTCCTTTAACCATTGAATACTCCAACAGAAGGTGCAAGCAACTAATGAACAACCACAAGTTCATCCTTAATACATAGTGTGAGGGTAATGTTATGGATGGAATTCTTACATATAGAGCGTATTAGGATGATCATATCATATTATTTTCTAGTATTTTATCATTTCCACCTGAGGGTACCAACTTTCTTTGGGATGATGTTTTTGCGCTTCATTATTTCAGACCCCCTAAAGTGTTTTTGTGTAGTCTCTTAATCCTTTTTTCATTTAATAAAACAAAAAGTCTTTTGGCGGTAAATTTAATAACATGAAGATAATGATATTCATGATATGATATATCAAAGGGAATTATATATATACTACTCACAATAAATAAGTGTTCAATAAGACATATATCTCATATAAGTAAAAGTCGGACAAAAATGTCTTACCTCACCTTTCCCTTTTGTTTTATATACATTATCCTGATCTTGAAAGTCACCTCCTTTAAGGATCCCATAAAGATATTGGATTTGGTGTTTTGGTAAGACTATTAGGTCTTGGAAGTTGGGAGAGTGGGGAGGAGGAGGTTTTCCATATATCTTAGGAGCTTCAAGGCATGTGGGGAGAAAGGGGGTTGTAATGATTGGTATATAAACTTGGGGAGGGGTAGTTTTAAGTGATTAAATAGTGATTATTTTATATTTAAAGCCATCCAAATTTTGGTGTAATTAATTCTATTGAATTAGATTAATAATTGATATTTTAAATGACGGTTGTGCTAGAGAAACACATCAACACCCCTTATTAGTTTTAGTTTTTAATTATTTTAATCATTTACCTTTTATCTTTAACCTGTAACATTATTTTACCTACACTCCGTTAAATCATTTTTTACAATGATAACATTTTGATGACTAAAAATGAAAATGTCCTTATAACCAAATTGGGTCCTCATGATTCCAAATATGGAATGCATTTTTAAAATTTCAAAATCACATAATTTTCAAAATTACATTTAATAATAAATCATTATAACATAATGAATAAAGTTTTTTATGAAAAAATATTTCTAAAGAAAAAAAATATGTACTTATACCTAAATAATGTATAAAAATTATTCAAGTGAAAATAATTATATTCTATCTAGTTATAAAAAATACTTATGATACATTGAGTTCAATTTGCAATCTATATAAGAATATGATGATTTGATGAGGCAAAGTTATCATCATATAATGGCATCTGAGTGATGAATTTATAATGATAAATTCATTTCATGGGGGGTATAATTTAACACCCCATGATTTATGTTATGTCTTTTTAAAATAAATTTAATATATTCGATAGCTTACTTTTCATAGAACTCCTATTTTAAAAGAACTCAAAAAATATTATTTTAGCATGACCATTATACATAGCCTTAAAATTGGAGAAAATGAATAGTGTTAACCACATTATGGAATATATAATTTTCCAAAAAAAAATTAATGTATTAAATAATTTTTTGTGAATATTAACATAATTTTTAGTAAAGTCATTTTATTTTAAAGAGGTCTTTGCTTTAAATAAAAAATTGATGCTTCAGCCCCAACCTTTTAAAAAAATTAACCTAGTGAGTGTTCTACTTTAATATAACATTATCTAATTTATCTAGAATCTCTACAAGTTTTCTTCATAAGAATTATCAATCTCCAGTGGTATGGCCTCAGAGTTTAGTACATGATATGGATCAAGTATTTTTTTCCTCATGAGAGATACATGGAACAAATCATGAACATGATATTGATTCAGTAGAATAACCACTCAACAAGCTACCATCCCAATATGATCAATAATTAAAATAAATTGAGTCCTTGTTATTTTAAATTTCCCTTCAAAAATAAAATTTCGATGTTTGATTTTTCATTGTGCGAAATATACATCGAAAAATATATTTATAAATCTTTTATATAAAAAGAGGGAAATTAAAAGTATAAGATCACCACAAAACAAAGATTTTGATTAGATGAGATAGAATGGTCATGGAATATAATAATAAAAATCATGTTCTGATGAATAATGAAAGAGAACAGGGTAATAAATAGGTTAATGACTGTAAAACCATATATCAAAAATTTATAAAAAGGTCATTGATATCCTCAAAAATGATTATAAAAAGATAAAATTTTATTTCAAAATCATTTGTGAATATATAATTAATTTATATCAATTCATAAGTGTTATCTCACTCTTTGTCTTTTCCATGATCCAAATACAATTAATTTATTACTTCAATAAATTATTTTTAAATTTAAATGCATGTTGAACTAGTGGATAATAATATCCATAAGGGGGTGAAAAGTAATTTTTTATGTCTCTAGTTATAATAAAAAAAATTAACACAAATTATTCAATATGAATAAATATTCATATATTTAAGTAAAATAGTAATCTCTAAAACTTCATCCAAAGTTAAATGTAAAGAATTTTATAAATAGTCACTCCTATGAACCCTCCAATAAAAATTCAAAACATTAGAATTTATGTAAATAATTTTTCTGAATAAAAATGTCATTAATACACCAAAAAACTTGATGTGACTTTTAATTTTCATATAACAAACATGTGAAGAGAGTTATCATGAATTTTATTGAAACATTGTAATACCCTAAATTAATATATAACTTAAATGAAAACATCCATGATTTCAAAAATTATCTCTTTCCTAATACGATAAATCCAATAATTCTATAAAATCAACCTATAAATCACATTTTCATCATTTAATGATTTAGTTACAAGGTTATCAATACTATCCCATTTATTTCATCACAAAAAAAATATCTTCATATTATTATTATCACACCATTATACACCTATTAATGGGTTTATTTACATTAATAATTTGTTATCCAAAAATAACAATATACCAACTCAATCACATTTCATAGATATGAGTACCATTCAACATATACATTCAAATACATAAGGGTAAAACAACATTTTCGGATTCCTTAGATGTTTCATTCTTACATAATACTATAAAAGTACATTGACAAAAAATATTATTGAATTCTAATACATGTACACTTAATCATTCCACTTACTTCATGAACTATTATTCCATAAAACTTATTCTATATCATATTCCATTCTTGGTATCTTTATCAAATATAACCTTAAATCATACAACCATTCTGGTTACCTTCATGAGCTTTCCTCATAGGGAATCGACTTTCATAATTCCAATACATTCCAAATATTTAACATTTAACTATCGATGATTCCAGTGGATCACCATTATTATTTTCCATTACGTTAATTGAACCTCTCACATTTCCTTTGTAATTACATTATTTATTTACTTAATTTCCTTATCAAAGAATCTTCTAGTTCCTTTGAAATATTTTCCTTGAGGAAACTTCCGACATGATTTATATGAGGAAAATTAAATATTCTTTAATATGTGGTCATAATGAAATTGCATTATTTTCTTATTATTGGATTCAAGAAACTCACCGAAGTTGAGATTATTGATCATATTACAAGATTTTTTATTACACATAACAACAAGGTTTCACTTTCTAACTCTAATTTCATTTTTTCTCATGAGGAAGATTATTCCATTTTCCATCACATTCACCATTAAAATGAATCCCCCTATAAACATCCATCTTCTAAAACCCAAGAAGCGTAGTTTGAGAAACACTAATCATAGATGGGAAACCACATAATCATCATAATTTACTTATAAATTTGAAATATAGGGAACCTTATTTTAATTTGAGGTTATTAATGATCATTACTAAAATTATATTATTGTAACCTATAAATTGATTTATACTTAGATATCTTACTTAAGGTTTTTTTATTCTTGTTTCAAAAATATAACTAAACCTTACTATGTTCCAACATTAATGATAAATGCCTTTAATATAGAGATATTACCCCAAAATATATTATTATTAGTTACATAATATAACAATACTATATCATAACTATGTGGGTTAGTGTCATTGGAATCACAAAAACATTAACAATTGTTCCATAAAACATCTATGTCATCTCCATCTTATATAATCATGACTATAACCCATTTTGATATATCATATTCAATTACATTCATCATATCATGGGGAAAAGAAACATAAGAAAAGGGTTTTCACATATTCTTAGAAGGGGTAAACAAGGGATATATCAATCATAACATAAGAATAGGAGAATAAGAACATGACCATAACATTTGAAAATTATACCCTATATATCAAATATAATAGTACTTATTCATGGAATAAATCGTATTACTTTATTAGACATGAATAATAAGTGGAAATTATCTATGAGATGATAATACTAGAATAAGGGAAAAAATTGTGGAATGTAGATAAGCATAGAAAATCATTTCCTTATTAGTGAAGTCTCTTTAGTAATACTATCATAGTGGAATGGGTTCACTCCATAGTCCATCGTAATAGTCAAGGTTCACACCTAATACCACCATGGCTGATAAAGTCTATTTCTGAACTGATTTCACTTCCAATTATAGTACTATCTTACTGAACCGAGTTTACTCCCCATTACTGTCATGTTTTACTAAACTGGTAACACTTCCCATTTCATTTTTGTATATCTCATGATATATAAATCATTACCCAATCCATTGGAGGTAAATATAGGACCCAACTATCGTTTTTCATGACATATCCACCATCCTTTATTATAATGTAACCACATTAAATGGTTATAATGAAACCACCATCACATAATGAAAACCATACATATGTGTTCCAAAATAAAAAAAGTCATTCATAATATCATAACCAATGTAAACAACTGAGTTTGATTAACATTTCACAATAACATAACTCGTAGAAAAGAAATGACAATTAAAAAATTAATTCCATCAGAAACATAAACCTTCCAGAGAATGAATAATGACGGTATCCTGGTATTAAATCCCCACTAAAGCATATGTAATGTAAAATAATGTCATCATATAATGAAAAAAAAATTCAAAATATCACTTGAAATAACTTTTGAAAAAAAAATCCATTTTCAAATCCTTTCATTTTATATAACTGTAAAATTATAAAGTGAAAAAATTTATTTGAAATTTTTTTTGTAATATTATAAAGGAAACATCAAATCATTACGGAATCATGATGGGGGAAATTCTTCTAATCCTGTATAAGTCAAAAAATATTTATTGTAAATGTTTATTTAGAAAGTTCACAAATAAAATCATTTAGAAAAATAAAAAATCATTTCAAACCATTTTTTAAAATAGAAAACATGTGTAAAAATGACTTTTAAAAACTATAAGAAATAAAATTGATGAACGTTTTAGAAAACATAGATAGGGAATAAATTTTTTTAAGGTAAACTTTAAAAAGGTATGTTTTAAAATAAATTCCCATATAAATATCATATTGTTTATGAGATAATTAGTCAAATGAGTTTAAGACATGTATCTATAGTAAAGCTGCATAAAACAATTGGAAATTATATATAAGATATCTAGAAGTAATTTCAGAGTAACTCATTTTATGAAATAATCAATTAATTATAAATTTAACCAAAATAATTCAAATTGGTTTAAGAATTACCTTAACACATTGTAATTAGTCGAATCGTATGCCTCATAAAACTAATAATTATCAAATGAAAGATTAAATACCATGAAGATAACGAGATTCATGATATGATATATCAAAGATTATTATATATAAACTACAGAGAATAAATAATAGGTCAATAAGTCATATATTTCATAGTAGTAATATTTTAATGACAAACCCTTACCTCATGCTTCACTTTAGTTTTTTCATTCTTTAACCTCCTCTTGAATATCACCTCTTTAATGGGCCCCTTAAAAAAATTTGGATCAATATTTTGGTGATACAAATGGATCATGGATGTGAAGAGAATGGGGAAGAGGTCTTTTGGTATATATTTTATGAGGTTCAAGGCTTGTGAAGAGAAAGGTGGTGGTGAGGAATGGTATAATTCATGAGTAGGGTTGGTTTTAAGTTATAAATTAATTATTATTTTATACTTAAATCCAACCACATTTGGTTGGAATTATTTCTAATTAATTAGATTAATAATTAATATTTTAAATGTTGGTTTTTTTTAGTAACACATGAACCACCAATTAAATGTTGTACTTTTTTGCAATTTTAAGATTTTACCCTTTAACTCTAACGTATTAAATTATTTTACCTATATGTAGGTAAATATTTTTTTACCAGTGTATGCTTTTTATGCCTAAAAATAAAAATTATGCAAAAACCTAATTTTCAATCTAGATTCCAAATATTTAATATACTTTCAAAATTTTGAAACACAAAAATTCCCAAATTACAATTAAAATTAAATTATTAATATACAACAAAAAAGAGATTGTTTAATGTGATTTTAACCCAAAAATTGAAATTATACAAAAATATGATATAAATGATATTTAAATTAATTTAAATAGAATAAATATAACCAAAAATTACTTCAGTTACTTTGAGTTCAATTTAAAATCATAAAATTACTTTTATATATAAATAAAATGAGGGTTTAAAAAACTTGTTGTTTTTACTATTCACTGAATAATTAAACATTTTATAAATTTATTAAAAAATCATCATAAGATAATTTTGACACGATGAGTCCAATTTTTTTTAAATTTTATCAAATATATTTTATAAGTGTCAAAAAATAATTATATTTACTTTTTCATAGAATGAAATTAAAATCACTTTTTGAAGAAAACATATTTTTGAAGAGAAAAATGAATTTACAAAAAATTATATTCACAATTACTAAAAATTAATAGATAAATTAAAAATGATTTTTAGAATTATATAGATCATAATGAGTTTAATAATATTCAATCCATCCAAATTAGTGACTAGGTTATGATGGTCTTTGTATAATAATAATTTTTTTGGAGTACATTTATGCTCATTGTTCTGTGAAATGTATGATATTGAAGATATTAAATTACTTTAAAAATTATACTTTAAACTCTTAGGGTGTTATAGGGTCACAATGAGATAGTGTCTTGAATTAGAGATCCCAGTTTACCCATTTGAGTATGGTGGACCAGGTATAGAGTTTTTGTCATATTTTTATGAGATAATTTGGAATATTATATTTCTAGGTTTCTTGTTTAGTATTATGATATTTCATCTTAGTTATAATTAACTTTATTATTTGAGAAATAATGATATTTTTTGGGTGTTTGTTGAGAATTCATCATTTTTGTTTCATGTCTATTAGAGAGAGTATGTGTATGTTGTTGACCCACCATTTCAAAAGAAATATAAATGGTGGGGAAACTCGAGTGTGTCTCAATGTTAGTGAGAACATGGGTCCCTAGTGGTTTTACAAATTCTCCTCATAGATATCATATTTCATTTGAGTATATTTTACACTGATCATGAGGGATAGTTTTATTTGGCATTTTCCATTCATTTAGGGTCAGTTCTAGTTTCATGACCCTTAAACATATCTTTTAATGTGTTTGATATTTGATTTTTCATTCTATTACCTATTTTTGTAAGTCATTTTTTGGTGTATAGGGAATTATAATGGGGATATTATAACAAACCAAGCACTATTTGTTTTTTTAATTAATATTATTTTATTTTATATTAACTTTAGATGTTTTTTCCTTAAAAATTTTAAAATTTTAAAATTTTTGATGGGGATTATGGTTATCCCAAAGAAAGAATTAAACAAATAGATTCTTATCCTTCGGTGGGAGAATTTCCCTTGCTGACTACTTGTTGTCCTCAGTCACCATACACATCCTTTCCATTATTTGGGTTCCCAAATCTATCATCAGGAGTATTGAGAGCACTATGAATTCTTTTATTTGGGATTCTCAAGGGGAGGGGGAATGTTTTTAGTCGTATTAGAGTAATATTTCTAAGCCTGTTGAACATTAGGGCATTAGTTATAGGGATGTAGAGAAAAAATGCATATTCCTCAGGGAAATATTTCTTGGGTTGTTATTGATGGTCACTCTTTATGGGAAATCTTTATTAGAGGTAAGTATGCCTTTGGTGCTTGGGATATTCGAAGGTCCCCTTCCCATTTATTGATGGATTTTATTTCCAATATTCCTATGCTCAGAGACCACTCCCAATGAATCTTGGGCTGGTGATAGGTGAGTGTAGCACCTCATGGATTTGATAATAAACTTAAATAAATTAAACATTGAGTCTCTACATAATGACACTTTGTTTTAAGTATATAATTTTAAAATATATATTAAATATAACTTTTCTACTACTATGATTTGAATTTCAAAAAATAGACATCTACGACTGTGATCATTAAGTTATTTGGAGTCTCATAGAACCAACTTGATTCTTTTGAATAGTAACATACCCTTATAAATAATAATATGACCCTTATGAATAGTAAATATTATTATTATTTTATTTTCTTATGGTTAAAATATAATGAGATCCTGATTAATTCTTCAAGGTGATATGAACTAAGTTATAGTTTTAAAATTGTTATTTTTTGAATAAATTATGATTTTATTTAAAAATTATATTAATCATATTTCAAAAAATTATTTTCAAAAAATGGAGTTTAGTTTTTAATTGTACACATAAAAAAATGGTTAGGGAGGATTTTTGGGATTTTTATGAAATTATTGAATTCCACTTCTGGAGTTTTTCTTCCATTGGCTAAGAAAATCCTTTACGAACTGAGCATAGAAATCATGTAAATCATGCACTCGAAATAATGGAAATAACACAATATTATTAATAAATAGGTTAAATGATGTTATAAAATGATAATATATGGTGTTGTAAACATGATTATTCTTTTTTTAAATATTAATAACACCCTTTTTATGATTATATAAGTGGTTTAAAAAAGTTTGAAGTAAGAATAACCTGAGGTATGAGAATTCTTAACCCAATTTTCATTTGTTGGGTTAAACATCTACTTCATTAATTATGTGCTGCTAAGATTATTTTTGTAATTAATTTCATTTATATTATGATTTATTATGTGGACTTATAGTGTATACCCATAATCCTTTCATTCTATTAATTCTCACATTAATTATAAGTTATTTTTAAGGTACTTTCCTTTAAAATAATTCTTATTTTAAAATTTTTTTTTACAAAATTCAAAAGAAATGCTTTTATGAAATTATTCATTTTTTATTATTATGTTATATGTATTGGTAATTGTTTATGATGAAGGGTAAAACCTATATCCCCCAACAATGCATTTCATATGTGTTAGTTAGAGTTTAGTCGTATGGCTACTCCAAGTGTAACTATGTTGGATACACCATAATATATCTATGAGGATTACATTGTATGGTAGCTATAAGGGTTAAAAACCATAAGTTACCGACAAGGGTTACAATATATATAATTTTCCAATATACCCAAATGTTTTTATATATTTTATTTAATGTTTTATAGAAATCAAATGTTTCATATGGTAATTATTTATGGGTGATAAGTATGTCTTCGTGAAAATTATTTCATGTGCTTATATGTATTCATAGACTAATAGTTTATTTCCTTCATTTCATATCCATTACACACCATTTTATGTTCATCCTGTGTTTTTAAATTTTATCACAGGATATAAGGATGTTTAAGATATTTAAGGAAGTCAAGTTAAATGATAATAATATTTTCTTAATAAATCATGTTTTAGTTTTTTGTATAAAATGTATGTTCTTGAAAAAATGGATATTGTTTTAATGGTACCCACATTTTATTCTTATGGGATGATATGTATGAGTTTTGTAATAACATTCTATAAATATAAACCAAAATGACCTTTAGGAATGTATATAAGTGAAATGCAATTGAAATAGCTAGATTGTTTAATGTTTATGGTCATGTCCTTATAGTCAGATTTTGGAAATGTGACTTGGGGTGGGATCTTGGATTTTCCTGGGTATCATGATCCTAGCATTTTTTTTAGGTAGGTTATCTCTCATCCCTCATTTATGAAGGTTGTCTTAAATCCCACTCATCTTGAGTCTTCTAATAGCATCATTCTTGAAGACTCACATGACCTGTGTGTTTTGTATGGCGCTGCATGTGGGTTTTCTCAGCTAAGGCATATAGAAAGTCCAAAAATTTGCATCCTACTAGTGATCCCTATGGTACTCACATTTGGTGCAAGAATATCCCATCTATGTTTAATTTTTTTACTATAGAGAGTTTTGAACCTTGCAATACTTACTAATTTTTCTATCAAAGGAATGGTTGTTCAATTATCCTATAAATGTATATGTTGAACTTCTCCTACTAAATAATCTGTGCTTTATTTATTCTTCTAGAGTGGATAGTATGGTCTTATCTAGAGATGTTTATGGGTGTCTTTTTCTACTTCCCCTACAGTGGACTCCTTTGATTCCGTTCTCTAATCATGGCATGTGGTTGTGCTGGAAACATATAGAAGGAAGGGGCTTGGGAACTGCTTCTCGTTGTGGGGTGTTGGTCCTTATAATAGTTTTGAAACTAGAATAGACATGGTGCCATTTTTTCTCCCATGATAATGGAAGTGAGATATAAATTTTTGGCTATGTAGTTGGAAGGAATCATGAATTAGGGAGTGGATACTCCCACATAATGTCATTTCCTACACAGGTTTACTTCCTTTGGTGCGACCAAGCCTAGCCAGAAGGGGAATTGGGTTCTTTGGGATCCTTACCTATGACTTAAAGCTCAAACCTGATGAATCTTATGACCTTGGTTTCATGTATAGTGGTGGTTTGGTTGGGGACTCATTTGATTCCATTATTTATGCTTTCATTACATTCTATGGTCATATAAACCCATATAGGGAGGAGGAAAAGGCCATGCTTAGTGGTTTTTCTATTTTCATATCAATGAATATTGTTCTTTTGTCAGTGGAATCAGGCTCCAAGATCATTTTTACCCCCCCCCCATTAGAATTACCACCAATCTGTGTCCAATAACTTATTTGATTCGCAAATACAAGGCTCCCTTATTTGGAGACATGTTCATATTTCACAATTGGCATGAAGGTAATTTTCTAACAGAAATCATAGAATCTCTAGCTACCTAGAAATGTCCTTTTTTGGAATTTCCCCCATGGTTATTTTTCTTTCTCCTGGGATGGGACATGTTATTGGGGATGCTCTTGGTCTCAATTTCTCTATACCCCCATGACATTATAATCTTTATTTCCTTTATTAGTAAGATTTATTATTTAATTGGTCTAGGTAGTGTGGGTTGCATGGTCTCCGCATATTTTGGTAAATCATGCAGTTAAACCATGCTGAATTTCATGTATTTAAAATTTAATTTAATTTTTTTACTCTTTTTTCCATAATTTTTTCCTTTATCTGCCCTTTTTTCTTTTTTTTCATTACTCCTTCTCTCCCCCTCCTCTAATTTCATGCATCCCCATGGTTGACCCCCTAACCGTGGTCATTCTTCTTACAACGCACAACTTTAATACACTATAATTCATGATTCATTACATTAAGGAACACATAATAGAAAAATTAGAAGATAGAAGGTTCTAGTTACTATTATTAATTAGATACACCATATAATAATATGAAATAGTGGTATATACACATTTTTTAAAACACTTTAAATTAAATTAAAATTCATTGATCTTCAAATACATCATGGTATAAACTAGGAATTCACATGAGAAAGGGGTGATCTATAAAGACCAGTAAGGGAATAATCAAAGCGTATAATAAGGTAACACAATACATGTGAGTTAAGAGGTATAACATTATGACGTAGAAAGGTGAGAATCATAATTATTAACATTGTAGCAAGGTATAAGATGATAATTTCAAAGAAAGATATGGAATTCGATGATAACATAAAATATGACATCATAAGAATAAGTCAAGGATAACCACCAAGAAATCATCACATAATATGATATGGATAAACATTTCTAAACCATAAATGTAATATAATGAGTTAAAAACATTACCCAATTCATTATTGGGATATATAATTTTTGGGCCCTCACATCATATTTATATCATGTACATGCAAGTGTGTTCCACATAGAACATAAACAATAAGAGCATATTTCATCACATTTAATCCCATCATTAAGGAGTGTGGGTTAAATACCTGGAATTACATCATAAATTATGGATAGTTATATCTAGTTGAATGCCCTTGAGTGTATATATGGATGGGTATTCATGTATAATAGTTTGGTATGGAAAATCATGGGATAATTTCGGTAGCATAACAAGTGTAAATAGAGGTGCATGGATAGAACTAATGGCCATTAAAGATGAAATATCATTACATGGGAATCATTAATATAGTAAAATTGATGTTTATAAATATAATTCAGTACAAAAAATTAAAAATCACTGATCTTATTTTAGAGAAAGTACTCAAAGTAAAAAAATAAGATGATAGAATCTCTTACCTTAAGTGGGCAAATCTAAAATAATTGGACGAGATTATAAAGAGCATAAGAACACCATGATTGGGATTTAAAGATGTATACGGAGATTAATTTCAATATAAATGGTTATTTAGTGAGGAGGAGTGGGAGTATTTGTGGTTATTTATAGAAAAAATAAATGGAAATTATTTTCTAACTTCAAAACATAGGTTTTAGACTCTATAAGATAAAATAATCAAAACAAAAAATATTCCAATCATTATTTCAGTTGGTTTCTACCAAAGAGGAGTGGTTTTAAATATTTTATAATTCCATGAACCTAACTCCTTAAAATAATACCCTTATTTATGTAGACTTGATTCATGTTTATAAATAATTTATTTTCAAACCATCAAATATTAAATCAGTTTTGGAGGTTCCATTAAGGATTTATAAAATTAATAAAATAACTCAAAAAACATTATTTTAAAGTATAAACAAATATTTGTTTATTTATTCCCACTATAATATTTATTACATAACCTTTGGGGTATTATATGACATAATACATACTATATATTTATGATGTATTTAAATATTTTCCCAAAAAAATCGTATATCTTATTAAATTTTGAAAAATTTATCATTAGATAATTTTTAAATTATCTTTCAAATATAATATTTATTTTATCAAAATAGTTATATAAATTTGATAGATTTAAATTTTATATAAAATCATTAATTACTAGAAAATTATATATTTATGGTATTACCGACATTCTAAACCATATAAAAAACAATGGACTTCATTAATTTATATTATCATTAATATTTATATATTTATATATTTAATATATAATAAGAATATTTTTTTAAAATAACATTTATTTATATAATTATTAAAATTATAAAACAAAATTCATCATTGAGAGTATATATTTCCCAAAAATACAATTTTGATGTATTCATATCAAAATCTAAGGCATATGGTACTTATTTCATCAAGTGAGATACACATTGATCAGGTGAGTTGTTTTGTTTGATATAATTAAAGATCATTCTATAATGGTAAAAAATCAATATTAAATACATGTAACTTATATGGTACTTATGTCATCAAGTGAGATACGTGGCACACATCATGTATAAGGTAAATTTTAGGTTGTAGTGTTATTTTATGGGACACATCTCTAATGTCATCATTTATCTCAAAGGGTTTGATGTGTATTGGATATAGTTTTTTCTTCTTCCCAAACCACAAGAAAATATTCCATGGAGGTATATGATTGTACACATTATCTATAAACTCAAACTATAAGTACCATCCACTATAGCCTCCATATTTCTTCTTTCAGTATTGTGGATATTTCATATAATGTAGAATAATTTGTTACCTTCTCTATCATCTCTTGGATAATATTTTGTCCCATAAGAATCCACTATCCATCTTCATTCCAAAAAGTTGGATTCCATAAACTATTCACATATAGAGAATCATAGGGTTCCATTTTAATTCTACAATTGAATATTTTGTTATATCATAACCCCACTATATGAAGGTATTGATCCCAACAATCTTGTAAATGCAAGAAAAATGATCTCATAAAACCATATAAAGTTTAAATGGTTCTCTATTACTGACCATTCATCTTAAGATGATAATAAATATTAAAACATTGATCTATATCCAGTGCTTACTAAAGGGTTCTTCATAATCTATAGGTAAACATAATATTTCAATAGGATACAAGGGAGAGTGGTAGTTCATACAACCTTACCACTTTCCTTAGGTATATCATGATGATTTGGTTGAGAGAGAAATATTTATTGATTACAATGAAATAAGATAACATTATAAGGTGATAAACTACCACCTAGATGGGTTTATTTCCTTTTTAGGTCTTAGGGTGTCTGATGATGAAATCCATGGTTATATTTTCCAATTACACACTATTATAATAATTAGTTTCATAATCCACTTATATATATATTATTCATCCATAATTCATTGGCATAACGAGAATCAAGACACAAAATCTACAATATCCCTCTTCATATTTTTCCTATAAGTTTTTTCTTTAGATATTTATACATCCTAGTTATTCTTAGACAAAAATATAAAGGCTGAGATATGTTAATCATCTAGAAGATCCCTATTCAGTTCTAATTTTAATGGGTCACATATTAGGATTCCATACCTTATAAATCCATATTTAGAAAATTTGAACTCTAGAATATTTGATAACATTTTTTGTAACTCCACATCATCTTTTTAGGGATCCTTGATCCTATATATAATGAATAGTTGAGAATTTATTTGAGAATGGTGGGATGAGGATGCCTTTATTAATCAAATTTTCATCCTTCTCATGTCCAAGATGACTGGATACCATTAAAACCTCATTAAAGATAGTGTTTTGTGATCCTTTCTACATAGGGTATCATCCACTTTATTCCCCATCCAATTATGGTAATTGATTTTGCAGTCATAATCATTGATCAGTTCTAACCACCTTTATTGGATCATATAGAGCTCCTATTGTTTCAATTTATTCTTGAGGATTTTATAATTTATATATATGTCTCACTTCTTTTCCATAGTATTAATGTTGTTAAATATTTAATGAAAATATCACTTTATCCAATTAAAGATCATTTTTTGGGTTGTTATTCTCATTGATACTTAATTGGATGGACGAAGAAGTTATCACTTTTTCATATTGCATGAGTATACAACCAAGTCTTTTTTAGACTCATAATTGTGGACAAAAATCCTTCCCTACTAGTTGTTAATGTGAGAACAGGTGTAGTGAATAACCTCTTCTTTAACTATTTAAATATCTCTCCTAATTCGTCATTTCATAAAAACATCACTTCCTTTTGACTTAGCTTAGTTTGTGTTCTTAAAAATCATGAGAATTTCATCAAAAATCAATGGAAGTTCCCAAAAAATACAAGGAATCTTTTTTTCTCTATCACATATACTAACATTGTTCATCCTTCAATTGACATTTTTTTAATGGATCCACAAATATCCATTTTCTTGTGATACAATTCCCATGTAATGTTTATTGATTCATCTACAACTCACGTTTTCTATAATTTTAATGAAACACATCCTTTTTATAGGTTTCTATTATAGTGTTCATATTTTTCTTATTTTCCTAATTTCTTTTAGAGTATATAAAAATTCCATCTATAAAGACTACCACATATTTTTTAATAAAATCACTAAAACTCTATTCATTATGTTCTTAAAGATGGATGGATATTTAGTGAGTCCAAATGAAATCACTATGAACTCGTATTTCATGTACCTTTTATGAGAATCGGTCTAAGTAGTATCCTCTTTATTTACATGTTCTTGATAATACCCTAACTAAAGATCAATATTAGAGAAGTTTTGGGATCCGTATATTAAATAAAACAAGTCATAAATCCATGATATTGGATATTTATTCATTATTTTAATCATATTGATCTCTTGATAATCAATGTATAAGTGCATTTCTGGTCCTTATTCCTGAAAAATAGGATATGTGCACCCCATGGTGAAGCACTTGGGTGTATAAATCCTTCATCCATATTCTTATATAGTAGCATCTTGAGATATTAAAGTTAGATTTAGTCAATTATATATGGATCACTAGAAATTTTCAATAAACTAGGTCTAAACATGATTGAAAACATAACCTCACATCTTGGTGGAAGACAAAGAGATTTATTCAAGAAAGACATCAGCTTACTACCTATTAATGGGAATATCATCAAATATGGTCACTTTATTAATCTCAATCATTTTAGAAGGATATGTTTTCTCGTAAGTCAATAAAATCCTTGATTTAGATGAAGATACCAAATGAGATTCATCCTACTCCTTTAACTAATATAGAATAAGAGGGATGATTCTAATAAAAATGATGATTTATTTGTCTAAACAATTTATATTAACTATCACTAGTCCATAAAAAAGTTTTTCATATCAGTTTTTCTTTCTTTTAAACAGAGGTTGGTACACGATGTTAATGTTGGCAATGATTTAAATAAATTTTTAACATCGGGTAAAAAACTTACTTTGTAAATGAATTGTTATATTGGCTTATCATGGGGGTTACTTTATAACCGATGTGAAAAACATATTTTTGACAACAGTTATTTGATAAACAACATGAAAAACTAGTCTTATTGGGTTTTCTATGCAATATATTACACAACTGAGGTGAAAAATTGATTTAATTAAGGGTCATTAATGTCGGTTCATTATTAACAGACTTGAAAATCTATTCTTAATGGTTTATGCATGTCGGTTATCATAGAACCGGTGTAAAAAACCAATCTTAATAGTTTTTCATGTCCTTTATAAAATAAAAAATATGAAGACCTATATTTTTCATAAATAATATTATTTTCAACCTTCCTCTACACTACATATAAGAATATAGACATGCATAAAAACTAAAAGAAAAATGATATAGAAGTAGAAGAATAAAAAATACCTATTGCAATTAGAGCTTTCAGAATTTCAATATTTATTAAAAACAAACTAAAATCCAACAACAATTGTAAAAAAATTTGCTATCCAAACAAATTTACAATTAAAAATTTAAAAATTTACAGTATATAATACAAAAAACTAAAATATAACCACACTTGTGAAATGTTTTTTCAATTCAATTTTATAGTTTCTCAACTTATATGAATGATAAAGTGAAGGGTCAAAAAAATCTACAAATGAAAAGGAATGTTTTTAACATGTATTCTGAATGAAATATTAAATAAATTTTTATAAACAAATATAACTTCACGGAACTTTGTTATTATGCCTATTGAAATTATATCCTATATAAATATTAAAAATGATATTTTCATTCATTTACATCTTACTAGTTATTAAAATTCGATTTAAATGTGTTTTCAATTCAAAATAACATTATTTCTTAATATATCCATAAGTAATAATTATTATTGAAAATTTACCATCTCTTTTACATACATAATCTTGAAGCCTGTGTTTCTTATGGTCTTTAAAAATAAATTACATGACCTATTTGAAAATTATATGAATGAAAATAATTTAAAATTCATTATAATATATAAATTTATCAAATAAATTAAAACATACATCTCCAATACATTCTTAATTGTTTTTCAAAATCCACCAGAGAAAAACCCAAAACCAGTATAGTGACTTCTCCCTCAGACAAAAAACACCAAAAATATGATGGAAAATGATATAAAATAAAATTTAATATTATTTTTTATTATATTAAAATATATATAACAATTTATGAGCTATATTTTTCATACATTTGAAGATAAAGTTACATTAAACATCGAATTATTGCATTCTTTTGAAATATTTTAGCAATATAAAATTTTCTTTCTACTTAATTTATAGACATCAATATAGGTGAAAAAAATAATGGGTCTTTAAAACCATATACATATTTATCATCATCCCCCCTACAAATTTCATCAAATATATAATAAAAAATAAACATAAGAATAAAATTTCAATAAATTAAATGCATGGAAAGAATTCATGTTAATACTTACATAGAAAAATCATGCATCATATTGATGCCCAACTGATATCTAGTTATAAGCTCCATGATATAATTTTTCAAAATTTCCATAGTTATTTCATGCCCACAAATTGAAACATCAACTTGAATATATTTAATATCTGACAAAAAAAATTATTTTTTTGATAATATATCAAGACTACTAGAATTTGTGTATGAAGTCATAGAACATTGTGTTTGTTTTTGTCTATAGAATATTTTGTTACCTTTAGAGTGTTACTATAAAAAATTAGATAAGTATATAAAAACAAAAATGTTGAAAAAATTAAAACCAAAATAAAATAAAATGTTAAATATACACATACCTATATGGTGATATATCTAAGAAGTCTATATAGACAAACTAAAATGTGGATGATACTTTTTCCTACTGTAATCACCTAATTTGTAGGTAATGGTACTCAAACTGAACTGTCTATAATATCATGTACAGTGATCCTATGATACATTATCTCAATCTATTGATGATGAATTGTATCTATAATATAAAATATCTTCCAATATGAAACAATATGATATTGGGGATCAAAAATATATAGCTAAAAATAACTGGGAATATTTGGGGGAGGGGTGTAGGAGTGGGATAAGGTGTGGGGTTTGAAGTTGGAGTTGGAGTAGTGGGAGCTGCTAGAGAGGGTGGAGGAGTGTGAGATGCAGTCTGAAATTGCCTTTTTGGGTCTAAAAACATCAATTGTATTAATGTTATGATCTTATCCACCATCATCAAACAAATATCATAAACTTTTTCTTCTAAATATTCTTTTTTTATAAAAAAACCTCTATTGAAGAATCAATAGAACATGGAATTTTTTATCACTGATACAACTATTGTGAATCCTCTTACGTGACCTAGGTGCTCAAGATTTCCCAATGCTATAGCTAAAATATCCCTCCTACATTCATCTAGAAATACCTCTAGTGTGCTTTTCTCTTTAATATAATACTATATTAAATATTTGAAAAAATCTATAATAAATCACAATATATAATAAATTGAATGAAATTAAATAAATAATAAAAGTAAACATATTACAATCCTATTAGATAAGAATCTCAACTCTTTTGTAAGATATTGTCTTTTTTCTCATATGATCCCTCTTCTATTTTTCATGTCTATCCAGGGGATGTATGGGAAACCTCTCTATAGCCTGAAGACTTAGCTATCAGTTTTTTAAAATTTTCATCCATCATTTATTCTTCCATTAAATTATACCCTCCCTGAGATAAATTATGAGGTTATAAATTTATATGTTGTATTTATTGATAATATATACTTGATTACCTAAAATTAAGAGTAAATAATTCATTAATAAATCACTAATAAGGCCATGAATATAAAAAAGCTTCTAAAAGTTAACATTGAACTTGAAAAAACCCATTTTTTATTATAAATTCAAAACAATTCTTCCATGTATATTCATATATAAATGGATGTATATATAAAAAAAATTAGGATGTTTCTTATATCAAAAAATGAAATTTGATGCATTGGTTGATTTAAAATACCCTTATCTCCTAGCGGCCAATGATAAATATTTCCTCTTGACTCCTCTAATATTAGGTATATCATATATCATCTGAAAATGATGGGTGAAAACATATACTACTAAAAACATTTCATTATAAGTAAAAAAATTAAAAAAAATATTAAAAAAACAGTCCCCATATGTATAATAGTTTAAAATTATCAACACTTCTCCAATCATCAATCAAAATACTTTCTTTCATTTTATCCTTTACTGATATGAAATCTTTTAATTGTTTGTAATTTAGACCTCTTGGGTAATCATTATCATCAATGTATTTTCGTATCCTCTGGTCCTTGCTTTGAGAAAATGATAATTTTTGTAAATTTTTTATTCCATGTTTACCAACCCTCAAACTCTTCTTCAACTATTTGGGAGTATATGTCTCTTTTAAATAAGGATGAGGCTCATAAAGTGGATCATGTGTAAGTTCCTCCTTAGAGGTATGAGTACAATAATATTCCAAATTATGTGATGGCTTAGTTGTTAGATCAATCATTATCCAAAAAATCTAAGAAACATACATTTATTACACAAATATACAAATTCAGCTATTACATACTGATGTACAAAAATGAAAAAAATATCAAACAAAAAAAATAATGCAAATTAAACTTAACACATTTCTATTCATGTTTTTATAATTAACTAAAATTATAATAACATTAATGAGATATGAAATGAAGTATAATGAAATGTAAAAAATATAAATATGGTGTGTGAAAATTAAAAAAGATCCAACCAAATAATTTATTTTTTATACCAAAAATATTATTTTTTGAATATACTATATAATAGTTTTATTTTAATTATTTCAAGGAAAATAATGGTTTTTCATCAAAATAAATTAACAGATAAGTTACATAAGGGTAATAATGGTAAAATATACAAAAATAAACAAATATAATTAAACAATTTAACATTTTAGTTATAATACATATTTTTGTAATGAAAATAAAATTAAAATAGTTATCTTTTAAGGAAATTTATAGAAGAAAATGAGAAATAAGCATTTGTTGCCTATAATATTAAGAATTTACTAAAGGATTGTTTTCTCAAATTCCTTCATCGTGATCATTTTTTATTGAAAAAACCATGTCTTCGACATGCTCATCAATATTTTCTTTTAATCATTCTATGGATGTAGGGATCCCACAGAAATCAATATATTTTTCAAGTATTTTATCAGTAATATATGGGTTTTTCATTATAAAAAATAGACCAATTCATATTAGATTGATCGAGAACATAAAAATTTTCTTTGTATGTGTTTCTATTATAAAAGGACTAGTTTTCTATTTGAATCTATTTATATTAACTAGTTTCATTCCACATTCATCATGTAGGACACTATTGTTAATAAAAAACCATTTTCGGTTCAACACGAGAACATGTAAATTTAATGTAATCAACCTCTTATATTTCATTAATGACCCATAACATGGGCTTGATGTGGAAACTGGGTTTCTTTATTTGGAACTCAAAATATTCATTGATTCTACGAACACCAATACAATACATTTCTGAACTACACTTCTTTTTTCATGATCTTTCTTATAAAATGTATAGCCATTAATCTCATACCAGAACCATGTTATCAAATTTAGACTTAAACCAACCATTTACCATCTCCAATTTTCAAAATAATCTAATCTTCCAAGAATAACCTATTTAATCCATGTAGATTTTTTTGTTATTCCCATTCAAGAGATGTTGTATTTATTCTTTGGATAAAATTGTTTCAACAGATTAATATGAAATGTTCTATATAGTTGAACATCATTTATTTTATTCAAGATGTATAAATTTACCATATTTATCTGTTCACATTTCAATGATTTGACTTTAATCTAGGGATCCCTTTCGCCCCATAATTATCTCATTCATGGAGAGGTGGAGGAAAAACATATTCTCTACTGTAGATAAGTATCTTGTAAAAATCTCCACAACCTTCTCATAAATATATTTATCAATTGTGGAGGCTTTAGGTTAATATTGTTTATTATTATACCCCTATAATATCTTCATATGAATTTAAAATGGATAAATCCAACGTAGAAATACAATTATTCAAAACATTATTTCTTTCACTAATTAAACCATAAAATGCAACATGATATCAAAAATAGATGGAGTAAAATAAATCTACAATTGAAAATGTATTGAAGCTAATTTTTTCTCCAAATTTTTTAATGCATTTAGATCAATCACCATATTACAAATTGAATAGAAAAAATAACACACCTTTGTGATAGTCATTTCAATAAGGATTGTAAATATTCCATTAAATAATACTGGTAAGAGTTTTTTCATCCTCACATGACAATCATGAGATGTCATACCATTCAAATTAAAATCCTTTAAATATAAAAAACTTTTTAACATTTGATGAATAACATTTTTCACTTTGATATCATGAATAAAATAATAAAAGATCATTTTATCCCTCTTAGTTAATATATGAAAATCTCTCCATTAGAATTGGGATCTTACTCTAAATGTATTCCCATTTTGAGTAAGTCCAATATTTCATTCAACCCATATTTAGTCTTTCATTTAATATTAAACAGTTTGCCCATCAAGATATCACATATATTTTTATCTATATGCATGACATCAAAGTTATGGTTGAGATCATTATATATCTAATATTATAGGTCAAAATATATACACTGTTTCATTAAAAAATTTATTTCCTTACTAAATTTATGTGTCTTTCTAAATGTCAAGTCAAGATTTTTCACCCTCTGAAAATATTGATTAATGGATAATGGTTTTAGAGTAACATCAAATTCTTATGAGTCATTTTATTCCTTTTTAAATCTTCTATAAGGGATATACATAGACAAAAACATTTGACAAAACATGTGTGCTATTTTTCTCCCATGATGAAGCTATTAAAATGACATCTGTTGTTCACAAATTAGAAACACTTTATGTCCCTTAACACTATATCCTAAAAATATTACATATATTGGGATGTCATTTATAAGGAATATAATAATTTATTTTAGTTGAAATTTTTCAATTTTATAAGAATAATAATCCCTAATACCATCATTCAATAAGAGATTCAAATCATCAATTAATTGTGAAAAGAAAACATCAATATCATTTTCTGGTTGTTTTGATCCAGATATCATTGAAATCAACATGACATACTTTCGCTTCATACAAAGATAAGTTGTAAATTACTAATAAAATAGGACATGAAATATGTATTCTAAAAATATTTCGATATAGATTAATTTCATATATGAATATTACTAGTCTAAGATTTATAAAATCATATCTAAAAATAGGAAACTATTGATCAATTTTCTTCTACTATGGATAGTCAGCTACATGCTATAATTTTCCACCACATATTCATTCATTTGTATGGAATCTTAAACTTTTTTCAACTTTTAAATAAAAAAAATGTTTCCAATGAGGAATTATGGGAAGATAAAAAAATTCCATGTTAGGGGTCTCTATATCTGCTAAATCAGAATATAATTTTGTTTTCCAACTTATACCACGACATCACACATTTGGGACACCATGACAGAAATTTGTATTCCTTCTGATATAGGACAAAGTCATTTGGGTATTCATATATATTTTTGTATCCTAATCTGATCAGACATTGTATTTTTCTCTCATTATAATGTGAAAATTGAATATCATTTTCCTTAGGAAGAATATATTTTAACAATTAGAGAAAATCCATAAAACTCTAGACACTCAATAAAATGGTTTTTCAGCATCAATATAGTGATGATGAATTTTTGGTTCATTCTCAATTACAAGTAATTCAATGTCATGAATCAATTATTTCATTTCATTAGTGTTTTCAGATTGTAAATCATCTACAGCAATAGATATGAAATTCTTCCAAATTTCACCATTTCGATTCCAGGGGTAGTAAATCAGATTAAAACCATGAAAAATTAAATGATCTTTAATCTCTATAATTTTCAACTTATTCATATTTAAACCTTACAGTCATGGAAATAAAAACATGACATTGTTTGGAAAATTTTGTTTATATAATTACAAAAAATAATCAACACCTTTCTCATATAAATCACTTATTCATAGTTCTATAATACAACTTCGACTCATTATTATCTATAACAAATATAAAAAAATAAATATATTATCATAATAATAGAGTGGGGATAAAAGTGATAATAAATTATTCATGGAAAACTAGGTTTAAATTTATATCAAATTTATCATAACATTAATGTTACAGAACATTGAGATTTAAAAAATATATATGTCTATTTTAAAATAATAATTATAAATTCTAGGAAATAATGGAATATATGTTTAAATATAATTAATAAATCTTAAAAATAAATACATCGATGAAATTTTCAAAAGAAAATATAGTTAGACTAATCTCTCATTTTCTATTTTCTTCATAATAGAATTAGATAAAAACATAAAATTGAATATTGTAGAATAAAATCCAAATCAAGTGATCATTTTCTATTTTGAATTTAATCTTTGTTATTTATTTCTTTAACATAATTTTTTGGATGAAAAAAAACAATTATTTTTAGAAACAATAATTTATACAGTAATTTAACATTACAATAGGGTTTAAAAACACAATGATGAAATTTTAATGTAGTACAAATGTATATAGGATTAAAATTATATATTATTTATTCTTATTGTATTATGAAATTTATAAAATACATGTTATATATTGTTCATTTCATTAAAACATGTTTTATATTAATATACCACACTAGTAACCGACATTTTAAATATTTCATTCAACTTCACTTGATAAAATAAAAAAAAAACTAATTCATGGTGTGAAAAATTGATTTTATTGTGAATACCATGTTATTCATATGTAATTCCATGAAAATATTACATAAAAAACTATACCTATATTGTGGGATAATCATATAAATTTACAAATTAATGTAACCTAAAGTATTTATATGGATAAATTGTGACTGGGGATAATGTATGAGAAGGGATAGATAATGACTATGGATAGGTTGGGCATAAATATATATTATCATTTCTATCAAATGGTTTATTTAGTCCAAATATATTCAAAACCAAACATATATCTATCATAATATTAAAAATATATCTAAATAAACAAATTTATCGTTCATATTGTGTATTCACTAACAATTAAAACAATATATTGATAGTAACTAATAATATGCACACTGTATATTTAATATATAATTTTTTGAAGATTATAATATGCTCACATTACATGAAAAGTGTTAATATGCATATACACACTTATAGGATATTGCATATTGAACTATATGAAAATTTTAATGTATGCATACATTAAATTTTAAGATTAATATTTCACTAATAAATGTGTAATGATAATTGAAATGTATCTGTATACATACAAATGTATGCACAAATAATGAATTATTCACAAACATCATCTGAATAAGCATCATTTATAGATTCAATTACAAAATTTAACATGATATGTAGTATAAATTTCTATGAAAAAATCATTAGAAACACCCTTCTATATGTTAGAAACACAATAACATTAATACATAATGAAGAAATTTATAATCTATCGTGTAACATTAATATATAATGAAACCCACACATTTTAACATAAATCAATGGAGAGGTACAGTATATGAAGATGGTGATCCAAGATTCATGATGAGAAGGTATATATATAAATTATAAATGATTTTGAAGATCAAACTTATGGACTTATAAATATAGTAATTGGATATTTGAGTAAAAAAACAAAAAAAAACAAGAGTTCGATAGTCTGTGCCATTAAACAACTGGAAGAGATGATCGATGTGTGAGGCTTACACAAGAGTTGAGAGACAAGAAGATAAAATACTCAATAATGAGTAAAACAAATCATATGGATGTATGGAGAAGGAATCCATCATTAGATTAAACTAGATAAAATAAACAAGGTTAGGGTTTCTATATACATGGAAAGAGTTATCTTTCATGAGATCAAATAACATAGACATGATTCAAAACAACAATTCATAAAATTTTAAATGGTATATCATGATCGTTATTATATAAGAGGCATGATAATGAACTTTTTATTGTTTTTTTTTCACATCATTTATATAGAAATCAACATGAAATTTCTTCTTTATCACATAAGTTAAAAAAATAACTGATGTGATAAAACAATGAAAAATTCATTATTATGATGGTTATTATATAACCTATTTTAATATACCTCTTTATCACATTAGTTTTTATGTAACCAATGTGATAAATTAGTATACTAATTTTTTCAAATCTATTTTTTGAGAACCGGTGAGAAAAATAAATATACATAGTTTGTTGATATATGTTATAGATAACTAATGTGAAACATCAGATGCGATAAAACAATTATAGTACTAGTGTCTATATAAGGAATTACATTACATAACACAAATAACATAAAATTATATTAAAAGGTGTATCACAAGGTTAGATAGGAAATACAACCTAAAAATATAGATTGGGGAGAAGTTATATACTCAGGATTCAATAATGTCCTAATTTTCCCATTTTCACGTATAGTTTTACTTCCATAATGTGAGGTGGTGTTTGAATATTTCTAAAAAATATGTGGAATATGATGGAATATATAGAACCAAAATAAAAAAAGTACCTTCTCTATCCTTAGGTGAATAAATAGCATACCAATGACCACATCATTGTTAGGATACACCTTTGTAGTGGTGATGGAATATGCTCAGTTTTTTTCTCTAGTCCATGGTGGTCATATAAGTCAGTTATGATCGAAAACCCTTATCTTAGTGAATTGTTTCGAATAGTGTCCTTTTACACTGTAATTGAAGCACTACATAGTTGGATGAGGGTTGAATGGAGCATTCCTTTCTTATATCACATTTGAAATTTTCTCCCATATACATTTTCTATTTAGGAAACATTACTTCTTACATTAAAATAATTTTAGTATCCCTATCAATTAATTTAGAAGACACTTTCTCCAATAGTTTTGAAAAAAGGTTTGTTGCAATTTCATTTCCATATGTTATTTCTCTATCACACCACTATAATTAAAATCCATTTCCCCTTCATATCTCCATATTTGTGAGACCCTAAAGATTCATATATCTATATTTCTAATTTTAGGAAACCTGGGAAATTTTCCACAAAGAAATCAAATTCTTATATCTCCAAATATTTTCATAGACATGGATTTTTTCTATAAAAAAAGATGAAAACATTATTATCAAGGATGCTATAGGTATATCGTGAAATTATTATGATGTTCACCTCATATCACCTTATAGTTAATCATTATTTTTCTTGACACCATGAAAATATCAATCTATTTTCTATTAGAGATTATGAGGAATATATTTATTAGAAACAATTTTCAATGATTATTTCACTTCCATAATTTTAATCTCCTCCTCCAATATCATATTTATTATCAAATCCGATCATTTATTAGTTTCTCCATTTATATGATAAACACCTATTATGTCCTTATCGTGATCAGGGTAGTGAATGATGAAGAAAATGTTATCAATAGTATAGTTCCATTTTTCTTGATTATTGGGTGAGAAGATCCACTGAATTTTAGAGGCCATTGTCAAGTAAATGTCTCAAATGAAACATGATATTTATTAGAGGGTTTGTGGGTTTTCCACCTAATTCAATATTTTGTATAAATCATGATATAATTTCATAAGTATTGTCATGATGTTCTCAAAACCAACTCACATTTTTTTGGCATCACATTTGGGAAACAATTACACTACTCATCACATTGTTAATTGAATCAGTTTCTTCTATTCCAAGCCATTAAATAAAATGAAGGGAAAATTTAGGGAGATAAATTTTAAACAATTAAATAGATAAATATAAAACCATGAACATTAAAGGGATAGATTATTTTTCTTATGAATTTATAGGTTTGTATCTATGTTATCCAAGGTCAATTTTCTATGATTAAATATTATGATAATTTCTTTATCTTCATAATGGTTTTCTAGGTGATTTTGAATTTAACATATCATATCCATTGGAATTGTTAAAATAGGTGTGTAGTGAGGTATTTTTTCATACACCATGTAATGATAGATTAATTTCCTAATGTTCCCTTTTCTATATTATTAATCTTAGGTATAACTATTCCATATCCACATCCACTTATATTATCCAGATATGGATTTCATACATAGATACCACTAACTCTATATTTTACAATAATTTTACGATTTTCTCCCTAAGGATTTCACATAATTTGTTTATCAAAATTCAAAAAATAATGATACTTCCCATTAATAACATTTATGATATCCCATATCATTAATAAACATTAATTCAGGATTTATTACATAACTATACACATAATTCAAACGTAGATGATTGAAATTCATAGTTTTTGTGGGTAATTAGATACATCAAATAATAACTTGAAACCCCAATACTTACACATTATTAAATACACCATAAATTATATTAAAATTGATTGATCTTCTAATATTTTATGAGATAACATGGAGACGTAAAAATTAATGGTTTGATATATTATGTCTATAAAATAAATAAAAAACATAAAAAAGGTAAATAAGTACATTTCAGTCAACATAAATGACATGATGACATTGTAATGTGAGAATAATAATCATGAACATTGACATCTGGTAAAGATTATAACATAAAAGTTATATAAGGAACATGGTAATAACATAAAACATGAAATCATAAGCATCATTCATGGATAACTACTAAGAAATCAAAATATAATATTCTTAGGATAACCTATAATTATCAATACATAGATGATTAGGATAAAAACATGACATAATTAAATAAGGGGATATATAATTTTAAGCCCACCATTAAGATTCATAACATGTACAGCCATTTATATTCCATATAGTTCCTACAACATAAGAGCATAATTCATTATATTAAATCCCATGATTGAGGAGTTTGGGTTATATACATGGAATTCCCCAATCAATGAAGGATTGGTCCATCTAGCTGAATTCCATTGATTGTAAATAGGTATGGGTATTCACAATACAATAGTTTGTAAAGTAAAATAATAGAATTATTATCATCATAACGGGTGCACATAAATGTTCATGAATGGGACTAATAAGAGTGAAAGGTGTTCTCCCATTATAATGGAATTATAAGGATGATTAATGGTATTTGTTAACACACATTAAAATATGAATAATTTGAAATCATAATTATTCATAAAAATAAAATCCATAAAATAACAAAGAAGAGTACATGATCCCTTTCTTGAAAGGTAAACTCTAAAATCTTGGGAGGAGATTATTAAGAGAATGGGAACACTAGTGTATGGATTTAGATAGAAATGTGTAAATTAAATTCATGATAAATGGATTTTTAGTGGATATAAGTGGGAGGATGGGTGGGAATTTATAGAAAAAAATATGTGGGAATTCTCTACTAATTTTTAAACATGGGTTTTTGTCTCTATATGATTAAATAATAAAAACTAAAAACCACCCCATTTTTTATTCCCATAGATTTTAAAAATAGGAGTGTGTTTAAAAGTTCTATAAGTCCATGAATCAAAATCCTAAAAATATTATCATTGGTGATGTGGAAGTTGGTCGATTTTATAAGAAATTTATTTTTAAACATAAAAATATAATATAGGTTTTGGATAATTCATTAAGGGTTTGTAAGATTAATAAAATAACTTCAAAAACACATTTTTTTTATGGGGAAAAATTTTTTTGTTGTGGAATATATTTATACTATTTATTAGATAACTTTTGTTATTATTATGTCAATATATACCCTATATATTTATATTGTATTACATTTTTACCCAAATATTTTAATTCCTCATTATATTCTGAAAAATTCACCATTTAATAAGTTTTAAATTATGATTTCAAAAATAATATTTATTTTATAAAAATAATTATTTAAATATGATAATTTTTTCTTTTAAATGAAAATATCTGTTTTTTTAAAAGTACTAGTTTTATGATATATGACTCTCTAGACCATTTAAAAATTAAATTGGATTTAGTTAATTTATATTATCATTTATATCTAAAAAAAATTATATAATATTACTATTTTAATAAAATTAAATTTAATTAAAATATTATTGAAATTATAAATATAGTTTCTTATTTAAGAGTATATATTTTCCAAAATAAATTGTAGCTCTTCATTTCAAAATAAAATTTGTATAAAAATATTTATATAATAATTTATAATATAACAAAAATGGGATAATTAAAATCATTATTTCCTTAAAAAGAAATTATTTGAATTAAAACATCTAGTTTCTAAATACATAAACCCATATTACAATGTAATACACCCTTAGGGTACGGTGTGCGATGGTGGGGATTTCTTGGGGTGGTTAGCGAACATGGATAGGGTCATGATCCCAATAAGATTGAACTTTTCCCAAAAATTGTTTCATTCATGATTAATTTGTTGATATTATTATTGGGATAGGTTAAGGAAAAATCATAGTGACTCCATGTCACTCGGATGCTCTTATAAATGGGATTTGTTTAGTATAATCCTACTGGTTGAGCCTATTGCTTATTCATTTTATGATAATTAGACTTTATCAGAACCCTTAATATATATTAATAATAATATTCACTATAAAATGCCTATATTTTTTATTCCTAAATTTATTAATGGTATTTTAAATTAAACATTATATTTCAATCCAAAATAACCAAAGTATTGAATGTATTTTCTATAACTATATGAAATTTAATCAATCAGACTAGTATTTCATTTATAAAATATTGGGTCATTATAGTGTGTATTATACCTCCTAATTCAATTGATCCCATCAGAAATGTTTCCATATTTATTCTTGGGTCTTAGTTGATTCACTGAGTTAAAAACTTCTCTTCTTTTTACCATCCTTTTCTCAGGATCCCCCCCCCCCCCCCTCTTTTCCATGATTTGGTTTGGCAGAACCATAGGTTGGGTTTCAATTGAATATTGATTATAAATTATTAGTCATAAGTATTGTGAAATAGTTTTCATCCTTTCCTAGAAATTGTAATTTTAGGGAGGGTAAATTAGACCACCCACCATTGATTTGATGTAGGATACCCCTTGGTTTTTGTCTATAAATTCTAGAAACATACATTTTTAAGTCTCTTATTTTTTTATAAATTCATAATATTAATTACATGAAATATATATTATCAGGGAATATCATGTTACCCATGATTTTCATTGTAATTCAAAAGGGTTCTCAAGATTGAAATTTTTTTAAAAAGTATTCTTTAATTAATTTTGTACATTAGGTATTGTATAAATTCTTGACTGACCCTTATTAAGGAGGTGTAAATGTTTTAAGTAATTTTTTGATTTTAAAATTGGGATTGAACTATGATTCCATGTAGTTTCTCAAGAAGTGTGTTCTATAAATTGCATCCTTCATTCTTATTTTATACACATATATATAGGATAAATATATATATATTCTTATGTGTGTGTATGAGTCTGTAGAAATTCACATGAGAATATTTAAAAAAATTCTATGAGAGAAATTTATTTTTATATGTTTATAAATGCTTAATGATAGAGTGAAACCTTGGGATTTTAAATTTATATTCAAAACTGATTTTAAATTGGGTTTTATTTGGTCACCAAAAATAAATTAAAAGGACATGTTATAACCTTTCAACTAAATTCTTGAGACCTTGACTTATTTTAAATAGAAACACCCTTGAGTTTTGTTTATAATTCTCAGTATTAGAGGGGGTGAGGATATTTTCTTCCAATCATCCATTCACTGTTCATTTATTTGATATGGTTATGGAGTATTCATAATTTCTTATAGTTATTGTGATTATTCTACCACTATTATTTTTTATTATTGAACCCTCATGGGAACCCTTAGTTCTTGGGGAGGAAAACCTAGATGGGCTGCTCTCAATTTACACAAGCTATTCACATGAAGTTTGTGTATTATTTCTACTATCCAATGAGGTGTTACTATCCTTTTTTCTAAATACTATAAAATTATTGTCTCAGTTATCCCTAGACCTTAGGGAATATATATTCTTTTTCTATGTTTAGTATTTAAAATGGTGTTTATAAAAAAAATTACATCATCATTTTTATGGTCATAATAGCCTCTTCTATTTATCTTTCAACTCACTATGCTATGTTGAATTCTTCCTTTATCATATGAATCATTTTATTAATTTCATTTATAAGGTATTTAGTAAGTCTTATTATAAATATGGATTAAAACTATTTTTATAATTTATTAGTTTTAAAAGGGACATAGGACCATGTAAATGTTTACTAATATATTTTTCTTCATCTAAAAAAAACTGATACGGAGTTTTGATAAAATTATATGAAATTACATATTGGTTTTCATATGATTATTTAATGAAAACAAGTATTTTATTATTCATTTCAAGATAGCATAAAATATATCCTTTATTTAAAAATATTTAATGGTGTTTGGTTTACTAATAATGTCTATAGAGCTCTTTGTATAATCCTATCTATTACATTTTAGATTCTGGTATTTTTTCGGCACATGTTCTCTCATAGAGGATTGATTGTTATGGATTTATAAGTTAGTTTTGTATTTTTTATATCTGAAAAGTTTGTATTTTATGTGATTTGTTATATGTTTCTTTTCTGCATTCATATAATATTCATCAATTTTTCCATTTAAATGATTTATTTTATACTTTTAGTTATGGTTACAAGTTGATAGCATGATTTCATGTTGTGACAAGATGGTTTTAGAGTTACAACATGTTTAGTGAGATTGTTAGTGATAAGAGGTATGCTAGAAAGTAGAGGGAGTTTGGAGGGGGATTGGGGTGATTTATTTTAGAATTATCTTATTTCTTCATGTTTTTTTTATATTTTTTTCTTTTATTGCATCTTAATTTTATGAAATGGGAATCTATCTTATGGATGGTTCATGTTGTATTTTTTTTGAGGAAATCCATTTTGATTTAACTCTGAATTAATGGTCAATTTATCCCAATGGTTATATCTAATTCTATAATTCCTTTCATTGGCCCATGGGGATCAGGAATGCCCTATAGGTATATTTTAGGCCATCTCAATAATCTAGTTGATAGACTACTCAATGAAGTTCATGAAATTTAATTTATAAACACATACATAGACAAGTTAACATTGAAACCATGTTATATTATCCATTATAAACTTATAAAAATTGTATGTTAGTATTACATTTAAACGTAATTTTACATTACTCAAATAAAAAATTGCTATAATGTCTTTATGGACTCCATACCTAATCAATCCATTTTAAAACATATATGAACATTTATCCATAACAAACACCTCTATTATCCACTCTAGAAATCCCCAAAAATTTTAATTATCCTCATAATATTACAAAAGGAAACATAAGATATGGGTGACCTCAAATGCTCTATATGGAAAAACTTTTGAACATTTCATCAAGGGTTAAATCATATGAATAAAAAAACATGGATAATGGGGAAATTACTTGTTAAACACAAAATAGAATAGTAAGAGTGTCTATAAAAAATGATAAAAGGACCTTTATTGTCAATTAAAAAACATATACCATGGAATAATAATCAAGAATCTTGAGATGGTAAATACATGACATTGATTATAATCATCATCATATGACATGGAAATACACCAATACCATGAAATATATCATAATAAAGAATGTGGAACAAATATTATCATATGGAAAATATAACACTACGACTAAAAAATTCTCATTCATAACATTGTGGATAATCAAACTATTTATGATTTTTATTGTGAACAAAAAAAATTCCCAGAATTCTGGTACTAAGAAAACAAAATTTACACACATAATAACTTTATCTCATGAAATATAAACATAATTCTATGCATCATAGATCTTTAATAGACCAAAACCATCTCATGGATTTATTATACCCAATTTTCTCAGTGATACTTCATACCTAGACCATCTTAGATCATTATCCGACCAAAACCATAATAGGGTTTTACCATACCGAAATCATATCATGTCACAAACCAACTTGGGTCAACCCTGAACCGGTTACCCGAGCCAATCCGTGGAAAGGCCCAAGAGGCATTCCCAATCCTCCTAGGCTGGAGATAGGCACCAGGGCATCAACAGAAACGATGGGAACAGTTTCCCCCAATACAAATTAATAAAATAATAGGAAGTAATAAAGAGTAACTTGGAATAATTAAACCAAATAAAGTGACTAAATAAGAACTGAAGAAAATAAAACTAACCAAATGAAACAACCATTATCCCTATGTGACCTCACAGGACACTCTCCAACTCATGATCGAACATCACCTAAGGCGAACAAGCTCGTGTCAAACCCACAACAGAAACTAAAAAAATAAAACACAATAGGAATGAGTATTAAAACTCAGCAGGCTAGCCTGATAACTATTCTCAATGAAAATCCTTTAAACAAAGAGCCATTAATTCCAGGTTCGAACTAAATTATATGAAATTTAATTTTCCACACAGAATTTCATTTCTAAGGCATGTAATAGTCCATTGCCCTTTTTAATTTAAAGCAAGTTTAAGATTCGGAGAAAAAAGATGCATTACATTTTTAAAACATTATCAAAAAGAATTTAAAATCCAAATTTGAGATGGTAAACAATAGGAAGAACATATGAAAACACACAACAAAAAATAAGGGAAATGGAAAAGTGGTGTATGGGGATAGCAACCAAACTAATCACCTCAAATGTCTACCACATACAAATAAGCACTAAAGAAAACATGGGTTGAACCTAAGAGCTCGTGAACAATCCATAACGTATTATACACGTGACTCATCCTAAAGGCATGCCCTACTCAATGACTTCATAACACCCTAACACCCAATGTTTCCCTATATGGCCTAACTGAGGGGCTCAATCCCCTAGCAGAGCAAATTCCATACTAAGGGCCACTAGCCAGGGTGGAATCTAAACTAGTGCAGTAATTGTTCTCAGAAAATTCACTTATTGTGCTAGGTTCCCATGTCAACACGTATAATAAATTGCGTTGAATCAAAAAATTAAATCATGTAACCAATCACAATGTACAACCACCACACACAACAACTCGCACAATCTATGTACACTGTATGATCACCCCTAAGTCACCCCAAAGAGAGTTTTCAAAATATTTCATTTCTGAAACTGTCAAACGGGCTTTAAACAACCACTCAACACCAACCTATTTTCATAAGAACCAACACATGTCAACTCACTTCCAAAGAATCAAAGAAATTCCACTTTCAATCTCAAAACCATTTGAAACCCCATTTAAGAAATCCATTTCAGAAACCCAAATCACTATTTTGAACTAAAGACACATTTGGAGAGGCCAAATTGGATTTTCATCAAACACTTGATGTGAAAATTAAAATGAAATCATCTATTTCACTACATCACCAGAGAAAAACAAATCCAATTTAAAATTTTAAATTTTTCAAACAATTATATACCAATAATTAATATAAAAAAACTAGATGTGAAATGCAGAAAATTAATTATTCTAAAATTTAAAGGTTTATACATAGAGATCCTACCTCAAGCATCCCAAGCCAATGTTTATAATTCGGTGCTTTCTTACTCATGTATCCATCAACTCACATTCACATACTTCTATATATATTTATGTATATCCTTTACTCAATGCATGCACTCCCTATTCCATGAGGGAATACACACATAAAGGATATATACATTTATATATATATACATACCTTCATATATTCCCACGAGTCTTCCAAAGGCACTAGAATCACTACACATAATTAAATAAATCCTTTTAAAAAGTTATAGAACACATCAAAGTAACACAATAAAGGTTTACACCAAAAACACACCCAATTTCATATAAAAAAGCCACTTAAAAAAATGCATAGAAAAACTCTTCACAAACCTATTCCACAACACAAGATTCATTTAATAATTTGTTGACACAATTATTAAAACATTCCAAAAGAAAACAACAAGGGAATGGATCAAGATTACACCAAATGTTTCCATGAAAAGTGCACTTTAAAACTTTTTGCATATCAAACCTCTTCAAAATTACTTTTTCACCGTTATATAATTTAATAAACCATAAATAAAAGATTATAAAACAACTTTCTAAAAGTGACACTTGGATTTACCAAATAAACTAATTCAGAATGCTATTCTAGGACAAAACACACCCCAAAAACATATCAAAATTGAATCTATAACCCTTATAATATTTAATAAAATAGTTGTACAATTTACAAAACACCAATTAATAATGAAATATGAGTTTTAATCCAAGACACACCACATTTCACATGAACATGCCACTTTAAAAATCAAACTCATGATAAACACGCATAAAATCTAATTTTTTACCCAGAAAACTAATTAATATACATGATAGATTAACTAAATGATAAACTTAATCCATCAAAAAATAATTATATGCCGAAAAACTAACCTCAGTATGGATCAAAAACCACAAAATTTGTCTGCAAAGTCTACAAAACATCAATATCACTAAAACCAAACTCATATATGTCTTAATTCAAAAATTAGAAAAAAAAATATCACAATTGGACCCTAAAAAATGGAACACTAAACCTACAACACTGCTAAATAGAAGAAAACACCCACCGCTGTAGCACGCACCTGCAGAAAGGGAGAGGAAGGTTGGCTAAGTATAAATATGGGCTTCCAGAGGTGTGATATGCCAAAAAAATAGGTGTCACTAGTGGTTCGGCTAGATAGGATTAGGGGTTCCGGCTGAGGGGAGCTGCGTGAGGAGCAGGGGTGTCGTGAGGCAGTGCGTCGGGCATCGGGGAGCACTGGAAGGGAGGAGGTATGCCGGTCTCGACCTCCGGAATAAGGGAGAAATGGTAGGTATGGTTCACATGGGAAGGATAGGTGGGGGAGAGTGGGTGTTGGTAGGGTTATGGGGGAAATAATGGGGTGACAGGAAGAGGGGTCGAGGAATAGAATGAAGGGAAAAGAAGAAAAAAAGGAGAAAGGAAATGAAACCTAAGAAAAATAAATAAATAAATAATGAATATAATTTTAATAATAACAATAAAAATAACATGTTAATAATTTCATAATTATACTAATTTAAGAATATATTTTCACTAATAATTGTGATAATAATAATTAGCAATTTTTTAAAAAAAAATAATGTTAATAAATTTTTAATTATAAAAATGACTTAAAAAATAACTTAATTGAAATATTAACATAAATAACCATAATAATAATAATAAAACTAAAATTATGAAACCCTTCATGGAAAAAATTGCATTAATTATTGGGTCTAGACACCGCGCACAGATGTGTGACTTGTCACAAGTACATTCGTCCGCCCGTGTAATAATAAATTTAATAATAAAATGTTTTATTATTAAGGTTGGGAACTACACATGGTCACTCACTAGATAAGATCCCGAAATTCTTTTTAAATAGAACCGGTTCAAACTGCAACTCAAAAGAGAGACCCAAATTAATTAAATTAAAATTAAGCGTCAGTCAGGGTGTGACAATTCTCTACACCATGAAACTTTCAACACCCAGAAAGTCCCCAAAGACCTAGTTCAACCCAGGATTCCAAGCAAGAATGTAAAGACACTTAAAACCAAACCTTAATCACCTGAATACCAAGCATTCAAAACACCCTTACCCTGAAACTCAAAGATCTCAAAAACATAATTACCGAGAAACATAACGAACAGCAAGGAATACACCTCCAAACACAACCACAACATGGGACTCCATGACCCCTAACATAGGGATCACCAGGGCCTCTTGAGATCTCCAATATCACTCGTGAAGATACCCACTAACCATGATAACCAATTAGCATGGTTGAGGTCGGGCAGAGCAGAAGTAAGGGGTTGCTCCGCCAAGCGCACTTTGAAAATAGAGTCTTCTATAAACTTGTCCTATTGTGGTCTCCCCATTATATTAGGGTTCTCTTCAAACATTATTTCTTCAAATAAAAATAACTCACCAACCCAAAAAAACATTTAACACTGGATTGACCATCCAAGATCAATAATTTTAACCATCCAACACAAGAGGGGACATCGGTGAGACTCGAGGCGGGTCTCCCCACCATTTTAAAATTTTCCTAACACCGCGACACCCATGTAGGAATTACCAGTTTAATTTGAGAAATACAGACTAAACACTTCATCACAAACCCACCAACACAGGCCGACCTTCACTAATTATTCCTATAGTGGACAACACTCCCCTTCATGAGATGGTTTTGATAGCAGAAACCCATAACCTAGCGAGAAAGTAGACAGGTGTAATCCAATCCCATAATACATGAGCATCTCTAAAATGAGTCTAATTTTGACTCCTAAGCATCCCACAATAAGTTTTACAGAGACCACCTGCTGGTTTTACAATAATGTGGGTTCTCAGAACCTCTTTAAGGCCCATGAGGAACTCCCATAAATTAAGACCATATAAAGGAGACAAGGGATCCATGCCCCTCACAATAAGAATGACGCCTTCAGAGACGATACCACAATAAGGAAATTTAAATTGTCCCCATATGTCACTCTAGACTTAAGTCGGACCAATCTCGCACCACGTTCGACGAGTTTGGCTACACGTAAGCTTCACCCCAAGACCTCTGGCTGGGGACCTGATGTCTGAAGCATCTACTGCCTTGCAGTCATAAGCTGACCACCTCTGACTGGAACTTCCTCCGCTAGAAAATAAACCTACATACTTCTCCTTGTTTCCCAAGAAGCAACTTCCTCAACTTACCAACAGATAATTTCGGCAAAAACCTTAGACCGCCCGACTGACCACACAAGATATAGGTAATTGAGTGGTCTATCGAATGTGTGATGCAAACTGATGTAAGGGTCACTCCAAGAACCTTCACCTACCACAATATGAACAAGACCAACATCTGTTAAGAACATTAAACTGATTGTTCCACACAACCTCTGGGGAACATGAGACCATCTCATCAGAAAGGTCAACACACCTCTATCTCTACATGTTGATTGGTCGAGTACCTCTGAAATCCACCACTTTCTCTTTCCATCACTTCATTAGTAAGACCACGGGATGAAGTTAGTCTTAAGGATTGGTCAAGACATTCTTATTCAGAACAAGAATGGAACCTTCATCATTCAAAGGGTTAATCCCGCTCCATCAGATGTACTCAAGACAACGTATAGTCAAAAAACTTTTAGAGTTCCTCCAAAATTGGATACACTCATAACTTTCCCAAAGCATTCAACGATGTCCAACAGACCATGATGTCTTCAATAGACACAATCGAGCAGAACCCAACTCCGCCACTCCATGAACAGAGAGACCTAATGGAAACACATGGGACCTTTCTAGGGGTAATATCCCAAACAATAAACAAAAAAATAGCCTTCTACATATCCAAACACATCACAAAACAAACACCCACACCTCAGATATAATTCCAATAATTCAAATTTAAAACATCAATTCTTTTTTTCAAGGAAAAACACACACTTGAAGAACCAAACACTGCACACAAAAAACCTAAAATCTCTTTTGAAAAATTAATCTTCACTATGAACTCAATGTCATTTTCCAATTTCAAAAACTATTTAAGCACAAAAACCCATTTTAGATAAAAAAATCCACTTTTCAGAAAACAAGAAGCATCCTTAAAAAATCAATCACTCACCACTGGTATTCCTGGATGCCTTGAAGATATGCATTTTTGTGCCACTCACACACTCATCCACATGATCCACCAACTATCCATTAATCATGTCCACATTCACATGCGGGCACCCAAAAGAGAACCACTAGACAAAACAAGGCTCTTCTACTTTTAAAACAAAACATTCCCATAATTCCAAAGTTACCTTTTTCCAAAACCATTTTAAAATTAAAGACAAATTTTCAAAATGCATTCCATTTATAAAACAAACCACATCAATTTTAGATAACCCAAGACATTATTTTAGGAACTAAACTTCAACAAATCAGAAGCCAAATTCCAAAAATGAGGTCCAGGAAAAACACACCCCCAAAATCATGCCAATGACACACCAAAATAAAATAAGAGTGACACCAAATTCCGCTTCCATTTTTAAAGGAAAACAATTTCGTGCCAATCCCAAAACTGAAGCAAGAAATCATGAACACTAAAGCACTGGGATGGAGAACTAGTGGTCGTGCCTAACCCGGCTACATGGTTTATCAGACCATTCCCAAGGCAAGTGCCAACCACTAGGAGTGTTGAACCATACTCTTGGGTATCACATGGGTCGCTACTCCATGTGAGACCGCACGTTGTTCTGGTTTAATCCTACTTTCATCCCCCATCCACATAGAACAAATCTGAAAACATAACTCTCGGACTATCCCTGGTTTCTTGAGGATTAGAGCGAGTGAGATTTTGCGACATTCTTCTCGCACCTACCGCTCAAGTACCGAAAATTTTATCTCTGATCTACCTAACACCCCAAATAATAAGAACAAAACCTCCTATGATATCATTTTGTCACGAACCAATATGGGTCTACCTTAAACCAGTTACCTGAGTCGATCTATGGCAAGGCCTGAGAGGTGTTCCTGATCCTCCTGGGCTGGCGACAGGCACCATGGCCTCAACAGAAATGATGGGAACATTTTCACTCAATACAAATGAATAAAATCAGAGGAAATAATGAAGAGAAACTCCGAATAAATAAACCAAGTAAAGAAACTAAACAAGAACTAAAGAAAATAAAACTAACCAAATAGAACAACCAATATCTCTATGTGACCTCGCGGGTCACTCTCCAACTCAGGACAGAACTTCACCCAAGGCGAACAAGCTCATGTAGAACCTGAAACAAAAACTAAAAACATGAAAACACTATAGGCATGAGTATTAAAACTCAGTAGGCTAGCCCAGTAACTATTCTCAATTCACATCCATTAAATAAAGAAACATTGATATTAGGTTTGAAATATATTTTATAAAATATGTGTTTCCAAACACACTTTCATTTCTAAGAAATGTAACAGTCCATTTCCCTTTTTAATTTAAAGCAAGTTTATGATTTGGAGGACAAAGATGAAATACATTTTTAAAAAAATTTGAAAACAATTTCAAATCCAAATTTCAGTTTTTAAACAAGAGGAATAACATATGTACACACACAACACACAATAAGGGCAATGGAAAAGTGGTGCACAGGGCCAGAAACCAAACTAATCCCCTCAAATTTCTTCCACATTTAAATAATCTCTAAATAAAACATGGGTCGAACCTAGGAGCTCATTAACAATCTAGAACATACAATACATGTGACTCGTCCTGAAGGAATTCCCTACTCAATGACTTCATAATTCCCTAACGCTCGGTGTTTCCCTACATGGACAAACCGAGTGGCCCAATCCCCTAGTAGAGCAAAGTCCGTACTAAGGGCCACTTGCCAGTGCATAATCTAAATAAGTGCAGAAATAATTCTCAGAAAATTCACTTACTATGCCAGGTTCCCATGTCAACACATATAATAAACAGGTGTGAGTTAACAAATTCAGTCAAGTAACTATTCACAGTGCACGACCACCACACACAACAACTCACACAATCCACATACACAGCAGGACATCCATGAGTCACCCCAAAGACAGTTTCCAAAATATTTCATTTCTTAAAGTTCAAAATGGGCCTTAACCAACCACTCAACACCAACCTATTTTCAAAAGAACCAACACTTTCCAACTCACTTCAAAAGAATCAAAGAAACGCCACTTTAAATCTCAAAAACCATTTAAAACCCCATTTAAGAAATCCATTTAAGAAACCCAAATCACCATTTTGTACTAAGGACACATTTTTAGAGTCCAAAGTGGCATTTCATCAAAAACAATATGTAAAACATTGCAATGAAGTCATCTATTTCACTAAATCACCAGAGAAAAACAAATCCAATTTAATAAAAAAATCTAATAATTTTTTACCAATAATTAATATAAAAAACTAGATGTGAAATGCATAAAATAAATGATTCCTAAATTTAAAGGTGTATATATTGAGATCCTACATCAAGAAGCCCAAGACAATGTTTATCATTCAATGCTTTCTTACTTGAGTAGCCATCCACTCGCGTGCACATACTTCCATATATTTATACGTATATCATTTACTCAATGCCTGTACTCCCCGCACTATGAGGGAATACGCATAGAGGATATACACATTTATATATATACGTACCTTTGTACATTCCCATGAGTCTTACAAAGGTACTATAATCATCACACATAATTAAATAAATCATTTTAAAAAATTATAAAACACATCAATGTAACACAACAAAAGTTTGCACCCAAAATGCACCCAATTTCATATAAAAAAGCCACTTAAAAACCAAATGCATAGAAAAACTCCTCAACAACATGTTCCACAACACAAACTCTATTTAATAAATCATTGACACAATTATTAAAACTTTTCAAAATAACACAACAAGGGATTGCATCAAGATTTCACCCAATTTTTGCATGTAAAGTCCACTTTAAAACATGTTCCATATCAAACCTCTTAAAAATTATTTTTTCACCATTATATAAATTAATAAACCAAAAATAAAAGTTTATAAAACAAATTTCAGGAAGTGACACTTCGCTTTACCAACAAAACTCATTCAAAAACCTATTTTATGACCAAACACACCCCAAAATCATATCAAAATAGAATCGGCAACCCCTGTAATATTTAATTAACTAGTTTCACAATTTAAAATTAACCAATTAATAATTCAATATGAGTTTCCATCTAAGAAGCACCACATTTCACATGAACATGCCACTTTAAAAATAAAAGGCATAATAAACATGCCTAAAAACTAATTTTTCACCAATAAATCTAATTAATAAACATGATAGATTAACTAAATGGAAAAATAAATCCATAAAACAATAATTATATGTAGAAACACTAACCTCGGTACAGACCAAACACCTAAAAATTTGTGCGCGAAGTCTACCACACTTCAATTTCACTACAACCAAGCTTAGATATGTCCAAATTCAAGTATTAGACCAAACATATCACAATTGAACCATAAAAAATTGAAACCTAACCCCGAAACACTGCTAAATGGATGAAAACACCCACCAGTGTAGCACGTACCTACTGCGAGGGAGAGGAAGGCTATTCGAGTAGAAAGAGGGGCTTCCGGAGGTGTGCCACACTAGAAAATAGTTGTCACTGGAGGTTCGGCCAGATAGGAGAAGGGGCGCTGGTGAGGGGAGCGGCACAAGGAGTAGGGGGGTCGTGAGGCAGTGCATCAAGCACTAGGGCGAGTTGGAAGGGAGGAGGGTTTCCAGTCTAGACCACTGGAAAAAGGGATTAATGGGAGGTGTGGTTCACAGTTGAAGGAGAGGTGGGGGAGAGCGGGTGTGGGTAGGGTTAGGGGGAAATAATGGGGCAACGGGATGAGGGGATGAGGAAGAGAATGGGGGAGAAAGAAGAAATAAAAGATAAAGGAAATGAAACCTAAGAAAAATAAATAAATAAATAAATAATACAATTTTAATAATAATAATAATAATAACATGTTAATAATTTCATAATTATACAAATTTAATAATATATTTTCACTAATAATTGTAATAATAATTATTAGCAATTTTAATAAAAAAATTAACGTTAATAAATTTATAATTATAATAATTACTTAAAAAATAACATAATTTAAATATTAACTTAAATAAAAATAATACTAATAATAAAACTAAAATTATAAAACCAGTCGTGAAAAAAAATGGCATTAATTATTGGGTCTGGACACCACGCACAGACGCATTCCTGGTCATAGGTATAATCATGCACCCATGTAATAATAAATTTAAAAATAAAACTTTTTATTGTTAATGTTGGGAACTACACATGGTTGCACGTACTGTAGAACACTAGTATAAAATCCCAAGAATCTTTTAAAATAGAACTGTTTCAAACCGCAGCTCGAAAGAGAGACCCAAAATAATTAAATTAAAATTAAGCATTAGTCAGGGTGTGACATATCAAGTCTTTATCTGACCCATAACATCTTAGTGATTTATTGGACACAAAATGTTACATAATAAAAAATCATAAACAAGTGTTCCATACACAAAATAAATCCAATAGCATAACTTGAAGAACCTAGGGAAAGAAAAAGGGATTGATTTTATTTCCAAATGGTATAACCCAAATTAACCACAAGAATTTAAATAGTTTTTTCCAATATTAAATCACCTAAATTGAGTATTTTATATAAAAATATTAAAAGTTGATTCATGTAATGTAATTTCTAATGAAATAAGTCCTTTAGTGGTAAATAAAAAATGATAGTGATGTTATAAAAGAGTTTTTCAGAAAAACAAATATTATATATGGAAAGAAGATAATGTTTTGATCACTTTGATAATTCATTTTTGAAAATGTGAAGACAAATTCATTGAAAATTCATTATATTAAAAAAAGTAAAATTCAATAGTGAATCCTTAAAAATACCTAAAGGTTTAAAAATGGTGAAGTGAAAACACTTTTAAAAACATTACATTTAAACAAAATCTTAAGTAATAGTGCCTTGAAAATAAAAATATATATTTGAAAAGGTCGTGAGATTTTGTTTGAAAACCATTAATTTTAAAATGGATCCTCGATAATATAAAATTTAAATGGTTTGATGGCTATTAAAAAGGAACATGTTCTTGCAGATAAAACATTTCATTTTTAAAGTATGAACACCTTTAGAATATTTTAAAATACCATTATTTAAAACCAACATTTTGAAAGAGAAAAAACATCCTTTCCCAAATTGGATAAATTAAATATTAATATCACATGAAACAAAACAAAATTCTATTTCAAATTATATAGGGGTACATTAACTAGAAAAAAATATGGCGAGGGAAGAAAATTTATTGTTTAAAAGAATATGAATCATGATTGACAATGTCAAAATATTATGAGGTTAAAATTAATTATAGTGGAAGATTTAAATAAAATATTTATGTTGAAAAATATATTAAGTGTAATTACTATTAAATAATTATCTTGGATGGAAACAACTAATCATGCGAGAAATAAACTCAAGAAGAAACAATATAACTCAATAAGGAAAGTTGAGTTTACAAATACCCATACAACTATAGTATCATTTGAAATGAAATAAATTTAAAAAGAGAACATGATATGTATATTAAAACCCCATAAATAACATGAATAAAATAATATAAATTCATTAGGTATTAATAACACCATATAAATAATATCTTAGAACAAAATATGAAATATGACTTAATAAATTATCATTAAGACAAAAAACCCCATATTGTAACCATAACATAAGAATCAATAGAATAAAATGGGTATATCAATAAATGTAAATAAGTATCATGAAATTGAATATATTAATTATACTTGAAGGAAATTGGTTATTGAATACACCAAATAAAAAAATTTATTGCATTTTATATCAAATATGTCTACTGAATTTGAAAATGTGGCAATGAAACCCTTACTGAATTAGAAACATTTGAGTCCAAAATCATTGAAGGGTATGATTTCAATGTAATGGTAAATATAATTAATAATTCAATGATAATGATATAAAATATTAAATGTGAGTATATACACAATTTTAAATAAAAGATGGTGTGTAATAAAAAAAATATCTTGGGTAATTTTGTTTGAGAAAAGAAACCCTGGCCTTAATTCCCAACCTCTATTAAAAACCATGAATCTCATTTATTAAAAAATTAACTATATTAATAACATATTAAAAAAAATTCATATCTATAAAATTTTATAAACATTATTTATTATTATTCTCTACATGTATATTAGTTAGTTATTATCTATTCTCGAAATTCGGTGTGAGTTATCTTGATTATTTTGAACTAATTTCATAATTGTGGTGTTGTTATCAAATATTCATAAAAATATCATAATTACTTGTTAATTTAAGGAAATTTAATATATAATTATATTGTTTTATAAATACACTATCTTATTCAATTAGTTTTTTTAGTTATTTTGTGTGAAAATATAATCGGTGTTGGCTTAGTTCGGTAATTTCAATGATCAATGATGATATTTTAATAATAAGTTAAATACATAAGATTAATATTTCTAAACTATAAACCAATATTGATTTATCTTTAAATTATAATTATATTACTATTTTCCCATATTATTCCATGGTATAGATATATAGAATTGTTAAAGTATGTGGTTTGACAGACCTAAATATGAACGTAGTGTAATTTGATGGGTGATTATGGTTAAGAAATTGTATATTTAGATGTAGTATCATTATAATGGAATAATAATGATATTATATATATTTTTATGATATTTTGATCAGTTCTATGGATGGTTTTATAAGAAATGAAAAACCTGATGTAAAATAAAAGTCGTTACATTAGGGAGGTGGCAGTCCATGAAACGCATGGTTAACATTATTATGTCACACGAAATAAGATGGAATGAAAGTGGATTATAGTATTTATGTTAAAAATAAAAATTATATTATATATTTCACATTTATTCTCCATTTTAAACCTTAATCCAGGGAATATATGTGGTATTGAAAAATGGAAGATTTCGGTTTGAATAGGTGGTAGTCCGCATAAATGAACAATCTATGTTCTTTTGTTTTCTTATGTGAATGGAATGGAATAATTTTTGTATGATTTATTAATGAAATAACACATATGTATTATAATGATAATAAGGTCAGTATATTTCATTAATTAGGGTATTTTGGTAAGATAAATATAATTAATAAAAGGATAAGGATTGAGAATTACTAATGTTGGGACCTTGAACTATCTCTTGAATTTATCCTTGAAAATTAAGGCCTTGGGAATACTAATTAATATTATAAGCTTATTAAACTAAGATATACATATATTAACGGTAAAATGGAACATTTTTAGAAAGAAATTTGATTTATTATGTGCGACGTTAAGGGTTGTATGTATCCCCATCTATAAAGAAAGAAATGAAGACTTTCATATACACCCATTATTTTTCAATAATATAATGACACTATTCAATGGTCAAAAGGTAAAAAGGGGAGAAATAATGGATTTTTTGCTGTTATATGTTCCATAAATACTTTAATTTCTATTAGAAAACATTTTTAAAAATTTTATCAAGTCGTTTAACATTAGTATTTAACAATTTACCATTTTCCTTTTTTACCTTAGTAATTGGTCTCTAAATATGTAATATATATTTTAATGATAATAAAAAACAAACACCCATTTATTTTTTTTTTTTGGTTTTAGTAATTTAAATTTGACCTAAATTTAATCTAAATAAATATTTAAATAATATTTAAATTGAAAAATTTAATATATTGAAATTTTTCTATAGAAAATGATGTTTTTACCATAAAGTGCTCTAAATGTAATTAAATATTGAATACAAGTTAAATGAGAGGTAAAAAAATTATATATTATTTTAAAAAAATTATTTATTTCTCTTTTCAGAATATATTAGTTAAATATTTTAGATAAATATTACACAATATTAAAAAAATCATTGAAATAGTATTTTTAACATTTTCAATGTCATTAAGCTTAATATTAGTCATCATAATTTTATTCCCAAAAATTAAATCAACATTATTTCATAATTTTACCATGTTGGTATGAAATATGAAATAAATTTTTATATATTTAATTTCAAAAATTGAGGAAAAATAATTTTCAAATTATGAGAATTAAAATAGTTTTTATAGTAAAATATTACATATGTTTCCAAAACATTACACATGTGTTTCATAAATTCAAAAAATTATTTTCTTATGATTTTTTAAATTTATCTATATATTATTATACAAAAAATTTCAGAAACATTTAATTCATCCTTTTGATTATGAAAATGTGATAAAAATGGTTATATTAGAAAAATCATTATTTTTTACTGTTATCTTAAATATCAATTACTTTAAAAAATCAAAAAAAATAACCCTAAAATAATTTTATAATGTATAATTAAAAAGTGAATATTTTTAAAAAAATCAATTTTTAAAAATTTATAAATTTATCTTTTAAATTAATATTCAATATAATTCATGGAATTTTTTATTGATATAAATTCCTTTTTAAGACATTAATTATTTCTAAACATATCTTTTATTAATTTTATAATTGATTAAAATATTTTATTTTATATAGTTGTGGTTTTATTATTTTATTTTCATATTAATAAATATATGATTTCTATTTTTAGTAATATGTTGCGTGTGGATCAATCTATTGAACATAATATTATCATAGTAAAAAATATTCAAAAATTGAAATTTGTTACATTATACCCTCATTAAAAAAATGAATCCCCACAATATTAATTAATACTCATTGATGAAAGTGTGTGAGTGTATTCTAAACATATTTATCATTTGGTATGTAACTTATAATATTAAATATACCTTAATATATTAGGTTATATGAAGTTCATTATCATTCCTCAAACAATAATAATGATTCATACATTTGTACACTCAAGTATGTATATACCCAAATAATACATTCTTTAAAATATACCTTTAACAATACTATATGAATCTCCAATACATTAAACCATAATAAACCACATATCTTTCTATAAATTAGCACAATCCTTAACCATAAAATGGTATTAATTGATAGGTTATAAAATCCCACACTAGCCAATATATATCATAATCCCTACAATGTGATTAACTTCATAAAAAAATTCATGATCTAATTATCATTCCCAAGATTACCAATATTTTCTAACTCAATTTATCAAAATAAATATGTAATTTATTATCTCAACGTCAATAATTTGTTAAACCTAAGTGATATACATCCCTTAATCATAATTTCTTCAATAGTTTTTTCCAAAAACATAATATTTTCAAAAAAGTAAAATTAATAGTTTGTTGATACCATTTAATAAATGATTCTAAACCTTTAAAGTAAAACATCCAACGAAGAATCCTTATGTATATCACATAATACTCATAAATTTTACAACATACTAGAATATAATAAATAAATATGAATCTCTAATGAAAATGTATAATATTATCATGATTTATTTACTATTAAAATATAAACCTCCCTTTAATAGTTAAGACAAAGAAACTCACATTTTTCATCATAAAATGAATATACAAGGATTCCCAACCATTTATGTATGCTTCCACAATTAGTTATAATACATAGTGGTTTATAGATATATACATTTCTCATATTTATTTCTGTGAACGTTATTAAATCAAAAGATACAACTAATATATGTTCGAGAATATCCAAAATTGGAATATGAAAACATCTATATAATGATGTCTTAATATATAACACATTTTTTAACATTTCTCTCTTTTGATTCAACCTATGACTCTATTTTTTTCAATCATAGGTTACCCATGGACATTTTTTTATAAGGTTATCGAACCAAATTTATTTCAATCATACTAAAAACCTTTATAATTGTTCCTTATAGAGAATTTTAATTAATAATTGCAAATCCCCAGGATTTTCAATCTATATGTGTAGTTAGGAATCATTTTCATGCATCGAGTGATGATCGAGTTAATAAGTGATACACCATTTTCATGGTTATTACAATTAGGAAAATCTATGACATACCCTACATCCACATTATTATCTAGATAAGGATTTCATTACTATAAAATCTACATACTCAAAAATATCAGTAAAATTTATCGACTTTATCTTACACCTAGACTTATCACTTAAAATTACCCCTAGGTTTTTACTAAATTAATCTTCTAATAGTTTAAAATAACAAATTTAATCCATAAAAATAACTAAACACTCCTTTTATATTAGCTAAGGATCCCTAGAATAGGAATATCATCTCTGATGAAAAAAATATACTTTACCAAGTCAAAATTGGCACTATGTGACATGATCCAAGCTAAACACACATTAATTTCAAATATGTATTAAATATCAAAGAAATATAACACAAATAATAGAACATTTTGGTTTAGTGTCTTTGGGGACTATATACTTGAGTAATTTATTTTACAATAAATGTGTACATTTATACATAATCAACTCCTCAATAAATACCACAAGTTATACTTATATTTATAACCTAGGGAAAGGAAACAAAATATATGGTTTATCCCAAACACGAAATAAGGTAATAGTTAACAACATGTCATATAAGAGTATATCACAATCAAATGATAAAACGTGTTTTTGAGATATATTTCATAATAAAAATAATATAGAATAATAAGAGTTCCGAAAAACATGACAGAAAGATTTGTACTCTCTAATAACAAACATGTAAAATGGAAAAAGGGTGCCAAATCATGCGATGATAAACATGACCCAAGGAGAAAAAACGATAGGAATATTATATAGATATACAAAGCGACCTTAAAAACAACATAAAAGGAACTTGTTCGCAAAATTATCCTATGGAAATCATAATATTTGGGAAAAAATGAGCATGCTTAATTTTGTGGACAAAAAATGTTCACTCATTATATTGTAAACAAAAAAAATGCTCACAAATCATGTAGTGAAACAAAAATAAAAATTAAAAACATTATATCATGAGATAAAAACTAAAACCAATGCATTAGAGGGATTTAATGGACAAAAACCTTCTTTTGGATTTATTTGAACAAAACTGTCTTAGGGAATCATTAAACCAAAATCATATCAGGGAATTGTCAAACCCAAACTATCTTAGGGTTTTACCTGACCTCAAACATCTAGAGTATTTATAGGACCCAAAAAATATCATTGAATTATTGAACCCAAACCACCTCGTAATGAAAATCCATAAAATTGTGTCCTATACAGAAAATAAATCCCACAACATAACATGAAGAGCCCATACAATTAAAATGGTTTTCAAATCATTTACCAATGGTATAACCTAAATAAGACTCTAAAATTTATATGGTTGATTCCAAAAATTCCACCACCATAAAATATTATTTCATTAGTTGATATAGTGGAAAATATTTAAAATAGTTCATTTATAAAACTTATTTATCATTGACATAAAATATGAATCTATGGTAACTTTGAAAATCATGTTTCAAAATGGTGAAGTGAATTTTTTTAAAAAGTTGTTTCCTCTAGAAATAAATTTGAATAATGGAACCTTGAAAATAAATAAAGGTTTCAAAAATGGGATCTGAAAACTCATTTAAAACATTTAATTTTAGAAAGAACCTTCAATAATGGATATGTGTAAATGATTCAATGGTTTTAAAAATGTGAAAATAAAATATATTGAAGTAATTCACTTTTAAAACGAATACTCAATAAAAGATATTTCATAAACCTAAAGGTTCTCAAAATATAACATGAAGTGTATGATAAAAAATTTTATTTTGAAATTATCAAAACATGTTAATTCATTTGAAATACCCTTATTGAAAACCCAGAACATAAGATGAGTAAAAAGCCATCATTTTTAAAAAAAATGGGAAGTGAAACCCCCTTATTGAAAACCTGCAACATAAATTGTTTCATTTTACCTTTAAGGGAATATTTTATACCATGAAATGAAATCATACTATATAAGAAATCAATTTTTATAAAATATGTTAATGAATAGGCATTGTAACTCTATGAAGTATGTTGATTTAACGAATACCCCTACAACCTTGGTAACCTTTGTGAAAAAATCCATTTAAGAAGAGACCATAACATAAATCATAAAACACCATGAATTACACCAATGTGGTGAAATAAATTTATCAGTTTATAATCACACAATAATAATGATATGATGGTGAAAAATGTTAAATATGTCTAAAGAAATAAGTTTTGTGACAAAGAACCCCTTATTATAACTCTAACATACAAATAAAAATAACGTTATAGGGATTACAAGAAATGGAATATAAAGTTTCATAAAATTAATGATATTAATTATACTTGAATGAAATTGGTAAATTAATTCACTATATCAAACAAATTATAGTGAGTTATATCAAACTTGACTCCTGAACATGAAAAGAATAAAAAGAAACAATTACAACATTAGAAACATTCAAATCAAAACCCATTGAAGTGTATGATTTAAAATTAATATATAAATATTATAAATAATTATAGGAACATAATAAAAAAACTAACTGGAAATAATTACACCATTATAACAAAAACATGATTTATAATATGAAATATGTTTCAAGAATTAAATTTCAGGAAAGAAAACCATACCTTAATTACTAACTTATACTAAAGTGATTAAATATCCTATATAAAACAAATTACAATCATTATGACATATTTTATAACCTTATGTGTGTGTTTGTGTGTGTGTATCCATTTATAAAATTCATTTGTATCTTTTCTTAATATTTTTATTAGTTAGTTATTATCTGTTTTCGATATCATGTATGGGTTGTCTTGATTGTTTTAAACTAGTTTCATAATTAAATTTTTATTCTTCATTATTCTCACAAATTGCATCATTAAAATTATAATTTATGGTACAATAATAGATTTATTTTAATTATTGGTGAATCTATATCTCATTCCATTATTTTTTTAATTTTGTTATGTGAAAATGGAACCGTTGTCGGCTTACTTCAGTAATTTTGGTGATTGAAGATGATATTATAATAAGTAAAAATCACCATATAATCTGATAAAATATATAATAAAATAATTAATTTCGTATTAAATTATATTAATATCATTATTTATGTTCTTATAGTCAACCATTACAGTGTTTATAACTTTTTTCAAATAGGTGGTTAAACCGACACAAACATGAACATTTAACAAATTGATGGGTGTGTATGGTTATGAAATTATTTATTTAATATAATATCATTAAAAATAACATTATTTTATGGTTTTTATAGTTTAACTATTTTTAATTATAAAATTATTTTTTTGGATAACGAATTAAATTTAAGATTAAATATGAAAATCATTACTTTTAGTAGGTAGTAGTTAGTAAAACGCATGATTAACATTTTCATTTCCCAAATATTGAGAGGGAATGATAGTGGATTATAGTTCATATATTAAAAACCTAATTATATTATAAATTTTAAATTTATTCTTTAATTAATTAATTATAACCAATTAATAGAGGTGGTGATGAAAAATGGAAGGTGTCACTTCTTTGAGCCGGTAATCTTCACAAATGCATGGTCAATGTTCTATTATTTTTCATTGTGGCTAGAAAGAAATAAATAATTGATTTTATATTAACAAAATAACACTTAATTATACTGACTTTATTATATTTATATAGCTATGTTTGGTTTGGAATAGAATAAATAGGAATAAAATGATGGAGATTAAGTAATACTGTTGTTAGTACCTTTAACATTCTATTGAAATTATTCAAATAAATGAAGGAATAAAGATAATTAGTTTAGATAAAAGGATTAATAACATGAAATATGCTTCTAGTATGAGAATAATTGGAGATGGTTAGGAATAAAATCTAAATAATATGTTACGAATTATGTGGTGGAATTGTTCACCATTTGTAAGCGAAAAACATAGTACAATTGTGAACACTGACTACTTTTAAAAAATGGAACGAAAAAACACCTAGGTTAAAAGGAAAAAAAGTGATAAATAATCGATTTTTTTAGGAATAAGGATGAGAAATACTCTACCGTAAATTTCAACACATGATTTAAGAAATTTTCAATTAATTTAGCATTATGTTTCTATATTTTTCAATTGTCATTTTTACCCAGGTAACAAGTTTTTATCTAACTAATATATTGTTTAAAAAAATATAAAATAACCCTACTTAAAAAAAATTGTGATGAATCTAAATTTAACCTAAATTTAATCCAATTCAATTTATAAATAAGATACATTTAACATTTAAATTAAAATATTTAACATATAAAAAACTATTTTCTAGAAAATATGTTTTCTAAAATTAATTATTCTTAATCTTTTTAGTATTGATTAAAAATTTAATGAGTGATAATAAATTTAAATATAGGTTTAAAAATTATACTAAATTAAATTATTATAATATATTAATTTACTTTATTTGATAAAAATTATATAATATTAATAAAATAGTTCTTTGGAAATAATCTATTTACCCTTATCACGGTCATTAATAATAATCATTATAATCATATTTTTATTCTAAAAAATGAAATTGAACTAATTAGTTAATATTTTCATGTTGATAAAAAATATCAAATTCATTTTTATATAATTAATTTATACAACTAATAAAAAATACTTCTTAATATAAGGAAAAATCATTGTAAAATATTATTTATGTTTCAAAAATGTTAAAATTGGGTTTTCATAAATTCAACATAGTATTGTTGTATAATTTATTATAATTTAAGAGTATAATTTTTATAAAAAAAATAAAAATTTAATAAATTATTGTATTATGATATTTTCATAAAAGTGATGGTATTAGAAAAATTGGATTTTTTTTACTATTCAACAAATAATCCATTATTTTAGAAAAATCATAGGAATTCACCCTATTTTAATTTGGTTATTTGGATTTTAAAAATTATGTACATTTTTTAAAATTAAAATTCATTAATTTATAAATTTTACTTTTAAATGAAAATTCAACATATATATGGAAAAATGATATTATTGAAAAAAGCCCTTTTATAACTTTAAGGGTTCCTGATCAAAATTTTGAATGAATTTTCATATTGATTAAAATAATATTTTTATTTAAAAAATTATTTACTGTTATTATATTTTATTACCAATAATTGTGTTAATTATTTCTTTATTTCGGTATTTCAGGTGGATCTAAATTTCAAATATAGTATTTATTTAGAAAAAATATATTCTAAATTTTTGGGCCATTATATTGTATTGGGAATGTTGTATTGTGGTACTTCTGAGGTATGATATATTGGTCTAGGTTAACATGTTCCTCCTACTAATGTTTGTTGAGTTCATGAATTAATATTTGATTATAGAGAGTAACCTAGATGTGGGATGAGGCTTAGGGTAGCTAGCTCCCCCTAGTGGAATCATTTGCAGATCTGCAAGTAGTACGGAGTTTCATTTTGAGGATTCATGCCAGGGTAGTGGTTGTTTGAGCATCCCTAGAAGTTGTTTTATTTCCTATCTCTAAGGGGCTTTCTTATTTATTGTTATCAGTGTAGTAGATGAGGCCATACATGGCCCCCGTACCCCCCGAAAGCCGATCAATAATTCATTTGGTGGTAGTCTAGTGCATTTATAATATTTTTTTCATGAAGGACCAATGGTTTAAGAATGATGAAGCATCTATATAGGTTAAGGGATTTATATTAGGATCAAATATGTCATATAATATGGGTGTTTGGATTTAAACAGGTTGTACCAGTTGGGTTGTAGGATGTGGTTCTCTAGGAAAGGGATTAACTTATTAGTATTGAAAGAACTTATTGGGGACATAGATTAGGGTTTAAGTACCAGGGAAAAATTAAAATGAATAATGATCATCTGGATTCTATTGGATTGGATGTTGTATCTTCAACCATCATAGGTATGATACTAGTAACTTATACATCATCCTATATATTTTTTAACAAAGTTACCTCCATTTATTTTATATCTTCTATGTTCATGGAAATACTAGGGTTGGAAATATAGTAAATATATATAGTAATGTTTATTAAAACACTATTGGGATTGTGATTAGAGAGAATAATGCTTGGTATGGTGTATTCATTGGATTTTGGAGGTTATAAATTTTTATGGGAATACTTCATGTTAGAAATGGCTTGTTTTGATTTAGTCCTTTGGATGGATTAGTTATTGTTATATATTTCTCGAATAAATTTTTATCAAAAAATGAGTGTTCATAACATATCTTGGGGGAAGTGAGTATGTTCATGGAGGAGAATGGTAATTTTTGGAAGGTTATGCAAGAAATGAGAATAGAAAACTATGAGGTATTACAACACATTTCTCTAGTTTGGTGATGGATGATGGGGATGAACCATAAGATAATTTTCATCCATGGAGGATGGGATTTATGATATTTTTTCTGAATAATTCCTAGATTTTCCAAGTTATTATGATGTTATGTTTAATATCATTCTCATATCGTGATCTCAACCCATTTATATTCATCATTATCAGATGGATCCAACAGATATTCATGTGAATAAGGATTTAATAGAAGACATAGAAGGAAATGGTTTCATTCAGAATAAAACATCCCCTTTGAAAACTCCAACACTATTTTTTAAGAAGAAGGATAGTTTGTTGTGGTTGAATGTCAACTACCAAAAGTTGAATCGGATGACAGTTAAAAAGTGAAACCCACTTCTACGTATTGATTACTTGTTTGGTGATTTAAGAGGTGCCTAAATACTATCAAATATTAATCTAATATCAACATAAAATTGTCTAATGGAGTGTCCTATAGACATGTTGTGTACTTATTTTAGAAAAATGTATAAACTATATTAGTATCTTATGAGGTTAATAAGTTTCATAACTGTAACATCCCAGGTAAATAAAGATGTAACATCTTATGTAAATAAAGAAATAATACATTCTCTTTTTATTAATATTTTAATAATTAAATATTAATTTTACTTTAAAAGGGTTGCTATGATTGATAGCATACCTGATATGCAACAATGGGTTTCTTTGAAATCTTACGTTGCACACTAATAATATAATATAATTATTTTAAATGGTAGTTAAATATTAGCCATTGTATTGGAGGGAATGAAAAGAACTAACTACAATATGATTATACATGTTTGTTAAATGTATTTACATTTATCCAATAAAAGATAGAGGCTTAAAATGTGAAGGAATCTAATTTTAAGCATAATTTACATTAAAAGGTCGATTTACCTCCTTTTAAAGGAGAACCCTCATTAAATATAGTTTTGGTCACTTTAATACATTCAATTTTACCAAATAAAATTCTTCTTTATAATGGTGACATCAAAATTTACTTTGTGTAAATTTTTGGAATTTCTCCGATAAAGTTCATTTTTTAATGAATAGTGAAAAATATTGTATTTTTAATTCAAAACTACGTTTTAATCTAATTTATTTGTATTGTTATATTATCTTTTTAATTGTTTTTAAAGTGTAATTAGAATATATTTTTACAATTTAATCCAATTTTGGTCATTGGAATTAATTTCATTTTGATATTGGACATAAACAAGTGTCAATCTTTTGATAGTTATTATTTCATAAAAACACACTATCTTTTTAACAGCGGGAATTGATTTTAAAATTAATTAATTCCACTTTTATGTTTTTAATTTGAAAAAATAAACATCATTTTTTAATTCGTAATATCAAATATTTCTTAGGCCGGATTTTTGGTATTTTTCTGAAAAACTTCAATTTTTGATGAATAGTGAAACAACTTAGTAGTAGTTAAAAAACTGACTTTTTTATTTAAATGAGATTTTACCACTTCAGTGAATTGAATTTAGAAAATCCAATATACATGGTTGTTATTAGTAATTAAAATTTGGTTCAATAAGATGAAAATAATTTTTGGTAAATAGTAACTTTTGACTTTTTTTACCGCAGTTAAAGGTAAATAGGGTAATTCAAGGCAAAAAGAATATTATAATAATTCAAAATTACCTTAACACTTTTACTAACCTTATTTAATGAGTAATGGAAAACCATGGGTATCCTTGGGTAGATTTTGGGACCCAATGGAGCCACTTATAAATTATAATGACTCTTTAGATTAATTAATTTAAAGTAAAGGCAAAAATGACAAAAACAAAAGTCCTTTATTAAATTAATTTTTATATAGTGTTATATAAGTCATATTTTCAACTATAAATATTATTTAGAAAGATAAAAATATTTCCTAAATAATAGTATTTGTTTTATAATTTTTAGAAATTTAATAGATTAAATTATTTTTGACACAATAATGATGCAGTATTTACCTCATTAATAAATGATTTAAATAAATAAGATTATAATGATTAAAATATGATCCAAAACCTGTCCAATTTTTATTGGATGACTTTATTTCACCCATGAGTCATCTTATCTTTGACTATAATTATTTTTTGACCTTTATAAACTGAATATTATTATATAATAAGATAATATTTTCACACTTTCCTAATGAGCCCCTCTACTCCCTTATAAAATGAGACCACTTCTAACCAATTACTCACACCTCTCAAGCCTTTAGGCTCGTCCAAAATCTGCCCCATTAAGATCCCTACATCCCTCTCTGCAACCTAGAATCCTTACCTTAGGCATAAGGCACTTCAACAAACCATTTTGGTTCAAACCAAAGGGAGTTACCCAAATTAAAGGTAAAGGTTTATCTTAACATATTTTCATTTATTTTACTTCTTAAACCCATAAACTCTTGTTATTATTTTCTTTTAAATCTACAAAATTATCCTCAATATACTATTATGTTTTTATGAGAATTATTCGAACTACACTTACACACACCTCCATCTAATGGGTGAAGAACATAATGTTTCTGTGGATGGAAAACTAACGCCTCACGAAACGATGATTTATCAATTACCTCCTACCTCATCTAATGGTGGCCATTTTGATGGAACTGTATTTATATATTATGTTTATTATGTTTCTGTTTCCTTTATGCTTCTATATTTTCCATTTATATCATACCTTTAATGTTTCCATTATGGGTAAACACGATAATTTCATTTGAGGAAGTGCGAACTACCGCCCCCTCAAAGTGATATGACTCGTTAATGCCATATGTGGGATGTATAAAGGATGGAGTTAATGATATTATATATGATATTATACAGGAATTATAATATACTTATGTATCATTATGTTTTAATTCCATTAAAATAATAAATCGAAATGAATGTAGTGTGCATGTGTACGTACGGCTTACCGTCTCCATGAACGGTGCATTTCATTTCTTACCTCCAAATGTTATGTACTATTATAAATACATGTATATACTGGATATATATGATATATATGATATCTAAATAATGAATATCATTCTATATATAATGGACTATTGACCACATGAACAACTTGTAAATATATGGTGTTCATTTTTTACTCAAGTACCAAATTTCGACAAAAAGACCATTATTAACTTGAATGATTACATAATGTTTATAACATGCTAATATGTGATATAAAAGGAATAATAAACTTGAAATGGTTCTTAAGAGAGTATAAATTAACCTTAGTTTATTGTTCAGGAGATTAAAGAACGATCGAGTCAAGTCAGACACGAGGTAAGGGACTTCGTCTCAATCTCCTTTCATTGATGCATCTTTCGATAATATATATACCTTATTATTTTACACAGTGTATAGTAAAAACCTTGGACTTTTACTTTCATTCAATGGGAATATTTTTCTACAAAGCATTTTACTAAATGACAAATGGAATGTTTTTAACTTTTGCGGCGACAATGACCTCTCTGCTGCCATAATCGTTATTTGGCTTCCTCTATAAGCCTTAATGTTTTCTAAAATGAAAAGGAAATACCTTATTCTTTTTTTAGGTGTTTTGGTATTTAAAATGGTTTTTTAAATGGATTTATTATTTTAATATCTTGAAATTATTTCATGTTATTTCAAATTATATTTTATTAGTGAAATGTTTATATTTTAAATATTTTATGTGTTATGATTTTATAATGGTACTTGGACATTTGACGGGTGGTTACGTGAGAAACCAAAATGACGGGCGGTGTCGTGATAAAATAGAACAGGTTTTTATGTTATATCCTTCAATGCATTGGGTATGGAATTTGGTTGTATGGTTATTCCTTTTAGTGATATGTGTGGAAGTTGACTGTATGGTTATTCCATTTAAGTATGTTTATGTCCCAAGTTACCTTTATATGTTATGCGTTATTTATATGGGTTTTATGATAATATTTTGGTTAAACAAGGGTAAGTATAGATATTTTATTCAATGAAGAGTATTTAATACTTCATAAAGGTGAAGAGTATTACTTATGTTAAAGTAATCATGGTTTACTTGTTGTTTTGAAAAACTAACATTTTTCCTTCTTTGTGTATACCTTACTAAGATTTTTTATGCTCATCACATGTTTTTGAAATGTTTTTCACATGGAATAATGTGGAATTAGGTCAAGGATGGGATCATGGAAAAGTCATGTTGTATTAAACATGGAACTATACATGATTCTTTTTTTAATGATTTTATTTTTTGAAAAAAAATGGAAACTGAGTAGAAGTGTGTACTTTGTAATCTTTTGAGATGTAATAGTTATATCCTAATTCTCTAAAACTCTAAACCTGAAAAGATCCTAAATGGGAATTATTCATTTGAGTTAATATTATGTAATGTTTTAAGGCTTGTTCCTTATAGTTGGTATCAGAGGTCAGTTTAGAAAACTTTATGAGTTAGGGTATTGTTAAATTAATTTCCCTGAATTAATTTATGGTAATATTGAAATGATATAACATTTAAAGATTACCATGTTGCTTTGCCTAAGATATTTTTGTGTTCATAAAGGTTTTCCATATAGGAAATAGGGCAGCTATGTTGGGATGACATCAAGAGGAAGACAACATTCCAAATTAGCAACCTGAGATGGTCAGAATAGGAAATGAACAGTTTGTTGCAGTGATGGCATAGTTGACTGAAGCTATAAATTGTGGTGGTATCCATGCATGAGATTAGCCAGATCAATAGTAGAGGAACATATCAGTAGTGGAGCATTTCATGAGGAAATATCCCCCATCATTCATAGTATCATCTAACCCGATGCTAGAAGAAGAGTGGATTAAAGCAGTGTAAAAGATTTTCGATGTCATGGGTTGTTCAAAACATCAAAAGGTTTGTCTCGTTATTTACCATTTTGAAGGTGAAGCTAATCAGTGGTGGTCTATGGTGAAAAATATCAAGGATAGATATGAGATTGATTCTATCGATTGGGATGAATTCAAAGGTATGTTTCTTGAGAAATATTTTCCTAAGGTGTTTCATCTTAGAATAGAAAAATAATTCTTGTAATTTAGGTAGGAGGATGACTTAGTGGCTGCTTATGAAGAAAAATTCACTCGACTGGCAAGGCATGCTCCAAATTTCATCTGAGATATTGATAGTAAGATAAATCGATTTTACTCGAGACTGAAGCCACGATATCAAAGATCATTAGCCTCTCGTGAGTTCAAAAGTTATGAAAAACTTGTTTGATGTGCGGAGAAGGTGGAAATGGAGTTTGCCGATAATCAGGTGTTTGTTGAAAAAAAACATAATAAGCGGTCCAGTTGGTAGGAAAAGGGAATGAATTCCTCAAAGAATCATGTATGTTAAAAAATTAAATATCCAACTTGTGAGAAGTGTGGTAAAAAGAATCTTGTAGAATGTTTATCAAATTCTAGAAAGTGATTCCGGTGTGGTAGGTCTTGTCATATTGCTCATAACTATAAAGAAGATGATCAAGAAGGCAGTGAAAAGCCATCAATAAGATGTTCTAAGTGTAATGAAATGGGTCATTATGCAAATGACTATCCAGAAAAGAATTCAACTAAGGGAAATCATCCAGACTACAAGCAGAAAGGGGTGGTGAAATCCTTTGTAACAACTTCATCAGATGATGGGCTATCAAAAGAAGTAGTACCACGTACACTATCTGTTTGTTCAGATTATGTCAATGTGTTGTTTTATTCAGGGTCGACACACACTTTTATTTTTGAGAAGTTTTATAGTAAAATAGTAATTCCATCTCAAGATATGAATACAGAACTTACGGTAAAAACACCTGAAGGAAATGTTGAGACAAAAAGAAAACATTAGAACCTTCCTGTCCTTGTGTGTGGGAAGAATATACCTGCAAAACTTTTTGTTTTACCTCTAGTAGAGTTTGATATTATTTTTGGCATGGATTGGATGTCTTTTTATCATGTTAAGATTGAATGTAGAGCTAAAGAGGATTCATTTTATAAAGATTTATAGTTTGTGTACAATAATGAACCCTTTCTTTTGATAACATATCAGGAAGGTGAGAAACTAGTAAAAAATGTAAATGAATGTTACCTTGCACATATTGTTGGAAATAAAGGAATGGTTCAGATTAATGATGTACCTATGGTGAATGAGTACCTTGATATTTTTTCTGATGAGTTTTCTAGTATAATACATGATCCGGAAGTTGAATTTAATATTGAATTAGTTCCTAATTATAAGAAAATTTCAAAAGCCCCTTTATCGAATGGCTCAAATTGAACTTTTATAGTTAAATAAGAAATTGCAAGAGTTATTTGATAAAGGTTTCATTTGACCTAGCACATCACCATGGGGTTCTCCGGTCTTGTTTGTTAAAAAGAAAGATGGTTCAATGAGACTTTGAATTGATTATAGAGAATAGAATAACATCACTATTAAAAACAAGTATCCTTTGCCTCATATCGATGATTTGTTTGATCAACTACAGGGAGATCAGTATTTTTCAAATATTGACTTGAGATCAGGGTACCATCAGTTTAAAGTAAAAGAAGCAGACATTCTGAAGACCGCATTTATTAATAGATATTGCCATTATGAATTTGTATTTATGCATTTTGGGTTAACCAATGCACCTGCAGTATTCATGGATCTTACTAATATAATTTTCTATGAGTTCTTGGATAAGTTTGTGGTTGTGTTTGTTGATGATATTTTGGTTTATTATAAAAGTAAATAGGAGCATGAAATTCATTTAAGGGTCATCTTAAAAACCTTAAAAGAAAATAAACTTTATGGCATATTCAGAAAGTTTGAGTTTTGTTTACAAAAAAATTCTTTCCTTTGTCACATTATTTCCCAAAATGGCATAACTATTGATCCTTCTAAAACAAAAGTTTTTGAAGAATGGCCAAGACCCACAAATATAACTGATATCAGTAGTTTTCTTGGTTTGATATGTTATTACTGGAGGTTTGTTGAGAATGTTTCATGGTTATCTTGTCCAATGACTAAGTTAACTCAAAAAGGTGTTAAGTTCATCTGGACAAAAGAATATGATGATTGTTTTCAGGAATTGAAAAGAAGATTGGTGAATGCTCCAGTTTTGAAACTGCCTTCTAGAAATGGTGATTTTGTTATATACAGTGATGCTTCATTGAAAGGAATTGGATGTCTCCTTATGTATAATGATTAGTTAATTACTTATGCTTCATGTTAATTGAAACCACATGAGTTAAATTATACTACACATGATTTGGAATTAGATATTGTTTTTTTTCTTTAAAAAATTTGAGGCATCATTTTTATGGAGTAAAATGTGAAATATATACTCACCACAAAAGCTTAATGTATATATTAACTCAGAAAAAAATGAATATAAGATATTGGAGATGGCTGGAATTAATCAAGGATTATGATTCCACGATCCATTACCATCCGAGAAAATCAAATAAAGTGTCTGATGCTTTGAGTTGAAAAAGTAATGTCTCATTAATCATGATATGTTTGGAACGAGATCCTTTGGTTTTTTATTTGATGAACTTTCACATTGAATTTGTTGGTGCAGGAAATTCTTCTGTTTTGTTTCAAGTGTCAGTGAAATCATCTATATCAGAAAGAATAAAAAAGCGCAGAAAGAAGACAGTGAGTTGCAGAAATTGGTAGAGTTGGTTCCTAAGGGTAAGTTTCATGATTTTAACGTTGATAATTATTGTGTTTTAATGTTTTTGAAGATATTATGTGTGCCTTGTGATTCACAATTGAAGAATTAGTTGTTATGTGAAGCTCATAGTTCTCCGTTTTCAGTTTATCCTGGTAGTACTAATATGTACAGAGATCTTCGAAAGTATTACTGGTGGGATGGAATGAAAATAGATATTGTTGATTTTACTGTTAATTGTTTGACTTGTCAGTAGGTTAAAGTAGAGTGGTAGTTACTGAAAGGGATTCTTCAGTCGTTACTGGTGCCAGAGTGGAAATGGGAAAAAATATCCATGGACTTTATTGTGGGATTACCAAAGACATCTCGAGGTAATAATGTAATCTGGTTTATAGTTGATCGATTGACTAAATCTTCTCATTTCCTTCCTATTTGAGATACATTGTCTCTAGATCAACTGGCTCGGTTGTATGTTAAAGAGAGAGTCCGCTTTCATGGTGTTCCCCTCCCCATTATATCTGATCGTGATTCCAGTTTTACTTCTAACTTTTGGAAAGGCCTTCAGAAGTCGTTGGGTACTGAATTAAATTTTAGTATAGATTTTCATCCTCAATCAGATGGATAGTCAGAAAGAACAATTCAGACCTTGGAGGATATTCTATGTGCATGTTCAATAGATTACCAAGGAATTTGGGACCAACATATTTCATTGGTTGAATTTTCTTATAATAACAGTTTTCATTTCAGTATACAGATAGCTCCATTTGAGGCGTTATATGGAAAGCATTGTCGAACTCCAGCTTTTTGGGATGAAGTAGGTAGAAGGAAGATGATGGGACCAGAATTGGTAGAATAAATGGTAGAGAAATTTCATTTGATTCAGAAGAACATGAGAATAGCTCAGAGCAGACAGAAAAGTTATGTGGATAACCAGATGAAGGATCTTTCTTTTGAGGTAGGTGATCATGTATTTCTCAAGATTTCTCCATGGAAAAGTGTGATGCGTTTTGGTATGAAGGGAAAGTTGAGTCCAAGGTTCATTAGACCATATGATATCCTAAAGAAAGTTGGATCAGTTGTATACATAGTGGCTTTACCTCCAATTTTATCCCAAGTACACAATGTTTTTCATGTTTTTATGTTGTGAAACTATATGCCAGATACATCTCATGTTTTGAGTCCAGAGGTAGTTCAGTTGGAAGATAATCTCTCTTATGAAGAACAACCAGTCCAGATTATTGACCATAGAGAGAAAGTGTTGCAGGATAAGGTAATTAGTCAGGAAAAGGTTTTGTGGAAAAACCATATGTTTGAAGAGGCAATGTGGGAATCTGAAAATACTATGAGGGATAAATACCCCCACTTATTTTTATAAGTGAATAAAATTGGGAGGACACAATTTCCAAAAGGGGGAAGGATGTAACATTCTGGGTAAATAAATAAATCATAAATTCTCTTTTTACTAATATTTTGAGAATTAAATATTAAACTTTAAAATGGTTTTTATGTTCGATAGCGTACCTCATACGCAACGACGGGTTTCTTTGAAATAATACATTACACACTAATAATATAATATTATTATTTTAAATGGTAGTTAACTCCTAGCCATTGTAGTTTCAGGAATGAAAAAAACTAACTACAATATGATTATACATATTTTTTAAATGTATTTACATTTATTTAATAAAATTTAGAGGCTTAAAATGTGAAAGAGTTTAATTTTAAGCTTAATTTACAGTAAAAGGTCGATTTACCACCTTTTAATGGAGAACCCTCATTAAATATAGTTTTGTCCACTTTAATACATTCTATTTGACCAAATAAAATACTTCTTTATAATGGTGACATCAAAATTTATTTTGGGTAAATTTTTGGAATTTTTCCGATAAAGTTCATTTTTTAATAAATAGTGAAAATATTGTATTTTTAATTCCAAACTATGTTTTAATATAATTTATTTATATGGTTAGATTATATTTTAAATTGGTTTTAAAGTGTAATTAGAATATATTTTTACCATTTAATCCAATTTTGGTCATTGGAATTAATTTCACTTTGAAATTGGACATAAACAAGTGTCAATCTTTTGATAGTTATTGTTTCTTAAAAACACGCTATTTGTTTTAACAGCAGGAATTGATTTTAAAATTAATTAATGCCACTTTTATGTTTTTAATTTGTAAAAATAAACATCATTTTTTAATTTTTAATATAAAATAATTCTTAGTATAAATTTTTGTATTTTTCTGAAAAACTTCAATTTTTGATGAATAGTGAAACCACTTAGTAGTGGTTAAAAAACTGAATTTTTTATTTAAATAAAATTTTACCACTTCTGTGAATTGAATTTCAAAACTCAGACATACATGGTTGTTATTATTAAGTAAAATTTGGTTCAATAAGATGAAAATAATTATTGGTGAATAGTAACTTTTGACTTTTTTTAGCGCAGTTAAAGGTAAATAGAGTAATTCAAGGTAAAAAGAATATTATAATAATTCCAAATTACCTTAACACTTGTCATAACCTTATTGTATGAGTAATGGAAGACCATGGGCAACCTTGGGTCGATTTTGGGACCCCATGGATCCACTTACGAATGATAATGACACTTTAGATTAATTAATTTAAAGTAAAGGCAAAAATGAAAAAAACAAAAATCCTTTAGTAAATTAATTTTTATATGGTTTTATAAAAGGAATATTTTTGACTATAAATATTCTTTAAAAATATAAAACTATTTCCTACTTGATAGAATTTTTTTATAATTTTTAGACATTGAATACATTAAATTATTTATGATACAATAACATGCAGTATTTACCTCATTAATAAATGATTTAAATAAATAAGATTATTATGATTAAAATATTTTCATAAACCTATCCAATTCCTATTGGATGATTTTATTTTGACCATGAGTCATCTTATCTTTTACTATAATTATTTTTGGACATTTAGAAACCGAATAGCATTATATAATAAAATAATATTTTCACACTTTCCTAAAGAGCCCCTCCTCTCCCTTATAAAAGGAGACCAATTCTAACCAATTCCATACACCTCTCAAGCCTTTAGCCTCATCCTAAATCTGCCAAATTAATCTCCCTACATACCTCTCTTCCACCTATAAGCCTTACTTTAGGCAGAAGGCACTTCAAAAAACCATTTTGGTTCAAACCAAAGGGAGTTACCCAAATTAAAAGTAACGGTTTATCTTAACTTCTTTTCTTTTATTTTACTTATCCAACCCCTAAACACTTCTTATTACTTTATTTTATAGAAACACCATTATTCTCAATATACTATTATGTTGTTATGAGAATTATTTTAAATACACTTACACACACCTCCATCTAATGGGTGAAGAACATAATGTTTCTGTGGATGGAAAACTAACGCCTCACGAAACGATGATTGTTTAATTACCTCATATCTCCTCTAATGGTGGCCATTATGATGGAAATATATTTATATATGATGTATATTATGTTAATGTTTTCTTTATGATTCTTTATTTTCCATTTATATCATACCTTTATAGTTTCCATTATGGGTAAACATGATAATTCCATTTGAGGAAGTGAGAACTACCGCCCCCTCAAAGTGATATGACTCGTTAATGACATATGTGGGACGTATAAAAGATGGAGTTAATGATATTATATATGATATTATACTGGAATCATAATATAATTATGTATCATTATGTTTTAATTCCATTAAAATAAGAAATAGAAATGAAAGTAGCCTCTATGCTTACGTATGGCTTACCGTCTCCATGAACGGTGCATTTCATTTCTTATCACTAAATGTTATGTACTATTATAAATACATGTATATACTGGATATATATGATATATATGATATTTAAATCATGAATATAATTCTGGATTTAAAGTAATATTGACCACATGGACAACTTGTAAATATAATGTGTTCATATTTTACTCAAGTACCAAATATCGACAAAACGACCATTAATAACTTGAATGATTACATAATGTTTATAACATAGTAATAAGTGATATAAAAGGAATAATAAACTTGAAAAAGGTTATTAATAAAGTAGAAATTAACTTTATATTATTATTCAGGAGATTAAAGAAAGATCGAGTCAAGTCGGACATGAGGTAAGGGACTTCGTCTCAATCTCCTTTCATTGGGGTATATTTCGATAATATATATACCTTATTCTTTTACATCGTATATAGTAAAACCCTTTTGACTTTTACTTTCATTCAGAGGGAATATTTTCCTAATTTTTTTTTAAATGAAAAATGGAATGTTTTTAACGTTTGTGGTGATAAATTCCTCTCTGTCGTCGTAATTGTTATTTGGCTTCGTCTATAGGCCTTAATGTTTTCTAAAATGAAAAGGAAATCCCTTATTCTATTTTTGGGTGTTTTGGTATTGAAAATGGTTTTTGAAATGGATTTATTATTTCAATATCTTGAAATTTTTTCTTGTGATTGCAAATTAAATGTTATTAGTGAAATTTTTATATTTTCAATAATTTATGTGTTATGATTTTATAGTTGTACTTGGACATTTGACGGATGGTTACATGATAAACCAAAATGATGGGTGGTGTCGTGATAAACCAGGATGGGTGGTTACATTATAACCTCCAATGCATTGGGTATGGAAGTTAGTCGTATGGCTATTCCATTTAGTGATATGTGTGGAAGTTGACCTTATGGTTATTCCATTTAAGTATGTTTATGCCCCAAGTTACCTTTATATGTTATGTGTTCTTTATATGGTTTTTATGGTAATCTTTTGGTTACAAAAGGGTAAGTAGATATATTTTATTCATTGAAGGGTATTTACTACTTCATAAAGGTTAAAAGTATTACTTATGTTAAATTAATCATGGTTTACTTGTTGTTTTGAAAAACTAATAGTTTTCCTTTTTTATGTATCCCTTAATGAGCTTTTTTATTCTCATCCAAAGTTTTTGAAATGTTTTTCACAGGACATAATGTGGAATAAGGTCAAGGATGGGATCAAGGAATAGTCTTCTTGTCTTAAACATTGAAATATACATGAAACGTTTTTTATGATTTTTTATTTTATGAAAAAAAAAATGGAAAATGAGTAGAAGTTTCTACTTTGTAATCATTTGAAATGTAATAGTTATGTCCTAATTCTCTAAAACTCTAAACCAGAAAAGATCTTCAATGTGAATTATTAGTTTAATTCAATATTATGTAATGTTTTAAGGTCAGGTCCTTATAAAAGAACACGAAATTTTTTATATTTATTAATATTTGTGAACTAAATATTAATTCTACTTTAAAGGGGATGCTATGTTCACTGGCGTACCCGATACGCAATAATGAGTTTCTTTGAAATCATACGTTGCACACTAATAATATAATATTATTATTTTAAATGGTAGTTAACACCTAACCATTGTAATGGCTGGAATGAATAAAACTAAATATAAAATGATTATATATATTTGTTAAATATTTTTATATTTATCTAAGAAAATTTATGGTATTAAAAAGTGAATGAATCTAATTTTAAACATAATTTACATTAAAATGTTGATTTACCGCCTTTTAATGGAGAACCCTCTTTAAATCTAGTTTTGGTCACTTTTATATGTTCCATTTGATAAAATAATATTCTTATTTAGATTTGGGACATGAAAATTTACTTTGGGTAGATTTTTGGTATTTTTCAAGTAAAGTTCATTTTTTAATGAATAGTGAAAAATACTATTTTTTTATTCAAAATTAAATTTTAATCTAATTTATTTATATGTTTATATTATCTTTTTAATTGGTTTTAAAGTATAATTAGATTATATTTTTACCATTTAATCAAATTTTGGTCATTGTAATTAATTTCAATTTGAAATTGGACATAAACAAGTGTCGATCTTTTAATAGTTATTGTTTCTTAAAAACACGCTATTTTTCTTGAAAATGGGAATTAATTTTAAATTCATTAATGAAAATTCATTGTTTTTAATTTGGTAAAATAGACATAATTTTTGAATTTTTAATATCAAATATAGTATAGGCTAAATTTTTGGTATTTTTCATAAAAACTTCAATTTTGATGAATAGTGAAACCACTTAGTAGTAGTTAAAAAATTAACTTTTTCATTTAAATGAAATTTTACTACTTATTTGAATTGAATTTAGAAAATACAACATACATGGTTGTTATTGGTGAGTAAAATTTGGTTCAATAAGATGAAAATATTTTTTTATGAATAGTAACTTTTTACTTTTATTTACCACGGTTAAAGTTTAATATGGTAATTAAAGGTAAAAAGAATATCATAATAATAAAAAATAATCTTAAAACTTGTACTAACCTTATTTGTTGAGTAATTTATGACCATTTTCATCTTTGGGTCGATTTTGGTTCCCCATGGTGATACTTGGGAGTGATAATGACACTTTATTTTTATTAACTTAAAGTAAAGGAAAAAATGACACAAACAAATATCTTTTCGTAAATTATTTTTTATATGGGGTTATATAAGTTATCGTATTTACTATAAATATTCATTGGAAAGATAAAATTATTTCCTACATTATGGTATTTTTTATAATTTTTATACATCAAATAAATAAAATTATTTATGACACAAAAATGATACAGTATTTACCTCATTAATAAATGATTTAAATAAATAAGAATATAAATATTAAAATAACATAAAAAACCTATCCAATTATTATTGGATAATTTTATTTAGACAATTTTTCATATTATATTCTAACTTAATGATTTTTTGATCTTTAGAAACCAAATATCATTATATAATAAAATAATATTTTCACACTTTCCTAAAGAGCCTCTCCTCCCTCTTATAAAAAGACCTCATTTCTGAATCATTCCTCACACCTCTCAAGCCCCTTGGATCTCCCAACCCCTAAAAAAATAAGCTCTCAAGATCCCTATACTCCTCCTAGAAGCCTTACCTTAGGCATAATGCACTTCAAAAAGTCTTTTTGGTTCAAACCAAAGGGAGTTACCCAAATTAAAGGTAACAATTCCTCTTAACATCTTTTATTTTATTTTACTTATGAAACCCCTAAACTCTTTTTATTACTCTATTTTATAACAACACCAGTATCCTAAATATACTAGGATGTTTTTATGTGAATTATTTGAACAAAACTTACACACACCTCCATCTAATGGGTGAATAACATATTGTTTCTGTTGATGGAAAACTAACGCCTCACAAAACGATGATAGTTCGATTATCTCCTGCCGCCTCTCATGGTGGCCATTAATATGGAACTGTATTTATATATGATATATATTATGTTTATTATTTCTTTATGATTCTTTATTTTACATTTATATCCTCCCTTTATGGTTTCCATAATGGGTAAACACGATAATTTCATTTGAGGAAATGTGAACTACTGCCCCCTCAAAGTGATAAGACTCATTCATACATATGTGGGACATATAAAGGATGGATTTATTGAAATTATATATTATATTATAATTTAAATATAATATAACTATTTATCATTAATTTTTCATTCAATTAAAACATGAAATATAAATTAAAGTAGCGTTCAAGCGTACGTACGACTTACCGTCTCCATGAGCGGTGCATTTCATTTCTTACCACCGAATGTTATGTAGTATTATAAATCCATGAATATACTGGATATATATTATATATATGATATCTAAATCCTGAATATAATTTTGTATATAATGAACTTTAGACAATGTGAACAACTTGTAATTATAAGAAGTCCATTTTTTACCCAAGAACCAAATATCGACAAAACGAACGTTATTAACTTAAATGATTACATAATTTTTATAACATGGTAATAAGTGATATAAAAGGAATAATAAACATAAAAAAGGTTTTTAATCAAGTATAAATTAAATTTAGTTTATTATTCAGGAATAACAAGGAACAAACGAGTCAAGTCAGACACGAGGTAAGGGATTTCTTATCTCACTTTTAATTCTATGAGATTTCCATTTCCCGCCTCTAATTTATTGCATGTGGTGTATTATGTACTTCCATTTGATATATATTATCATTATTATATTTATATTCATGTTATTCTGTGAATAATTTTGTGGTTATTAACTTTTAGTCATACGACTCGATTGATTACAACATGGTAAGGGGTTTTTATCTCACTTTTTATTCACGTGAGATTCATCCTATATTTTCCACTATTTATTTCTTTGTGGTGGATTTACTGAACATGATTAAATTATTTATGTAATATAATTTAATTTATGAGTATTTACATCTTCATTGAATTATCCTTATTTCATGGGGTGTATGTTTCATATGTTACCAAATCGTTAAGGGAACCTTTTCACCCTCCTCTTTTTAAAAGACTTCTTTTTCTTATGTCTTTTAATTTACATATTCATATGTTGGGATATGTTATTATATATCATTATTGATGTAAATAATATGTCCTTGTGATGAGATATCATTTTTTTCTCTCATCAATTCATTTTCTGAATTTTAATGTGACGTTGTTAGGCTGTCAAATTTCTGTAAGGGAACTTCTTCCCCCAATTTCAATTCTTTGTGTTAAACTTCTACTTATTGATTATGTCATGCTATGAATATGTGTGAATAACCTATAATTGTTTCACACCAAATATACAATCATGTATAGTGTATTTATATTTGTCACACATTATTATTTAATTGATTTATCATTAATCTAAGGATATAGTTTTTATAAGGTATTTCGTCTCAATTTACATTCCATTGGGTCTTCATTGTTGTTATGCACCAATTAACTCTTATATGGTGTATATACTGTCCTTTGACATATTATATCATGAATCCCTTTATTATCATGATATTATAAAGTTCTTATTAAATTTTATTCCTCAATTATTTGTATTCAAGTGTCACTCATTTTGTTAAAAACTATTTAACTAAAATTTCATTTTAAATGTTTTAAAGATTTATTCTTATAAATATTTATCATTAATGTCAATGTTTTAAAAATAGTTTTTAGGATTTATTTATATGGACATTGATGATTTCAAATGATAATTCATTAAAAGCTTCAAGGTGGTATGGGGAACTTTGATTCATAAATCTTTTTATTAAATGTTTAAAAATGGTTTTGAAAATGATTTGATAAAACATTGTTAATTTCAATATCATGATTTGATATATTGGAATGTGGAAATGTTATCTTTCCTTTATACTTGTGTTATGTGTTATGATTATGTTATGGTTTTTGGGAGTTGTTTACGTATATAGGTGGTTCCTTGATAAACCTAGGGTGGGTGAGCCCGAGATAGCTCTCCAATGCATTGGGTAACGTGACGGAGGTAAACATTAATGTGTATCTTAAGGGATTTAGGGAATATACTATGATGGGTATTCCAAATGTGACTCCCTATGTAGCTATGATAGCTATAATGTAAGTATGTTATGAATTCCATAAGTTAACATTATGATTTATGATTTCTTTGTGTCAATCGTAAATCTTATGATTTCATAAGGTATGTTATGATTGAAAAGTTTGGTTTCATTTATTTATATTTAGTGATGGGATAATTTTTTCCTTCCATATTTTATAACCCTTACTGAGCTTTTTATGCTCATCACATGTTTTTGAAATGTTTTCCAAAAGGAATTAAATATTAATAGGGTCACATATGGGATCGAGTAAAAGTAATGATGTCTAAAACATGGAACTAGACATGTTTATTTTTAAGAGATTTATTTTATGAAAAAAATCGATACTGAGTAGTAGTGTGTACAAGTAATTTTCAAGTTGATATGTAATAGTTGTGGCCTAATTCTCTAAAACTCTAAAGCTGAAAAGATCCTCAATGTGAATTATTCATTTAATTTAGGATTATGAAATTTTTAAGGTTGGGTCCTTATAGTTGGTATCAGAGGTCGGTTTAGAAAAATTTAGGGATTAGGAGTTTCTGTTAGACACATGGTTAGTCCCTATGTATATTATTTCTGTTAAATCCTTGTTTTATAACATTTTCAGATCAAGGAAAGTTATTTATAAATGGAAGGAGGAGGATCTAAAATTACATTCTTATCTCTTCCGGATGGCTTTCTTGGAATAATTATTACAAAGTCATGTTCAGATGATTGTGAAACTTTTTCTAGCATAAGACTCACTAGCAAGCAGTTGTTTGAGATATCAAACACCTGTAATATACCTCGTTATCATTGTGGATCATGTTTTGTATTTAAACAAATCTTATTTTCACAATATTCTTATATTTTCAAGAAAGGTAAATATTATCAAGGCATTTTCAAATATTTTACCTTATCACATCATTTTGAAGCATATTATGATTTTGAAAAAGTTGCTGAAGAAGGAGACCCTTGTGCAACCTATTTATATTTTCTTTTATAATATATTCTCTCAGCACATACCTATGGTATTTTAAAAGGACCATTAATTGAATGTTTCAACTCCAATGTGGTTCGACTGTTTAATAGAAATCATGTGTTATCATATGTTTTGAAATTATATGTCATACATGATTATTTTATAAAACTATTTTTTTGTGAACACCCATATGACCCATGTTGTACACAGTGTATTTGGATGAAGGAAGCAAATGATTTTGAAGGATCTTTAAATCATTTTTGCAATGCATGGACCTTCTACCTACGTGAATAGGATGACTATGAAACCAAATGGACACCAAGATCAAGGTATGATGTTCTTAATTTTGGGAATCGTTTTATTTTATCATATGGTGGTGAAATAAAAAAAATGACAATATATATAAGACTTAAAGAATTAAGATGTTGAGATCATAATGAATTGGGATAAAAATGATAGGTATAAGGAAACCATTGAGGTTAAAACATGTTATAGTTCTTTTTGAGTTTTATAATAAGGAAAACCGATAGGATGGGTGATAACCCATCACATCCAGCAAGGATGTGGGAATCGAACCCACAATTGATGGGAGACAAGGGCGCATCACCTACCACTGGCCTACATGAAGTCCTTGGTTAGTATGACTTATTATTTTAGTAAAATGATTTTATGGAACTAGAATAATTTGATTTTGGGGACTTATGTTTTATCAAATGGATATACTTAGTATAGGAGAATGATTTGGTGATTAAGTGATAAAGGTTATTGTGGAAGATGTTCTCTCTTTTTATGAAACACTATATTCCTAAGGAAGATGGAATACTATGGGATTTAAATTGTGTAATAATGGTTGAAATTTTAGTTTGGAAGAATCTATGTTTTTATTGTGGACATATGAAGATTTTGTTTATTTATAAAAATGATTATACTATCATAGAGAATATGTGATTAGGTTAATTAATTTTCGATATGATACTTTATGAGTAACTGATGTTATTTAGAGATAAATATTAACATTTATCTAGGAAGACTATGTAATTAAATCCTTATGAGATTTCGGTTTCAATCTTAGTTTGGATTACTTTTGAAGAATTTTATGTATAGTTTTTTATTGAATGGTCTTGGTTGAACTTTGGGTATTGTTTGAAAAAAATTGCATATTAAGATTAGTTTTTCTTTTTGTAAAAGATTATCCATTTTGGGTATTATCTGATCTCGCACTAACCATTTTGGTTTTACTTGATGTCTAAAGACGATGGAAATATATAGTTCTTCTTTTGTGGATTATTTGATACTCTAAAAGATTATTCTTGTGCTTTTGATGTGACCAAGTCTTTTTGAATGCTTATTGTTTGGAGAACAGATTTTTTTTGGTAGAAACTTATTAAAGGATGAAACTCTACTTGAAGGTAAGTATATTTCCTTATGTTATTATTCTATGTAGTAAATTAATTCCTCAAAATTATGAAAAGGAATTTAAAACAAAAATGTTTTTGGTTTATGTTTCCTACTGGGTAATCACAGACCATTTAACACATCATAAGTTTATGAATTTCTAGTGGTTAACTTTCTCATAATCATGTTTTCTATCACTCTCCATCAGAACTTGATTGTTTGTTCTTTTTTCCATATCTATGTTTTCTTACATGGAATATGAGTATGGGTTATCTCAGGTGACCTTTGTACTTTTCTTTATTTCTTTTGAAGTGATAGTTTTACTGACTCTTTTCTGATGTGGGACTTTTAATGAAGTTTCCAAGCCTAGTTTTAAAATTGCGAGGATGAAATTCTCAAAAGGGGGAAGGATGTAACATCCCAGGTAAATAAAGAACATTAAATTTTTCATATTTATTAATATTTTTGAACTAAATATTAATTCTACTTCAAATGAGACTCTATGTTCGATGGTGTACCCGATATGCAACAATGGGTTTCTTTGAAATCTTACGTTGCACACTAATAATATAATATTATTATTTTAAATGGTAGTCAACACCTAGTCATTATAATAGCAGGAATGAACAGAACTAACTAAAAAATGATTATATATTTTTTTAAAATGTTTTTACATTTATCCAATAAAATTTAGAGACTTAAAATGTAAATGAATCTAATTTTAAACATAATTTACTTTAAAAGGTTGATTTACCGCCTTTTAATGGAGAACCCTCATTAAATCTAGTTTTGGTCACTTTTATATGTTCCATTCAAAAAAATAAAATTCTTCTTTAGATTCAGGACATCAAAATTTACTTTGGGTAAATTTTTGGTATTTTTCGGGTAAAGTTCATTTTTTTAATGAATAGTGAAAATACTGTATTTTTATTCAAAAGTGCCTTTGAATCTAATTTATTTATATGGTTATATTATCTTTTGAATTGTTTTTAAAGTTTAATTAGATTATATTTTCACCAATTAATCCAATTTTGGTCATTGGAATTAATTTCACTTTGAAATTGGACATAAACAAGTGTCAATCTTTTGATAGTTATTGTTTCTTAAAAACACGCTATTTTTTTGAGAATGAAAATTAATTTTAAATTAAGTAATGAAACTTCAATGTTTTTAATTTGATAAAATAGAAATCATTTTTGAATTTGGAATATCAAATATATCATATGCTGAATTTTTGGTATTTTTTTGAAAAACATCAATTTTTGATGAATAGTGAAACCACTTAGTAGTAGTTAAAAAACTGACGTTTTCATTTAAAGGAAATTTTACCGCATCTCTAAATTGAATTTATAAAATCCAATATATATGGTTGTTATTATTAAGTAAAATTTGGTTCAATAAGATGAAAACATTTTTTGGTGAATAGTACCTTTTGACTTTTATTTACTATGGTTAAAGGTAAATTGGGTAATTAAAGGTAAAAAGAATATCATAATAATACAAAATTACCTTAACACTTGTCCTAAACTTATTTTTTGAGTCATTTAAGACCATGGGCATCTTTTGGTCGATATTTGGACCCCATGGAGCCACATGGGAGTGATAATGACACTTTACTTTAATTAACTTAAAGTCAAGGAAAAAATGATACAAACAAATATCTTTTAATAAATTAATTTTTACATGAGTTTATATAAGTTATATTGTTGACAATAAATATTCATTGGAAATATAAAACGATTTCCTACATTATGGTATTTTTTTATATTTTTTAGACATAAAATAAATAAAATTATTTATGATACAAAAATGATGCGGTATTTACCTCATTAATAAATGATTTAAATAAATAAAATTATAAATATTAAAACATCATAAAAAACCTATCCAATTCTTATTTGATGATTTTATTTCGACCATGAGTTATCTTATATTTTACCTTAATGAGTTTTGGACCTTTAGAAACCAAATATCATTAGATAATAAAATAATGTTTTCACACTTTCCTAAAGAGTCACTCCTTCCCCTTATAAAAAGCTCTCACTTCTTACTCATTCCTCACACCTCTCAATACCCTTGGTTCAACCTTCCCCTAACCAAATAAGCTCTCAATATCCCTCCCCTCATCTTAAAATCCTTACCTTAGGCATAAGTCACTTCAAGAAGTCCTTTTGGTTCAAACCAAAGGGAGTTACCCAAATTAAAGGTAACGATTCCTCTAAAATTCTTTTCTTTTATTTTACTTCTCCAACCCCTAAGCTCTTTTTATTAATTTCTTTTATAACATCACCAGTATCCTCAATATACTAGTATGTTTTTATGATAATTATTTTAACTACACTTACACACACCTCAATCTAATGGGTGAAAAACATATTGTTTCTGTGGATGGAAAACTAACGCCTCACGAAAAGATGATTGTTCGATTATCTCCTACCACCTCTCATGATGGCCATTAATATGGAACTGTATTTATATATGATATATATTATGTTTATTATTTCTTTATTCTTCTGTATTTTACATTTATATCTTACCTTTATGGTTTCCATAATGGGTAAAAGCGATAATTTCATTTGAGGAAGTGTGGACTACCGCCCCCTCAAAGTGATATGACTCATTCATACCATATGTGGGACATATAAAGGATGGATTTATTGAAATAATATATTATAATATACTTTAATTATAATATAACTATTTATTATTAAGTTTTCATTCAATTAAAATACAAAATAGAAATGAAAGTAGCGTTCATGCGTACGTACGCCTTACCGTCTCCATGAATGGTGCATTTCATTTCTTACCTCCAAATGTTATGTAATATTATAAATACATGTATATACTAGATATATATGATATATATGATATCTAAATCATGAATATAATTATTTTTATAATGAAATTTTGACTATTTGAACAACTTGTAATTATAAGTAGTCTATTTTTTACTCAAGTACCAAATATCGACAAAACAAAGGTTATTAACTTAAATGATTACATAATGTTTGTAACATGGAAATAAGTGATATAAAAGGAATAATAAGATTTTAAAAGGTTATTATGAAAGTATAAATTAACTTTATTTTATTATTCAGGAAGAACAATGAACAAACGAGTTAAGTCGGACATGAGGTAAGGGATTTCTTATCTCACTTTTAATTCCATGAGATTTCCATTGTTCGCCACTAATTTATTACATGTGGTGTATTGTGTACTGACATTTGATATATATTATCATGATTCTATTTATATTAATTTTATTATTTGAATAATTTGGTGTTTATTAACTTTTATTCATTCAACTCGATTGATTACAACGTGGTAAGGGGTTTTCATCTCACTTTTTATTCACGTGAGATTCATGATATATTTTCCACTATTTCCTTTTGTGTGGTGGATGTACTGACCATGATTGAATTATTTATGTAATATAATTTAATTTATTAGTATTTACATCTTCATTTAATCATCCTTATATCATGGGGTGTATGTTTTGTAAGTTACAAAATCGGTAAGGGAACCTTTTCATCCTCCTCTTTTTAAAAGACTTATTTTTATTATATCTTTTAATTTACATATTATTATGTTGGGATATGTTCTTATATATCCTTATTGATGTAAATTTTATGTCCTTGTGATGATATATCCTTTCTTTCTCTCATCAATTCATTTTCATAATTTTAAAGTGATGTCGTTAGGCTGTCAAATTTCTGTAAGGGAACTTCTTCACCCAATTTCAATTATTTGGGTTAAACTTCTACTTCTTGATTATGCCGTGCTATGAATATGTGTGAATAACCTATGATTTTTTCACACTGATTATCCAATCATATTGAGTGTATTTATATTTTTCACACATTATTATGTAATTGATTTATCCTTAATCTAAGGATACAGTTTTTATAAGGTATTTCATCTCAATTTACATTCCATTGAGACTTTATTGTTGGTATGCACCAATTCACTCTTATGTGGGGAATATACAGTCCTTTGGAATATTATATCATGAATACCTTTATTATCATGATATTATAAATCTCTTATTAAATGTTATGCCTCTATTATTTTTATTCAAGCATCTCGCATTTTGTTAAAAAAACTCTTTAACTAAAATGTCATTTTAAATGTTTTAAAGATTTATTATTCTAAATATTTCTCAATAATGTCCTTGTTTTATAAATGTTTTTTAGGATTCATTTATATGTACATTAATGTTTTCAAATGATAATTCATTAAAATCTTCAAGGTAGTATGGGGAACTTTGATTCAAAAATCTCTTTATTAAATGTTTAAAAATGGTTTTTAAAATGATTTCATGAAGCATTGTTTATTTTAATATCTTGATTTGATATATTGGAATGTGGAAATGTTATCTTTCCTTTATACTTGTGTTATCTTTTATGATTATGTTATGGTTATTGGGCATTGTTTACATATACGGGTGCTTCTGTGATAAACCTAGGGCGGGTGAGATCGAGATAGCTCTCCCATGCATTTGGGTAACGTGATGGAGGTAAACGTTAATGTTTCTCCTGATAGATTTAGGTAATATACTGTGATGGGTATTCCAAATTCGAATCCATATGTAGTTGTGATAGCTAAAATGTAAGTATGTTATAAATGCAATAAGTTTCCTTTATGATTTATGATTTGTGTGGGTTATTCATAAATCTTATGATTTCATAAGGTATGTTATGATTGAAAAGTATGGTTTCATTGATTTGTATTTAATGATGGGCTAATGTTTTAATTCCTTATTTTATAAACCTTATTGAGATTTTTATGCTCATCCTAATTTTTTGAAATGTTTTCCACAGGACTTAAAGATGAATAGTGTCAAGGATGGGATCATGGAAAACTCATGTTGTCTAAAACATGGAACTAGACATGTTTCATTTTAAGAGTTTTTATTTTATGAAAAAAAAATGGATACTGAGTAGTAGTGTGTACATGTAATTTTCAAGTTGATATGTAATAGTTATGGCCTAATTCTCTAAAACTCTAAACCTAAAAATATCACCAATGTGAATTATTAATTCAATTTAGGATTATGTAATGTTTAAGGATGGGTCCTTATAATAATCATTCCCACAATATTTATGGTTATAGTGTATAAGGTATTTATTACTATTTGGAATATTATATAGTTATTTTTATATATGATATTCTGACGTACTACAAGATGAGGGAGGATAACGAGCAGCACCTAGATGTCATGTTGGGTACACTTTAAGAACATCATCTTTATAAAAATCTCTCTAAGTTCAATTTTTATATTAATAAGGAATAATTTATAGGCTATGTTATTTCTGAGTATGGTCTATCAATGGACCCTGAGAAGGTCCTAGATGTTTTTAATTAGATTATCCAAAGAATTTATTTAACATATGAATATTTTTGCTATTTTATGGTATTAAAAAAGTATTATCCACGTCATTTACCATTTTGTAGTACCAATGAGGGTTTTGACCAACATGGGGATGAAATTATTTTGGTATGATTATTTTAAAGATTCTTTTTAGAAATTTAAGGAACGAATGACTATAACCAAAAACCTAGCACAATATGGGGTGTAAGGGGAATGCACCATGGTTTATAATTCAAAAGTAGTTGGTCTTGGAGTATTCCTAATGTAGGGTGATCATGATGTCACATAATATTCTATAAAATATGGTCCTAAAAAGTATAATTTTCTAACCAATAACATGGATCTAGAAGTAGTGGTTTATTCCCTGAGATGTTGGGATAAAAACTTATTTGGTATAAATTTTTGTTGTATATAGACCACTAAAGATTGAAATATATATTATCCTTCAGGGATATAAATATTTAACAATAAATTTGTGCTGAGTATCTATAATATTTTGATTTTGTGATATCTTATACCCTTGAAATAGAAATGTGTTTCCATATGATTTGATAAAAAATATGCAAGATCATGTAGTTTAAATGTCATGCAGTATATGGTAGATAATAGATATGTTTACCTAAAAGTATTTAGATTTCTAGGAGTATCCGATTCATAAAATCCTAATTTCATTGTGAATTTAATCTCTATTATTTAGTATTATAAATACAAGCCAACTATATAACCCGAAGTTTTTATCTGTAAGGGGTAGAATATTTTGTAGGGATCCGCCACCAGAATAGAAATTGTTTGATGATGATATTCCCCATGTTCATAGTTGTTTCCTAGTTCCCATTAATATGAATAAAGAGATTATAAATGAGTTATACTCCTTGAAATGGTAATTTCACTTTGATTTGATGAAGAATTGTTCAGACATGCACCAAAGGTACTGGTGGCCAGAAGTTAATATAGTTATCATGTGTTTTCTTACAAGATACTCCACTTTTTAGTAAGTGAATGATGAGAACCAATATATTATTAGCCTTTTTATCCATTTATTATTTATAAGTTGAAATGAGATTACAATACTAGGGATGTTATGATGGGATTGGGGATGATACCCTAGGGTAGTGATGCAACCTGGGTAATAGTGGAATGACTAACAAAGGGGGATCACTTTTTTCTATTTAGATAAACCTTTTATGTTTACAATATTGGTAGGATATATGTTTGGGATATTGTGTACTTACATGGGGCCCCTGAGACTTTTATTTCTGAAAAATACAATCTATTAAAATCATGTTTTAGATGGGGTTAATGAATTAATTGGGTATAAAGTGTAATTTCATTATTTAATATTATCCATAGACCAACAGATAGACCAAGTGGACTAGAGTGATTTTGGAAGAAATTTTAAGAGCATATGTAGTATATGTTAGGGGTTCTTTAGAAATAAACTTGGTCATGAAAGAATACAAATACAAAAATCTTTATAAGACTTTTATACAAATGGAAACTTATTGGAACTTGTATAATATACTATTTCACTCAACTCTATGTTGGTTGGAAGCAAGTGTTTCAGAGTTGATCTGGATAAGTCTCACGTATGGTGAATCAAATAACATTTAGTTGATCTATAATGTGTTTTCGACTAATTAGATAAGACTCGAATTTTATTAATAGGGTAGATTCTAAAATATTAAGTGTTGGTTTGGTGGCTATTTATTCTTATATGTATTTCCAAGGGTAGGTGATCAATGAATTCGAGGGGAGGGGATGTTGGAAGGCTTTTTTTGTATTGTTTTGAAATAGTATAGAGGATTATTCTAGTGGTGTATCAGTATACACATCCTTAGTGATTTTATTCTATTTTTGGAATTTGGAACCTGTTGTAACTGATAAAAATCTATCAATATCCACCTCACATGGTTGACACCAATGATATTGTGCTTGATACTGACATGAAAATTAAGGAGCATCTGATTTATATAACGGACCAATGAGAAATTTATCACTATGAAAAGGTACTTGCATTAGTAGTGGTTCAGTGGAATAATAACCATAATAAAGGGGGGACATGGGAGTGAGAAATAAATAATAGGTCTTAGTGTCTATATTTTCTTTCGGATGGGGACCCATGATGTTTTAGAATACAATTAGAGAAATAACTACTATAAATTTGGGAGTATTTAAAGACTCTTATTAAGTAAAAACTCATTTACATTATTCATTTGTGAATGTATTTTTATTATTCATAATGTATTTGGGACTCTATAGTGGTCCATGACATTATTTAGGGTCTGAAATGATGATTCATGACCAGATTCTGGGGTAAAACAATGATTTGTGACTTGATTAAAATGTTTAATCATGTGGTGAAAGATGGAATTTTCTCCCAATCGAGTGGTTTGGTGGCATGAATTCATCTAGAAATTTTTGTGGTAGTATAAGAGGGATGTTTTTACATATTATTCTAATGTTATTAATATAGCTTTGAATACTGGTGAATAACTTCTCCTATATCAAGAGGCTTGTTTTTTATAATGGTGCATTTCATATCATTCTGTGAAACCTAAGACAGGTTGTTGAAAAATATATCAAACCAATTTTCATTATCCTAGGATTTTGGGGATAAATATAAATAGATTTGTTTTGTCAAATTTTATAGTGAATGTTTTTTATGTGTCTATAAAAACTTTTTATTTTTAGTATCCAAGTTACAAGGGTTCTGTGATTTCTTTTATTGATTCTAATAGTTAAATTCTATTGATTTCAATAAAAATGATATTTTGAGTTGTGATTTCTTAATTATTTTCATAATTTGGTGGAATAATAGTGTGAGTACATATATCATATTTAATAATTTGGTTCACGTGATATGTGAACTTTTATATCTGATTATAAAGTGTTTTTTATGATTTTTTTAATTTAATAAATAAAAAAATTAATTTTTTCAATGATTTCTTAATAAAATAATTATTGACATGTTAATTAATTAGAACCTTTGGAATCAAATTTACTGATGGTTATTTACTCAATATAACTCTTGTATAGTGACTTATATGTGGTGTGAATGAGAACTAGAAGTATGAGGATAGGTGTGTGAGTCCTAATAATGATGTTGTGTTTACTAGAATGGTATGGTCTTTATGATTTGGTATATGGTAGTACATGAGTTTCATTCTTCCATTTTTAAATATTATAAGTATTTTAGAACTTTTTTTAAAAATATTTAAGAAATATAGTTTTGGAATTTTAGAAACATGAAACGCTTTTTAGGTTTAGTAGAAAATAAGAAGGGTCATTTTTTGATATAATTTATGGAATCCTATTACACCACATATTTTATTATTAATTATCCATCATTAATTTCCATGTTTTGAATAATATGTCTCAAACATAATTCCGAACATAATAAATTAATTTATTTCATTAAAAGTATAATATGATAACCGAAAATGAAATGAACCATGTCCTTATAAGAAACATATATGTATCATAATTACGAAAACTATAATATGAAAATAAATACAAGTAAATAATAATATTATAAACATCAAGTATTCTTACTCAAGGTCTCCTATAAGAATTAAACCACTATGAATATTTTTATTTATGATCCCATGTGTTGGATTGTAGTTTTTGTAAATAAAGAGGGATATTATTGTAATAAAAGATCGTTAATATGATTTTTTGACATGAGAATATGAATTCTTTTTTACCATTTTATATGAAAAATAAATAATGAATAAATCAGTTCTACTTTATGAATAACTTGTGAAGATAGATTCTTGAATCCCTAAATGTTATTATTAGTGAAATGATATTCAAGGCTATATGAAAATTATTGGTGACTAATAAATTTTACTATCTATAACATTCTTCAAGAGAACTTTGTTCTGTTAAAAAACAAAGAGATTTATGATAAAATTTAATGAGTTTTTGGAATTTTTTGAGATAATCTATATTTAGTGTACATGATGAAAAACACATTTAAAATGGTTCAAAAGAATTTTAGTTTTTTCAAATTAATCAAAAAAAATTGAGTTTATATAAGGAACTTGATAAAGACTCTGTGAAGATCTTGTATGAATTTTAATTTTTAGAAATTGAAAAAATGATAATTATTATGAGTTGAGTAAAAATAGACATTATAGAACATATGTAAAGAACATAATAATTTTTTTAAGAGGCATAATAATTATTTTATATGGAACAGTAATTCAAAAGTCATAAAAATGGGAGACTCTATAAGATTTACTAGGTCTTATGTGATGTGAGGAGGATTCAAGAATATTTTTTCAGGAAATATATTATTTTAGATGATGCATACACTAATTTTCTTGGAATAAATATCATTAATAATTAAAATAAATTGAATTAAAAGTAAAGATAAAATGGGGATTTCATAATTCTATGGTGATATTTTTTCACACTGTGAATAAATTTCAAAGGATTCAATGCACACTTAGAGGATTTTTCAAAATAATGAAATGAATTGTTTTTTGGGTAAGAATGTGATATTCAAATATCATATGGAGAATAAATTCTTTACTATTATGTTAGATTTAATTTAATAACCTAAATAAGATAAAATTAGTTTAATGTTGATAATATCCTACAATAAATCATGGAATTTCCATATAAAAAATATCAAAATAATATTTATGATATAATTTTTTGAATATATATATTCTAGATGAGAAGATAAAAATGGAATGGTTGAGGGTATGACTTCAATAAAAAATCATAAAACAGTATTCCAATTATTTATTGAAAAATAAAACTTGATTTTATATAGGATAACCTATGTGTCAAATAATCGATGAACAAACTGACTAACATCCTAGATATCATGTGCGTCAACAAATTATAAGATGATAACTAAACCTAAAACTGATGTGCTAGAGTGAGTAAGGTCGGAGACCATAATCCTATAATCAAACTGGGTGTAAGGACTACATGAGAAAAAGTATAATAATATTCTCTATAAAGAGGAATAATTTAAAGACTTATTATAAATAGTATCATCAAAGTATGTAATTCACTAACTTTTTGAGGCAGTTAAGATCCATTAATGGGGATTTCACACTCTAAGAACCAATGGGAATATAAAGACTATGAAATTAAGTATAAATATCCTTCAATGGGATTTTATATAACATTATGGTATTTCATGTGAGAATGATGTAATACTATACCATTTTAACAAATTATGTTAATTGTAGATAAATATATAATCAGGGGGTATAATAGATTTCAAAAATGAGTTGGATATTTAGGCTGAACCTTATAAATCATGATGTCTTGTTATTTTTACTTTATATATATATATATATTTCTAATTCTAAAAGATAATTATAATAGTGGATTGAGATCTCATTCAGGTTTAATAAATATGAATTATTTCAAAAATTAAAAAATTTATCATTGATCCACTCTCTTCCTATCTTAGTGATCTCAGTAGATCTTGGAACTAAAGGTGGTATGAAAGGTAACCAGGTTCCCTTATGAAATATTTTACCTTTTCTAAATAATAATCATAGAAAATGTTAATATGATCAATATAATATTAATAAATATTTTAGAGAAAATGTTCATATATAGGAGAACCAAATGCTTCAATATCTATTTTTTCCAAGTGTAGATGTAAGCTATGTTTTCATACTCATATTTACTCCACTCATAGAAGATTATCCAATGAATATAAAAATAAGATAAAACATTATATGGATAGGTGTGCTATAAATTCCATATTTTCAACTCTATTTGATAAATTATACACCAAGGTGATGAGACATAAAACTAGTAATGAGATATGGGAGAATATTGAGAACATATATAAAGACATTTTAAATATAAGGCATTCCAAACATTATATTATATAAAAAATTTTAAAAACATATGAATGATAGAGGATGATAATTTAGATGTCCATTTTATCAAGGTAAATGAGATTATGAGTCACTTCAATGGTTTTTGTGATACTTTAGAGGCCTCAATTCTAATAAAAAAATTATTAGTAATTCACCAAAAAGGATTGAACCAATTAAATATTCCATTAAAGAAATTTGAGATCTATATTGATAAACTACATAATACAATCCTAAATTATGATATGCAGAAATATCCAATTTTTAGGAAGAAAGAAATATAAGAATTGGAAATTAAATCCCTAATAAGAGTGAATTTCAATGATAAAGAATATGTGGACTCTTAAAAGTTTTAATGTGAAGAAGTGAAAGAATATTATAATAGATTTATTTCCCTTATATAAAATATGATCAAGAACAAGAAAATAAAATAAAAAAATATCAATCCATATATTACATGGGAAAGGTGTTGGATTCTTTCTTATAAATATCACAATGATGAAAAAGAGTGGTTATGAATTATATGAATATAGTGAAGATACCTTAATTAGTGAAGACACATCAGGGATAACATTATAAAAAGTTGATTGTTGGAGGAAAATGATATCTTTGATAAAGAACATGAGAAATATTTTTAGACAAAAATGATATGAATTATCCTCATCTTATATTTAATATGAGTATGATAGTATCTCACAAAAAACATATCAAGATAGAAAACATATTAGTACCTCATGAAATGATGAGGAAGGTGATGAGTCCTATAATAAATATATGGTGAGGGTGAAAATTTAGGTATACCTTTTAAAGAAAATAGATCAACCTGAAGATCAAATTGATTGAAAAAATAAAATTATTTCAAGATTAAAATTTTAAGGATATATTCAATGAGATCAATAATTAAATAGTAACAATAATAGGCTAAGAAAAAATGATAAGGTTTCTTATAGAAAAGATAGTTAGAAAAGGAAAATATTGGAATGATGAACAATCATTATTCTTTAAATATAAAAAACACTAAATAAGATGAAAGAAATTAAAAAATGAAAAATATATTCATGATGAATCTTATCAGGATATTTTAATGTCCAACCATGTGAAAAAGGTAGACAAAATTTCTAACTATTCAAGTGATATTGAAATTATTTAATCTTAAATTGAATATTTTGAAGTGAAAATTGGTGGTGTTTTGGATAAATTATAATGTAATAATAATAATCCAACATAATGGAAGGTTTTATTTTATAATAAAAGGTTAAATAATAGAGTATTATACAAAACCATAGTATTAATAAAACTATGAAAAAATATTTTTTCCTAAAGAAGATCAGTCATTGTTATGGAGAACAAATATTCATTTATCTGTATTAGTGTTGTGGAGATGTTAGACACAAATAAAAAAATTTATAGTTCAACATGTCCCATCCTTATATCTAATATTATGCAAGGTTGATCCCTCTATATAAAATATGAAGTAATTCATTAAGAGGAAGAAAGAACCTCATTATATAGAATTGTAAAATTGAGAAGTCGTAAAGGAATACTTAATATACTATTATAACTAATAAAAATTACTGAATTAAATTTGTATCTAGTCAGAACAATAACTATTAAATTTAAAATGTCATAATATCACATTGAATATATCATGAATAATGTAGGTAAGGAAGTTCTCATAAAGTGGATTCCAGAATACTATAGAAGTTTCTAGATACTGATACATTTAGACTATTGTGTGGGAGATACATGTAATATGATCATAATTCCATAGAATGTATGATAATTCTACCTGTAAAAGAAAAAAATTAAAATAAAAATAAGGAATTTCTAAATAGTGCATGTGTATTTTTGTGTATGCTAAAATGGGACTCCCAATAATTTTGAAATTGTAATGAATATAAAATGTTACTTGGGATAAATCTCTTAACCTTTTTAATTATTTTATGAATAAAAAAATATTAACCCAACCACTTAAAATTTTTATCGTTGTGCTAACATATATGGAATTGTATGATTAAAAAAGAAATGGTGGGTCTAGTTGAGGTTTTATAATTTTTATAGTAATAATAAGATTCCATCATTGAGAATCATTAATGTAAATAAACCATGATGAGATTTTTAAGTGAGTGAATCCTTTGAGGGGAAGAAAATAAGAAGTAGATTTGTCAAAAATTTCATTCATGAAAAAATCTATACTTGTATATAATGCTAAAAAAATTAATATTGAGGTATTCCAATGAAACTTCTCTAGCCTTATGATATTTTAGTTAAATCTGTTTATTAAGGGGGAGTTCATGTAGATGTGTAAGAAAATTGAATGGGGTAATTTTTTCTTACTCTTGAATTTTTTGATGTATGTACTTGAGATGGGTGAGGGTTTAAAAATTGATAATGATTCTACTTGTACATCAAAAGTTTTAATTAATTTAAAATTCTCTAACATTATAAAAATTAAATTATATCCATGATATCATGGTGAAATGCCCCTTTTTATATACACTATGTTTTTAACCATTAATATAGAGTTGAATTTGTAAAATATCATTTCAATGTAAAACATGTGGTGTCTTCATTCTCTCAATAGGTGAAAAAATATGCAATAGTGATGAAATAAGGACAATTAGATTCTTCAGTGATATACAAATCAGTTTTCTCAAGAAGAATATAGATAAATTGAGTAACTAAAAACTTCTACAAGAGATATTTATTTTTTATAAATATGGGAGAGAATGAGAGGAATTCAAAGCACACTTATTAACATACGGAGTGTTAATTGTACTGAAAACAAAAAAATGGGGTGGATTGAGGAGCATATGAGTTGTAAAATATTTATTATCAATAAATAAGGATACAAATTAAGAGGATACTATCAATATGTAATCATGACATGAGAAGATGAGTGAGTTATTACCATTTTATATAGAAGATAAATAATAAATAAGTTTTAGGTTCTTCTTGAATAAAATAGGAAGATATATTCATTATGTTCTAAATTTCATGAATCAAGAGTTGATATTCATGGTTACATGACATGTAATAGTGACTAAGTAGTGGTACTATTTACAGTAGTCCTAAAAAATATTGATAAGTTAAAAATGGGGGATTGAAGTTGTAATTTAATGAGGTAATAGGGCTTGTTGAAATACACAATGATTAGTTTGTATTATTAACACAACATTTCAAATGATGTTGAAGATTTATAGAGTTATTTTTATGTTTGTTGAAGGATTTTGAGTTGATTTTATGAGTTTCATAAGGACATGGAATTAGTTACATATGTTATGAATCAATTTGTGTAATGTATACAATTCTATAGGGTTTTGATGATAGAGTGAAAATATGGAAAATTATAGTGAGTAAAAGACTTTGTGTGTGTGTGTACAACTTTATATTGAGATTTTAATACTTTTAATTGTTCCATAAGATATTTTTTCAGTTTAAGGATGTACTTCATTTTTTAAGACCTAATCTATCATGCCCTAACTTTTACATTTTATTTTATTTTATTAATTTACGAGTCTATGCATTTCTCCTCAGGATTCAAGTAGAGTCTCTTTGAAAATTTAAAAATTTTGTAATTTAGTGAAGGGTCATGGTTAGATTAAATGGTTAGTACAATCCATGTTCCAACCATGAATATGTCTTCATTTTTTTGAGATCTATTTTTGATGGTTCGCATGTGTTTTTTCAAAATTGTAAATCCAACTGTTTTGTCTCCAGGTACAGTAAAGTGAAGGTAACACAGTTGGCACATGGTTTTCAAAACCACGAATCCAAACTAGCTGACTTATCAAGATTGGTTAAAAAATTTATTTTTCATATTTTTCCTTCCAATTTAACATTCTTTTTTTGGTTTTCTCCTTTCACCACTCATATAATCAAGCTCAATGGATCCATTAGTTTTCCCCTCATACTCCTCCCAGAATTTTGAGGCTCCCCCACTCAATTTTATTACTGTTCCTATTATGGAAATCCTTATTTCAATTATCCAATTCATTTTTCCATTTTCCATTCTCCCTATTTCCTTGGATTCTTCTTGGATAAACCCTTGGGTGAGGTATGGGCCATGGGTGTTATGAATCTGGATCTTAGCATGTTTAGATTTTTCTTCAGAACCATCTCTTTATATATTAGAGTGTTTATCATATTAACATGTGTATCAGTAGTTATTTAAATAATTTTACATTAAAAATTACACCATTTTATAAATTAGAATTATATTTTAACACCACAAGATTCCACGGTACATTTCTCTTTGAATAATATGATAGCGTGCGAAGTATGCAACACCGAGTTTAAGTGCCCCACGACCTATTAAACTAGCCATTTAAAAATCTATTATGAAGAGTAATAACAAAATTTTCAATTTTATATACTCCATATAATTTTAACATATTTATTATATATTTCATAGACATAATATTAGAACAAATTCAATTTTTCAGATAAAATAAGTATTTTTCAAATAATGAAATTTTACCGCCTTTTAATGGGGAACCCTTTTTAAATCCAATATTAGACACTTTTATATATTCAATTTGACAAAATAAACATCTTCTATATACGTGACACATAATAATTTAGTTTGGATAAATTTTCGGTGCTTTTCCAATAACTTTCATATTTTGATGAATAGTGAAAAAATACTAAATTTTAATTGAAAATAACTATTTTAATCAAAATAATATAGTGTTAAATTAAATTTTTGAATGGTTTTAAAGTATAATTAGATTATATTTTTATCATTTAATCCAATTTTGGTCATTTAAAGTAATTTTACTATTATATTGGACATAAACACATATCAATCTTTTGATATTTTTTACTTCTCAAAAACCTGCTTTCTGGTTTTGACAATGGGAATATTTTTTAAAATTAATTAATACAACTTCTATTTTTTGAATTTGGTAAAATAGACATCATTTTTAAATTTGGAATATCAAAATTATATTTGGATGAATTTTTGTATTTTTCTAAAAACTTTCAATTTTTGATGAATAGTGAAAAACACTGGGTTATTGTATAAAGCTGACTTTTTATTTAAATAATTATTTTAAATTTAAATTTATTTTATAGTATAAATAGATAAATAATACCTATATTAGTAAAATTAAATTCATTTATTTAATTTTATAATTAGATTAGATATATAAAATTTTATTGAACTTTTTACCTTCTTTTACTCACCTTATATGCACATTTGAAAATTTGCATAAAACATAATTTTACAACTTCTGTGAATTGAATTTCAAAAATCCGAGAGACACGGTTGACATCAGTAAGTAAAATGAGGTTCAATATGATGAAAATAATTTTTTGTTAATAATAACTTTTAAATTTTATTTACAACGGTTAAAAGTAAATAGAGTAATTAAAAGTAAAAATTATATTATAATTACACTAAAACATGTCCTAATTCTATTGGATAAGTGTATTTAGCCAAAACTAAACCATAGGAATAAAATATTATCCTTTTGGTACACTTCGATTAGAATAGGACATTTATTATTATTTTATTTAAAGAAGAGTTAAAAGTGTGAAATTCAATGTTTAATAACTAAACAATTTTTAATATAGGGTTACATATAAGATAAATTCGACTATAAATATCATTAAAAATGTAAAAATATTTAAAACATAATGGTATTTTATTTATAATTTTTAGACATTAAATAAGTAAATTTATTTATGACACAATGATGATGCAGTAATTACCTTATTATTGAATGATTAAAATAATTGATATTATAAATATTAATATAATTTTAAATTGAGAATTTTGATGTATTCCACGAATTTTCAAGGTTAATATGAAATTTTAAGGTTGATTAAATAATTTTTTTTGAAGTTATAATGTTTTTATCACTTTCACAAAAACCAAATAAAAAATAGTGTTAAAATTTACATAAATGAGTTTTTAAAAAAATACTATATTATTAATTGATATAATATTCCTAAAAATATAAGGTTTTATTAAAGGACTGATATAATGTTAGATATATCAATAATTAACTACTTGGGGTTCTCTTGCCTTTTATAGTAATTTTATTAACCATGTATTATAATAATACAAGAATACATGGTAAAAGTTTAACTATTTTACTAAGAGTTAAATCTAAAAGATAAGGTTAATATGGTGAACTAAACCTATATAAAACCTATTTGTTGAGAGGTTTTAGACCCATCCCCACCTTATCCTTTAAATAAATCTTTTTTTAGCCATTATAAACCAAATATGATTGTATAAAAAAATAATATTTCAAATTTTTTCTATAGTGACCCTCACCTCTCATATAAAAGGGTACTTCACCTTCTCTCAAAATAACACCTCCAAAGCCATTTGTCTCGTCCAAATCCTACTAAAATATCCTCCAAACTACCTTAAATTAGACCTATCAGCCTTACTTTGATCAGAATTCAACTTAAGGATCTCTTTTGATCAAATAAAAAGGAAGCACCTGAAGAAGAGGTAATAATTTCATCACCTCTTTCAAAATTCTTTTATTCTTCCACTTCCTCTTTTTTTGTTGTTTCCATACCAAAATAATAACTATAGTAATTTCTACATACCTTTATTTTATTATAAATATGGTTTAACCATATTCATTATTCTATTCATCCTATGAATGACAAAGTTACCATACATGCCTACATACGGCTTACCGTCTCCACGTCATGGTGTAGTATTTTATTCAACACTTCATCATTTGTATGGGTATAATAATGAGTATAATTTATGTAAATATTAAATATAACATGTTAATGATTCTATATTTATGAAATAACATCCAATTACATACGATTTCACCATCAATATAATGGTCTTTTCGCTCATGTATACGTACGGATTACCGTCTTCATGAACGCGATGAGATTCATTCCCCATCATAACCATTCAATAATAATTTTCATTTTATGATTAAAAATAATTTTTAATAACTTAATATAATTCGGTATATGAATCAAATACATCCTGTCCATATAAAACATGACTTACATAACAAAACATATAAGGGAAAATGAATCAGTTGACACCCAAAACAATAACACTACTGAAATATTATTAACAAAGAAATATTAGAAGATCATATATGATATCATATTTATGTATGTGGTTATTGTATAATTTAATACCAATTATTTAACCATTATATAAGAGGTTAACCTACCCTATACTAAGGAAAATTACAACGTAAGGGGTTTTTATCCCACTTCTTATTCCTGTGTGATTCATGTTATACTACCACTATTTCCATTTGTGTGTTGTATGTACTACCCATAATTGTATTCCTTGTGTAATATACATTAATTTATGGGCATTTAAATCTTCATTGTATGACCCTTCTAACATGGGGTGTATGTTTCACAAGTTAAAAATCTGTAAGGGAATTTCTAATTTCGATTTCCACTCATTGGATTTTACTCAAACTTCATTAATTATTTTACTCCAAGATTATGTGTGAAATCACTATATATTTATTTATGTTGTAATTTCCACTCCACTTTGTGTGGATATAATTTTTATACACATAATCCCTCCATTGATAAATTCTCAAGTCATCGATATGAACTTGATAAGAGTAATCTTCACTCAATTTCCATTCATACAGTTAAACATCCAAGTCATTGGTGTTGTTGTTACAAGAATATTTGTGAATGTCCTTTGATTTATTTACACTTAATATCCAATAATATTGAGTGTATTTATATTGGTCACACATAATTATGTCATTGATTTATCCTTAACCTAGGGGATGGTCTTTCTAAGGGATTTCATCTCAATTTACATTCTATTGAGACTTCTGTGTTGTTATGCACCAATGCACTTTTATATGGTGTATATACTGTACTTTTACATATTATATAATGAATCCCTTTATTCTCATGATATTATAAAGTTTTTATTACCTCGATTATTTTTATTTAAACATTTTTCTTTTGGTTAGGAAATCTAACTAAAATATCATTTTAAATGTTTTAAATATTTATTCTTCTAAATCTTTCTCATTAATGTCCATGTTTTAAAAAAGGTTTTAAGGATTTATTTATATGGAAAGTAATGTTTTAAAATTAAAATTCCTTTCAAAAGTTTCAAAGTTGTATGGGACACTTTGATTCAAAAGTCTATTTTTTAACAGCTTCTTAATAAATAGTGAGACTTTTAAATGTTTTCAAGAAAAAGGGGATATTTCTCTCAAATAGTTTTACTGATTATTTTCATATATGTCAATATCCTTCATTATTCTTGATTGATGTTGATTTATTATACTAAAATCTTCTATATTGTATTGAATGAGTTATGTTGGACTGTGGATGTGCTATTTTTATACCATTCATGGTTTGTGGTTAAAATATTGACATTTCATATGCTAGTTCTAATATGAGTGTTTAGATTATGTTTCAACCTTTTCATATGAAAAATCAATTGGACTTAGTAAGTGATTGGTGGATCCCGCTATTGCTCCTTGATGCATCTGTTGGTCTCATGAGATAAACTAGTGTCTTCACACAAGTCCTTGACAAAATCTTATTTTTAGTCTTGGCACGAGGCCTTGACTATGTGGTTATGATGTCCTGAATTATGAATTCCATCATTAAGAAATTAGCTATTGATATTACAAGTGATTATTTGACTAGTAGAATATAAATGTAAATAAGTAAATGGCACTACTTGATTTATCTTTTCCATATTATGTTGATGTTTATGTTTAAAATGCTTGTTTTTTTTTCTTATATATTTCCTTAAATGTTTATGATTATTTATAATAGTTTCCTCTATATTTTTATACTTAATGAGCATCTGAGCTCACCCCTTTCTTATGTTTTATTTTTCCCAAGATTCCAAGAAGTATATTATGCTTGAACTTTAATGATATTTTAACGGATATGAGTGTGTTCAATGGGGACATGTTTTTGTCATTGTTTTTATGATGTCAATACATGAAAACCGCCATTTAGCAGCGGTTTTAAAAACCGCCGCGAAAAAACCGCCGCTAAACGGAGAATAAAATTATTATCTTTTTATTTTTTTTATTTTTTTTTTAATTTTATTTGAGGATTAGCGGCTGGTTTTTAAAAAACTGCCGCGAAATAGCAGCGGTTTCGGTAAAACTGCCGCGAAATGAAATGAAAAAATAAAAAAACACGAGAAACCCCGAAATCACTAAAACGACCAAAACTTTTGATCTGGGCGTCCGTTGAAGCGCCACGACCCGTCAAATCGAAGCTCATGAAGAGATCTAAAGGCACATATAATCAAAACTGTGAGACGGTATAAGGTGTGGATGATATTAGAGTTATAAGAAAGTTGAAAAAAGTTCTCCAACTTCAAACGGCCATAACTTTCACTCCGGGTGTCCGTTTGGGCTCTTCCACATATCAAATCGAAGCCAGTGAAGAGAGCTATGCACCAGTTTGTAAGAAGTAAACTTCTGTCATGTTTTTCCACCCCAAAAACCCCTTTAATGGCCTCCAAAACCTCGTTTCTGTCACCGGTGTCCCGTCGAACTTGTCTTCAAATAGACCTAACTTTCGATCCACGTGTCAGTTCGGCCTCCTCCACCTGCCAGATCATAGATTGTTCGATGAGCTTCAGTTTGACTGGTCGCGGTTCCCACATGCACTCCTAGATCATATGTTATGGCCTTTTTAGTGGGTATCAGGTTTGTTTTGTTTTTCATGCCTCGTTTCTAGCACCCGTTCCCCGATAGATTTTTTTTAAATGGTCATAACTTCTGATCTGCCTGTCCATTTGGACTCTTTCACCTTTCAGGTCGAAGATCGTTTCAGGATCTTTGATTTGACAGGTCGCGGATCTAAAACAGACTCTCGGATCATAAGTTATCTCTGTTAATGTGAGTCCAATGTTTTTGTCTCTTTATGACCGTTTTGAAGGGTTTTAACAGTAGCTCCATTTATTACTGTTTATTTGGGTTTCCATGACTTTTTATCTTTATCAATGGTTTTTTATGGGTTATTATGATGATTATATTAAATTATTAAAGTGTTTTCCAGAGTTATCACGAGTTTTCATGCGTTCTCATTCTTTCTAATGCCCCATTCTTCATATGCTTTTCCATCCTTTTTCATGCGTTTTCATGATTTTTCATCCCTTATCACGTCTTTTCATACTTTTTCATGTGTTTCCGTTATTATTTATTATTTATTATTTATAATATACTTTAATTTATTTATTATCTATTATTTGTAACTAGTTATTTATTATTTATTATTTATATTTATATTTATTATTTATTTATGTTTATTTATTATTTATTATTTATTATTTATTATTTATTATTTATTATTTATTATTTATTATTTATATTTATTTATTAGTTATTATTTATTATTTATTATTCATTATTTATTATTTATTATTTATTATTTATTATTTATTTATTATTTATATTTATTTATTATTTATTATTTATATGTATTTAGTTTTTATTTTTTATTTTTTATTTTTTATTTTTTATTTTTTATTTTTTATTTATTATTTATATTTATTTATTAGTTATTATTTATTATTTATATTTATTTATTATTTATTATTTATTATTTATATTTATTTATTATTTATTATTTATATTTATTTATTATTTATTATTTATTTATTATTTATATATATTTATTATTTATTATTTATTATTTATTATTTATTATTTATTATTTATATTTGTTTATTATTTATTATTTATTATTTATTATTTATTATTTATATTTATTTATTAGTTATTATTTATTAGTTATTATTTATTAGTTATTATTTATTATTTATTATTTATTATTTATTATTTATATTTATTTATTATTTATATTTATTTATCATTTATTATTTATTATTTATATTTATTTATTATTTATTATTTATATTTATTTATTATTTATTATTTATATTTATTTTTTATTTATTTTTTATTTTTTATTTTTTATTTTTTATTTTTTATTTTTTATTTTTTATTTTTTATTTTTTATTTTTTATTTTTTATTTTTTATTTTTTATTTTTTATTTATATTTATTTATTACTTATTATTTATTAGTTATTATTTATTATTTATTATTTATTATTTATTATTTATTATTTATTATTTATATTTATTTATTATTTATATTTATTTATCATTTATTATTTATTATTTATTTTTATTTATTATTTATTATTTATATTTATTTATTATTTATTATTTATATTTATTTATTATTTATGATTTATTTTTTATTTTTTATTTTTTATTTTTTATTTTTTATTTTTTATTTTTTATTTTTTATTTATATTTATTTATTTAATATTTATTATTTATTATTTGTTATTTATTATTTATTATTTATTATTCATTATTTATTATTTATTATTTATTATTTATTATTTATTACTTATTATTTATTATTTATATTTATTTATTATTTATTATTTATTATTTATATTTATTTATTATTTATTTATTATTTATATTTATTTATTATTTATTATTTATATTTATTTATTATTTATTATTTATATTTATTTATTATTTATATTTATATTTATTTATTATTTATTATTTATTATTTATTATTTATTATTTATTATTTATTATTTATTATTTATTATTTATTATTCAATATTGATTATTTATTATTTATTATTTATTATTTATTATTTATTATTTATTATTTATTATTTATTATTCAATATTGATTATTTATTATTTATTATTTATTATTTATTATTTATTATTTATTATTTATTATTTATTATTTATTATTTATATCTATTATTTATTATTTATTATTTATATCTATTATGTATTTACTATTTATTATTTATTATTTATTATTTATTATTTATTATTTATTATTTATTATTTATTATTTATTATTTATTATTTATTATTTATTATTTATTATTTATTATTTATTATTTATTATTTATTTATTATTTGATATTTATTATTTATTATTTATTATTTATTAATTATTATTTATTATTTATTATTTATTATTTATTATCCATTATTGATTATTTATTATTTATTATTTATTATTTATTATTTATTATTTATTATTTATATCTATTATTTATTATTTATTATTTATTATTTACATCTATTTTGTATTTATTATTTATTATTTATTATTTATTACTTATTATTTATATCTATTTATTAGTTATTGTTTATTAGTTATTATTTATTATTTATTTTTTATTTTTTATTTTTTAGATTTATTTATTATTTATTATTTATATTTATATTTATTTATTATTTATATTTATTTATTATTTATTATTTATTTATTATTTATTATTTATTTATTATTTATTATTTATTTTTATATTTATTTATTATTTTTTATTTTTTATTCCTTATTTATTATTTATTATTTATTATTTATTATTTATTTAATTATTATTTGTTATTTATATTTATTTATTATTTATTATTTATTATTTATTATTTATTATTTATTATTCCTTATTCCTTATTTATTATTTATTATTTATTATTTATTATTTATTATCTATTATTATTGAGTTTATATCTATTATTTATGTATTATTTGTTTTTTCAATTAATATATATAAGTATATTAAAGTCTGTTTATTAACCACATGGCGAGCTTGCTGGAGTGGTAAAGTCTTTGGAAAATATGCAAGAGGTTAGGGGTTTAAATCTCACCAAACGCAGAATATCTTTATATTGCATGGGCATGCATGTGCATGAGCATGGGATGTGCATGCATGGATAAATAAAGTACATAAAATAATATGAAAGAAAATAAACAAAAAATAAATGCGAAATAAAAAAAATAAAAAATAAATACGAAATAAAATAAATCAAATAAATAAAATAAATAAAATAAAATAAAATAAATAAATAAAATAAAATAAATAAATAAATAAAATAAAATAAATAAAATAAATAAATACGAAATAAAAAAATAAATAAATAAATAAATACGAAAAACAAATAAGTAAATAAAATAAATAAATAAATAAATAAATAAAATAAAATAAATAAATAAATAAATAAAATAAATAAATAAATAAATAAATAAAATAAATAAATAAATAAATAAAATAAATAAAATAAATAAAACAAATAAATAAATTAATTAATTAATAAAAATTAAAAAAATTAAAAAAATTAAAAAAAATAAAATAAAAAAATAAAAAAACCGCCGCTCAATCATTTAGCGGTAGTTTAAACTGCCGTGAAACGTTCTGCAATGGTTTTGAAAACTGCCGCGAATAGTTTTCCGACGCACGATTTCGCGGCGGTTTTTCAAAACCGCCGCTAAATGCCTTTTTTTCCGTAGTGTGTAATGTAAAACTTATGTATGTATCTAGTACTTATAAGGCTACTAAACTAATCAGTCTTTCGAGACTCGATCTCTTATGATCATGCATATATTATGTAATAATGCATCGACTATGAGTAACTGGGGTCGGGGCGTTACTGTTTGAATCAGAGAAATTTTAGTACAAACCTTGCAAGTTATATTTAGAAAAACTCTGATTAGAGAACATTACCCTAAGATAGACTTTGAGGATTAGTATAAAAGAACTTCCTAGAATTTTGGTAATGTAGAGATTTGTGTATTTTCCAAGAAATACATCCCTGTCTGGATACGAGCAGGTGGAGGTAGCTCTGATACAGATGTACCAAGGAGTGAAAACTTCGAAAAAGAGTTTCATGCTTAGCCTGGGGTATCCTGGTACACGACAACGAGCCTTGCTATACTCTTGTTTGCGACACTCCCAGGGGATATGCATAGGATAATTAACATATTCTTTACAAACTGATTTGAAGGGTTTTAATATATGATTAGAATAAACAACCTTGATTAATCTTATGGTGTTTTAGATTGAAAATAAGGTGCCATGATAATCTTTAAATGATTTTATGACTATTGTTACTCACACTCTACTTTCTAGTTTTAGTCAACGAATGGATTCCAAGGAAGTCATAGTAACATTGAACATAATGTACAAGGTGGGCACACCAGTTTAAATGAGCAACAAAATGGAATGTTGATAGGCATAAATTATATTGTATTCATGCCGAATCAATTTTCCAAAAATATGATCAACAAAATATACATTAACCAACTCCTGAACTCAACAAAGAAGAGAAAGGCATAGAATGATAAGAGCTCTAGCAGTGGAGACCATGGAGAAAAGAAATCCCATTTTCCATCATGCAGGAACTGTGGAAGGAGACATCTAGAATGTTTCTTAATAGAACAAAGAAATTCTTTATGTGTGAGAAATATGTATATAAAGTAAATAATTACAGAGGAAAAATGAAGAGTAATATGGAAGAAAATAAAAAAGATCCTAAGAATCCATTTACAGTCATTTTCCGTAATTGTAGGGGTCCAGGGAATTACCCAAGTCAATGACCTATTCTATAGGATAACCTCTAATTCGTGGAAGAACCTATGTGGAAATCAATGGATGGATAAATGTGTAAAATTATTAATGCTCATTTCTTATGGGATTAATTTCTAAGACTTTTCTCTTGTATGTTTAACCCTATAGTTTTTTATGTGAAAAATGCTATTTAAGGAAGAATTATATTTTCTTTTGTGGATATAGTTATAAATAACCATTTGGGTTTATATGAACCTTGAATTTGAGTCAATTACATGTTATTAATTTTTGGGAAGAAAATTCACGGAATGAGATAACATTTGCGGTTAAAATATTTTATGGTTATTTTTGATGAATTTAACTCATTTTTTTTGAAAGTTATAAAATTATACAGGTTTTGAAAAAGGACAACATGCAGACCCTGTGACAACCCATCACATCAGACAAAGTTGTGGTAATCAAACCCCCAACTAAAGTGCAATTTGGATTTACCGCCTACCACGGGACTATGTAAAGTCCCTGGTTAGTATGATTAATTATTTTTAGTTAAGTGATTTTATAGATCAAGAATATGTTGATTTTGGGAACTTAGTATTTATCCTTAGTATAGGAAAATGATTTGGTGATTAAGCGATAAATTTTATTTTGGAAGACGTTCTCTCTTTTGGGAACACTATATTCCTAAGGAAAATAAAATACTATGGGAGTTAATTTGATGAGTAATGATGGATTTTTATTTTGAGAGAATGTATGTTTTTTGTGTAATTATAGAGATTTTGGTTATTTATGAAAATTTATTAACCTATCATAGAGAATATGTGATTAGGTTAATTACTTTTTTAAGTATTTGACTTTAATAGTAGTCGATGTTATTTGGAGATAAATGTTATGATTTATCGTGGAAGACTATGTGATCAAATCCTTCTAAATTTTGGGTTTCAAACATAGTTTTGATTGTTTTGAATAATTTTAAGGAAAATTGTTTTTTTTAATGGTCTTTTTTGAACTTTGGTTATTTTTTTAAAATTTTGGAGATTAAGAGTAGCATTTATTTCTATAAAGGATTATCATTTTTAGGGATCATCTGATCATGTACTAACCATTTTGGTTTTTATTAATGTCTAAATAAAATGGAACTATATAGTTCATATTTTTTGGATTATTTGATTCTCTAAAAGTTGATTCTATCTCTTAAAGTGTGACCATATCATCTTGAATACTTATCTTTTGGAGTGAAAGATGATTTTGTGGTAGAAATTAGATAAAAGGATGGAAATCTACTTGTTAAGTATTATTTTTCTTATTCTATGAATAAAAAATTCATAAACTTTAGGGAAAGGATCTTAAAACCAAAAATATATTATCCTAATACCTTATGTTTTGTTGAACTGATGATACTTTAAATCATCATAGATTTATGGCTTTGAGACCCTTAATTTTCTATTCACATGTTTGAGATTGATGACCTCAATCACACCCTATAAATATTTATTTTTATCCTCCTATTATAATTTCCACTAATGTTATCCTATTCAAAATCCTAATTTGGGAGTGACTTTTTCATTTCCTTTTCCCTCTTATTAAGACTAAATTTTATTAAACCTATTTACGATGTGGGTTTTCCAAAAAGGTATTTTCTATTTTTTAACCTTTTATTTATGAATAACAATTTCAAATTGCATGGATGAAATTTATTTAAGGAGGGAATAATGTAACACCCCAAGCTTCCACGGTACACTTCTCTTTGAATAATAAATAGTGTGTGAAGTACACAACATAGAGTTTATGCACACCAAGACCTATCAAACTTGTTGTTTAAAAAGTAGTTATGAATAGTAATAACCAAATTTTTAATTTTATATACTCCATATAATTTTAACATTGATATTATGTGTTTATTAGACAAAATTTAAGATCAAATTCAATTTTTTTGATAAAATAATTATTTTTCAAAAAATGAAATTTTACCGCCTTTTAATGGAGAACCCTTTTTAATTCTAATATTTTACTTTTTTATATATTAAATTTGACAAAATAATCTTATTATTTATAAGAGGTACATAATAATTTAGTTTGGATAAATTTTTGGTGTTATTCTAATAACTTTCATATTTTGATGAATAGTGAAAAATACTAAATTTTAATTGAAAACAACTTTTTTAATAAAAATAATATATAGTGTTAAATTAAACATTCTAATTTTTTTAGTATAGTTAGATTATATTTTTATCATTTAATCCAATTTTGGTCATTCTAAGTAATCTTACATTTAAATTGGACATAAACACATATCAATCTTTTGATATGTTTTACTTCTCAAAAACCCGCTTTCTGGTTTTGACAACAGGAATATTTTTTTAAATTAATTAATAGAAAATATATTATTTGAATTTGGTAAAATAGAAATCATTTTTGAATTTGGAATATCAAAATTATATTTTGGTTAATTTTTGGTATTTTTCTAAAAACTTTCAGTTTTTGATGAATAGTAAAAAACACAACGTTATTGTTTAAAGCCGACTTTTTATTTAAATAATTATTTTTAAATTAAATTTATTTTAAAGTAAAAATAGATACATAATACCTATATTATTCCAATTTAATTCATTGAAATCATTTTATAATAATATTATATATATATAATTTTATTGATCTTTTTACCGTCTTTTACTTGCCTTCTTGGCACATTTGAAAATTTGAATAAAACATAATTTTACCGATTCTGTGAATTGAATTTAAAAATTAAGATAGACACGGTTGACATTAGTAAGTAAAATGTGGTTCAATAGGATGAAAATAATTTTTGTAGAATAGTAACTTTTGAATTTTATTTACCACGGTTAAAAGTAAATAGGGTAATTAAAGGTAAAAATGATATTATAATTACCCTAAAACATGTTCTAATTCTATTGGATAAGTTTATTTCGACCAAAATAAACCTTATGAATAAAATATTATCCTTTTGATCCACTTTAATTAGATTAGGACATTTATTATTATTTTATTTAATGAAGAGTAAAAAGAGTTAAATTCAAAGTTTAATAAACAAACTATTTTTAATATTGGGTTATAAATAAGATAAAGTTGATTGTGAATATTAATTATAAAGCTAAAAATATTTCCTACATAATGGTATTTTATTTATAATTTTTAGATTTTAAAAAATTAAATTTATTAATGACACAATGATGATGTAGTAATTTCCTTATTATTGAAAGATTAAAATAATTGATATTATAAATATTAATATATTTGTAAATTGATACTTTTGATGTATTCCACGAATTTTATAGGTTAATATGAATTTTTAGGGTTGATTAAATAAATTTTTTTCAAAGTGATAAAGTTGTTATGACTTTCACAAAAACCAAATACTGAATACTTTCAAAATTGACATAAATGAGTTTTTAAAACAAATACAACATTATTAATTGATATAATATTCCTAAAAATATATGGATTAGAAAAAGGACTTATATAAGGTTTTATATATAAATAATGAACCACTTGGGGTTCTCTTGGATTTTTATAGTAAGTATATTAACCACTTATTATAATAATACAAGTATACATGGTAAAAGTTAAACTATTTAACTAAGAGTGGAATCTAAAAGATAAGGTTTATATGGTGACCTAAAACATTATAAAACCTATTGGTTGAGAGTTTTTAGACCCATAACCATATTATACTTGAAATAAATATTTTTTTCGGTATTATAAACTGAATATAATTTTATAATAAAATAATATTTCAAGATTTTCCTAAAGTGACCATCACCTCTCTTATAAAAAGGTACTTCCCCTTCTCTCAAAATCACACCTCCAATGCCATTTTTATTGTCCAACCCCTGCTCAAATATCCTCCCAAATACCCTAACTTAAATCTATAGGACTTACTTTTATCAAAATCCAACCTAACGATCCCTTTTGATCAAATAAAATGGAAGCACCTGAAGAAGAGGTAATAATTTCATCACCTCTTTCAAAGTTCTTTTATTCTTCCACTTCATCTTTATTTGTTTTTTTTCATACCAAAATAATAACTAAAGTACCTTATATTAACTATGATTTTATTATAAATATGGTACTGCCATATTCATTATTCTATCTATCGTATTAATGACAAAGTTACCATACGTGCATACGTACGGCTTACCGTCTCCACATCATGGTGTAGTTTATTATTCAACACTTCATCATTTTGATGGGTATAATAATGAGTATAATTGATATAAATAATAAATATAACATGTTAATGATTCTGTATTTATAATATAACATCCAATTATATATGATTTCACCATCAATAGAATGGGATTGTCGCTCGTGTGTACATACAGATTACCGTCTCCATGAACGCGATGAGATTCATTCCCCATCGTAACCATTCAAGAATAATTTTAATTTTATAATTAAAAATAATATTTAATAACATAATATCATTATTGATATTAATCAAATACATACTATCTATATCAAACATGAATTATGTAACAAAACATATAAAGAAAAACAAATCAGTTAACACCCGAAACAATGATACTACTAAAATATTATCAATAAAGCAATATTAGAATATCATATATGATATAATATTTATGTATGTGGTTCTTTTATAATTTAATAACAATTATTTCACCATTATATAAGAGGTTAACCTACTATTTTCAAAGTAAAAGTACAAGGTAAGTGGTTTTCATCTCACTTCTTATTCCCGTGAGATTCATGTTATATTACTACTATTTCCTTTTGTGTGGTGTATATACTATCCATGATTGTATTACATGTGTAATATACATTAATTTATCAGAATTTAAATCTTCATCTTATGAAACTTATTTCATGGGCTTTATGTTTCATAAGTTACCAAATCAGTATGGGAATTTCTAATTTCGATTTCAACTCATTGGGTTTTACGCAAACTACATTGATTATTTTACTCCAAGATTATTTGTGAAATAATAAATTATTTAATTATGTTGTAATATACACTACTCTGTGTGTGGATATACTTTTGATACACAAAATCACTTCATTTATAAATTCTCAATTCATTGATTTAAACTTCATAAGAGTAATCTTAACTCAATTTCCATTCATTTAGTTAAACATTCAAGTCATTGGTGTTGTTGTTACAAGAATATGTGTGAATTTACTCTGATTGATTTTCACTAAATATCCAAAAATATTGAGTTTATTTATATTTTTCACACGTAATTATGTCAGTGATTTATCCTTAACCTAAGGATACGGTCTTTATAAGGGATTTCACCTCAATTTACATTCTATTAAGACTTCTATGTTGTTATGAACCAATTAACTTTTATATGATGTATATAATTTACTTTGACAGAGTATATCATGAATGCCTTTATTCTCATGATATTATAAAGTTTTCATTAACTCAATTATTTGTATTCAAACATTGCTCATTTGGTTAGGAACTCTAACTAAAATATCATTTTAGATGTTTTAATGATTTATTCTTCTAAATCTTTCTCATTAATGTCCATGTTTTAAAAATGGTTTTAAGGATTTATTTATATGGAAATGAATGTTTTAAAATTAAAATTCCATTTAAAAGTTTCAAATTGGTATGGGACACTTTGATTCAAAAGTCTATTTTTAACTGCTTCTTGATAAATAGTGAGACTTTTAAATGTTTTCAAGAAAGAGGGTATATTTCTCCCAAATATTTTTACTGATTATTTTAATCTAGGTAAATATCATTCATTATTATTTATTATGGTTGATTTATTAAAATAAAATATTCTATATTGTGTTGAATGAGTTATTTTTGACTGTGGATGTGCTATTTTTAAACCATTAATGGTTTGTGGTTAAAATATTGACATTTTGTATACTAGTTCTAATAAGAATGTTTAGATTATGTTTCAAATTTTTCATATGAGGAATGAATTAGACTTAGTAAGTGATGGGTGGATCCTATTATAGCTCATCAATGCATCGGTAGGTCTCATGAGACAAACTAGTGTCTTGTCATAAGGCCTTAAAAAAATATTGTTTTTAGTCTTGGCGCAAGGCCTTGACTATGTGGTTATGATGTCCGGTATTATGCATTATATCATTATGAAATTTTCTATTGATATTACATGTTATTATTTGACTAGTAGAATATCCATGGGAATTAGTAAATGGAATTATTTTATTTATCTTTTCCATATTATACTGAAGTTTGAGTTTTAAAGGATTTTGTTTTAGTCTTATACATTGCATTAAATGTTTATTCTTATTTATGATAGTTTCCGCAATATTTTTATCCTTACTGAGCATCTGAGATCACTCCTTTATAATTTTTTCTCTTTCCCAAGATGTGATGAAGTATATTATTCTTGACCTGTAGGGATAGTTTAAGGGATATGAGTGTGTTCAAAGGGGACACATTGTTGTTATTTTTTATGATGTAATGTAAAACTTATATATCTATTTGGTACATCTAAGGCTAATAAACTAATCGGACTTTTGAGACTTAATCTCTTGTGATCATGCCAATGTTATGTAATAATGTATTGACTCTGGGTAACTAGGGGCGGGTTATTACTTATATAAATTTATTTTATATGGATTTATATATTTTTCAAAAAAAAATTTGTTACAATATTTTTAAGTTTGATGTTTTATTTAAAAAATTATACCCCTTATGGTTTTCAATTTTTTTGCCTCTACGCTAAAAATTATATATATGTTATGTGTTTGTTCAAAATTAACAGAGTTCCTTTTATGGAATTTTTTGTTTTAAAGTATTATTTATCTTTAATAAAATTATTAGAGTTATTTTTTATATCTATATTGTGGTTCATTTGTGTTATTACCATTTTTTTAGGATTTAATGGTTTTACAAGGAAATTTTTATGCCTTAATGTGTGACTTGTAGTCTGTCACTTAATTTGATCCCATGTAATACCTATAAATGTTTATATAAATTTGAGTGATATGAATATATATATATACACATATTTTTATATTTATCTCACTACATGAAAAAATATACAAGCATTATAGAATGACTTTTAAAAAATAATTTTTTTTCAAATTTTTACTTGATTTTCCAAAATGCACTAAAAAAATTGTTTGAAATATTTTAGTTATAAAAGATGGTTTAGAGGCTAATTTATCAATTTTAGTAAATATATTGATGTTTCATTTTTTTAATTTAATTTTAAAGAAAATAATTTTTAAAAAAAATGGCCAGTAGTATCAAATGATAATGCCTTCTTAGTAACTTGAAAAGGTTTTCATAAAAAAAGTGATCATAGTCCCTTGAAGGCCCTACCTTATAGTTAGGTTGATATGTGATTACTTGTTTTAAATTATTATTTTCACATGGATGGATGTAGACAGCTGGGTTAATCCTGTGTGTTTTTCTTATGTCAATTATCATTTGGTGTATTTCATTCAAAGGATACCTAACCTACAATTTATTAAGGACATTGCATCCTAGGTTTATTATGGAGGGATGGTAGAAATTTATATATATTACCAATTAGATCAAATAGATCTATCATGGTATGGAAACACCAGGGGAGTTCCATTGATCATGTTAGTTGCAGGAATGTGGTTGTTTATAGACTTAGTAATGCATCAATATGTCTAAATATGGTTCTAAACCGAGTGTTTCTAGGGTCTTACCACATGATGTTTTTTAATTTTAATTTATTACATATTCTTTCATTCTTATTGTTTACAATTACTTTAGGTCAATGTTCTTCTTTAATTTACATGCATTATTCTATTTTTACCTACCATGTTGTTTATGTCTTTTACTATGTTATTCTTGCTTATGTATTTACATAGTTCTTACTTATTTTAATTATTTTTTATTTGTTTTTTGTTATGGTTTCAAGGGTGGTTTCTATAAAAATGTAATATCAAATGAATGTTTTAAATAGGACTTAATGGGGAATTGATAATTAAATGAGTTTTTTTAGAAAATGATAAAAACATCTATATTCCATAGTGTATTTTCAAGCTACATTGTGTGGGTTATTTTAGAATGGAAATGTATATAATTTTTTTGGGATTATAGACTATGTTTGTTTATTTTCACACCCTAATTATACCACTCAATATTTTATAATTGATAAATTGTTTTGGTTTGAGTTCAGTTTGGATCACTCATGGAGTGAGTCATATTTGTGGATGGATGGATGGTAACCTAAGAAGTAACATAGAGATATTGGGGTTTTCTTTTTCATTTTTTTTTTGTTTAATAGTTGTGTTAGTTATGTAAGCATTATGTAGTCTAGATCAGTATATATACAATGTTTTTTAATATTTTGAGATTTTTATGTTCATTTATACTAGTTATACTTGGTTTTGTATTACATATATCTTTTCTCTACCTGCTTAAGTTGGTGTTGAATACCAAAAAATATGTGCGTCATAATGAAATTTTTAATGGAATTATTCTAGTTATTAAATCATATTTATTGGTAAAAATAATCATCAATTATTTTGTTTATTTCTGGTCTATTCTTTTTAACTTGTGGGGATTGGGGGAACCCCTTGGTTATGTCTTGGGGTGGCTTGAGTTCCCGGTTTAGGGGTGGCCCAGAGTTGGTTTGTGAAAAAATAGAAACTAATAAGAACCATAATAAATTACTGGTCATTCTTGCATCATAACACCTCTCAATCCATGATGAGAAGGGTCACAAAAAATATCGAACTGAACTACATATTCTTCAAATGATGAATAGGATAACTGACCTAATTCCTCTTTGGATACTCGAAATATGACTAAAACTAGTTGAGGTTGTTAAAGGAGTTACGATTCAATATTATATTTCTAAAAACATCATATAATATCAAACAAGACCATGGAAATACCACACCTAACAAAATTATTGTGGATTCCTATAAAATGACCACGTTGGTCTTCAAATAATCCGTTGTTATACCACAACGGGATATGACATACCCCAAGAAACAAATTTCATGATCCTAGAACACATTATTTAATGGATTCCCAAACAACTAATGATGAAGAAGACCATCATATTTCTACAGGTGATCTGCGTGCTCCTCCTTATACACAAATTACATAAGGATGTTATTAATAAAACCCACAAAAAGTGATCTAGGAACTCTATAAACAATACATTCATAAAACATAAGAATATTCCTAGTGTGTTTGTCACATCAAACGAAATTAAAATTAACTCATAATTAATAAAATTAAATCCAAATGTGGTCTTAGAAATATTCTCAAATTTTACCTACATCTGATGATATATTGACCCTATATTCATATTTAAGAACTAAGTAACACCATTTAGTGGAATAATAAATCATAAATCCATAGAAGTGGATAGAAGTTATTCAATGTCACCTGATTTATGTAATGATAATGAATAAAAATATGTAAAATTCCATTATCCTTATTCATGAACAAAATGAGTGCACCCCAAGTTGATACACTTGGCTGAAAAAAACCTTACTCCAACAAATCATCGAGTTTTACATGAAACTCTCACAACTCAAAAAGTGTTATCAAATATAGAGACAAATATATTAGATAAGAACCCAAATGTAGCTTTATTACAAACATGATATCCCATAGAGGAAATAATTCTACAATATCATCAGGAAAAACATCATGATACTCTTCTAAAAAAATTTGAAATGCCATTAGTTAAACCCCTGATGAACTTAGTCTCAACTTGGCCATCAAATAAGACAAGGATGGGACACCCCACGGACCCATATGAGGGTCTCATTGACTAAAAAATGGAATCCTATAAATTTTTAAGAATCTTGATCTTCTTTTTAGGTATGAATCTTGTTTTTTGGAGTTTTCAAGAAAAATAGGAGTTTCTGGAAATTTCAGGAGTACACGCCATGTACCCGGTTTCTACAAGTGGCCGTGTACTGGCCATGTAACGGTCGAGTACATGGACATGTGTGGAAACCTGGAGACCACCTAAAGTGGATGCCAAATAAGTCAAGTACACGCCATGTAATTTTTAAGAACACACCTTATACTTTTAAATAACACACCGTGTACCTTATTTTTATTTCATTGAATAGATAGGGTTGCATCTAATGGACAGAACCATCTTATTCTCGACCTGTCTCATCTAGGAGTGACCGTACGGCGCATTTCTTTGTCGATACCTTGACTCGTCATCCGTTCTCCTATTTGAACCCTATAGATTGTGTTGGAATCACATTGGTGAGTTCTTATTTCTTCTTGAATTTCTTCTCAGGATTTCTCCTCTTTCACGAGTTATCCTCAGTTGAAAATTTTTACCATTTTTGTAGATCTATGGAATTTTAGGGAGATTCATGGCCTGAAGTTCATGTATATCAATCTCACGATATCGAGGTCGGTGGGTTGTGCCTTTCCGTAGTTAGTCTTTGAGTTATATGTGAAAATTTTCCCAATACCCTTGTTTGGTGTATTACGTGTTTATGGTTTTTAGCCCTGTTATTTTCTGATATGACTTTTGGGCCTGAGTAGAGGTTTTATGATTACAAATAGGGTTATTTAACTTACTATGGATGTTTTTTCCCATGTTTTCTTGATATTGACCGTTTGGTCTAGCTTTTCCTATTATGCTATTTCATTTTCCATGCCTAGTATTGTTAGGATGGAGTGGATTTTATCTAAAATGTTGTGAGATGTTGTGGAATATATATTCAAGTAGTTCTTGAGGTTTACATTGGTTTACATATATCATTTGTACATGATTGATTTACACAGGGTTGTGGGAACCTGGTGTAGTAGACCATAGGGAGAATGGACGCTGATGGCTTCTCTAGAGTGTCTGTTTACTTTTACATTGTGAGACCACAGGGGGGATAGACATAAGTGCTCCCTCAGAGTATTTATAGTTCCTCTTTATGATACCATAGGGGGAATTTGATGTTGAGTGCTTCACCATAGTGTTTATAGTTACCAATATGAGACCATAGGGGGAATTGACATTGAGTTCTTCTTTAGACAGTCTTTGTTAAAGCTGAACCAAAGGGTTTAGACTATGAGTACTTCCCAAAGGGTTTCTTGTGTTTGTTTGGTTGAACTAGAGGGGTTATGCTATGAGTACTTCCCATAGGGTTATTAGTATTTGTTTATCATCTTACATGATATATAAAATATGAATGCAATTGAAATTTTAGGATTGTTTCTATGTGTACTTCTTTGTTTACTGCTTCATTTTTTTTATTTACTACCATATATATATTCACTAACTGTTAGGCACATATATTTGGGTGGTTTCTTAATGGGATTCGTCTCACACCCTATTGGGGTCATGCTTTTGGGCTCAAACAGATTATATTATTGCAGGTCTAGATAAGGGAAAGCGTCTTTCTACTTCAGGTACTTGATTGTTGTGGACATAGAGAGCATGGGACCAAGCTGAGGCTTGCAATGCTATTGGAGTTTATTTCTTTTCTTTTTACTTGGTTTTATACTGTATTTCTGTATTGTGACTTGTTTTGATGCTTTCCTAGACATATGAATCATGCATCATTATATATGGGCTCCAGTTTTTTATTACTTCAGTATTACGTTGTTTACTATTGTATGGTATTATTATTACTTCCTCTATTGTTATCTATTTCAGTTATTTTCTGTTAATTTTCCAATGAGTGAATAGTTTTCCCACTATCAGACCCACGGTCCTCTCTGCTAGTCGGCATCCTCTGTCGTTCAGTGAAATGTGCTTAAGGCCATGTGACCAACTGGGTACGGGGTATCTCTAGGTGGATTCCGAAACAGGGACGTTACAAAGTGGTATCAAAGGAGGGTAGTTTCTCCATGAGATACTATTTGGAGCCTATATCCAGGGATATGAAGGAAATAGGTACTTTTAAATAATTTGTTCTTGGGACTAGCTAACCCGTGTATAGGGAAAATTCAATCTACCTCGTTATTGTAATTTTTCTGGTTTTGAAATTTTACAGTTGATTTGATTTAACTGTTGGGTGATTCAAAATTTTTCTGTTTTTATTTTTGATATTATTCAGTTTTTATTTCTGTTGTGACCTGATGAGATGAGGGTATGTCATCTCATGCATCATATAGGCACTTGTTAGAAATCACATGTCATTAATTCCTCCCATTCCATTTAGGGTGCATTAGTGATTGCATGTTGTTGTGATAGATATTGGGAAACATATACATGTTGTTATGATAGATGCCTTGATAGAATACCTACTTTTTATTGGGTATTGAATTGTGTATATTTTTGTTTGAATGATCTCCAAACTTTGGTTCTTGAGGTGTTATGGGCCTTCATAGATCGGAATTTGTTGGATCATTACACTGTTATGCTTATATATGACATGTATAAGATGAAAATCTTTGATTCGTAGGGAGTATGGGCTCTCACGAATTGGAATTTGGCACTTTAATGTTCTTTTTAGTGTTTTATGGGTTCTGGAGTAGTTTCTGAGGTTTACTATCCAGAAAAACCCAGAATACATGGCGTGTAATGATGAATACATTCCATGTGTCCTTCTGTTTGGGAAGGAACTGTTTTTCTTAAGTACACGCCATGTACTATATATACACGCCGTGTAGTCTCTAACTCTGTCACTAGATGTGTGGGCAGAGACATGGGGTTTGGAAATCTTTGTTGGGACACATCGTGTACCGAATTTACATGTTGTGTTGTGTAGACCATGTGTCCACCAATGTGACTAACGATGCGGATGGATAAAAATTAGGTTATACACATTGTGTCAAGATTGAACACGTTGTGTAGTATAACCCTTGTATCTGGCTCTGTAACGAAAAACATGGGGTGGTGGAATCCTTCTAGTACACGTTGTGTATGTCATAAACACGCCATGTAGAGTCAACCATGTGTCCACCCGTGTGGCTAACAACACTAGTCAGTGAAGTTCATCAAGTACTCATCATGCTTGTCACTAACACGTCATTTAGTCTTGTTCTAAGGGAAACTGTGTGGCTTGGCTATGTAGAAGAACTCAGGAAGGGGAAGAGGATTCAAGTACACTCCATGTGTTAGGACAACATGTCATGTGTATGGGGTGTTACATGACTTGGGTTGGAAAAATTACACACTCGTGTGAAGGATTAAGGGAGCACATTGTGTAGGCATTATAAATGCCATGTATCCATGTTTTGAAAAAACAGAATTCTTTCTTTCTCTTGTTACCTTCTTACACTTCTAGTTTTCAGTCCTTGATAATCTTGATCTAAGGTGTGTGCTTGACCTTGTAGAGTCATTCCACTAATACATCCTCAAGTTGTATGCTAGATTCAAGGTAGTGATCAGACATGAGATATGGTTGATCAGGGGCTACTAGCAGATCCTCCAGTTATGCTAGTCTTGGCAGAGCCGTTATTCCAGATGTAGGTGCTGACGCACAGTTCCGAGAAGGCTTCATGAGGTTCATGGAGACCTTTTGAGGAGTACCGCCTCTTGCCTCGTCGATGGTAGAATTGACATGGTTATTTCAATAGCATCATCCTCACACTTTCCTAGGGGAAGGAGGACCTTAGGCTCTAGAGTCTTGGCTAGAAGCCAATATTTCTATCATTGAGAATCTGGAGATGCCTCCAGAGAGGAGGGTGAAGCTCACTACGTACATGCTATGGGAATCTTCCAAGACATTGTGGGATGTGATATCATAGGCGGGATGATAGAAGGTTATGGATTTGGATGAGTTATAGCATGCCTTCTATGACTACTTTTACCCAGAGACTTTGAGGTCCGATCAAGCCTGAGAGTTCATGAGTCTGGAGCAAGGTACACTTTCAGTTATGGAGTATTATTCTTGCTTCATAGAACTGTAGCACTTCACACACATCCCAAGAGGCAATGAGTTATTCCTGGCAAGGAATTTTGAGGATGGTCTTAGGAATGACATCTGATCTCAGGTGAACATCTTCAGGTTAACTTCCATCACTTATATAGTCAACCAAGATCTAATCAAAGAGAAAAATGTGAGGGATTCTGGAGTTGTGAGCTAGGGAAGCTCAACATCCAGAGTTGGTATCCCTCTTACTGACAGAAGGAAGCGCCATAGGGAGTCTATGGATAGAGATCTGAGGAGATGAGAGACATCTTCTTATATCCAGATGGAGTTCTACCAGTGCGGGAATAGAGGGCATATGAGGCCACATTTCCTGAGAGACCCAGTGGAAGGTCAATCATGTGGCAACATCGGTCATATTTAGTACTTTTGTCATTTCTTCCCACCAGCAGCTAGTGATAAGAGTTCTGTTATGAATCCACATTCAGGAGCAGCACCACCATTTTCTTATCAGCTAGGGAATTGGAGTTCTTCTAGCCATTCAGGCTGAGGTGGAGGTCATGGTCGTGGTATCCTGTCACCAGGATTTCAGTGACAACCAGGTGGATCAGCTCAGGGTGGTCAGGCTGGGTCGTAGGGCTACGGTGTAGGTCATACATTTATAGTGGAGTAGACCCATCAAGAGTAGGATCTCAGACCCTCTATAGTACGAGGTATGATCCTAGTTTCCTTCATTTTAGCTTCTGTTCTTTTTAATATAGGGGCTTCCCATAGCTTTATATCTGTTATTGTTGTGGAGATACTTGGGCTCTGTATCTTTTCTTATGTTGATATCTTGATTCTAGAAACTCCGTTGGGAACAAGAACGGCTAGTGTATGACAGTGCAAGGAGTTCCCCCTAGAGGTTGGTGGGTGTCACTTATTATGGGACCTTTATGTATTAGAGATGACGGGCTATGAGGTTATTCTCGGAATGTACTGGTTAGTTCCCTTCTAGTATTTTTCAACTACTATCGTTGTAGGCTGAGTTTCACATCACCAGAGGGAAGATCATTTCTTTATAAGGGAGAATGAGATGTTCAGGCATGCAGAGTGGGACCTGAGCATCATGGTTTGGGAGGAGTTATAGCCCAGATTGCTAGTCTAACCTGGGGACTTCACAGATGGACTTTCCTCTAGTGGGGGATCCTTTCGGGTACATCTTTCTAGAGGACTTTTCAGGTTTTCCACTGAAGCAAGAGGTGGACTTTTCTATTGAGCTTGTTCCAGAAGTAGCACTGGTGTTTATTCCTCCTTATAGAATGGTTACACCAAAGTTACATGAGCACAATAAGCATTTGGAGGAGTTTCAAACAAAGGGTTTCATCCGACCTAGTACTTCTCCTTGGGGTTCACCTGTTCTGTTTATGAAGAAGGAAGACGATGCCTTCAGACTTTGCATAGATTATTGGAAGCTGAACCAGTTGATGATCAAGAACTGATATCCCTTGTCGTGGATTGATGATCTCTTTGATCATCTTTGAGGATCCCGAGTGTTCTCAAATATTGACTTGAGATTCAGATACCATCAGTTTCACGTTAGACCATTAGATATAACTCTTACAGCCTTTTGGAGTAGGAATGGTCTATACGAGTATGTGTTTATGTCGTTCGGTCTCACGAATGTGCCTACAGTATTCATGGAACTGATGAAACAAGTTTTCCATCCATACTTGGATTCTTTCATGGTGGTCTTTGTAGATGATATCTTGGTATACTCTCACACTCAACACAACCATGCCACGCATCTTGAGATCATTTTGAGTACACTAAGAGAGCATCCATTATTTGCTAAGCTCTCAAAATGCCACTTTTGGATGGACCAAATCCACTTATTGGGTCATGTTATCATAGAGATAGGAGTATCAGTAGACCCAAAGAAAGTGAGAGCTATAGTTTCCTTGGAGCATCAGAAAAACGTCTTTGAGTTATGGAGTTTTCTAGGTATCATTGGTTACTATAGACATTTCATTTAGGACTTTTCATTCTTAGTAGTTCCACTAATGGGTCTGACTAAGAAGGGTGTGAAGTACTTGTGGTCTGATTCTTGTGACTCGTACTTTTAGGAGATGAAAGAGGGGTTGACTTCAGCACCAATACTAGTATTTATAGAGTTGGGAAAGAGCTATACTGTGTACTGTGATGCATCAGGCATCGGGCTAGGAGTTGTGCTTACGTAGGGGGAAGGGGTTATTGTGTACGGATCTCGGTAGTTGAGGCCACATGAGAGAAACTACCTAATGCATGATCTCAAGATAGCTGCAGTTGTTCATTCTTTATGCTGTTGGAGACACTATCTTCTGGCAGATCGTTTTTTGGTTTTCACTGACCACAAGAGTCTTAAGTATATCTTCACTCATCATGATAAAAATTTGAGATAGTGAAGGTGGGTTGAGTACCTTCAGTCCATTGACATTGAGCATACCTACACACCTAGAAAATGAAATGTTGTGGTTGATGTGTTAAGCAGGAGGACTCAGATACAGGTAGTTTAAGAGTCCAACAGTGAGTGGCAGCTTATGGCTCTTTTTACCACTATAAATTCTATCTTTCCCAACACTTTTAAACCAATGGTTCAAAATAACTGTTAGTATAGATGTCCTTTACCAACGGTTTTAATAAACCATTGGTAAAGGTGTGGTTAGGGAGGTATTTCCTAATAGTTTTTAATAACCATTTGGAAATCCATGATTTTCCCAATGGTTATTAAAAACCATTGGGAAAACCCCGAAAAATCACACAAATAGAACCCCTCGACTCCCAGACGCGCCCCATTTATAGAAGCACATTCCTAACACCCAGAAGAACCCACCCAGGTGAACCTCTTCCATCCGATCAGCTGCAACTCCAACATTCAGTTTAGACTCTTTCAACTTCTTCTCATATTAGCTATGTATATCCTTATATTCAAAACATTTCTCCATTTATTTCACTATTTAGAAAGATCATGTCATTTTTCCCTATTTTTAGGGATTTTGGAAAATTTTATGATTCACTACTCCCTTCACGAATTGTGTACTCAAATAACTAAATCAATGTATACATTGTCCAATTAATGTTTGAATACACATATACATTTATAAGGGAATTGTCTCTTTCTTGTGTTCTATTTTTATAGATTCATAATTTTTTTTTAATCTCAGCACTCCAAATATTACGGCTTCATGTATATGAACTCAAAAGAAATTGTTTGTAATATTTATTCATAGTATTTCATGAAAATCACCCATTCATTAAGATCATGTCCAACATGAAGATCTTATTCATCTTCATTTTTTTACACTATGTGTGTTACATAACAAGTATGTATCATGTTTCTATTAAAATATTTATATATATATAATGAATCATTGTTCACTTATCCTTTACACAATAGAATATATAGATTATCTTCTTCAAATTTGAAAAATAGTATGTGATCCCTAATTATTTTTCATAGAAGAAATAAGAAATACCTAACCGTACAATCCAATGTTCTTTATGAACAAAATATCTACAAAGGGAAATCTTGGTGGGACCTCTCCTTCTCCCATGTAGTACTTCTTCCTTCTTTATGAAACTAATTCACAGAAAACCCTTTTATATTTTTTTATGGAACCATAGAAAACCCTTTTATATTTTTTAATTTTCACTTTAATTTATCATATAATTATATTAAAATGTTATATAAATAGACTGGATAGTTATAGACCTCTTAGTGGTCACCTACATGAATTGTATCTCACACATTGTTTGAGATGCCATTGGGTACCTGGATAAACTACATAATTATATGTTTAGATAAGGGAAAATGCCATTTTATAGATGCATGACTACTAACATGACATAGGATGGAGCATGTAGCAGATGATTGGGTTTTAGCTCAAGAAGCTAGGTCAAATTTTAGAATTTCCATCATTCGGTTTATGATTCTGTGATTAGTTGGTATTACTAATTTGGTTATTTTCATCCATTTCCAATATTATCCCATTTTTATCTTTCTTCTAATTTGTAACTGATAATATTAAAATTGTGTAACTTAGGTAATAAAAGAATAGCCTCCCCCATACACACCAAAGGCTCTCACTATTAGTCAATAACATTTGGAATTTTGGTAGATGTGCTTGAGGCCATGTGGCCATCAGGGTTCGGGTCACTAATGAGTGGCATCCTGGTTTGGGACGTCAAAATGCCTGGATATCCTTTTTATAGGTGTTTCTAATCAAATCCATACCTATAACTATTGAAGGTCCCTCTCCAAAAAAAATTGGGACACGATTCAATGATTACACCCTACCAACCTATGATCTATGGCCCCAAACCTAGGATCCTTTAATCCATGGTTAAAGTGAAACTTGATGAGGCCATAACTACTTTTTATGTGATCCTCATCCTACTCCTCATTCTGATCTCCCTGAAGAAGTTAAATTATAAAACTCATGTACTCCTAACAAGACCCTTAAGGATTATGTATTCCTTGATCCACTTAGAATATCTTACTAGGAAATCCTTGAATATAGGCATTAGAAATTCTGTATCTTATTTTCTTATATACATTTTATTTTGTTTTGTTTCTTAATATGATTCTCAAATAAATTAATGTGTCAGTTATGATTTTATATAAAGTAAACAATTTTCATTTACCAAAATATTTTTTTGATTGAACTTCAATATTATTGAATTGATTTGAAATGACTTATTGAAATTTTTTTACAGAATTAATAGAAGTTTGATGTACGAAACTGATAGGATACAAATGATTTTGAAAATAATTTGAACAGATTTTTAGATTTTTCATTTGACAAGGCTTCAGATAGTGGTCACGTACACTGCCCATATTCTAATTGTGTTGTAAGACCTTGGTTGAGTCGTGAATCAGTTAGCTATCATGTAACCAAATATGGTTTCCAAACAAAATATTATGTGTGGTGTCACAATGAAGAGAAAATGTAATATCAAAATTTTGATGATCCAAATGATAGGACTGAATTGGAGAGTTGGATATATGAACAGTTTCCATTTATTCAGCATCATGAGAAGGAAAGTATGTCCATCCAACAAGATTTCGATACAAGAACACATAATGTGTCCAATGAAAATGATGATGTTGATAGGGTGAAAAAATTGAATCATATTGTGGTGACTCTAGTATATCGGCAATGTGGTTAAATGAAAAGGTTGGAATTTTTAATCCGATTCTTTCATGGGAAAAACTATTTATGGGATTTCAAATACTTCAATCAATTACATTCTTACCATCTTGAAGTACTTACTTCCAGATGATGCAGATATTACCTCAAACCACTATATGGCATGGAAGTTAGTTGATGAACTTTGATTCTCAAAAAAAATCATGCTTTCCTGAATGATTACAGCTTATTTTGGTAGGAAAATTCTGAAAGAAATGATTGTATCAAATGTGGAACCTCCTAATTGAAGCCAAAAGATGATGAAACACCATCTCGTGTGCCACAAAAAGTAATGTGGTACTTTCCATTGATCCCCATATTATAGAACATTTTCATGTCTAATGAAATATCAGTAAAAATGTGGTGGCATGACACTGAGAGAAAAAAGAATAATAAAGAGTTGGTTTACCCTACAAATGGATTTTCATGGCAGAGATTTGATTATCAATATCTTGAATTTGTAGATGACATGCGTAATGTGAGACTTGGTCTTTCATGTGACAGTTTTAATCCATTTGGGCATGAGCTTACTTTGCACAGCACATGGTCGGTTTTCATACACATTTATAACCTTCCCCCATGGTTTTGTATGGAAAATCCTTACACTTTCTTAAGTATACTGAAATCTATCCCTTATGATCCCCGCAATGATATAGATGTATACATGAAACCTTTAATAAAAGAGTTAAAACTTCTTTGGGATGTGGGTGTGCCCACATACGATGCATGTTCGAAAGACATATTTCAGATGTGTGTTATGCTTATGTGTATGATCAATGATTTTATTGCTTATGCAATGATGTCTAGATGGAGAACAAAAGGAAAATTGTCATGTCCTATTTGTATGAAGAATGCTTTTCACGAACTAAATCAGGTCACCGCTAAAACCAGCACTAAACCCAGCCCGTGACATGGCCTGAAGGGAGTTCCCTATCCCCATAGGCTAGCACAAGTTCTCGGGTATCATTTATCTTGTTTTGGAACGACTTACCTGAATATGTATACATAAAACACAAAAAATATTTGATAAAATGAATCTGAAAAATTCATACCAACAAGGCTTATACAAAAATCCAAAACTGAATACATAATTTCAAATACAATAAAAAAGGTCCAAATACACAATTAAATACAAACAAAACAGCCCCATGGACTCTACATGATAAGGGTTCATCACCCCCAAGCCGTCTCCATAACTCCGCCCCAAGGATGGGGACTAACACCCTGAACCGCCATCACCCTTAGCCTTTCCTTTACCTGAGTCAAACATAACCAAGTCTACCTACACCCAAGTGGTTTAAGTATAGTGTGATCCAAATCCCAATAGGATACCAACCAATGATTCCAAAGAGCATGCAATACAATGTGAAAAAGAAATCAGTTTTAATACGCAAATAAAGAAGTGATAAAATCCAAGAAATACAACCTTCAATTGAAAACATTTTTCAAGATAATGTTTTCAGAATGTTCACACATTTAAATAGACATGTTATCTACTATAAAGTACTTCCAAAAAACACCCCAATACATGGGAAAATACCACAAACACAATGATCAACAAAATCGGGAACACCCCTAGGCACTAGATAGTCTTGGGCCTCATGTACCTCATACCTCGGTGTAAAGTAACCATAGTAAAATCTGTTCTCATGAACGATAAACTAGTAGGGAACATACTCATAACCTATTGGTCCCCAATCATCATACACATAGTTTATTTAGATATTCCGTTATCCAAATTCTAGGTGAAATAGGGACAAACTCATCTGGTCCACTAGTCGTACTAGTACACATCCGCCCCACCTAGGTACTCAGGCTTCCCCCTTTGTGCTCAAACAATTTTAGAATGATACATATATCCATTTTCATATAAAATGCCACTACTGATCATATACACTCAGTGAAGTAGCTAGACACATTTTATACCATTTAAAACACAAAACAAAACACTTTGAGTTTCAATAAAACAACTTCTCCAAATCTTTCATTGTTTTGCACCCAAAACTCTTTGAAAACCACACTTGAACACCATATTCATACTCATATTCATCAAAACAGAATCCAACACACCCTAGAAATTTCTTTAAACTCATTACATGATTTATAAACCAATCCCAATAATCATCGCATAGAATACCCATGTAAAACACCCAATTCAACACCAAATTGGTACTCAAAAACCATTTTCTTAACAAACGTCTCCCAAAACCAATTTCTCCACAACAACCAATTAATAATAAAATTTAAAACATTATTTTCATACCTAACATATTTCAATAAGTTCATCTAAATAATTAAAAGGAATCCCTTAATCAACCAATAAATGATTTATATAAAAAAAGCACAAATTTCACATGAAATTGGCCCTTAAAATTCATTTGATTTACAAACACCACTAAAACCAATTTTTGAAGCACCAAATAAATGGGTTAGATATGAAAATATAATAAACATAGTAGATATGTCACAAGGATTTCATACAAAGTGGAATCACCTACCAAAGTAATGAAACCCTTGAATCAACGTGCGAAAATCAAGTCGCACCACCACCGCACCAAGATGGACTTAGAACAAACCTAAAACCACAAAATTGGACCAATAAAACCCAAGGATAAACCCTAGATTCGAAACCCTACCTTCTGTTCATTTGGTTCTTCAAGGAAAAGGGAATAAACCCCAAGAAAATAGAATGAAACCCTAAGCAATTTGAAAGAGGAAGGGAAGAGACTCACTTACTTGATGGATCTTGAAGAATCTCCCCTAATACACCATTAGATGAAATTTAAAATAGTCAAAACATCAATGGAGGTTCGAAGAAGGATGAGGATGTCATTTAGAAACTAGAATGGAGGAAAAAGAGTAATAATTGAGAGAGTTATTATGGAAAGAACCTACCTCCTCAAATCTGCCCGATTTTAGAAACCCTAAGTAGTTCACCACTCAATCGCAATGAAGAAGAGATCCAAAGTTGGGAGAGAGAGATTGGGCGCATGTATGGATTCAATGGTCGTGTTTGAGGCTTTGAATCACCGAAAAATCTTTAAATTTGAATAAGTTATTAATTAATCAAATTTGATTTTTAAAACTAGGATTGGGCTTTCTGGAAGGCCCAATCCCTTAAATAAAAACCCATATACACCTTGGTTATGGATTTTTAAAGGCTCAAAACTATAATGGTGGTGTTAATATGTCAGGGGAGACCATTTAGGAATTGGAATGGGTGCAAAATATTAAAAAATAAAAATGTTATAAAATAAACTAAATTTATTTTTAAATCTGGAATTAGGCTCACGGTTTGGCCCAATTCACGAAAACTCACCCATTCCACCATAAAAGCTTGAGAAACCCCAAAAACAAAGCATAAATGGAAATTAAATTAAATTTAACTTTAAAATAAGTCATTTATGTGACAATACTCAATCTAGAAGACTGAAATATTGTCATAGTTTCAGTTTTATGGGGCATCGATGATTCTTGACAATGAACCATCCATATAGAAACAATCGTCGAAGATTTGACAATACCATAGAGACTAACGATCCACCTCAGTGTATGTCTGAAACTAATGTGCTTAATGAATTGAAAGATTTGATTTATTAATTTGATAAGGGTGTAATGAAATCTAAAAAGAGGGAAAATATATCCAATGATACCTGTTACAATTGGAAGAAGAAGAGTATATTCTTTGAGTTGTCATATTGGTCAACCAACTTGTTACATAAATGCTTAGATGTAATAAAAATTGAAAAGAATATATGTTAAATTTTTCTTTTTATTCTTCTAAATGTCAAGGGGAGGACAAAATATGATTTACGATCTCAGTGTGACTTGGTAGATTGGGGTATCAGACCATAATTGCATCCTGTCTATATCAGTGAAAATAAATGGCAAGTTCCATGTGTTTCTTATGTGATGACACCTACAGAAAAAAAAATTAATTTCTGGAAGTTCTAGAGACTATTAAAGTTCCTGATGACTATTCAAGTAATATATCAAAACGGGTCAACAGAAAAGAGTTGAAGCTGAAATCTTTGAATACTCATGATTATCACATCTGTTTGCATGAGTTGATTCCAATAGAAATCTGTCATCTCTTTTCAAATAATGTAAGAGTCTCAGTTATTCAGTTGTGTTATTTGTTTAGAGATATTTGTGCTAAGATGTTGTCCAAATCCTTTTTGCAAAAACGGTTGGCAGAGACACCATTAATTTTGTGTGAGTTAGATAAAATATTATCTCCATCATTTTTTACATACATGTTGCATCTGAATGTCCATCTTTTGACTGAAATACTTCTTGGGGGACCCTTTGCTTTCTGTTGGATGTATCCAACATAAATAAACATTTACACATTTAAATCATATGTTTGGAACAATAATTATCCAAAAGGTTCTATTTTGAACGGTTACTTGGCTCAAGAATGTATGGATTTCTGATCAATGTATTTGTCTGATCTTACTACGAGAATAAACAGACCAATGAGAGATGAAGAAGAATAGTATGATAAAATTGAACCCAATTTTCCATCGATTCCTCATACTGGAGGAATTCCTGGATCATATACATTGATGAAATTAAGCCTTGAAGAGCGAGAGATGGCACATCGCACAGTGTTATTCAATTGTCATTTGTTTCATGAGTATATCAAGTAAGTAAATTGTACATATATCTCTTATATTATCTCTTGTAATTTTAAATATTTGTTAAACTATTATTATTTTTATCTACAAGGAACATACATAATTGATATATATAAAGCATCATTATTTATCATTGAGAAGGAAAAAGACTTTTCATAGATAAGGGTTTTCTGCTTGGTTGAAATTTAAGGTAAAAATACTTATGTAATAACTAAATAAAAATAATATTTAATTAAGTTTAATATTTGTTTATATTTCAGGTATCGAGTTTTCCCACAAAATCTATTTTTGAGTAAATAATATCTTTTTCTTTTAGTCCTAATACCATGGTTCGTGCTTGTAAATCACTTGTGATCAATGTATACAAATTTATTATCACTGAACGAGTAAGAAACATGAGAACATAGCATGATGGTGTTATTCTAACTGCCAAAACAAACTTTTATTCTAGTTCATCGGATACTAGAACTCATTATGAAAATGTATCCTATTATGGAGTTGTGGAGAAAATAATTATTTTGGATTATTACTCACATGGTCGAGTCACGATGATGAAATGTCAATGGTTTGATTCAATGACGAGGCAAGGCACCTTTATTGATGGTTGTGGATTTTGAGTTGTTGACATGACTCGTACTCTTGCAACCGATGAACCATATGTATTGGAATCAATGGTAAAATAAGTATTTTATGTCAATGATCATATTCATCCTAAATTCATTGTAATTATTAAAGTAAATCCCAGACATGTTTTTGATGATGGTGATGATGAAGTTGACACTATCCCTACTGCAATTGGAAGCAATCTTTTTATTACTTATGATGACTCCAATATCTCAATTGTCAGAGTTGATTGTGAACCCGAAGTTGTGGTGGGAAATATATAGGATCATACAGTCATGTTCTCACCTACATCATTCAGAGTGTGTATCCTAGTACGTACCTTCAAACCACCATAAGTCTTCTGTTTCTTTATGTTTTTTTATTAGAATGGTTTTTCTATATTTTTTTTTTGGGTTACACATTAGTTATCTATTTCTAATTACTTTAATATTTGTTTTCATTGTAGGAAATGACACCCATTGAAGAGAGGTGGTAGAAAAAGATGACAGAAAATAATCTTCGCATGACATATATGGGTGTTCCTCCACTCATCCCTGTTGTGAGTATTTTATTTCAAATATATATATTTCAATAACTTATAATATCATGTGTTTACTTTTTTGTTAAACTTTTTTTGAAGATCCACCCCCTAGATGAGAGATATCTGATGAGGATCCTGATATTTCTCTTAGTACAGAGGTTGGTGGTATGAGGGGGGGTGGTGTTAGAGTTAGACGATCATATGGTGGTCCCGGTATTGAGGCTGGTGGTACGAGGGCTCATGGTGCAAGAGTTAGACGATCCACTGGTCGTACCCGATTGGACTATTCCCCTACCACAGACGTATCTTTTACACCCCATTTTGATCTTGGTGTGTCTTTAGGGACACACGGGATATTTATTCCTCTGATGGTTACACTACCAGTTGTCCATACGTCTCTGCCATCATCTTTTTCTTCTGTTTCATTAGTTCCAAGCTATTATATTCCACCTTCTTTGACTCCTACTCCGACACAGTATGTGGCTGAGGAGCATACACTGAGAGACACTCCACCTGTACAGAATATTCCTTCAGCTTATGCACATCCAGTGACACCCATTGATCCTACTATCATAGGTATATTTATATAACTCTAACAAATTTTTATACCAAATTTTATTTTTATTATAACTTGCACATATATTTTTTTTCTTTAATTACATATTCATATACTGATAAGAGGCGAGGGAGGGGGAATACTTGCTTGCGTGCGGTATGGAACCTCCAGACATAGTTGATGGTTGAATACAATGATGATGGACAGATTATTGATAAATCTTGGCAGGAATGTCGGGGGTTTTTTGCAATGCTATCCAAATACTCCAACATCATTCCTGTCATCCCTCTCTCTTGGATACATCTTCCACACGAAGTCAAGGATAAATAATGGGCACAAATATGGGTAAAAATATATTGGAGTTAATGTAGTATTTTTTGTATTTATATGAATTAATCTATTGGGTGCCAGCTTCAGTTTAACTTCCTTGATGGCGAAGGTGCACGACCAGCACATTTAAACGAGCTAGGAGAGATTTGGAGATCTTATAAGCATTATTTGTATGTTGGCTGGTGTGATATATTGGACACGGAGTTGGATTCATTACCTATCATGGATGACTGCCCGATAGAGCAATATTGCTAAATGATTACCCATTGGGCGACTTCCAAATTTAGGGTATTAATCCCATTTGAGGTATTTAAATGACAGTTTTCATATTTTTCATTAATATTATCTTATTTATTATTAAGAATTATTTAGGAATCTTCTGAAAAAAAACATTGATTCAAAGAAATACCTCCACACTTTGGGGCGCACTACTATGTCAGATCATGAGAGGCAACTGGTACGATATAGTTGTTTATAATTTTTCTTTAGGACTTTCCCTTTTTATTCTTTCCTACTTAAATTATGTGATTTATTGAATATTGAATATATGATTATACTTTCACATTATATTGTTTCAATGTCATTACAGAAGCACAAATTGAATATTGAAGGATGTATCCCTTGAGAAAAATTGTTTTTCTTGAGTAGAAGGAAAAAATATGGAACTGCGATTAATGAACCGACACAATAAAATATTGTAAGTTTTAATTTGTTTATTTCAAAGTTTAATATCTATTTGGAAATTTAATAATCTATTAATATTTTTAACAGGATGCTTTAGAGACCCTTCATGCCCAAGAGCCTGAAAATTTAGGGCCATAGGATCATTTATATTAGGTTTTGGGAGATGAGCACTCTGGTCGAGTATGCTACCGACCTAGTAAGAATATAGTCTCGACGAGGTATTGGTCCTCTCTAGGTATCCATTATAGTATCACCGAGTTGGAACAGGTCAAGGAGCATGAAAGACAGTATGATAAAAGGGTCACAGAGTTGGAAGAATAGGTTCAAATGAGGGAGAAATAATTTGTGAAACTGATCAAAGAATTATCTTCATCACTTCCACTAGAGGCCATCATGGCTTGTCAGACATATATGTCATCTATGGGTGCATTATCCAATGCACCAGGAAGAATTTCTAGTCGCAGTCAAGATGATGACATTCCTAGTGATGATGAGGATGCTGAATAGGACGAGGGAGAGGATGAGGATGAGGACGAGGGTGAGGATGGGGTCGAGAGCAAGGATGGGGTCGAGGATGAGCATGGGGACAATGATGAGGACGACGATGAGGACAGAGATGGAGGTGAAGATGAGGATGATGATGACAGTGGTGATAGTGATGGTGATCATGGGTATATTGATCCATTACATTTTTGAATTCTGTAGAACTCTTTATTTTTGAACCTTGATTTTCACTCTGGTATGGATATTTTTGAATTCAATATAACTCTTTATTTTTGACCAAATATGGAAGCCTAATTATGTTATAATGGTTTGGAGGTGAGTGATTCTATATTATATTTTATGGGTTATTTTGAGGAGTTTCTTTCCCTTTAGTTGATTGGTTTATAAAACATAAGTTGGTGTTGCATATATTATGTAATTGGAATTGGTAAAGTAAAACGCTGGTCTCAGATTTATAATTTGGTTATTTGGATGGTATTCTTTATAAAAAGTGGGTATATCTCTATTGACTATGGGTGTATTTTCTAATTGGCTAATGTATTTATTAAACTGACCATGCAATATACATTTCCCAAAATACAGAAGCACCAAAAAATCATAGATAGACACTACACACCACAAGACACCCATGGGAGACACCCCTTGAGGTAGATTCCCTCTCGTAGCCTCTTTAATTTAATAATACTTTAAATTGAATTTAGCTTCTTTCTTAATTATACTTAATTATATTGAATTTCATATCTTGAATAAGTTTTCTTTAATATAATTGTTTCATTTGATAAATAAAGTCATGTTTTTATATGAAAACACCTCCAATGGAGGTGCGCTGTTTGCGAAAACTCACAGTGATAGTTTAGGGTGTGATAATTTGACTCTCAATAAGTAGTTTCAACTACCTGGTACCAATTTTAAAAACAACGAATATAAAATATATATTTTTATCATACCACAATTCTGAATCAAGAGTCTTTTTTATAACATAAGATCAGCTTCTATAATGTGAAGGACAACTACAGAGGATTTATTTGGAATCTTGGCCGGAAGATATTGCCCTAGGGATGTCGTTGGACTGGGCCAACACGTCGCGGTTATGCCACGGGCACGCCGCGGTCACGCCGTGGTAATGCAGTGATTTGGCCTTGCTCGAGGACGACACCCCATGGTAGTTCGCAGTCCTTTCGGAATTCTATGTATGATACCTAGATAGAGTTTTAGATACATTACCCACCCTCCTACCTAGACCCAGGAAACCCCCCCCCCCCACCCACCCTCCTCCCTGGACCCCGAACAGCCCCCAAACAGCCCCCCAGATAGCCCCCCCACCATCCTCTCTGGACCCCGAACACCCCCCCCCCCCCCCGAACAGCCCCCCCCCCCCAACCCTCCTTCGACCCTAGATCCCAATCTAAGATCTCTTCAAGATTCACCCTAAATCCTAATGGAAAAGAGGGTTTTAGAGCTTTGGAAGAAGATGAGAGAAGAGTGAAAACCCTAATCGAAAAGAGGAATAAAGGAGAGGATTTTACTCACCCGAATCTTCAATCTTCACTTGATGGAACTAAAAACTCCCAAGTGACGTGTATGAGTTAACCCTGCCTCAAACTGAGGCACGGTGTGGCCGGTACCACTCAAAGTGTCTCACTTTTATTTGAAATGGGAAACATTTTAAATGAAAACAACAACTATCATATGGAAAACTGACCAAACAGATTTGGATTGTGTTGATACTTTAGAAAAACGATCTAAGAGTCATTTGTGACGTGTACGAGTCAACCTCACCTCAATATGAGGCACGATGTGGCCGGTACCACTCAAAGTGTCTTTCTTTTGTTTAAAATTGATACTATTTTAAGTAAAAAAAACTGGCATATGGAAAACCAACCAAACACATTCGGATTGTGTTGATACTTTAGTAAAACGATCCATGGATCATTTTTGATGTGTATGAGTCAACCCCGCCTCAATCCGAGGCACGGTTTGGCTGGAACCACTCAAAGTGTCTCTCTTTTGTTTCAAAAGGACATCATTTTAAGTGAATACAACAACTGACATACGGAAAACCAACCAAAGGCATTAGGATTATGTTAAAACTTTAGGAAAATGATCCATGATTCATAGGTGATGTGTAAGAGTCAACCTCGCCTCAATATGAGGGCCAGTGTGGCTGGAACCACTCAAACTATCTCACTTTTATTTGAAATGGACAGGATTTTAAGTGAAAACAATAACTGATATATGGAAAACTGACCAAACGCATTTGTATTGTGTTCAAACTTGATTTCAATGATCCATGGGTAATTTTTGACGTGTGAAAGTCAACCACGCCTCAATCTAAGGTGAGGTGTGGCCGACACCACTCAAAATGTCTCTATTTTGTTTAAAATGGACATCATTTTAAGTGAAAACAACAACTGACATACGGAAAACTGACCAAACACATTCAGATTATGTTGAAACATTAGGAAAACGATCCATGGGTCATTTTTAATGTGTACGAGTCAACCCTGCCTCAATCTAAGGTGTGGTGTGTCCGACACCACTAAAAGTGTCTCACTTTTCTTTGAAATGGACAACATTTTATGTGAAAACAATAACTAACATACGGAAAACCAACCACACACATTAATTTTCTTCTCATACTTTAGGAAAAGGATCAATGGGTCATTTTTTCATTTTTTAGTCAACCCCGCCTCAATCCAAGACATGGTTTGTCCGGTACCACTCAAAGTGTCTTTCTTTTGTTTAAAATGGATACACTTTTAAGTAAAAACAACTGGCATAGGGAAAACTGACCAAATGCATTCTGATTGTGTTGATACTTTAGTAAAACGATCCATGGGTAATTTTTCATGTGTATGAGTCAACCCCGCCTCAATCTAAGGGCCGGTGTGGCCGGCACCACTCAAACTGTCTCACTTTTATTGGGAATGGACAGGATTTTAAGTGAAAACAACAACTGGCATACGGAAAACAAACCAAACTAATTAGGATTGTGTTGATACTTTAGGAAAACGATCCATGAGTCATTTGGGACGTGTACGAGTCAAACCTGCCTCAATATGAGGCATGGTGTGGCCGAAACCACTTAAAATGTCTCTCTTTTGTTTAAAATGGACATCATTTTAAGTGAAAACGACAACTGACATATGGAAAACCAACCAAATGCATTAGAATTATGTTTAAACTTTAGGAAAATGATCCATGGGTCATTTTTGACATGTATGAGTCAACTCATCCTCAATCCGAGGTGCGGTGTGGCCAGCACCACTCAAAGTGCCACACTTTTCTTTGATATGGACAACATTTTAAGTGAAAACAACAACAGGCATACGGAAAACTGACCAAATGCATTTGGATTCTATTGATACTTCAGTACAAGGGTCCATGGGTCATTTTTTGATGTGTATGAGTCAACCCCACCTTAATCTGAGGCACTGTGTGGCCGGTACCACTCAAAGTGTCTTTCTTCTGTTTAAAATGGATACTCTTTTAAGTAAAAAACAACTAGCATACGGAAAACTGACCAAATGCATTCGGATTGTGTTGATACTTTAGTAAAACAATAAATGGGTCATTTGTGACGTGTAAGGGGAAACCCCTCCTCAATCCGAGGTGTGGTGTGGCCGGCACCATTCAAAGTGTCTCTCTTTTGTTTCAAATGGACATCATTTTAAGTGAATACAAAAAATGACAAAAGGAAAGTAGACCAAAAGAATTATAATTCTGTTTAAACTTTATTAAAACGTTCCATGGGAAATATGTGACATGTAAGAGTCAACCCAACCTCAATATGAGGCACAGTGTGGCCGGTATCCCTCGAAGTGTCTCACTTTTATTTGAAATGGACATGATTTTAAGTGAAAAAACAACTAGCATACGGAAAACTGACCAAACGCATTCGGATTGTGTTGATACTTTAGAGAAATTATACATGGGTCATTTTTGACGTGTAAAAGTCAACCCCATCACAATCTAAGGCACGGTGTGGCCGGTACCACTCAAAGTGTCTCACTTTTATTTGAAATGGACAACATTTTAAGTGAAAACGACAACTGGCATATAGAAAGCCGACCAAATGCATTCGAATTGTGTTGATACTTATACACAACAATCCATGGGTCATTTTTTATGTGTACGAGTCAACCTTGCCTCAATTTGAGGTGCGGTGTGGCCGTCACCACACAAAGTGTCTCACTTTTCTATGAAATGGACAACATTTTAAGTGAAAATAGAAACTCGCATACAGAAAACCAACCAAACGCATTTGGATTATATTGATACTTTAGGAAAAGTATCCATGGGTCATTTGTGACGTTTTTGAGTCAAAATCCCTTTAATCTGAGGCACGGTGTCGCTGGTACCACTCCAGGTGTCTTTCTTTTGTTTAAAATGGATACTCTATTAAGTAAAAACAACTGGCATACGGAAAGCCGACCAAATGCATTATTATTGTGTTGATACTTTAGGAAAATGATCCATGGGTCATTTTTGACATGTACGAGTCAACCCCACCTCAATTCGACTCATGGTGTATCTGTCACCACTCAAAGTGTCTCTCTTTTGTTTCAAAAAGGCATCATTTTAAGTGAATACAACAACTAACATACAAAAAACTGACCAAAGGCATTCAGATTCTATTGAAACTTTAGGAAAACTATCCATGGATCATATGTGACATGTACGAGTCAACCCTGCCTCAATCCGAGGGATTTTGTGGCTGGAACCACTCAAACTGTCTCACTTTTATTTTAAATAGATAAGATTTTAAGTGAAAACAACAACTGGCATACTTAAAACCAACCAAACGCATTTGGATTCTATTAATACTTTAGGAAAATGATTCATGGGTCATTTTTGACATGTAAGAGTCAACCCTTCCTCAATATGAGTCGTGGTGTGGCCGAGACCACTCAAAATGTCTCTCTTTTGTTTAATATGGACATCATTTTAAGTGATAACAACAACTAACATACGAAAAACTGACCAAATGAATTTGTATTCTACTGAAACTTTAAGAAAACAATACATGGGTCATTTTTGACATTTAAGGGTCAACCCTGCCTCAATACGAGGCGCGGTGTGGCCGACACCACTCAAAGTGTCTCACTTTTCTTTGAAATGGACAACATTTTAAGTGAAAACAACAACTGACATATGGAAAACCGACCAAACACATTCAGATTCTCTTGATACATTAGGAAAAGGATCTATGGGTCATTTTTGAAATGTACGAGTCAACCCCGCCTCAATCTGAGGCACGGTGTGGCCGGTACCACTCAAAGTTTCTTTCCTTTTTTTAAATGGATATGCTTTTAAGTAAAAAACAACAGGCATATGGAAAACCAAAAAAACGCATTAATATTGTGTTGATACATTAGGAAAATTATATATGGGTCATTTGTGACATGTACGCATCAATCCCACCTCAATATGAGGTGTGGTGTGTCCAGCACCACTCAAAGTGTCTCTCTTTTGTTTCAAAAGGACATCATTTTAAGTGAATACAACAACTGAAATTTACACTCATCAACAACAGTTGCAAACTCTTTTTCATGAGTTGGGTAGTTTCACTCATGGGTTCATAAGTGAAGAGACTCCTAAGAAAATACCTTTTCACCATATTTTATAAAAAATACAAGTTCAATGAAAAATGCATCACAAATCATTACATACCCAAATCTAGTATCAGAAAAAAAAAAATTGGGATTTGAGCCAATTTCAAACTCTTATTCAACTCTAATAAGTATTTCTCAGACTATTCTGCCTATTAGAATTTTATAGGGAGGTGGGTTTATGCTGGTTGGGGGGGTTGTGTAGGGGTGAGATGAATTACTACTGGAAGATTGGTTGTCATATGAAGATTGAAATGGGTGTAAATAATGTTTGAGTTATTGAAACTGTTATTAAACTCTACTAGATGATTTTTTTCATATGAAGATTGAAATAGGGAATTTTAGTACATGACATGGTTGGAAGAGTTTGATGGTTTTATCTATTTTTTTGTGCTATTGTAGGTGTTTTTATGTTGTTTTAAGTCTGTTAGTATGTGGTTTTTGTGCAATTTTTTATGCACGTGTATACTGGAGGTGCTACTAGAGGGGTTGTTGTGCAATAGTTCTAGAAATACACAATACCAATGATTTTAAACCATTGGTATACTTTGAGTGAAATTTAAAAACTATCCCAAAGGTTTTAAAACCATTGGTATGGTGTTTAGTTTTCAATATATAACAACAGTTTCAATGAAACCGTTGGTAAAAATGTTATACAAACATATACCAGTGGTTAGCCTACAACCGTTGGTAAATCAATACATATAGTGGCATATACCCATAGTTTATATCAAACCGTTGGTATAGGAATTTCCTCATAGCTTACTTCCGTATGGTTTGGAAAACTATTGGTATAGGTTATACCAACGGTTTTTGAGCCTATACCAATGGTTTAAAACCGTTGGTATAACCTTCATTTCCAGTAGTGTTTCTCTGAGATGCATTTGTAGGTGCACGATAGACAGGGGAATACGTTTCAATCTTCTGTAGTTATTACCTCTACTCTTCTTGATTGAGTGTGAGTGAGGCAGATATTAGATTTAGAAGGCCTAGTCTTATGAGAGAGTTTGTCAGGAGAGGACCCTATTCCTAGATCAACAGTAGACAAGGATTATATCTTGTGTTTTCATGGACTTGTGTGGGTTCCATCAGACATACATGAGGAGCTGATGTGTGACTTTCATTCCTCAATTTGGGTAGTTCATCCTGGGGTCACTAAGATGTATCATGATCTGCACCGTCAATATTGGTGGCCAAGTATGAAGGGGGGCGTTGCTGGGTTTGTCATGATGTGTTCCACCTATCAGTAGGTGAAGGAGAAGAATTAGCAACCAACAGGGTTTTTGCAGCAGTTAACCATTTTTTAGTAGAAGTGTAATGAAGTCATGATTGACTTCGAGACAGGCTTACCAAGTTCTCCTCGAGGGAATGATGCATTTTTTGTTGTCATTGACAGACTCACGAAGGTTTCTCACTTCTTACTGATCAAGGAGACCTTCAGTGTTGATGAGTTGGGATGGTTGTATATCTGAGAGATTATACCTCTACGTGGGGTTCCACACTCCATTTTTTCTGACATGGACATACATTTTACTTATTTGATCTGGAAGGGTTTACCGAAGTATTTGGGTACACAGGTACTTCTGAGTATAGCTTACCACCCCTAGATAGATGGCCAGTCCGAGTGTACAATTCAGGTGTTGGAGGACATGCATCGAGCATGCGTTCTAGACATTGGAGGTTATTGGGAGAAATAGATACATCTTGTGGAGTTTTCCTACAATAATATTTTTCAAGAAACTATTCAGATGGAACCTTATGGGGCTTTGTACGGTAGGATATTTCAATCACCCTTATGTGGGCTGGAGGCAGGAGATGCAGATATACTGGGACCTCATCCTATCTAGAATACCACAGAGCATATATTGATGATTCAGAAGAGGATGGCTACTATACAGTCATGACATAATTCTTATAATGATTGATAGAGATTACCTCTGGAGTTTGAGGTCAGAGATCAAGTTTTTCTGCGTGTCACACTGAGGTAGGGACATAGGAGGATTAGGAGACTGGGTAATATTTCCCCGAGATATGTCGGGCTATTTGAGGTGTTGGGGAGAGTCGGGCTGGTTGCCTATTAGTTGTAGTTACCTCAGAGGTACTAGGTTATGCATGATTTATTCCATGTTTCTCGGCTTCGATGTTACTTCTCAGACTATTCTCATGTTTTCCAACCCGAGGAGGTTGAACATGAGGTGGACACCTCATTCGAGGAGTTTCTTATCTGGATTGTTGATCGAAGTGCAAGGGTTCTCCGTGGTCGTTCTGTTCCTCTGGCCCAAGTGCTATGGCAGCATGGGCAAGTATAGTAGGAGACTTGGAAGAGGGAGGAAAATTTGCGATTGTAGTGGCTGGAGCTGTTTGAGGATTCTTCTTCTACGCCACCTTGATAGGGAAATTCAGGGATGAATTTCTTTAAGGGGGGAATTTTGTAAGAAACGTGATCTTCTTTTCAGGTATGAATCTTATTTTCTGGTATTTTCAAGAAAAAGATAATTTTCTAGAAATTTCAAGAGTACACACCATGTACTTATAAGTACACGTTGTGTACCCAGTTTTTGTAGGTGACTGTGTACTAGCAGTGTAATGGTCATGTACATGGTCGTGTGTGGTGACCTGGAGACCGCCTAAAGTGGAGGCTAGATAAGGCAAGTACACACTGTGTACTTTTAAAGAACACACCGTGTAATTTCTTTTTATTTCATTAAATGGACCAGGGTCACGTCTAATGGGACGAACGATCTTCTTCTCAACCTGTCTCCTCTAGGACAGATTGTATGGTGTGAATCTTTTCCGAGTCCCTGACTTGTTGTCTGTTCTCCAATTTGACCTCCATTGGTTGTGTTGGAATCGCATCGGTGATTTCACCTTTCTTCATGAACTTCATCTCTTTATTTCTCCTCTTACACGAGTTATCCTCAGTTGAAATTTTTTAATGTATGTAATTACTTTGTGCCTTTCCGTAGTTAGTCTTTGAGTAATATGTGAAAAAGTTCCCAATACCCTTGTTCGGGGTATTGCGTGTTTATGGTTTTTAGCCATGTTATTTATTGTTATGCCTTGTGTTCTTGAGTAGGGGTTTTATGATTGAAAATAGGGTTATTTACCTTACTAGGGATTTTTTCCCATTTTTACTTGATATTGACCATTTGGTCTAGCTTTTCTTATTAGTTTGTTTCGTTTTCCATGCCCAATATTATTAGGATGGAGTTTTATCTGACATGTTGTGAGATATTGTAGACTATTTAGACAAGTAGTTCTTGAGGTTTGCTTTGTCTTCCATATATCTTTTTTACATGATTGTTTTACATAGGGTTGTGGAAACTTGTTGTAGTAGACCATATGGAGAATAGACAGTGAGGGATTCTCCAGAGTGTTTGTTTACTTTTAAGTTTCAAGACTATAGGGGGATGGATGCAAGTGATCCCTCGGAGTGTTTTTAGTTCCTTGTTGCAAGACCATGGGGGGAATTGGATGTTGAGTGCTTCACCAGTGTGTTTATAGTTACTGATAAGACACCACATGGGGAATTGACAATGAGTGCTTCCATAAAGAGTCTTTACTAAAGCTGAACCAGAGGGGTTAGACTGTGAGTACTTCCTATAGGGTTTCTTGTGTTTATTTGGTTGAACCAGAGGGGTTAGGCTGTGAGTAATTCTGAGAGGGTTATTAATATTTTTTTAGTATCTTAATTGATATATAAAAATTAATTCAACTGAAATAGTAGGATTATTACTATGTGCACTTCTTTGTTTACTGCTTCATTTTGTTTATTTCCTACCATATATATATTCACTGACTTTTAGGCACAAATATTTGGGTTTTTTCCTACTGGGATTCGTCTCACCCCCTGTTTGGGTCATGATTTTGTGCTCAAACAGATTATATTGTTTCAGGTCTAGATCAAGGCAAGCACCCTTCTACTTGAGGTACTTGATTGCTATTGAGCTAGAGATCATGGGACCAAGTTGAGGCTTGCAATGCTACTGGATTTTATTTAATTTCTTCGTACTTGGTTTAGTACTCTATTTCAGCATTGTGACTTGTTTGGATGCTTTCCTAGACATATGAATCATGCATCATTATATATGTTCTCTATTTGTTTATAACTTCAGTCTTCCACTGTTCAAAATTTTATGGTATTATTATTTCCTCTTCTATTGTTATCTGTTTTTTTCCGCTGTCTTACACTTCCAATGAGGGAATAGTTTCCCTATCACCCCAAGGCCCTCTCTACTAGTCGGCAGCCTCTGGCATTCAGGGAAATGTGCTTGAGGCCATGTGACCAACTAGTTTGGGGTGCCTCTGGGTGGCTTTGGGAATTGAGACATTACACCATAATTATCATATAACACAATTTATCTCAGGAAGAAATTCACAATAGAATTCCTAGAATACATCCATTCCTAGTTTATGATGATGTCATATTGTTGTATCCAGAAATATAGGAAGTATCCTAATGAGTGGTGATACCACATCCCTTTCGCATTATCATTACAAACTTCATACATATAAGCTCAAACTCAAACTGGTTTATTCAATTATATGGGAACTGGAAGCCTATTTATCTCAAGTTACAAAGCAAGGACTAGGGTAGGTCATACGAAGGATTTCATAGCTCTCGATTCAAACAAAGAAGACACCCAAGTTGGAAAAAAATAAATGATTTCCCTAAATGATGATTGTAGGTCATGTAATTTAAAACTCTAGAACATTTAGTTGTCCACAACATCTCACAGTTATCCTCTGCCTTCCCCATCTCCTCAATTCCAATCTAGTGTTGGAGCACACTATTATTACTTCCAAAGATAAAAATTCCTCAATTGAGGAACCTAAAGTTGAATACATGGTGCACAATAAATAATATAAATCATTAGGTACTATCACCACTAATGTCCTCAAAATGTTTTAGAAAAATATTTTTCTAATCCCTTGGTAGGGGTATGGTAGCCACCAACACTAAGGAAACAAGATGACAGGGTCCAAGACCTAAACCCAACTATCTGAGAGATCATCAATCTATGAATCTAGGAACCTTGAAAAACATATTGGATACATGGGGGATCTTTATGAATCCCCTATAATAATTATTCAACTCTAATCAATGTTCTATAAAGGCCTCTTCTCTCACCAGCACCATGAGATATGCCGATAGAATAAATGGGGTGACCTGGTGTTGGATGTTTGGACACAAGGCCTCCTCAAAATGCCTCTACCTAGCCTCCTAATATGAAAATTGTTCTAAATAATAATTGATAACGTTCTAGAAACATATATTGAAGTATCTCATGATATAACACTCCTATTAAAGGGTAATTATCTCTTAGAAACAAGAAACCATTATGGTCAACTAAAGATACTCTCCTAATAACTTGTCTTTGAACTTCTCCCAAGAGACTATCGACTCCTCATGATCTTCGAGGAATAATAAACACCATTGTTTCACTACTCCACACAATATCATCACTTCCAGTTAGAACTAGTGTTTCTTCCAAGGATGGATCAAATGGAAGGCTATATCCACCACTTCTAACGAGTCTTATATCACTGAGTCCAAAATGAAGGACTCATACTTTTATAGACTTTTCTTTTCTGAAACTCAAATATTTTCCTCTTACATGGTTCTTAATTTTTCACCTCTACTATGCAGTGATTTGATGGAACATCCTACTAAACATCCTTAGTGTGAACTTGATCTGGGCATAGATCTAGATCCATACCTTTATGAGAAAAAATGGTTGGGATCCCCAAAAACTAAAATATTGAATATGTAATATTAATAATCTATTAATTTATTCAACATTCAACATAATCGTATGTTATACCAATTTCAAACATTGGTGTAAATTTTAATGATTCATGGTCTTTTTCTAGGTCTCTACCCTAAAACAATTATCACTTCTCTTAGTAGGATCAATAATGAAAAACTTCCCTACATCGTATTATAAGGGACCCTAAATATAACTTTTTAAGCTAGTATACCTTGTTTAAATTTCACACTAACTCAATTGAAACAATTTCCCCATTATACCTTGTAGTCCTCACCTATTCATACCTCCAAACATCATTATATCCCTCAACATGAACCCTCATACAATATTTTCATTTCCCCCTTCACCCAATGGAAACTCTCTTGGCTGGAAATGAGAAAAGCGATGTATTGATACATGAATCCCGCCTCTAATAGGCCATGAATTTTTGAAAAGCCCTAAGTTTATAATATACAGTCTAATGGGAGGCATTTCCCTCTATGATATAAGAACTAAGAGATATAATATAGAAAAAACAAAAAAATCCAACTTAAGATAAAATTGAATAAAGATCCAAAATACATGAAAATAATTTCTTACAACTAAACAACTAAAGGAAAATAAAAAATTCCAAATGGTAAACTTAATAGTTACCATGAAATTCCAAACATCTTTAGAATGAACCAAGATCTATTGATGTCCAACCCGGTCACTAACCTACTCCTAGTGGCCTAAATATTGTATATATATGAAAAGTATTAAATGTATACTAAGTATAGTACTCCACATATCCTCTCCTTCAAAAGATAATGGAATAATACTAAATCCAAATAAACAACAAGTGAATCCAACTCGTCATCTAAATTGGTATCCTATGTTATCTTCCTCACATGGATATCTCCCAACAAGTATCACTTACAAGAGATCATATAATATAATAAAAAATAGGGTACCCCCTATGAATTCCCCATAGGGATTCTTCTATGCCCCAACATCACACATATTGATCATTCTCTCTCCAATAGAATCAAACCTAGTGATACCTAGGATAAAGTATCATACCATGCATCCTATGTATCACATCATCCTGTCACATCTCATGATTTTAACTAAGTAGTTTCCAAGATCCCACAAAACCTATATTTCAAATACTATAGCTCGCCCCATTATATCCCATACACATCATACATATAATAATCCATTGGAATCTATATCCAAAGATATATTTGTTTGAAAATACCATAATCCATTACATCCCTCCGCAAAAATATATTATTAAAGATAAAAACCATTCATAATTTCATATAACACAACCTAGAGAATGGAGTAAGTTCATAGGTGGTATACATCCATCTATTCCATGCCAATATGGATGATGGGTAAAAAACCCTTCCAGAGTATACTTAGAGTCATTATCCCTACTGAAATGGATTGGGTAGTATATGAAAATAACAAAACATAAATAATTAATATACATAGCTAACAACTCCACTATAGGTTTCTTCTTATTCATAATATCAACTACAATTAACATGTCTCAGAAACATATATTCCTCTTCTATGGACTAGATATCCTATAATAACATAATTATTTAAGGAGATTCATTTAAATTAATTCATTCCTTTTTAACATTCCAATTTACATTAATTAATTTCTTATTCTTTAATATACATTATTATATACCCATATCATTAAAAAGAATGTGAATTGCATGTACTCTTTTCATAATCCAACCAATTATATGGTTTCTCAATATTATCAATATTCTCATTTCATTTAAGAACCAGCTCAATAGGTTAAAACACTTATTAATCATTATAATTCCATAATTATTGTTACTTAATATAACATCCAATTATATCATAAAAGTCATGCCTAACCATGAATAACCTGATTCCTCAATTACTGGGTAAAAGAATGATTGTAAACAAGTAAACCATACATATATACTTAAATGAAAAACATTAACAATAAATAATATGTTTTTTAGTAAAATATTGAGAATTCCTAGCTTTAACCCATTCCATCAATCCTGGTTCCATCCTCGACAACATTATGCATATAAACATGGATATCACAACCACAAGAATTAAATACCCCCACCCCACCTCACCCCCACACTCGAGCCTCCTTTTCCCTTTATTATCAACCATAATACATCTGAGGCACACATAAACTACCATAGAAAGGATCACATCTAGATAATACATAGAAGGAATAAAAAAATCGAGTAAACAAAAAAATATGGGCCCTAAAAATAAGGAATCTAGTGGTCACATACAAATGGGATCACTCATCCCCAGTAATTTATCTTTATAAAACAATAAATTTTATTTCCATATTGGATTGCGTAATTTATTTATTGTAGGTTACAACTATAGGAAACCTAATTAATCATCTATTACAATCTATTAATTATTTCAATTTTTTATTCAAGCATAACTATTAGTTTGGACACCATAAGAATGAAAAAATTCATTGACTTGAATATTTTTTTTTCAACAATAAAAATTTCTAGATTCATGTTATTTATCCAATCCCATGAAAATGTGGAATAAAAAATTAATTAAAAATTCATTAAACATCAATTACATTTCCATAAAATTACAATATTAACAATTTATAAAACATGTAACTTTAAATCATTATCTAACCAATATTACTAGAATCATGTTATTTAACCATTTTCATAAAATTAATAAGATAATCCAAAGAATAAGAAAATTCAATCAAATCATAAACATATATATAACAATATTTAGTAAATCAAGAGGAAAACAATTATATGATTAAGAATCATGAAATCACTAAAATACACAAACCATTTCTTCTATTATTCTAGTTCAATATTTAACATTGTTAATACTACAGAATTTGAAAGGATTGAATAGTATTATCTATAAAATTTCACAAATAAAATACTCATAGAATATATGAATACACTATCTGGTATTTTCACCTTGTAAAATCATTGTTTTCAAGGAATAGGGGACATATAAGGTTCTGAATCTCCTAGATATTGAAAATTATGAGTTTTGAAAAACTATGAAATCTCATCGATTCAAATAGAGAGTTATGGAACCATTCATATGAGTGTAATGTGGAGGAAAAATAAATGGAGAAGGGTTTGGCTAATAACAGTAGCAACACATATTCCAAAAAGGAATCATTAAAAAAAGTTTACTTTTTATGATGACTTGTTTAAATATAAGTACATAATTTTGAATAAACCCAAATGATCCAAAAAGGAGTAACATATTATTTAAAAAAATTAGAAATTAATTCCTTGATTTTAGGACTTATGATAGTTGAATAAAGGAACACGAGGTTTTATGAGTTGAAGAAGAATATAAAAATCAGAAAAATGGGCTAAAACGATACCCTTATTTAGGTTAGGGTGTCATCATTAGGGTAATTTTTTTACCCTTACACAACACATTAGAATGGATCACATAAGTGTAACTCTAGATGACCCTTATATAATAATTGAAAATTCTACCTTACCTTTATGCACTATATTTGATCTATATAAAGGTACATTGTTTTACTATTATGAAACACCTATGTAAGGTCCAATATAAGGTTACCTTGAGATTACCCTTACAAAAAAATTGAAAATTCCACTTTACCCTTATTAACAGTAGGTGGTCTGCATAAGGGTAACTTGTTTTATGATTATGTAGTACTTATGGAAGGGATTTCATAAGGGTAGTATGAGCCTACCCTTAGTAACACTTTATAGATTCCTCCTTACCCTAAAAAGTGATAGGTGGTCCATATAAGGGTAATTTTTTTACCCTTACATTGTGCTATTCTAAGGATCATGTAATGGTAGAATGGTCTTACTCTTACGAATAAATTATAGAAATAAAATTACCTTTAAGTATGTCATGTGTCCAATATAAGGGTATTTTTTCATTAAAAATATAAAAAATTTAGTTTAAGAAACCTATTAATTAAAAGAAAAATCTTTCCTTAGTAACATTAAAATTTTAAGCCACTTTACAAAATAATTTTTAATTACTTTAAAATAATAAATCCCAAAAACATAATACACTTATTGTTTCCAAAATGATCTTTTTAAATAAAATTTTCAAAAAGGTATCATAACCCCAAAAGCAGTAATAAATATCTTTGAATGAAAAAGGAAAGATCCAATGAAAAATATGTACCATTATATTAGATACCACTCAAACCATACCCTTACTAGAAAAATAAAACCAACTCTAGAGAGATGGAAATGAAAATGGTCATCTGAAAAATCACCTCATGAGATATCCCTCAAGAATCTCACCATCACAAGAGATCAATAACCTATAACATTGAGTAACATAGTTAAAAACTTTGAAATACTAACATCCAACTATTAAACACACTCTATATGGAGAAGCCTCTTAAACAAGAGAAAGGACACAAGAAATCCATAATTAACTAGGAACTATCATATAAGCTAAATAAAGTTCAACATCCACCAAATAATGATAGAAAAAGGTTACTCATCAAACATTGTGGGATAATAAGAACATATCGATGAATAAAGTTACCAAGTACTCTCCTCCATGCCACAACTTCACCAAAATGCCTAAACCAGTGGAATAGTATAGTTGCACAACAACATTATATGATGATCTTAGATCTATGTGGGCCACTAATCAGATATCCATCATCATATACATCATTCTCACCCCAATATATGTCATTATTTTCATAATTAATGTAACGTAAGAGATATGAAATATGCCATGCATCATTTATCATGATCATCAATAGGGGAAGTTCTATCTGAAACTCCACAACTCCAACATGATCGAGAAGATTAAAATTTCCAAAAAATCAGGGAAAAAATATTACATCCTAATCCAAAAATTTACATCCCATGATGAGTATTTTCCTTTTGGGAAACATGATCTCAAATGTTGAAATACAGAGTTCCAACACATTGATCAACATAATAATTATGATCCTCATGTTTTCCCTTCATCAACTCATGAATCACCTAAACAATCTCAATTATTCTTTACACTATTTCTGATCCATTATTTTCTTAATATCTGACTCCATTATAGAATAACATAGAATGGAATGATATGTTGTGTAGAGATTAAAACATTTCCATTTTATTGGTCTAGTGAAAACTATTATTTGATGTAAAACCGCCCAATTTGAGGTTCTTCATCATTGATCCTCCATAATCCTGGACACAAGCGTACATGTTTTTATCAAGATTTTGAATGGAATTCTCTATCTGAAAATCCATTTTCAAATGAAAATAAATGTTATGATATAATTGATAGAAAAAAATGATTAATAACTCCCCACATAGATGAGGTAAAAATAGGATCATGATCATAAATGGTCATTTAGAGAACACCATAGAGTCTGACTACCTCCTTTGGGTACTTCCTCAAAAAAACCTCTAGTAAAAATCACTAATTGATCACTATAAAAGTTTGTTGATTTTTTCAAAAGTTCCATTATAATTATTATAGAATTAAAATATCCATCAAATAAAGGTAAACCTGAATATAAGTCCATCGTGAATCATGTCACTTCCACTGAGGAACATATAATTGCTAGATCAAACCATGAGGAACATGGTGCATGGCCTTCACCCTCTTGTAGACCAAACATCAAGAAAAAAACTCTAAAACTAAATTCTTTAACCCAGGACACCATAAATGACTCTTAGATCTTGGTCATTCTTTGTATCACGATGACACACTATAATGGGTGAGCTTTGGAAATAATGGAGAACAAAATTAATCATCTTCAAAGGGAAAAAATCCTACCCTATAATAACACCATGTGTTGTTCACCCTCAAACCAATCATCAGGGGAATCACTAAAGGCAAATTGGTCTCTACAGATAACCACATTTGAATCCCCAAACCTGTACTCCTCCACCTTCTTAACCAAAAATAAATTTAGTATCATCTAAAAAATACAACATATACCAACAAAATCTCTCATTTCAAGACTCATCACAGATATTTGTACCATTACTCTCAATTAAACCCCATATATATTCACTCACAACATCACCATGTGAATTCCTTCTCATCATTTAAACAAAAACAATACAATTTTCTAGTGTATATGACTTCCTAAAGTTACAATCCTCTAATAATTACATCCACCTTCATTATTGTATATTCAAGTCAGTCTAAGATAAGACATACCCCAAACCCTTGTAATCAGTAAAAACTATAAAACACTCACTAATGAGGTATTGTACCCAAAATCTCAAGGACAAAACTACTAATAAACTGATTTATTAGTTATCTAATTTATTCTCATGGGTGAGTAATTATTGTGAACAATAATAAATAAATTATCTCTGTTTTATTAGAAAATAGTCCATCCCTTAATGTGACTGATCATAGAAAACATCAAATAGAATTCCCTTTCTACAAAATGAAGAACAAGAGTGTTAACCATCTTCTCATATAAATAATATAATGTTTCTCGACCATGTTTAGTCCACAATAATTAATAATCCCTCTTAGTCATGGGTTTTATATGAGTTTAAATCTGACATAAATCAGGTATAAACCTCCTGAAATAGCATGTATGACTAAGGATACTTTTCTCATATACACTACTCTCATGGGATGCATAAGAAATTACATTCTACATCCTTGAAGGATACAAATATATAAAACACTCTAAAAATACATTCCCAATGAAATAAACATTAGGATACCAAAACTCATACATTAATATTTTCCTGAACAATTATTGACAATGTAGAACTCCAAAAACTAGTCATAGGTTCTCTGTGTCCTCCTCCTTAGATATAGAGTACACAAGGATTTCATCAATAAAAACCACAACCAACTGATTTAGGAAATAAATGAACATTGATTTCATTAAAACCATGAATTCAAATAGAGTGTTTATCACATCAAATGATTTCACAACTATCTCATAAATCCAAAAAAATGATATCAAAAAGTGGTATTTACAATATCCACATCTTTCACCAACATCTAATAATAACCTGGCCACAAATCAACCTTCAAGAACCAAATAACTCCTTTCATCAAATCATATAAATTTGAAATCTATAGAATCATATAGAAGTGCTTCACTATTAGGTAATTCTGGTGACTATACTCAATACAAAGATGTAAACAACCATTATCCTTCATCATAAACAAAATTGGTGAACTAAATATGACACACCTAGCTAAACAAATATTCACTGCAATAGAAAATCGAGATCTACCCATGACATTCATAACATAAAATTCTCTATAATATATGGAGACATATAGATTATAGAAGCTTATATTTATTTTTCTATTACAAAATCAATATCTCATTGAGTGGATAACACTAAAATACTATTAGGGAATAAATTAGGATACTCTTCCCTGGCCCTGGGAAACAACGTCAGCTGAATCACTGACAAAATAAGCATCATCTCGACCATCAAGAAGGAAAAGTGTAAAAATTATCTATATCCAATTAGAGGGTCTCTCCCACTAATGAACACATCGTACTCTCTATAATCCTTAGAAAACATAATATATATTTTAATTAAACCCACAATATTATACTATAAATAGAAACAAACTATGTTGAGGATGATGTTATATGGATTTATTCTTAGAATAGGAAGTCTCCCGAAGATTAATATTACCCCATCAGTAGCTTAAAACATATAAAAATATCACCAAGGTAATGTTGAACTACAAATAAAGTATTCAATTCCAAGGGAACTAGAGGAAATTATTCCTCATGTATTTATTTATGGAGTATAGAAAGTTCTATAAAGGATTGTGTATCTCCTTAGTCAAATAAATCATACCCTGAACTTGTAAATAATAAAATAGTAATTAGAATGACATTGGTATCACCTAGAACTGAAAAAATAGATAATTTAGCTAGACATGACCTACTCCATAACCTCTCTGGGATTGATGATGACCACCAACACAGCCACACACTACACTATGAGGATGATGACTATATTGGGGATGTCATCTACCTACCCCATCTCCTCTCACTTAGCGAAAATATTGGGAACCCTAATGCTCTTATCTTAGAAAAAACTAACACAACGGAGGAACCTAAAGAAAAATACCCACTTAATACTACATTCATGGAAGTTTTAGGAACTCTCACCATTTGATACCTTTGTATCTATTATAAAAAACATTACTAACCCTTTGTAATTTGTTTGAGATCTTCTACCCCTAGAGAAATAATAGAATTTTGGCTAAGACCTACCCCTAGTTATCTGATAGATATTTTGTCCACAAAACATAGAACCTCATACCACATATCTTCAATGAAATTAATCTTTATGATTCCTTAAGAATCTTATTTGATCTTGGCTAGCATCCTCTAAATGACCTTTGATCTCTCCATCACCTCAAGATACATCAATAGAATAAATGAGGGGAGCTAGAGAAAGATCGTTAGATTCAAGGACTCCTCAAAATTCCTCTCACTAACCTCCTCCTCTAGAAATAGGTATAAATAATAATGCATAAGGATCTATAAATAGGTCTATAAATCCCACATGCTGGAACTCCCCTACAGAGGGGTAAAGATGTCCTAGAGTCTGACCACCTTTATGAACAAAGAAAAAAAATCTACTCAAAAAATGTTTCATAAAATCTACCATGATACTTTTGAATCCATGTAATCATTGAGGAAACAATCCATAATTTCCTCAATTCTCCATGTAGCATTATCACCATCACTGAAACTTAATGCTCCATCTGAGCACAAATCAAACTGAAGGATATATCTACCACCTGTAACATGTCCTCAACCACTATGTTTGAAATGGATCTCACATACTTCTTCAGACATTATCACTTAAATTAATTGGGTTTCCTAATATATTTTCCTTCTTCATCAACCTCTTATCTATAGAAATCCAATAGCATGTCCTGCTAAACAGTCTTGGTGAGAACCTGATAAAAATTTCTACCTAGATCCATACCTATAAAATAAAAAAAAAATTGGGACTCCTAAACCTATAGTATGAAATATTTATGATTAATTAACTATCCATTAATTTAAGGTATAACCTAATCCCAATGTCCACCCATTTCAAATATAGTGATAATGAATAATGGTGTATGGTCCTTTTCTTAAGAATATACCCTACAATAAGTACAACTTCATTTAGTGGGATTAGTAAAAATAAAGTATTTTCATTAAATAAATGGGAAACCTAAATACCTATGTCCATATTAGAAACTCTATTTACATCACTCTCTAACTATAAGGAAATAATTTCCCTACCAATCCATGTATTCATCACTTATTCCTACATCAAAACTCCATCGTATCCCTCAATATGAATCTTTGATACCACTTTTTCATGAAACCTATCCCCCAGAGGAAAAAAAACTAGTCTAGGAATCATATAAAGGATATAATGACACCTCAATCCCACCTCCAATATTCTGTAGGTTGTAAAAAAAGACAGATTCTATAACAGATACAAAAATGGGAGGCATAACTCTCTATGATATGAGAAATGAGAAAGACATGATAGAGACACCAAAAATTCATTCTCAGGATAAAATTAATGAAATATAAAACATTCAGGAATTCAATTTTATATAATTTAATAACTATAATAAAACTACAAGTTCCAAAAGAAAAACTTGGGAGTGACCACAAAATTCCAAATAGCTACTGAATAACTCACGAACATGTTATCTCTAGACCAATAACCAACCTTATCCAACTGAACTAAAAATTGTTTATATAAACATAGGGTGAGTGTAACATGTATACTTGATAGGATCCTCCCAATATCCTCTCTTGAAATTGATAAATAAATAATGCTAAAGGCCAGTGAACAAAAAATTTATTCTAAATCGTCACCTAAACATGTATGATATGTTCCTAGCCTCTTTATGTATATCTATCACTAAGTATCACATATAATATATCATATAATATAATAACATAATATATTACCCCACTATATATTACACAATAATTTTCTACTTCACCCTAGTGTCACGCATCTAGAGTCATCTCTCTCTAAAAGAAGTCAGACCAAAGACACCTGGGCAAATCTTTCATAAAAAGAACCCCATGTATCACATCATCCAACCACATTTCCATATAGTAACCTAGTAGTTGTTAGGAGCCACAAGAACCCATTTATAATTTATTATACCTCAATCGTATCCCATATAAATCATTCCTAAAATAATTCATAGGATACTATATATAAAGAAAATTTGGTGTGAAATAACCACAAAACATTATAACTATCTACACACACATATGGGGAAGGATAACAATCATTCATACTAATATATAATAATACAAGTATATGGAGGTGAATCCATAGGGATTATTCATCCATCCATTCCCTAAAAACCTTGATGTTGGGGAAAATACTATCCCTGAGTGCACTAGGTTTCAGTCCCCTGCCAACATAGGTTGGGTAGTGTATAAAAATAACATAATATAAATGATTTATAAAGATAAAGTGCACAACCAAACTATTTTCTTCTATCTACTCCTATGTTAAACAACAATTATCATCTCTCAAATAACTCAATACCACTAATAATAAATAGATATTCCATAATAACTAAATCATTCATAGAACTTAATTTGGATTAATCCTTTCCTTATAACATTTTATTTTATGTTAATTATTTTATTATCCATTAATTAACATTATTCTATTCATATTTCATTAATAAAAATGTGAATTTCATTCCCTATAAGTATAATCCAATATATTCCATGTTTCCTCATGATTACCAAAATCTTTATTCCATTCAATCATCAAACCCATGGGATAGAAAAATTATTAATAATTTGGCATCCATAATACCATGTACAGTTGAAAAATTCTTAAGCAACCATAATATAGATGGATAATAAAACACAACAGGCTTCCCCAAGAAATGGGGAAATTAATGTAAGTAAATAAAAAACTTGTACATCCATACTTAAAAAAATAAAAATATCATGTAAGAATCCATCTTTTACAAAAATAGTGAGAAATCCCAACTTAAGTACATTCCATAAATCCTAGTTTCATCCCCAATTCCATTATTCATAACATCATGCATCTCATCATCACAATAATTAATTGATTCCACAAAATCATGCCTCCCCACCTATATATCATCAACCATCAACTATCATAGGCTTAGATCACATCACATATCAAGTCTTATATCAATATAAAAGAAATATGGGAATAAACAATAAATATATTAAATAAGAAATATGGTCCCTAGAAAAAAGGGATTCAGCCTTCACCTGAAAATGAGCTCAAATAGTCACAAACATTTGTCATTATAAAAAAATAATATAAATTCATTTTTTAGATTGAATGATTTTTTTATCATAGGTTAAAACCACATGAAGCCTATGGAATCATATATTACTAGTATTGAATTATTTAAACTTTCTATTCAAGAATATTTTCCAGTTTCCACACCTTCAGAAAGAAAAATTCCATTAAAATTAATCTTTATTATTATAGAAAACAATAATTTCAATATTATTGTCATCTATCAAATTATGTTAAAATATATAAAAAAATAATTAAAATTAATTAGGAATCAAATTTTTAGACAAAAAATTATAATAATAACAGTATAAAAACACACCTTTTAAAATATTTTGCTAACCAATATTTCCAGTTTCTCGTTATTTAACCATTTTCATCAAATTAAAATCCTAAAAACAAAAAAACAAACATTATAATCAAATAATAATCATATATATAAAAATATCTATAAAATAAAGAGGCAATACATTATTATTATGAAAAAACATGGGATTACTAAAATCTAGAAACCATTTCTTCCATTATTTAATTTTACTCATTACTATGGTTAATTCCATATCCCCCCAAAATATAAAATCATGCTAACATTTTAATTGTAGTTAAACATAAAATTAGAACAAAAAAATACCCTTAATTGGAATTCACACATTATAAAAATGTTATAGCTAAGGAATATAAAAGGGATAATGTTCTCCCTCACTTAGAAATTACTGTATTAGAGTTATGAAAAGAACTTTAAGCTCATAGAATCAAAGATAGGTTATTAGGGTCATTGATATGAGAGGAAAATAAAGGGAAAATGTAAAGGGGGAAGGGTTTATGTTTTCAATAGTAGCAATGCGTATTCAGAAAAATAATTGTTGAAACCCCCCATCAAATTTTCTAAACGATTTGATTAAAGATCTAAACTTAATTTCAAATCAAACTAAATATTTGAGAAAGGAGTTATAAAATATTAACTGATTAAAAATAGGTTAATTCATTTATTTTATGATATATGATTATTGGAAAAAGTCACATTTAGTGTTACATGTAAAAAAAATAAGAAAACAATTGGGGAACAGGATAAAAACACTCCCTTTACACGTGATAATGGTCTGTATAAAAGTAGACAATTTTACCCTCATGCAGGTCTTTGTAAAGGAACATATAAGGGTAAATCTAGATTAGTCTTATATAAGGTTTGAAAATTCATCATTTCCCTTAGACATGGTAGGTTTTCTTAATAATGGTAACTTATTATACCCTTATGCAGTACATATAGAAGGAATCACATAAGGGTAGCATGAGCATACAAAAACACATGCTTTGAAAATTCCTTATTACCCTTATTAATAGTTTGTGGTCTATGTGGGGGTAATTCTTTTTTACCCTTACACAGTTCTTATATAAGGGCATTCATAACGGTAGCTTGGTCTTACCCTTAAACATGATTTGAAAATTTCACCTTACCCTTTTCACGGTGGGTGTTTTACATAAGGGTAACTTGTTTTATAGTTATACAATACTATTATAAGGATCACATAACGGTATCTTGATCAGGGATTTTTCTAGACTTTATAAAAACATATTTACAATTATGTATATATTAATTCTTATGTAAGGGTATGTTGTTCATTAAAAACATTAAATTTTCAATGAATAAAAATTATAAATTAAAGGAAAAATGGTTTTCTTAGTTACATAAAAATTATAATCCAATTTCCAAAATATATTAAAATTATTTTTAAACATTAAAAATACTCTTAATAATTATCCAAAACATGAAATAGTTATTGTTTCCAAAACCATATTTTTAAATAAAATTTATATAGAAACATGAACCTCTAAAACACTAGGAAACATCCTCGAAAGATAAATGTGAATTCCTAATGAAAAAATCAATTATTTAATATATCAGAGCCTATTTTATTATTATTTACATGTATTTGGAGTACCATTTGTATTTTGGGATAGATGAAAGACTGTATTGGGATCATCAGAGTAGTAGAGGAAGGTTAAGAGTGGGCAAATGATCACCACCCCTCATGTTGAAACCTATTTTACCATAAGATGTTAGGATTTATGTCATGGATGTTGAGTTTATATTTTTTATATTTTGGTTATTTAAATGATTTACATGGTTTGGGTGATGAAATGGTGGTTGAACTGGAATAACTCATTCTGATCACATGGCCCAGTATGTAATGTGGACATTGAGTGCATCGTGCATCATGAATTCTAATAGTGGTTTCATGATTGTAAAATAGTCCTCTAAAATATGTTCTCAAGAAATTAATATCCAATTATATCTCTTAAAGATTTTTTATTGTTATTTGATGTTCTTTATGGGGTTTTTATAGTGATATAATCCTTTTACACATTTTGTTACATGATTCTAAGAATAATTATCCATTAAATGCAATCCAATGATCAAAAAGCTTAGTGTCTTTAAAAGACCATGTACATAATTAGAATAAATGTAACTATAATGAAATATATCTTTATTTATATTCATAATGATATCCTAAATCTTTTTGAGATCCTATAACTGCATAGGAAAACTTGGGAAATACAATGACAAAAGGGGTGACCTAAAATCCTAGTATGGGGGAAAATGGAAATCAAGCCTAAAACATGAGTAAGAATACATGAAATGATAACATAAAAGTAATTTCTCAGGAATAAAAATATATATAGGAATAACATGTATGACATGGAATCTTGTGAATACGTAAATATTGGAATGTTGAAGAAACATATATCAAGATATAAATATGTGTCAAGGATAACTACCAAGATGATATCACATGGTGGAAAAAGTCTCATAATGTATTAGTTTTACTACCTAACCCTGTACACAACATTTCATGATAAGAAACATTACCCAATACATTGGATATCTATCTAGGTACACCCATAATAACATGTTCCTGAAAATGTGTACCATTTGAAGAAGTAAAACATAATGAAAAACATATGGGTTTCTCATATAATGAAATGGGTTTCGTAATTATATCATATGGAAAAACCAATTGGTGTATAATAATGGTATACATGAATTATGGGATTAAATCATTCATAGAATACCATAACATAAAAAAATATCCTGAATAACAATGTCCATTTAATGTGAATACCTAAAAAGGGTGTTTAGGTAACTTTAGAAATGTGCCACCTTAGTGAGGTTTAGAGAAAAGAATAATTATTATTTGAAGATAAAATAAGAATAGTTATTTCTATAAAACTAGAAATGAACTAATTTTTTCATTATAAAATTTTTTATTTGTCTAAAAAAATTCGTGGCTTAGAACATTTAATAGAGTAAACATGAAAATGTCTAAGAAATAGATAAATTCCCTTAAATTAGGTTTTCATGTTGAGAGGAATTGAGAAGGGAACCTTCTAAAAACATGTAATTCCCATAAGTTAAAGTTTAATTGATTTAGATATATTTTTTTGGAAATATATAAAAAATATGGGATAATATCATAAGAATAATAAAGATATTAATTATGGAAAGGGAAGTAAATCATTACCCATTATAAATATGGAGGTTATGAGTGAACTCAATCCTTATGTTTGAATGTGTTCTTCACATTCAAATAATTTCCTAGATAATAATATTATTTTCATTAATTAAATAATATATAACCTCTTACATATGTATTTGATTTATTATAATTCTATAATGCTCTTTTTTTGGAAATTTTAAGAGTTATAAAGTTCAATTCTGTTGTTTTGGGATCATTCCTTTGGTTTCATGGTATGTTTAATTTTGTATAGTTATTGATGTTATTTTAAAATGGTAATAATTCTAAATAAGTGAAATTAAATGGTATTTATGCACTTCTATAAGTATAAATGGTCTCGTGTATCATTTTCTTTCATATATAGGGATGGTTCTTTGAGTAAAAATGTTATTTTTGTCTGATTACTTCTTTTAAGAGGTTTTACTGACCATGAAGAACTAGTTTAATTTTATTTAATATTGTGTTTAGATATTAGTTAGATAACATTAAATAAATTATAATATAATTATTCAAATATTATTTAACCATAATAATAGTTTTATTGACTTCCTTGAAGGTGGTAATGGACTAGGATAAATTGTTACACATAAGGATAGTTAACCACCATAATTTGGATAATGGTTTCAATTCCTTAAATAATAGGATTTGAGAAAAGGGATGGATAGAAAATATTACATTTTAAATATAACATTCAAAAATATACATTATATTGGAGATATTATGCAATGATGGATGAATGAGGTGAGTGAAATGTAGAATAATAAATAAAATTAAATGAGGTATTTTGAGAATGGAACCTTTTGAATATCACCTTCTTGAAGGATACATTAAGGAGCATGAAATTTGTATTTTTTGGAGACCATAAACATATGTTCATGGGGAGAGTGGGGAGCAGAGTGTTTGGAATATTTTTTTACTGCTTTATTTCTTAGAAGGTGTGAGGATAAGTAGTGGTTAGGGTGGTATTTATAAGGAAAGGAGAGGGGTGTTTTGATTATTATAATCATTGGTTTATTATTTTGGTTCAAGAATATATATATTAGTTATTACAATGATTTTATATAGTAAATATTTTATTTGATTTTGAATTTATTGGTTCTTAAAACATCCATGATTCAAAAATTCTTGTAATTGTCTTATAATGTTAAATACCATAAATCACCATATTTAACTATTCATAAAAATTAAACTATTTAAGAAAAATCCCATAAAACCTCCCTAAACATATTTAGATATATAGATTTAAAAATAAAATCCATTTTATGAAAATAAATTTTTAACTATGTGATATTAAATTTTAATATAATCCCCATTTACTTGAATAATATCAATTTTAATATTATAATCTATTTTATCATTCTTTGAAAATTTATTTATGGTTTTATAAAATTATCATATCATTATAATAAAACAAAATATTGATTTATAAATACATTATAAGTAAATAAATATATTTTAAATCATTATATTTGTTATAAAAGAGTAATTAAAATATTTATGTTTTATAAAAATATAGACAATTAATTTATCATTTTTTTAAAAAATTATTTTCTGGTTGCATGGATTAAATATGTGACTTATTCATTATATATGATACATAAATATTATTTTAAATTTACATAGGTTTGGCTAATATTCTAATGGTTGGATTACAATTCCTAATGCTAAGATTATTATTCCAACGATCATGATACTATTCTAATGGTTAGATTATTATGCCAATGGTCAGATTTATAATGGTCATATGGGTTTCTTACTTCCTATAAATACATATTATTCTATTTATTCTTCATTAACTTGTAATTTATATAAACTTTATATATACTTTAATCTTCATAATGAATATTGTATTATTAAGAATATGTTTTATTTCTATTGGTTTTTTTTCGGTGAGGCCATTTCGTTCGATTGAGCATATCAAAATCATCCTATTTATATTCTATTATTTTCTTTTTACTTTCCCACTATAGTATTTATAATTCTTATAGGTTTATTTTTTAATAATGTATCATTCATCATTTTTAATAATATTGTTTTTTTATGTGATTTTTTGGTTTTATAATACATGACATAATATTAAAAATGTAAATTCCATTAATAAAATTATGGGTCATTACATTCCTCACCCCTTATGAAATATCACCCTTGAAATTGTGTTTTATATATTAATGTGAAAATAATTAAGGGTATTTTTCCTTCATTACTTCCTCTGGTTCCCAAATCACATATTCTTGTCTATAGTTCCTCCATAGTACCTTGACCAGGTGATCAGTCTTGTTTTGTAGAACATTATCTCTACAATTCAAGATCTTCATCATCTTCTCCTTATAATATAGATCATTTTCCAGTAGTACCACCTCTAAATTTAGTACATGTGATGGATCTAGAATGTTCTTATTTAAGAGGATTACAAGAAATATATCATGTACATGGTACATGGTTGGTGGAAGTTCTAATTTATAGTTCATAGCTCTGACTTGATATAGAATCTCAAAGGGGCCCATGAACCTAGTAATTTTCTTTCCTTTCTTTCCAAATATCTTGACTCACATCCATGATGATATACGGGGTAATACATTGTCTCCAAATTCAAACAATAGTTCCCTATGAAGATTCCCTATATATATATTCTATCAAATCTGGGTAGCACTTATTTTTTGTTGAATGGTATACACCATTTATACCATTTACTCAAGAAATTCATGTCCCAGTTCCTTTTGTTCACCTACATCATCCTAGCATATAGGTGTTCTATATATTTCCGCAAAATGGTTATTTTATGGATCAATTTGGATGCTTGAGTCGAAACCATTTTTGTAATATAATTTAACTAGAGGAGAATTTTGGTCCCATCATCCTTTTAAGTCCATCAAGTATTCTCTAAAAATATCTTCCAATTTCTAGAAAGTTTGATCATATTGTCTGTTAGTTTGTGGGTGATAATATTTACTAATGTTCAACCCATCATTTAGGTATTATTAGAGACTTTGCAATATCATTAATGTAAATATCCAATCTCAATCAGATAATATTGATAATGGTATTCCATTCATCTTAATTAATTCTATAATGTATATCCATTAAATTTTATCAAGTGATATTTCCTCTCTAATTGTAATAAAGTGACCGATCTTTATAAAATGACCCAAAACAACCATTATTGCATTATTTTCTATATATTTTTTCAAAAGTCCAGTGAAAAAGTACATGGTAATGTTTTAACATTTTCATATGGTTATCAAAAATGGTTTCATCATCTACATATACCTTTTACTTTCATCATTCACTTGTGAAAATACCAATCACTTTAATCTAAATTCAGTGATCTACTTCTTCATGTTGTCTCACAAATAGTTCCCTATGGAATATTGATGTATCTTTGTAATACAAGGGTAAATGGGGAAGGCAATCCCATTTACATCATTAAAAATATCCCTCTTCACCTTTAGATTTTATGTAAAACACTGTATTGACCAAAATCATGTGACTCATTCCACGTCAACTTTTCAGAATGAGGATTTTTTATTTCAAAAAACTTCAGCATTCTTCTAAATATACACATCATCTCCTTGAGAATCCTTTTTATTCTCTAAAAGGGGTGGTTTATAGGTCATTTGAGAAAATAATGATGAAGTTCCTTCCTTTATGATTCACATTTCGATCCATTTAAATTATATAAAAACTAGATACTTATCAATTCCCATCTTTGATAATGTTGCAGGATCCTTTCTACTTAGATCACTTTCTACTTTATCTTCATTTACAAGGTGATAGTGGATTGATTAGTCATAATACTTGATGATTTCTAATAATCTATGTAGGTTCATATTAAGCTATATCTTTGTAAATATATATCTGAAACTCTTTTTTTAGTATATATCATACACTTCTCCCCATAATGATAATGCCTCTAGATTTTCAACACAATGATCATAGTCACCTTCTCCATATCATGCATGGGATAGTTTTTCTCATGAAATTTAAAATAATTTATGGCATTGGATATCAACTAATCAATTTTAATCAGTACACATAATAATCAATTCATTTAATAATAATTATATACCATGAAGAGATCCCCACCTATGGGTAGTGCAAGAAATGGTGCAGTGATAAGCCATTTTTCCACTTTTTAAAGTAGTCCTCACATTTACTTATACAAACAAGCCTTAATCCCTTACAAGTCATCTTGTTTAGTGTCTTTGAAAATCATGATATGTTTCTTTCAAATGATTAGTAATTCTAAGATAGACCAAGGAAACTATGGATTTCTGTTAAAATTCTGGTATAGGACACTCCTCATTATTCTTTGTCTTATAAGGCACTACAGATATCCATTTTCTAGTGATAACATACCCCACGAGTAAATGTTACACAATATAGAACACATGTTTAATATAAATTGCATATAATTTCTCCCCTCGTAATGTCTTTATCATGGTATTAAAATTCTCATCATGCTCCTCCTTATTCATGGTGTGTATCGAAATATCATATACAAAGACTACCAATTTTTTTGAGGTAACCTGTAAAGAATTTATTCATTAATTCCATGAAATGTTTTAGATCATAAGTGAGTTCTAAAGGCATCACTATAACCTCATAATTTCCATTCTTATTTCAAAATTAATTCTTTGGAACATCTTCCTAATTCATAATTAATTGGAGATATCCTGACCGAAGTTCCACCATAGAGAGACGCATGGCCCCACGTAGTTGATCGAACATGTCATATGCCTATGGTAGGGGATACTTGGTCTTTATAATTGTTTTATTAATCTCATTATAAACAATTCATAGGAACATTTTTCTATCTTTCTTATTTAAAAATAGGATAGGGACACACCAAGTTGAAACATTCAGGCATATAAAAACCATACCCAGGTTCTCTTATAATCTATTATTCATTTCATCCAAATCAATAGTGTCCATCTGTAATGGAGACATTTATATGGGAAAATATCTAGGTAAAATTTCAAATGAAACGCAAACTATCCCTCATGAGGGAGATAGGAAAATTCTTCAGGGAACACATCGGTGTAGTCCCTCACAATGGGCATGTCTTAAAGCATGATCCGCTCCTTTGTCTCGATAATTTCTGTTAGATATGATTTCTCATAATGAACAATTTTACATGATTTAGAGGAAAATTTCAAAGGATATCCATCCACTTCCATTAATTTTTACTGAATTAGAGGATTCTTCATGATGTGAAGAGTCATATCCCTTTTCAAAAAGTTGATATTTTTTTATATAATGATTTCCAATTTATGAAAAATATAGAATCAAACACAACCAAAGGATGTAGTATGAGATTTTATAAGTGGTTAAGTTCACAATAATTGATTACATAAGATTTATATACATTAGATATATTGATTTCACCATTCATTTTTCTCACAGATCACTCAACCTCCATATTTTGAGGAGGTGTTTAAATAGTTCTAGTAAACATGACAGATATGAAAAAATGTGTAGAACCAAAATCAAAATGTAAATTTTGTATTATTTAATGAATAAAAATTGAAGATTATACCGCATAATTTTTAGGATCCATATCAATAATTGTGATAATATAAGAACTTTCCTGCTACCTTGGAGGTTTTTTTCATTGATTTTATTTGATAACCCTTGGATTATGGGACTGACTCACATAATTCATGAGTTCCTTACAGTTGAAGAGTTGTCATTTTGGCTGAGTATTGATCTGAACTTTCATTTCTTCTTCCAAATTAGTGGGATTATTCATATCCCATTGGTAATGATAATCTTGATGGCCCTATTTTCCACATTTGAAGCATTTTTCAATTCCCTTTTGATAGTTCATGGGATCCTTCTTCCCGCACATTTTAAACGTGTGATGTTGGGTTTTATTTCCATAATGGTATTTAGTTGTTGATTTTCTAATATTAAAATACATTATAATTTTTTTATCATTAATCCCATGACACCACTGATACTCTTAATTATTACTTTCACTCTTAAAGGAAAAACATACAATTTCTTTATAGATGTCAAAATATGAAATCACCATGTATTTTTATATACATAGATTTACTCCACTAGAGAATATATGTGACTTACATTCATTGTTCATGAAAATAATATCTTCAAAATGGAGTTAACCCATTGTTTTTTTATGAGGGGATCAGTCTATCCCCTAAATATAGGAGTCCTTTTTCCCATAAAGGATTTGATCCTAACATGAACTTTCTTAGGATTATGAGGGAATTACCCAAGAATCATGTTATTATTTATAACATTATCTATTTGAGTCAATAATTTAATAATGTTATGAGATAGATTTTTTATCATGTTAGGAATCCAATTATAAAAATCATCACATTTCATATCATAGTGTATGTTAATGTGGGTTCTACTATTTTTCACTATTCACTAGAAAAATAAAAAATTATACTTAAGGGGCTTGAAAACTTAGATAATGAGTTTTTAAAATGGAAACTATGAACTTATAAGGAGTAAAATTATAAATGAAAATTGTATCCTAACTTTTGATTCTCTATGTTTCAATATAGGTTATCCATGGTGATGGAATTATCCCAAGGGTTTATACAAAATCTTTCTACTCCAAATCACAAAAAAAAAATAACTAGACCATCCATTGAAACAAAATAATGTGAACCAATCCTTTTACCTAAATTATTATATGATATTAAGCATAATTATCCATTAAATGAAAATAAAGTATTAACAAACCTAGTGTATTTTCAATTCTAGTTACATAATTATAAAACATAAAACTAGAATAAAAAACATTTTTATTAATCTTAATTATGAGATAATATCACCCATTGATCTCTAATAACTGTATAAGAAAACTTTGGAAATACATAGACAAAAGGGTTGAGCTAAAAAACCCAGTGAGGGAATAAACATTGAAATTAAGAATATCGCATGAGTCAGAATGCTTAAAATGATAACATAAAATCCATTCATCATGAATAAACAAATATATTTATAAAATATGAAACATGGAATCCTATAATCCTCAAAATATAGGAATATCGAATAAAAAAATATCATGATATAAACATGAGTCTAGAATAACTTCTAATATGATATAACAGTGGAAAGAGTCCCATAATGGATTAGGTTTACTCCCTAGTCTCAAACATAACTTCTCAAGAGTGAGAAAAATTCCCCAATTCCTTAGAGTTCTCTCAGGGCACACCCATCATAACATATACGTGCATATTTTTTCTGCATAAATAAATCATACATAATTAATTAACATATGGGTTTCCCATATAAAGTAATTGTATTCATAATAATTTCATAAAGAATAACCAAATTACATATCATAATGGTATCTATAAAAGAATTAGTTTTATAATTATTGGAAAATAATAATGTAAAAATAATATTATATCACGAATAGTGATGTCCAAATAAAGTGAATACTTAAAAGGGGTGTTTAGGTAACTTTATAAATGTTCTACTTTAGTGTGGTTTTAGGGAAAATAATAAGGTGTCTTTAAAGAAGAAATATTCATATTTATTCCCATAATATTAGAAATTAACTAAAATTGTTTTTCATGATAAAATGATTGATTTTAGAAAATTGTTGGCGGATTAAAATAGATTATGGATTGTATATGAAAATGGGTAAGAAATGAAAAACTTCCCTTTAATTGGGTTTTCTTATCTAGATGAATTTTGAAGGGGACCTTTTAAAAAAACATATTTTCCATCAATTAAAGTTGAAGTAAGCTATATGTATATGTTCAGAACATATTTCAAAAATATGGGAGAACTATATAAGAATACTTAAGGGATAAATTGATTAAATTTGAATTAAAGTGTTACCTAAAGTAAATATGGATGTTTAGAGAGATATCATACTTTATACCTAAATGTATTAATAACTTTAACATAATAACTTGAATAATAAAATGAGATTAAATAATTAATTAATATCTTATTACACATATATTTGATTTTTATTTTATTTTATTATGTTCATTAATGGACCTTTTGAAGTGTTATAATGTTTTTTTTTTTGATTTTTTTTCTAGAGCATTCATGTCATGGTTTCAGGGTCGAATTACTTGTGTATAGTTATAGAAGTACTTTTAAAATTGGAATACTACTCTAGAAGTGAAATAAAATGGTGTTAATACACTTACATAAGTATAAACAGTTTAATATATAATTTCTTTCACATAGGGATTGTTATTTGAGTAAAAACGTTATTCGTATATGATGAGTCCTTTTAGGTTGTTTTACCGAACATCAAAAACCAGTTTCATTTTATTTAATGTTATTCTTATATATAAGTTTCAGAACATGAAATAAGTTATAATATACTTATTAAAATATTATTTAATCGTAATAATAGTTTTATGACCTACCATGAAGGTAATAATGGAAATCAAAAACACGTTATCCATGGAGAAAGGTAAGTACCATAATTGGGATATTGGTTTTGTTTATTTGAATAAAAGTATATGATAAAATGGTTGTAGAGAATAATTTAAATTAGAAATATAAAATTACAGTATATAAATGGTACTAGAGTTATTATTATTCATTGGATGATTGATGTGAGGATAATGTAGAAGAAGAAATGAAATTAAAAGTAGTAGTTTGAGAGTGTTACCTCTTGAATATCACATCCTAGAATGACCCCATAAGTAAAACTGAATTGGTCCTTTGGGGAGAATAGAAACTCATGGGCATAGGGAGAGTGCTAATATAGGCTTTGGAATATATTAGGAAATATTCATGGTTTATAATTTTTTAGGATAATGTTTGGTGAGGGGTGGTATTTATAAGGGTTAGAGAGGGGTGTTTTTTATTATTATATTCTTTTGATTATTATTTTTTCTCAAGGATAACAATAGTATTTATTATTTTGATTTTACAAAGTAAATGGTTCATGTGAGTAAAAAATTATGGGAAATTACATCATCCATGAATCAAATATTTATGTATTTGGTTTATAAAGGTAAATACTGTAAATTTTGGTATTTCAGTATTCATCAAAAATTAAACTATTTTAGAAAAAAATCATCCTAACCATTTTTTAATCTATATATTTAAATAATTGTTTCCATTTTATGAAAATAATTTCTTAAATATGATAAATTTATTTTTTAAATAAAATCCTCATTTATTTTTAAAATACTGATTATAATATTATAATCCATTTTAAAACCATTTTAAAGTTTATTTATGATATCAAAAAATTATATCATGATTATAATAAAACATAATATTAATTTAAAAATATAATTTATGTAAAAAAAATTAAAAATTTTTTTTTAATATAATATTTTCGTTTAGACATTCATGTTTTATAAAAATAAAAACACAAAATTTATCATTTTCAAAATATATATTTTCTTGTACTATGGTTGAAATGTGTCACCTTTTAATTTTATATGATACTTAAATATTATTTTACATTTCTATAGGTGATATTTCTATTCTAATAGTAAAATTACTATTCCTAATGGTTAGATTACTATTCTAATGATTTTCTTACTATTACAATGGTTATATTATTATTCCAAAAGTCTGATTTATAATAGTCTTATGGGTTTCTTACTTCCTATAAATACATATTACTAAATTAAATCTTCATTAAAATATAATTTCCCTAATTTTTATATATAGTTTCATCTTCCAAATGCATATTTTATTATTAACTGTATGCTTAATTTCTACATCTTTGTTCTTGAGTGCGGTTATTCTGGTGGATTTAGAATATCCAAATTACCTTATTTGTATATGATTTTTACCAATTTATTATCCCTATGTAATATTTGGAATTCCTATATGTTTTTTATGACTAATGTATCATTCCACATTTACAAGAATAATTTTTTATTCATTTCTCAATGTGATGTTATTGCTTTATACTACATGACATAATTATAATAAAGGATAGTCCATTGATAAAATTATGAGTCATTATAGTTTTTTTCTGTTTATTAAAAATTAGGATAGTTTAAAAAGAAACTAAAAATGATATTGTTTTTATAATAGTTAAATGGATCTTATGAGGAGAAAATATTTTCTAAAATGATATAAAAGTATTAAATAGTGGATTTTTTAATTTAATTTTATAAGATGGAATTAAAATGGGTTTGGTTTTTTAAAAGGTGGTGAATGATTTAATTAAAGGAATATATATAATTTTTGAAATTCATTTCATGTGGTATATTTGGTTTTAAAATTTTAAATAAGTGATTTGGGGGATTTTTAGAAGAAAAATTTAAATTATATTTTTTTATGTATAATTGAGAGATTTTTTACTTGGTTTCATTGAAAAGGTAATTTGAGTTGATGTTTTATTACTATCTAGGTAAGATATATTTTCAATGATTATTGGGTTTTTTATGTTATTATTTCATTTATAGTATTTAACATAGAAAATCCTTGAGGAATCAAAATTGGTCAATCTACTGAAGATTTAAAATCATCCTTCTAGTATTCAACTCTACCCAAACATTGAGTAAAGATGTTGAACAAAAATATTCTTGATTATTTCCTATTTTCATGGTGATCAAGGATTATAGGAATCTATTGAGTGGATACAGGAAGTAAATGGAATATTCAAGTCCCTAGAAACACCCCAAACATTAAGGTTGGGAGATGTTTTGGTATTATTCAAGGGATCAAGTTTAGATCAATAAATAATTATCATTCCACATTTGTTTCATGATTTAATTATGTAAAAATTATTTGGGACTACATTTTCTCAGGGGCTCCTTCATGAGTACATAAAAGAATGGAAGGTTACTTATCTTATAGGTATACAAGTACATCCAACATATAGTGAATGAGAATATTTTTCACTTCAATGAGTGGATTTATTTTTCCCCAATGGTAGCTTTGATCAATTATTTAACATATTTTCCTTTTAAGATTAATCTTCACCCAGATATCAATGATCGAGTACTTTCATTTAGTCTAGTTCAGTTTAGAGAATTGGTTGATGAAGCTTATCTGAAAAAGTTTGGTTTTAGAGGGCGTCCCATTATGAGTAGTTACCCTCTTTATTGTATTTCCAATGAAGTTTCCTCATCTAGTGAGAATTTAAAACCTTATGATCCAATCTTATAAGAGTCCAATTCTTTTTTTACTACTTTTAAATTAAAGAATTCACTCGTGTTCCATCAGTGTATCTAATAAAAGAATTCCAATGCCTCTTGATCATATGATCCAAGTACCTGCCATCATTGAGGTAAACTAGGATACTTAATTAAATTTTATGGGTTTAGATCTAGAAATAATAATAATTCCATGCAGATTATAAAATCTCGGTAATAGTCACACCATATATCTTAATGTAACCCCGAGTATCCGCCCACATATTTTTTTCAATTCATGTATCTTGCGTACCATCGATATGTAGGATACTTTTGGGTGATTTGTTTTCACATTTATATATAAATAGGTACGTGCATTATGAAAATATAAATTATATTTTTATTTGGGGACCAGTTTGAGTTCATTTTTTTGGGTGGGTTCTCATTTCATACATGGTAGTCATTCATTTGAGTGTTTGTTATTTATGAACAACTAATTTAGTAGAATATATAAATGGTGGAGAGAACCATTTCAAGTCTCTTATTTTTAGTTCCTATTTTTACATATCGAGTGTGGATTATAGAGATAATATTAATTCCACATTTGGTAGTTTAATATAGATTCTTGTTTTCAAGTTATTTTAGATATTTTCATTTGAAAAATCCATTATTTACAGATCATGTGACCTTTTCACTGTTATATTCTATGAATTATAAAACTTTCTAGGATAAAATTTATTATATTATGGAGGATTTTTACACCCTATATTTTTATATTACATATTATTTTATTTATTTATATGTATATTCATTTCTCCTTGAATTTCAGACCAGGTCTTTAAAAAAATTCAATATTTTGGAATTTAGTATAGGGAACACATTTTCCCAAAATGGTTAATAATAACAATGATGAAACTATTTGTATATATATAGTTTATAATTTATCCATTTTTTATATTTGGTGCATGGTTTTTCAAACCTTCTAATCCAAATATGTGGTATATAGGTGTTGCCCAGTAAAGTGTTTAAAGTTAGAGCATTGTTTTCTAAACAGAGTGTCAAAATATTTTGTGTTACCAAGATTTCATAAACTATTTATTTTCCTATTTACCTTCAAATTTAATACCTATTTTTTTGTTTCTCCTTCCCCCCATTTTCATGATTTCACTCAAGAAATCAGTTGGTGCACACACCCTTGCACCACCTGCAACACCTCGGGATTTTGTGAATTATTTTTTTCAAATAAATTTAATCTAGTTGATATTTTTCATTACATGAAACACCATGTTTATCTTTAATTAAAAAACACTTATTGTGTCTTTTTATACACTCATCAATGATTTTATATTACATTACATGAAACAATTAGTTTAAAAATATTTTGACATGCTATAAAAATCTTATTTTTTTTAATTTTATAGTTATCACCTAGCTGTAGGAATGGTGGGTATGAATACAATTAAATAAACTATGAAAATAAATGGATTAAATATGTATATATAATGAATTATTTTGTGACCAAATATTTATAAATTAAAATGAAAACTATTTGAAAATTGAGGAAATATTTTTCTGAATAACTTTGAACACAAATATGTTCTACAGTAATAAATTAAGCCAGCCACTTTTTTTGAATGGTTTTCATGAAATTTATATATTATATATTGAATAGAATTTTTAAAATTCATCTTAATTTTTTTCATGATAAGAGATAATAACAACTCCAATTTTATTCATAAAAGATTATTTTTTAAAAAGTAGTTTATTTTTTTATTGCACACTTATTTTATAATTAATTTTTTCCACTTTTTGTAAAATTATTTTCCAAAATTGAATTTATTTTTGAAATATCCATATAAAAATAATATTAGGTTCAATTTTTTAGAAAATTTGAGGAAGGTACATTTTTCCGCAAGTAGTGAAAAATGTTGGTTTTTATAAATAATTATCATTTCTTTTAAAGATTTGGAAAAAATAATAATTTTTTTAATATGGGTTTAATATAAAAATTAGTTAAATTATATATTTATTAATCCAATTTAGTTATTTAGAATAATTTTCATGTTTAATATTGGTATAATTGTTTTAAACATTTGTACATTTTCTCTTTGAAAACATGCTTTTTTGTTGAATCTATGGGTTTCATTTAAAATTAAAATTTTCTACAAATGTGAATTTAATTTGGAAAATTGGATTCCATATTTGAAATAAGAATAATTTATATTATCTAATAAGGTCAACATAATTTTTTACTATAATTAATAATAAAAACCACACATATTATTTATTGTGGTTAAGGAAAAAATGGGTTTACCAAGGTGTTAAAATAAAAATATAAGGGTTAAAAATAACCCATCAAATGTATAAATAATAATTTTGGACTATGTTCCCATATTATAATTCCCAATTTATAATCTAGAATCATTTAGAATCTTATTTCTTGGGAATGACTTAATCATTTTGGATTCTTTGGGAAATTCCCATGTTGTTTCCAAGTGGTTTCATTTCCCGCACATATAAATGGCCACCAAAGATGTTCATTTTCTAAATGTAATATTTTTGGATTACTTATAATATATATACACTAAATTTATAAGATATTTATATCATGGTTAAAAAAAATTAATTTATTTAACCATGATTACAGTATTATGACCAAAAATAACAAATCAATATATACAACAAAAACAAAGAAGTTACTATCTGAAATGTGACTTTAACATGAAATTGTTCAAAAACTATTAATAAAAGTTCATAATTAAATCATATATGGTATGATATATTTAATTATGGTTCTGTGATAGATTTATTATAAATTTATTTTTATTATATCAGAGATTTGAATGTGTTTGAAGGAAGTCTAAACTTATGGTGAGGGATTTTAGTCTCACTTTATACTTTTGTGAGACACATTCCATATTCACCATCTATTTATTTTATGTGGTTTATATAATACCCATAAATTTATTTTATTATTATTATTAATAAAATTATTGGTATTTACATGTCCATTTTATAATCTTTCTTTCTTGGGTTTTACATTTAAAATTTTACCAAATCTATAGGGGATTTTTGTCTCAATTTTCCATGCATAAGTCATATGTTATTTTTTGAATCTATCTTCTTTTATGATGTTTATATACATCCACTTTGAAATTTAATATCATGATTTTATTTATTACCATGATATTTTATATTTCAATTGATTTTATTTCTTCATGGGGATTACAATTAAATATTTCCAAAGTGGTAAATATTTTATTACAAAAACACATAATTTATAAGAATTATTTATGAGTATGTTTAAAATGCTAAAATCATATAATCCATGTAGTAACTCATCATTTTTCAGGTACGTCCCTCTTTTCCTTTATCATTAAACCTCTTTTGTTTGGGTTTTCCTTGTCTTTAAACCTTGTTTGTTGAGTCTTGTTCAGAGACATAGATACTTTATTATGGAAAATGACTTAAGGTTCTGGGATGTATGTTTTTTTTAATTAATTGAGTCTATTTATATATGTTTTGAATGCAATTTTGATGGTTGTTCATGATTTTGGCAGGCTTCAGAGGTGGTTTAAGTTCTTTTTTAGTAGTTGGTCTTACAATAGTATGTGCAGAATTTACACACCATGTAAATTTATTACACGACAAGTAACTGCCACCTGGAAAATGTTGTTAAATGATTGCATGATGTCAAATAGTTCATGGAATGAATTGGTTACACACTTTGAATTTACATTACATGATGTTTAATTTTTTGGTACTACACAAGAGCCTCAGCCTAGTTGGTGAGGAATCGGCAAGTGTATCCATGATACCAGATATCAAATCTAGGAGGGGAATATTTTGGGATTATTGTAGCATTATTATCATAGTAACTATAGAAGGAAATGTATAAGGTACTATTTAGTGTTTTAGCAGCCAAAAATATTCATATGTTTGGGCTTTTGGGCCATCTGTTTTGTCCTTGAGTCTTTTATGGCCTTCAGGCCACCCAAGGCCTTCGGTCCAGTAAGGATTTCAGGACACCATAAGGACTTCGGGCCACCTCATGGGATTTTGGCCACCTCAATTCCTTAGGGAAACATGAAATTGTTCATTAATGGACTAAAAAAACTCTACAAGGAGCATACTCTTGATGAGGATTCAGAGAAGGAACATTCACCAGAGTAGATCAGTCAGATTTGGAAGAATGAGATGGTATGGAAATTACCATTGGGAATAGCCTTTGTATGAATGAGAAGCCCAACCGAACAACCATAGAACCATGTAGATGCTGGGGATGTTCATTTCCAAGTAGTTACAGTCTAGATGAATTCCACTAATACCAATGGTTCATGTAATATCATGAAGCATACGGGACATGTAAGGGTTCCCCTTCAACCCTTAAAATTGGGATTATCAAAACTAAATAAAGAATAGATGGACTTCAGGCCATTCGGTCAATTAGTTGGGTACAATTAAATTCACAAACATGATGGTATGTTTGGAGTACCTCATAAATAGAAAGAATAGTACATGAGTTTATGTTACACACTATGTATTTATTGGGATTGGTAATTTTAAATCCATGAGCATCATGTAATTTTATTTCATCTACAAAATCCCTCTTCTCTCAATACATAGGTGATTTCTAGGTGATTTTGTAGTCTCCTATTCCATTATGAATGTTATGTTCAATCAATAAATCTATTTGTATTCTTCTAATCTTCATCATATCTTTAATTGTTATTTATTATGGTTAAATTCATTTCTTAATTTCTCAATAACAGTTAGTGATATAATGTTAACCCTAAAGTTTTTGTATCTGTAATGTTTGTGAAATACAATGATTTAACAAACACAATAAGCATAGTAATTAATTTAATGATGAATGATATTAAATATTGAAATTATATCATTCCATCAATCCCTTCAGATTCAATGGCGTTGAAACCTAACTTGAGTCTGCCATTGGGTGAGTGAACTCCTTCATTAATGATGAATTGTCTAATGGTTTTAATGTGTGTTTATTATGACATGTGTTTTAAAGTGATTAGTTGATATAAAATCACTTGGGTAATAGCCTATGGTTTATTTATATGGTTTTATGATTCTTTAATATAAATGAATGTGTAATTATAAGATAAATGGTAATTGTCATAATTAACCATTGTGGTTTATGATGTGATATTGTGATATCCAGTCAGTAATGACATGTTGTCTGATACTAAAATTCTTATATAGAAGGGTTTTCCTAGTGATACATGTTTAAATGATTATATATATGGCTTTACCCGGAGGCTAAAATTTTTATATAGTGGTCTCGTCCAAGGGATACATGATAAAATGAATATATAGTGGACCTGGTTGAGTGATAAATTCTAAAATGGTTATATAGGGGGCCTGGCCCTATTGATGCTGGAATTTATATATATAGGGAATTTCCCATAGGATAAAATCCATTTTATAGTTGGATTTTCTTAGTTGTTTTATCATTACATGGATATATAGATATTTTTGTCATGATTGTGCTAAATACTAAGATATATTACAACATGGTTCCCAAGAAGGTTAATATATATATTATATTAATTTAATAATTAATACACTAGTTTATTACTTTATTTCATACACTTATAATCAGAATTTTTTGGTTTAGAAATGGTATTTTGGGCCTACTATGTTTTACTCACACCCAATTCATGTCATCATTTTGTGTCCAATAAAATTACATGTATGAAGGTTTTGATAAGGTAAAGGGACCTTAGTGTTGGTTGTTTCTTGCTAGATGGGCTAGAATTTGGAGATGGGACCAACATGTTATTTGGGAATGAGGTATTTTGAGTTTTTTTTTTGCTGATTCTTTTATTTTTAGTTTAACATTTATATATAATTCATCTTATTATTATATGATTAATTATTATTGGTTTATTGGATCCTCGTTTTTATTCCCAGTTAAATGTAGCACTCTTTCCACTATTTATGTTTTTGTGATATTTAATGATACTTATTTATTCCCATTGTTTTGTAAATATATAACTGGGTGTATAGTCTCTCCCCTATACATATCACACTCCACTGGTAGTCAGAAGCCTTTGGAATATGGGTTTGTGTGGTTGAGGTCTTGTACCCAACTCTTTATGGAAACTTGTGAGAGGGTTGGATCAGGGGACATTATAAAGTTGTATTAGTAGAAGGCTTCTCTTTTCTATTGTTTTATTAATTAGTAATGGTATAAAAGATACTATTTTGAGTCAAGGAATACTATAGATCTTTCTCATGGGAGTAGCTAACACATGTATGGGGGAAAATATGAATTCCCCTAGATGGTATTACTGTTCTTAATTATAGGAACCAGATTTTATATGTGGTATGGATCCTTTTATTTATGGTATAATTCCTGATTGTGGACCTATTATGGGGTTCAAATGAGATAATGATAGTTTTGTGTGTGTTTAGGGACTATTTGGAGCACGAAGGCTCTATTTTTTGGAAATGGAAATGTGTTTCACAGCTAGTAGAAATCATGAATCCCATTCCACATGGATTGAGCAACTATGTGAGGGGTACACATAAGGATCTATGATGGTACATTGTTTGAGGAAACCATGAATACATGGGTGCACACCCATGTAGGATCACTTACATGTTTTAACAGATTGTGCATCACATTTTGTACATAGTTAGTCAAAACTTGCGCATGAAACCGTGTGAGCCCCCACTTCACAAGTGGGAGGTACACAGTTGGTGCAAGGTTTGGAAAACTATACAACCAAACCATACAACCCACATATTTTTGGGTAAAATTAATTTTTTTCTCTTAAATTATTATAAACTTAACCCATCATATCATTTACTCCTCTAGAAGATAGAGGAGTGCTTATTCCTTCCTTTAAACCTCTTAAGCCTCCCTCCTCCTAGGATCATTAACAAAACTACTATCTAGAATTTTACTCAAGCATGGATCATCTCATTAGATATCCATTGGTGAAAAATCTATTCCACTTACTCCTTCCTCTATTTTTCTTTCTATCAATAGTGTTATTGTGGTGCATGCTAATATGCTATACTTTCAGGGTATTCTTCTGCTTTTTAATTTTCATCCAATCTGGACCATACTAAAGGTTGATACTAGATGAGTTCTTCTATACATGATTTAGGTAGGTGGTCTAGTCATTATCCCAAAATTCATACTATTTTATAGTATAAACCGTTTTTCCTCATTCCTATTCTCCTTGTGTTGGTCTAAAATACAAATAAATGATGTTTAATTCAATTGCATTGATATAATTGTTCTAGAGATCCTTTATTATTTTTGGGTTAGGTCCCAAAATATATTTCCACCCTCCAAGGTGTGCCCATGTATTTTCCTTGATATTGATAAATACTTAAATGGCCAAACTATCTTATGAATTGTTTTGGAATAGCTCCAAAGTGAGAGATTTATAATGAATTGAATTTAATGGAGGTGATTGGTACGACCACATCACCAAATTGAATGGAACAATGGTTGTAACCTTGTTATTAATGAATATTAATGAGTTATGAATTATCAATAGTATTTTATTAAATCCATTTTTATACTTATTACTATTATTATTTATGGTCATGGGGACCCTTTTTAATTAGGATAAATGGTCATGGTTACCCTTTTGAATTATGATACGAGAATAGTGTCCCTTATTTGATTTTTATATTTATAGAAATATTATCAATATACTGTAATACATACATGAAATCCAATTATATGACTCTTGGACACGGATACCCTTTTATAAATGTGATATGGGCATTGTGACCCTTTATATATGTGATACAGGAATGGAGAGACATTATAAATGTGATATAGGCATAGAGATCCCATTCTATTATATACAAGCATGAGGAACCTTGTTTTTATATACATGAATAACAACCTTTTATGTGATACTAGGCATGGTGACCCTAAATTCTTTGATATTCAACATGGTTTCCCTTATACATATGATATTGGGAAGGAAATCTCTTGAATCTTGTGATACTCATTTTATATCTTATGGATGTCTGAGATACACCTTAGGTCTAGACTAATTATATAATCTAAATATATGATTATAGACATCACTACGTATGCAGTCCATATATGTGTATACATATGATTGAATGTTTATACTATATGGTCATGGATGAAGCAGGTACAATCATCCTAGTGTCCTTCTAGAACCAGGGAAAACCATTTATATTTTTTACTATAGACATCCATTATTACCAACACAATTCCATATTATATTCCCTAAATAGAAATTTATAGAAAACTTGTGTTGTAGACTACTAAGTTCATCTCACAACCTATCTAGGCCACATATGGTAACCAGATAGACTATATACTTTCAGGTGAAGATAAGCAAAAATATACCCTTATGGATGTGTTGATTCATGCATGACATTGTATGGGAACCTGGTAACATATGACCAGGCTATAGTTTTATGATGACTGGATTAAAATTTTTCTTTTTTCTTCTTTTATATGTCATGTTCTTTATTGAATGTCTAATTCCATGAATACATGTTTTCCCAATTTTGTGGAGATATTATATAATCATTTTTTATATGATTCAGATTCCCACTTTTGGTAATTATTTTTTGATTGGATGTTTATATGAACATTCACTGTATTTTTCATTATTGATATGCTTATTATATTTATCTATTTATTATAAAGATTTTCTACTCTGACTATAGAGGATTGTATCCCCACAGACACACTCTAGTCCCTCACTACTAATCGATAACCACTAGCGTACAGGGAGGCATGGTTGAGGCCATGTGGCCCTTCAGTTCAGGGTACCTTGGAGTGGAACCCTATTCAGGACATCACAAAGTGGTATCAGAGATTCTTTTCATGACATACTATTTTGATACAATAGACATGAGATTAAGAATGCTTCAAGATATGGTTATAAGCAATGTCTAGGAGCATCTAACCCATGTTTTGTGTAATGCTGAGTTTCCTAGAATAAGGAATTGTTGTTTTATGTTATCCCTATTACGGTTTATTTGATTCCACCATTAGAAGATGCATATTCTATGAGATGTTATTATTTATATGATTAATTAATATATTTCATCCATGGACCAATAATATGAGGTCACAGAATCACCGATGATGCATCGTTTTAGGAACTTGTTCGAAATCACATTCCATGTATATGGAATGACATATAGGATGAATTGATTGACTTCATGAAATTTTTATATGTTCCTTTTTGAAATAAATTTTTATGGAATAATTTTTTACATAGGGGATTCAGAAAAATAGTAGTTACTTTGAGTTCCAACTATAACATAAATAGTTTTTTCCTGTATAGTCTATAGAAGACACCATAAATTGCCAACTATGTAATGTTGAGTCATGGAATCTTCGTCGCACTACCTAGAAAGTGTCAGTGTATGGATTATATGAATGAAACTTTTTGGTTAATAAGGTGTGTGAGACCTTATGGATCAGATGTGTGGAATAATTTGGTTAAACCATTCATAGAAAGATTTAATAAAAATATGAATGATGTGAAATTGAAAAGAGAAAAACATAGATCTTGACCCCGACCCGACCTTAGTAGTGGGATGTAGGTAGCGTCTTAGATGTTTAATATAATGTTTCTATCACCCAGAACTGAATCTTTGAGATGGATGATGTGTGAGAATACTACATAGAAAGGATTTTAACCTGTTATATTCCATTAACTAGGGATTAGGACATTATAACCTTTTTTCTAATGATTTTGTTTTCAATTTTTAGAGAAATAAAACCATGAAATCATTTGATCATATGCTAGGCAGGTGGTGATGATCATTATCTGAAGGTAGTGGGCCATGAACCTCTAGTGATACCTCTAGTAGTTCTACCTATGGACCCTCCTTTCTTCCTTGATGAATGTGTTGATTCTTTTTTTATAGGATCATTTCTGAGGTATATGAAGACAATACAGGGATGCTCGTAGTCTACCACTTTTATTATAGAGATTACGTGGGAGTTTTAGTAGCATCATCCACTATATTTTTCCATGGACAATAGACCAAAGGTAGAAAATCTATGGATTGATACATTTATGTCTATATTTGAGAATCTTGATATACTTTATGAAATAAGAGTGAAGCTCTCCACTTATATACTTCTTGGATGCTCCAGGCATTGGTGGGATATTCTAAATCATGTAGGTTTATATCGGTATGTGATTAGGAGGGATTTACAATCTATATTCTTTTAATATTTCATCTTGGAGACCTTGATGTTCAATTTTTCTTGGGATTTAATGAACTTGTAGTATGTTTCTATGATAGTTATTGACTAATAATCTTATTTTACAGAGCTTTAGAAATTTCCGCCTATCTATACGGATGATGTGCCAAAAAAACAATATAGTTTGAGATTGGACTTTGGAATAAAATCCATTCTGAAGTGAATGTTTTACGGTTTACTACCACATATGATATACTAAACTAGTCCATTATCATAGAGTATAACCTAAGGGATGTTGATGGTGTATGAAAGGGTAGTCAGAACCCAAACAAGGTAGTAGGTCAACTAGCGGTTGGAATCGACACTTTAAGATTGCACGTGTGAGTAGCGACTGCCATTTGCCACCTACTATAGTTACTTGGTTTTTCACAAGTGTGGAAAGCATAGTCATAAGAAGAACCAATGTCCCAGAGACCCCATTGAGTGCTGAGGATGTGTGAGATTGGTTCATCTATAGTTATTATGTATTACTTTCCCATATGTTCTAAGTGGGGGAAGATTTGTACTAGATCCAAAATTTGGAGAAGGATTAGTATCACCTACCAAGGTATGTATATAGAAAACTAATAGACATAAAAGAAAATTGAGAGTTCGTGGTTATGGTTTCCATGCTTTATATACATTTCACCAGTTGAAAGGGTCCACATCAGATAGACAGGATGCAGGAGAGGGCCATGGATCATGCCATATTTTTTCAATGATTCCTAAACCAGAAGAAAATAATTCCAGACCATCTACTATTCGAGGTACTATCTTAATATTCTATACTATTGTCTCTACCTTATTAAATATAGGTGTGTCACATTCCTTCATATTTCTCTTATTGTAGTATCATTGGGATTCATTTTGAGTACTCGTATGGAGTTATGATTCTCGACACACATTTGGGTATTCATTTTGAGAGTATATGCACATGAAAGGACTATCCACATGAGTTTGGAAGCCATTTTTTCTTTTGGGACCACTTATTCCTCAAGATGATGATATTTTATGTCATTCTTGGGAAGGGTTGGATGGTCCCATGTCATGAATATGAGGATTTTTATTGAAGAATCTTGTTTTTACATCACTAGAAGTTTGTACTTATACTCACAAGGGTGAGTGGGATGTCCAAGTGGATAGAGTTGGACAAGAGAATATTGATTTAGGTGGGGTGACTACCCAAGTTTCTATAATTTACATGAAATATTAGGAACTACATCATATCGAGTACCCTCGTGTAATCGATCAATTAAGTGATATCTCAACCGATGAATTTTCAAGACTACCTTCTTAGAGAGTGGTTGATTTTACTACATATATATTTATTTGAGCTATGATATTATCAAAAACTCCTCACATGAAGTTTACTACTAAGTTTTATGATATCAAGATGTAGATAAAGTATTTGAATGTAATTGGTTTTATATGGACCAATACTTTTCCCTGGGGTTCACCATTCCTTTTCTCTAAGGTGGTGGACTATAAGATTCCAGAATTTTATAGATATTCTCATGCTCATTTATAGGAAAACTTTTTTCTTGTGTTGAGTATATTTCAATTTTTTACCTTGGGGAGTTTTGGGGTGAAAATTTGAGAAAATGGAAGAAAGAGGGCAGTGCAAGGTTGGCGCACAGTTTTTCCAAACCAAGCACCCTGACCCAAGAAACCATAAAACCCTATACATATAGGGTTTTCATGGCTAGAACAAGGTTTTTCAAGCTATGAAACCTAAAACAAGAAACTATGAACCCCCTAAAATAATTGCATGATAAATGATCATGGTTGGGGTAAACTGTTCTCCTTTTCCCAGCAAACTATGAGCGGGTTTTTAATTAGCATGAAATTTTGTTTTAAAATTTATAATTCCCATATTGTAATCTTTATTCAACCCTATCTCAACAATAACCACTATTTCATGATTTTGGAGGCTCCCTAACAGATTTTATGTCTTCATGATCTCTTTTCATGGAAAATCTAATGGGTGGATTGAGGATATGTACCTCCTCAGGTATGTGATTTATTTCAATTTACATCACTCTCTCTTATACTCCTTTTTTCCAAATAAAATAGGGATATTTATCCACTATTGGTTTTAGATAAACATATTGGTTTCTTAGATTTTTATCCATTAATTTGATGATTTAGGATTTAGATCTAAATCATTTTATTCTTTTCATTCTTTATTAATTTTGTTTAATTTTGGAATATCCATTGGTGAGCATTATTCATCAATCTTGAGGTAGGTGTTTTATAATTCACATTCCAAATCCTTTATATCAATTACAATTATGTAATTTTCGAATTTTTATTAGATGATTATAAATTTATTTCTTTATTGAATTAATTAATTTTATGAATTGATTAATTGAGGGAATTATGAAACTAGAAATATTGGTATTGTGAATTGGAATAACTAATTGATGAATTAATTATGGAGTTTTTAGTATTGTTTAACTTGATAAATTAAATATTGAATTAACTAATGGTAATGGTTTGTATTATGAAATTGATTGAGTTAGAATATTTAATTGTTTAGTTAATTATAAAGAGTTTTAGATAATCAATATTGAATAATTAATTATTGAATTAATTATTTCTATATTTAATGTTTTGAATTGGAGTAATTAATTGTTGAATTAATTATTGGATATTTTTTTGATGAGTTACAAGTTGTTGAATTAATTAATAGGGTTGATATGATTAATTAGTTGTTGAAATATTTAATGTAATTGATGTGATTAATAAATTATTGGCTTCATTAATATAATTATGTGAAAATGGAATTGTTTAATATGATTAATTAATTATATAATTAGTTAATGTGATAATCAGGTGTGGGAAATGGTCTACTTCATCAAAATCCAATCGAGTGAAAATAAATAATGAATGGTAATAATGGAATTCAGATGTGATAATTTTGTGTTGGACAATACCTAATGCATTGAAAGGTCATGGTATGATTTTATATAATGAATGGTAAAAATGGAATTCATGTGTGAAAAAAGAGTATGGGACATGGTCACCTACAAAAAAATACCATAATGTGAATTAAAATGATGAATGGTGACAATTTCATTCTTATGTGAATTTGTATGATGAATGGTAACAATGGAATTCATATACATGATGTCCCTTAGTGATAGTTTAGCCTCCATCACTGGTTGAAGAATATATTGAGAGTTTAGGTGTCCTCAGGAACCCAGGTGTTATGTGGTTAAATAAATAGTAGTTGAATAAGCATGAACTTTTTACATTATTGTTTTATTTATTCTATATATAGAAGTATACACTATTTGACTGGATATTGCTTTAGATTTAATTGGTGGTGGCCTACTTAGTTGTACTCATACCCTACTCGGGATTCCAGGATGGTACCCGAATAGATTTCATGATTTCAGGATAGGATATGGGTAAAGTTAATATGATAGATATTTTAGTTAGGATGAAGTATGGATGAGGTAATTGGGTGTGGTTTGGGACACACTTGGGAGTATTTAGAAACTTTACTTTTGAGTTTCATTTTGATGCATGACATGTACTTTAACATTAAATATCTACTGTTTAGTTTTGATATTGTGTTTCAAATTTTTTTCATCTTGTGATATATGTATCATTCTTATTATGGTGATATTATTGTATATAGATGATTTGTATTACTCTAGTGTATTACTATAATAAATAGGGTATACTATCTCCATAATTTATATTAGTCCATTGCTGCTAGTCAGAATCCTCTAGCATATAGGGAGGTGTGATTAAGGTCATGTGACTGAATGAATTGGGGAACTGTGTGTGTGGTATTCTGGCCGAGACATTATAGAGTGGTATCAAAGCCCATATTTATTTTATTTTTGTTTGCCTTACTATTTTGGAAAGTTATAGTAGATACTAGGAAGAGTTATGCATTGGTTGTGTTCTATTTAATGGGAATAGTTAACCCATTTATAGATAGAACCCAAGTACCCAAGGTGGAATTATTATTATTGTTTTTTTACTGTTACATCTGAATATTATTTCATCTTGTGTGACACACTTGACGTGTGATGTGATTATTGATTATATGATTTTATGATATTTTAATCATGGCTTGGTTTGGAATTAGAGTTGAGTTGTATGCATCATTCTTGACACTCAAGATTATTTTGGGACATGCATAATTTTATAGACGAACAAGAAAGTGGGGTTTGGGTAAGTTGTTAAATTTGAAATGTTTTTCCTTCTTTGTGAAATTAAAATGAAAATTTACCTACTATGAAATTGAGAATTATAAAATTATAAAAGCTGAGAATAAATGGGTTTCTAATAATAAACTTGAATATGAGAATTATTTTACCCTTTGGTAACCATGACCAAGTTATAGGATGTCTAAGGGTATTGTTAGCACCTCAGTTTTGACCATGTGGTGAGGTTAGTGAAAAAAATGACTTGTTAGGGTTTTATATGATTTTTTTATAAATGTGTTAACTTGTGTTACATGTCCTAATGTATGTTTTTTTAATTTTATAGATATTAATCCTCAATGATTCTTATTGAGATTATTACTGGATGATATGGATGGAGATGTTCCTCTTGTAGTGGAACATGAGGCACTGATAGTGATGGGTGAGGAAGGTGGAGATCAGTTCCATGCGAACTTTTCTCACATCAAGGAGTGTATGTTAAGAGACCTAGAGTGGGTTGAGGAGTATTTCTAACCATAAAGGGGATTTTTAGATGTATAACTCTATGAATTTTACCAAAGATAGTGGACATGAGTCATCATTATTCTGGATTGAGTCTATCGAGATGATAATTTACCATTTGGATACTCTTGTTGATAAGATAGCCAAGTTGGATTCATATATGCTATGGGGATCAATGAAGTTCTTATGGCACATTCTTACTTGTATTGGAAATGTTTATGGTCTATTATGTATGGTAATATTTGATATGTTTTGGGATCACTTCTACTTAGATATGCTGAGTGGGGGGAGAGAGGCTGAGTTCCTGAGGTCGACTCAGGGGAGTATGTATGTGATGGCCTTTTCTATACATTTTACAGATTTGAAGTGTTTTTCTCCAATTTTGTAAGGTATGAGATATATATGGTGAGGAATTTATAGGGTGGAATTAAATTTTATATTAACTCACAAGTTAAACTTATTTCGTTAAAGAAGTTTGTTGTGGTGGAGGATCACGATCTCATAGTTGAGGGGAATATTAGGGAGGCTTCCAGTGCTGGACTAGTGGTTTCTGTGAGACTATCAAGAGGTATGACTTATAAGATAAGGAAGTGTCTCTTTGAAAATGTTATCCAGATAAGTGGTAACTAGAGTACAAAGAGAGAAGGATCAGTATCCCAGGATATTACTCGAGTGACCTGTCACTAGTGTGGTAGGTCGGGACACTTCTGGAAGTAGTGCCCCAACCATGAATATAGTTTCCATCTTGATGTAAGATGGGACATCTTCATAGGTTTTATAGGAACCCAAGAAATATAGGTAGTGATGGAGGAGCTAGATAGAACTAGGGTTCATGAAGGGGATCTTCTTCACCATATAAGTCTGGGTTGTATGTAATGTTTGAAGCCTACGGGCAATGAATTCCTCTAAGGCCAACAGGACATGTAATACTTACGCCTACGGGCCTTGTAAGGGTTCCACCTCACCCCTTGAAAGGTGGATTATCAAAAATCAATTTTAAATGAAGGCCTTAGGGCCATTGGAGGAATGGTTACATTCCATATATCCTCCACTTTTGGATATCAAGGATAGACCTTCGATGGTGAGAGGTACTATTGTTTTATATTTTATGCTATCTAGTTCCTTATTTGATACAGGTGCCACTCATTCATTTATTTCTACACAACTTATTAGTGGATTGAAAATTTTGGTGGAATTTTTGAGTGGGATATTGAATATAGATAAGATGTTGGGATTACAGTCTAAGGAAATCTGCTTGTGTAAGGGATATTCACTAAATGTTGGGGAGTATCACTTTAATTGGGATCATTACATACTTGACATGTTAGGTGATAACCTAATTATGGTCATGGAATTCTTGGTCGCATAGTAGACTGACATTGATTGTTACTATATGATATTGAATTTTACATATCTTGAGGGTGAAAAAAATATTCCCTATGGATAATGAGATATCAAGGTGGGTCATCAAGGGAGAGTTCACCAATAACTGGGGGAGCTTACCACCTTGGTTTATAGTTCATTACTAGATGATGGAGGACTACAGTGAGATGTATTTACTCCCATAGTGATTAGGTTTCATGATGTGTTTCATGAATAATTATTAGGTCATCCACATGAGAGATACATGGATTTTACAATTGATCTCATATCAAGGGCTAATTCGATTACCATTCTACTGTATAGAATGTTATTGATAGAGATTAAATATCTCAAGAATTAACTGGAGGAGTTAGATTATAAGGGGATTATCTATCTGAGTATTTCATTGTGGGGTTCTCATGTATTGTTTTTAAAGAAGGATAATAGGACTATTCACATGTGTGTTGATTACTGAATTTTTAACCTAATTATTGTGATGAACCGATATCCACATCTGTGTATCAGTGATCTATTTGACCAGTTGAGGGGATCTTTTTTTAGTGATTGTATTGAGATTAGGGTATTAGATATTGATATTCCAACATTATGATATATCAAGGATTGATTTCAGATGTTAATATGTCTTTTATGAGTTTATTTTAATGACATTTTTGTAAATGAATGAACTAGTACTATTTATGTCCTTGATGAATAGGATTTTAAATCCATACGAAGATCAGTTTTTTTCTATGTTTGTGGAAGTCATTTTGGTTTTCTCTAAGACTCATGATGATTATGGATAACATACTGTTATTGTCTTGAGTACACTTAGAGAGAATCATCTATATGCCAAGAAATATTAGTGCATGTTTTGTATTGATCATGTACACTTCTTGGGTCACATCATCTATAAGGAAGGTATTTTAGTAGTCTAGATAAATTCCAGGTAGTGATATCTTACAATATTATAAAGAATGTTTTTCTTATCTGTATCATTCTGGGATTATCTGGATAATATAATAGAATAATTCCGTACTTTTCCAATTTGGTGGCACCACTTTCGGGCACGGCCAAAAAGGGGATAAATTTTGATTGTTGTGGAGCACATGATAATACTTTCCAGGAGATGATCATCACTAATCTTGATCCTACTAGACTTGGGTTAAGAGTACATGGTGTATTGTGATGATTCTAGACAAGGAAATGGAGTAGTGGTGATGCAGGGATATCGAGTTGTGGTGTATGTGTCTCTATAGTTGAGGCAACATGAATGGAATTAATCTATACATGACCTCAATTTTGAAGTAATGGTTTATTATTTGAAGTTCTAGTGGAATTATTTGATGTGAAAAAAGTTTAATTTTTATATAGATAATAGGATAATGAAGTAAAAATTTTGATAGAAATTTTTTAATCTTCGATTGTGGAGATGGGATTAGTATATGTAGTCATTCTATTTTGAACTGGCGTATTAAGGTTCTGGGTGTAGCAGAAGCGTGGTTGGGATGGTACCCAACTTTAATTTTTACCATGATCAAATATTATTTCAGGATCAATACGATGATGAATTCTAGTCTCCATGGAATATAATCAAATATTTAGATAAAGAAGAATGAGGCCTGAAACCTTAGAGATGATCTTGCACATCATATTTATAATTAATTTAATTAATTTCATAAAGAAAAATAATACATGTATCTTTGGAATTTTTCTTCATTGATGATGTTGATATTCCGGAATGAACCTTCCGGATTATCTTGTTGCACTAGTATGTATCCAAACTAGAATCCCTCTAGCAGTGATCTACACATGCTCTGATGGCCTCTGATCGACACCACTCGTTCTCCGGGTGCTAGCGCGGCGAATCGAGTGTCTTTTGTTGGTCGTTCTTGATCTTCTATTCTTCGGCCTTGAAGAACTCCTCTTGTTCTTGAGAGGGGATAGAAGAGGATTCAAAGGAGAACTTTTTTAGCTCAACAATTCTCAATTCACCAGGTGTGTGGTGTGTTATATGGAACAATATGATTACTTTCCTATTTATATACATGGAATTTCAGTTACAATATTTAATTGCATAGAAATAGTTAAATACATTCATGAACTTAGAGAAATCCCAATCATTTAATAATAATACCACATCATTATTTATGGTACGCCAACTTGCGTAAAACAGAATTATAAATAAAATTCCGCATCACAAAATAATAGCAGCTTTATTTTAATTTGTGCCAACTAGTTAAATAATTATTTACCATCTTGAAAATAATTATTTTACTACCAGACCAACCTTGGTCCACTCAAACTCCATTTCCATTTATTAAACACCCGAATAAATAAATAAATAATTTTTTCTCTTAAATAAATATTTTTATTTACAAACTAGTAAATAAATATTTATTAAATGTTCAATAAAATAAATAAATAAATTTTATTTAATTTATGCGATCATTTTAACTTGAATAAAATTATTCCATGGTCTTTAGAATAATATTTATTTAATTAATTAAATTCAAATATAATTTAACCAAGACCACCAAAAACACTTATTGTGTGACCCTCTAGGATTCTTTCTCATTGGCATTAGGAGGGCTTGCCTAAAGTCCAAGAGTACTGTCTAGAAACAGGTCAAGGCACCCAAGAGAAAGAATGTAAAGTCGCAACAACTACATCCACATACAAACGCTCACTATGTAATATAATCCCTTACTTGTAATATCTCATCAATAAGGTTTCATGATTGTGTCATCAACTTTTATGCTTGATACGTCATTCTTTGACTACCTGAAATAAACTCGTCGTTACACCATGGCCATGGAATTTCGGGTGACGGTTCTATTTCAATCAAAGGGAAGAAATATCAACTTCCATAAATGGAATGGACAAATGCTTCCTCGACTTATCCATTAATAACATGCCACTCGTGACACACCCATTGTAACATACTTCCCTCCAACTGTCTGCGTGACGATTTTCATCTGTAAATCAAAGTGCGTAAGTCATGACATGTATTAATGATAAATCTAAAGTCTAAGGATCATTACACATGATCGCATATAGAAATATATGATGACACAAAAACATTCTGAATTCCTACTAGTGGTTCTGTTCTCATAATCTTCTATCTTAGAGATTACCAAGTGTAAACTTCATGAGAGGAAGTCTCATCTGCTTACGAGTACTCGAACCTGATGGTATGCGTGATATGTGTCTCATCATAGCATGTCATCAAATCACAAAACTATATTTAAGAATATTTTTATATCATTTCAAGGTTCTCATCATAGCGGGGAACTGACATGACCTTATCAATGCAACGAATACTCTAGGACATTATTACATTATAGTCATACAGAACAATGAACAATATGTAATAATACATTAATTATTCATGTAATCAAAGTAAAACCAGTTGGTTCTAGGAAACCAACTATTACAGCATATACTACCAGAAAGGGGGGAAATTTTTCTGGTTCATTGAGCTTGAAAACTTAGACTTAGGTGGTTCCGGTGATTGATGTTGAGTGAATGATAATGACATTAATATCTGAGATACATGTTGTGTTTTAGGAGAGTCAAGAGGAGATGAATCTCATATCAATTTCAGTAGGGTATACAAATTTGGGATATATTAGAGATAAATATTATAAAGATCCAAAGTTTTTCTCCTTGAGAAAAATCCTTGAATAGGGGGATCCAACTTCAGATTGGACCATAGATGAGGATGAGATCATCTATATCAAGTATCAGGGTATTGTTCCTACGAGTACATGGGAGGAGTTGATGAATGAATTTCATTCCTTGAAGTGGTTGGTTCACACAAGTGTGACCAAAATGTACCATGACCTACGAATATTGTTTTGAGGTCAGGTATGAAAAGGATATAGTAGGGTTCGTGACACGATGCTACACCTTTCAGTAGGTTAAGGTTGAGCATTAGTGATGTTGTGGTTTACTAAAACCATTTACCATTCCAAAATGGATGTGGAAGGATGTTACAATGAATTTTTGGTGGGTATCCCAAGGATTCCTCAAAATAATGATTCTATTTGGGTGATCGTGGACCGACTGATGAAGGTATATCATTTTTTTCCAATATTGGAGACTTTCTTAGTGGATCAGTTAGAAGATATTTATATTCAGAAGATAGTCTATTGGTATGGGGTTCTGCGTACTATTTTTTTAGACCATGAACCTCTTTTTACCTCATGATACTAGCAGGAATTAAATAAAGTGTTTGTTTCACATGTTTTTTTAAGTAAGGCTTTCCACCCACTGAAAGATAGGTAGTGATGGTATACTACTCAAGTGCTTGAGGATATTTTACAAGAATGTGTTCTAAACTCTGTTGGGTCTTGTGAAAATTTCCTAGAATTTGTGGAGTTCTCCTATAATAATAGTTATTAGGAAACTATATAGATGGAACCATATGAGGCACTTTATTTTTATAATAACACTGCCCTTTATTTCACACTTAAACATAACTTACTAGATAAACACTGCACTTGATAAAACAAATAATATTGAGAGGTATAGTGTATTTGGGGCTTAAGAACATTACATAGCAACTTAAAACATCAAATACACAACTTTATTGAACAGTTATTTTGCATGACCACAACATTCTTTCATACTTATCATTGCATGGGATAACCTAAGGACATGCATAAAAAAGGGTGAGATATAAAGCCTAATAAGGGACTAAACAAGGAATAAAATGAATAATATGGTACATTTTAGAAAATAGTCATATCAATGGATCATTATAGAAACATGAACATAAAGACATGATATAACATGATTATCATAACATGGAAATGTGGAAACATCATTTAACATGATTTTAGCATGATCCATTTCTCATTTCACATGGATCATGACTAAACCATCATTGTACTTGAATTAGTATGATTAAACCCTCATTTCAATTGAAGTATCATGATACTAATCTTTACCCAATGCATTAGATCACTATCAGGGTGCACCCATCTTAATCATTTCATTTCATGCATAAGTGTACCACGTGGATCATATAACACGGATTCATTAAACATCATCATTTATTCCATGATAAATAAATGTGTAATTCATACATGAAACTATATAATAAATAATTAAATGTTCATAATGGTGAATACCCTTGATAAATAAATGGGCATGGTATTCACTACATAATGACTTTGTCTTGGAAAATCACGGTGCAATTTTGGCAGCATAATGGCCTGACATAAGAATTCATAAAAATGGTTGATGAGAGATAACGGGGTGTCTCATCATATGTACATGAAATGGATAGTAAGGGATCATTTAGATACATGTTCCAAAATATGTAATGAAATTTAGATTCATAATACAAAATAATTTCTTGAATGTAAATGAGAAGAGAGATATTCCTTACGAAATTTCGGCATGGTAACGGGTGTACATGGGAGGAAATAACTAGAGAAAAGGAGTATATCACCATTATAACATAATTAGGGAATTATATGAGAAGTTTCAAATCATACCCCAACATTTGTAATTGAAATTAAATGTATATAACAACATTATGAAACTTGGACGAAAATGAGAAATGAAGAAATCCCTTACTTGGAAGTGTGACCCCAAAGGCTTGGGAGAGGCTTGAGAGAAGCTTCTTGGGAGATTGGGGTTCCTTGGTAGGATTCTAGAGAGATTAGTTCATGGGTTTCTTGATCTTAAAAGGCTTTTAGTGAAGAGGAAGTAGGAGCTAGGGTGGGTTTATATAGGAAAAGAGGTGGAATTCTTTATTATTTAGGTTTTGGACACAACACATTAAACTAATCAAAACCACAATCCAACACATGGTTTTTGCCTACGGTTTTTGACAAAGGGGAGTGGAAAAAAAATTATAAGAAAAATGGCCCAACATATTAAAATATTAGGCTTTATTATGTGGAGGTGAGTCCCACTCTCAAGGAAAAAATTTTAAAAGGTTAAAATATTTTATAAGCCTTGGAGAGTCCACTATAGATTTGTAAAATAAATCAAACAAACCTAAAATCACATTTTTTTAATGTTAAAAAATATATTGTTTGAAAATCGCATTTATAGAATTTTATTACATCACTAATAGGTCATTATGATGTCATAAAACACATTATATAATTAAACGATATTTAATTTTTTACCCAAAAATTCAATTGTCTTAGAAACTTATAAAAACATCACCATTCAATAATCTTGACATCCTGATTCCAAAAAAAATATTCATTTTATCTAAATAATTTTATTAATATGTGAATTTTTACATTTAAAATAAAAACCGACATTTATTGAAAATTCATGGGTTTTGAAAAAAATGGCTTTCAAACCTTAAAAAAATTACAATTGTATTCCTAAAAATTATATGATCATTAAAATTAATTGATTAATAATATTTTATTAAAATATTATTTAATTAAAAAATTCATTAATTTGTCAAAATATATTTCTTAGTTAAATATTAACTAAAAATACTATTTGTGCTTTAAAAAACATTTACAAAGTAATAATAATAAAATTAATGTATATTCTTTATTATATATAAAACATAATGCACATAATCATAGTGATAAGTTATTGTTATATAAATCCTTATAAAAACTGCAAAATACCTAAGGGTAAGGTGTGTGATGGTGAAAAACTCTTGGGGTGGCTCAGATAACATCGCTTGGGTGGTAATCTTTATCAAATTCCACTTCTCTCATAGTCGGTTCCATTCGAGCTTAATGTGTTGAAGCTCAGATTGGGCTTGGTCATGAGAAAATCCCATTGATTCCACCCCCTTTCTGAGCTCTGAAAAATGGGCTTCGAATGGAGCAATTCTACTGGATAATGTCATCGCTTCCTTTGTCAGAGTAAATTGGATTTGTTAAAGACCTATATTTATACTAATCATGTGATCACAATTCAATGAAAATATTATAAATAGTAAAAATTATTAATGGTATTTTGAGATACAAAATCATAAAACCAAAGAATTTCATATGTTATATAACCATTTTTCATAATATGACATTTAATTTGATCAAGAGGAATTTTCATTAATAAAAATTTGGGTCATTACAATATTCCCCCTTAAGAAATTTCACCCTCAAAATTTCCTTTTCCCATACTAAAATAGATGAGGGAAACTATGCTTCATCACTTCCTCTAATTCCCACGTTGCTTCTTCAAACATGGGGTTTCTCCACAACACCTTTATGAGGGGAATTATCTTATTTTGTAGAACTTTTTTCCTACAATATAATATCTTCACCAGATTCTATTCATAGGAGAGGTCATTCTCCAATAGTACCACCTCTGTATTGAGTACATGTGATGTGTCAATTCTGTACTTCCTTAAGAGTGATACACGGAATACATCATGTACTTGAGATAGTTTTGGGTGGAGTTCTAGTCGATAGTCCACTGCTCCAATGTGATCAAGAATCTTAAAAGGGCTGATGTACCTTGGGCTAAGCTTTCCCTTCTTAACAAATATCATAACTCTCTTCCTTGGTGATATGTAGAGGAATACCATGTATCCAAAATCAAATTCTAGGTCTTGTTGATGATTATCATCATATCTATTTTGTCAACTTTGAGCAACTTTAATGTGTTGCTGGATGGTCTTAACCTTCTCCACCAATTCTTCGACCATTTCTGGACCTAGGAGTTTTCTATCCCCAACTTCATCCCAACATGTCGGTGTTCTAAACCTATTCCCATAAAGGGATTCATACTGACCCATTTGGATGCTTTAATTGAAATAAGAGAACTCAACTAGAGTAATATGTTGATCCCATACTCCTTTGAAACCCATTTAGCATGATATAAACATGTCCTCAAGTATTTGGATAGTTCTCTATGATTTTCCATCAGTTTGAGGATGATAAGTTGTACTGAAGTTTAGCTCAGTATCTAGAGCATGTTGAAGACTCTTCCAAAAAATAGAGGTGAATCTTAGATATCAATGAGATACAATCGATATTAGTAAACCATGTATCCATACCAATTATCGGGTATATATATGTTCCAGTTGATCTAATGATAAATCCTGTCAAATTTCAATGAAGTGAGTAGTCTTTGTAAGACAATCCAAAAAAACTCAGATATCATTGTTTCCTTTGGATATCTTCAGAAGTACGGTGACAAATTCTATGGTTATGTTCTCCCATTTCTAGGATGGTATGGGAAGTGGTTGCATCATCCCCTTATAATTCGACCTCTCAACCTTCACTTGCTGGAATACCAGGAACTCTAATGTATACTCAACAATCTCCTTCTTCATGTTATCCCACCATTAATGCTCTCGTAGATCTCGATACATCTTTGTGTTTCCTGGGTGAATGGAGAAATTTGAATTATGTGCATCATCTAGAAGTTCATTCTTTAGCTCCAAATTTTATAGAACACATAGTCTTTTCCCAAATCTCACAATTACTTCTTCATTAACATTGAACTCCAAGGATTTTCCTTTTATGATAGTTTCCACTGTCTTCTGAATTCCCACATTTTCATTTTGGGAATCCTATAACCTTTCCAAAAGATATGGTTGAGCAATCATTTTTGAAAGCATTGAAGATGTTCCCTTATTTATGATTCCCATGTCCATCTTCATAAAATCTAATAAGATTGGATCCTTTTCAATTCTCATCAATGATAGAATTGTTGGGTCTTTTCTATATAGAGAATCCTCCACCTTGTTCACTTTCTCATGGTGATAATGGATTGAGCAGTCATAGTCTTTGATTATCTCTATCCATCTTCGTTGGTTCATATTAAAATCTTTCTGTGTGAATATATACTTGAATATTTTGTGATCCATGTATATCTCACACTTCTCCCCAAAGAGGTAATGTCTCCAAATTTTCAAAGTGAAGATTACTGTAGCCAACTCTAGATCATGTGTTGGATATTTTTCCTAATGAACATTCAATTACATTGAAGCATAGGCAATTTATTTGTCATTTTTCATTAACACACAGCCCATGACTTTCTTCGAAGCATCACAAAATACCACAAAATGCTCTCCACTTGTAGGTAGTGTGAGCACGAGTGCAGTGATAAGCCTCATTTTAAACTCCTTGAATCTATCTTTGCATTCTTAACTCCATGAAAACCCTACTCCCTTCTGAGTTAGCTTGGTAAGAGGGTTTGACAATCATGAGAAATTTCTCACAAATCTGTAATAATATCCAGCTAACCCCAGGAAGCTATAGATATCTGTTACCGATGATGGCCTTAGCCATCCCTCAATTGCAGTTGTCTTGGAGGGATCTATAGATATCCCATTTCATGTGATGATATGACCCAAGAATGAGACATCCTTTAACAAGAACTCAAACCTGTTATAATTTTCATAGAGCTTCTCCTTTTTCAAGGTCTATAGTACAGTGCTTATATTATCCTCATGCTCATCCTTGGTTTTGGACTATATTAGAATATCATCTATAAATACTACCACAAATTTGTTGAGGTAATATCTAAAGACACTTTTCATCAAATCAATGAAGATTGATGGATCATTAGTGAGTCCGAAAGGAATTACTATGAATTCATAGTGCCCATATCTTGTATGAAAATAATTCTTGGGGATATCCTCCTTCACCCATACATGGTAATATCCAGACTACAAATCCACCTTAGAGAAGTATTTTTATCCATGTAGCTGATCAAACAAGTCATCAATTAAAATCAAAGGATACTTTTTCTTTATCATGATTCTTTTGAGTTCGTGATAATCAATGAAAAGAAACATTGACCTATCCTTCTTATTGATGAAGAGGACTGTTGCACCCTATGGTGAATCACTTGGGTGTATAAACCCTTTATCTATGTAAAGACCCAGAATTTCCATGTAAATTCTTTTTAATTAAATGGGATTTTTATGAGTCCGCAAAACTTGACGGTGTGTGATTTCGAGGCCCTGAGTTCCCAGAATCAATTTATGAAGTTTTGTTCGGGTACGTTTAGTAAATGTATGAGTGGGTTTTTCTAACTTTTGAATAGGTGCTCGGAATTGAAATCTAAGGGCACCGTTGAACTCAAAGCACCGGTATTCTCTTAAAGAAACTTTCACCTCGACGGCAGTGGGTCGAGAATAAAAGTTAGTTTTTGGGTTTTTTGTGGAAAATAATAAAATAAAATGAACTACACTTTATTTTATTTTTGAGCCACCATGTGGAAGTTATAGGTGGGGTCCATAAGAACTAAACCCCCTTGTGGGGGTTGAAGTGTGAGGACCACCCGACCATAACCTCCCATGAGAGGTTATGGTGGTGGGGCCCACCCGAACCTAACCTCCCGTGAGAGGTTGCGATGTGGGGACCACCCGAGACTAAACCCCCCTAATAATGGTGGGAGAGGAAAACCTCTCAACTCCTTTCATTAATGAGGGAGAGTCTCTCCACCCCCACCCCCACCCCTCCTCCTTTAATGGTGTCAACCCTTTGTCTCTTTTAATTGTGCCAACCTCATGAAGTAATTAAGTGGATCCAACTTAATTAATTCACCCAATTTGAATTCTTATGCCAATGACTTAATAGATTTTATAATATATTATTCTTGGCTACCATTTCTTTTGATAAAAAAGGAGGAAGGGGCTTTTGAGAGAAAAGATCTTTCCAATGAAGAATGAAGAACGTGTTCCTCCAACAAAGAACGCCGTCAACGAGCATCTTCGACTTCTTGCTCGAAAGCACCTTGGGGAAGAGACCAACGTGGGACTTCTTTGACGACCGACCCTCCCTCCTCATCATCGTCAACGAACCAATGCATGAGCTTGGGATTGGAAGTGCACGGTGGATCCGCGGATGTTTTTCCTTGCGGGTTGGGAATATTTTGTTAATGAGGGATTATGGGAATTGATGTTTTTAAGATATCTTCCATGCTCATTGTTGTGCTTCATTCTTGTGAGCTAATTGCTATCACCCTAAACGCAGAAGGGTGCGGACCAAACCAACGTGGTCCGAACCCTCCATCGATCTTCTTTGGGATGTTCTTCGGCATGGCGACGAAGGCAATGAGGCGACGAAGGAAACCTGTGCTTCCCCCGCAACACTCCAGCACCCTGGGCCGAACCGCACCACCCTCCGGCTTCTAATCCACCCCAGTCGCACTGCCCTCTGGTCGCGCCTCCCGCCGGCTGAACCGGACGAGCCGCGCCGCACCCCGGCCGAGCCGTGCTCCGGCCACACCGCGCCCCGGCTCCCAGCCGCCGCACCTCCCACACCCCTCATGGAACCCTCCCAAGCCCCAGCTGAGCCAGCCTCCATGCGCCCCGCGGCTCTGCTGTCCGTGCACCCCACACGCCCCACGTGCCCTACGCCACCGCTAGGTGAACTGGCCGAACCGGCCTCTCGGCCCCGGTTACGCCACCCCGGCCCCAGGCCGAACCGCCCTGAGTAGGCCCCTCGTGGTGCCCTCCGGGCCAAGCCATGCCCCCACGGTGCCCTTCGGGCTGAGCCGCCCACGCGGCACCCTCCGAGCCAAACCACCCTCACCCCGACCTGCGGCCGGTTCGTGCCCTCACGACCGGTCCGCGCTCTCGTGACCCCTCGGGGCCTGTTGGGTTTTTCTGAGGGGTTCGGGCCGAACCTAACAGGATGGACTGCCTAACGGGTCAGGCCGGGTCGACCTAGATAGGGTCATCCCAGACTGGGTTGGGCCGGGTCAGTCCGACTGGGTCAGACCAGACCCGGGCCCACTACGACCCTTTACTTTTTTTCCATATCTTTGGCACCAGGCGTCCGTTTGACGAATCGTCAGCGGCCCTTGTAATCTTGGATCATGAAGGTCCCTTTGAGTATACCCCACCAGAGTTTGGGTATATTTGAGATACAGTCAGGTTGGATCGAGCACGAATCCAACCAGACCTCGGGGACTAAAAGGTTAATAACTCACCGACTGGGAATCCTATTGATGCACCATCTATTGCATTGAGACATGTATGACATAGTGGACCTTTGAGATACTTCTTCATGGGACTTCATGATAGTTGGAGTATCAACCAGTAGCTCATGGAGCAAATCCTTCTAGAGACGAGCGGACAGAGTGCATAGACCTAGTAGTTGGATGAGACTTGACGACTGTTGACCGACTGACTCGGAGTGAATCGAATAGCCCAGTGGAGAGCGCATGGGTGTGGCAGCAGACCCATGGAGGAGGAACACCTGGTTGTGGCAGCAGACCCACGGTACTCGACAGTAGGAGTACCTCTGCAGGCTATTAGGGGGAGCGCCTAGTTGGGGCAGCAGACCCACGGTGGGGAGCACCTTGGTGATGCAGCAGAAACATGATACTCAACAGGTTGAGTACCTCAGCAGTCCAAGTTTAGTGGAAAGTGCCTTGGTGTCACGGAAGGCCCACTGTACTTGACAGAGGAGGATTTCTCAATCAACTGTGGTTTCGATAATGTGAATAAAAATCCTGGTTGAGCTGAGTTAGTAAATTTTGTGTTTTCCTCATGATTGAGATGGATTACTTGATAACTTATGTATATGTTTGGGCATATACCTAAGTGGTGTTATCTATTGATTTCATACTTTTTGGTTTATCCTTGTTGGATTTTGTGAGACCTTGAGGGTCTCGGGGTCCCTATTGAGTATCGTTATACTCACTCCTACACAAGTTATGCCCTCACCTCGTTGTGTTGGATGCAGACGAAGGACAGCGCTGACTGAGGCTGAGAGTACCCAGACTGGATGGTACCTGGGGTGGACCTTACAGTGTGATGGTACACGGAGGAGACGGACGGACCTAGAGTGATGAGGAGGCGATCTGTACCTACCCTTCAGGTAGGAACCTCAGAAGATGACCCAGCGGAAGTTTTTCTTTTCTTCAGTTTTACTTTTAATTTCTTGTACTTTACTGTTGGGCTTGTATTTCCAGTCACTTTTACTTTCATCACACTTTTGTTATATAGTTTTACATAGTGTTTTTTTTTCAGCTTGTTCTTTGTTGTGTGTATTTACAGGTTTAGATGCAATGCCTTCCCAGTTTTAAGGAATTGCATCTTTGGTGCTAGTCTCCAGCCCCTGGCCTATGGAAGGCGGGCTTGGGGTAGTCACTGAACAGGCCTCGGGGGACGGGTTGTGACAAATTGGTATCTGAGGACTCGATTCTACCGCAGAACATAGGACTATGATCTTTCTTTTCTATGAAGCAATAATGTTTAGTGTAGTGAGTGTGGTTCTCAGTTCAGGGAGTCTAGTGTTGGTACGGTGGCCGACATATCCATACACCGGGACCTATACTTCTGATTTCTGACTCAGTGCACGAAAACACTGATTGTGTGTGTGTTTTAAAAAGTTTTCTTTAAGTCATCTCAACCAGGTCAACTCACCAAGTATAATATTTTTACCGTGTCACATCTATTTCGTTTAGGATTCCTCCCCATGGACGACCATCTAGAGTCCCGAGAGTTGTAGGCATAGATAGCTCACCGCGTGACGAGGCCTTGGTGCAGGGCCCTTTTCCAGTAGAGGCACTAGCGGTACCACTTCCTATTGGGCCACTGATGCCACCAGACCCAGCAGCAGACAATGCACGCCACTTGAACGCATTGCACGAGTTCCAGCACCAGAGGCCACCTAGGTTCAGGGGAGAGATGGACCCAAAAGTGGCTAAGGATTGGCTGGAGGCTATGGTGAGAGTTTTCCGACTAGTAGGGACACCAGCCGACCTCATGGTGATTCTTACTACCAGCCTTCTACAGGAAACATCGGGCAGATGTTGGAACTTAATGCTCTATGTTCACAATGATATGACACTTCTCTGGGCAAACTTCGAGAGCCTGTTCCAGGCAGAGTTTGTCCCAACGACTCTTCTCACAGTGCGCATACAGGAGCTACATCCTTTGCAGCAGGGAAGCATGACTTTAGCTCAGTACTCAGCGAGATTCATAGATCTCTCATGCTACTCCACCGATATGGTATGGGACCCATTCTTCAGGGCCCAGACTTTCGACCAGGGACTCAGGTGGGATATTAGAGTTTCGGTGATCCACTCGGCATCCCGACGCAGGCAGGGGTGTTAGAGAGAGCCCTCCTAGTGGAGAGTTTCACTGTTGAGTAGTCTCCAGCAGTGAGATCCACCACCCGTCGACACGTAGAGGATTCTTCTGCAGCTGGAAGCAGACAGATGTCACAGAGGTCCAAGAGGACCATACCTATAGGTGCACGACCACATGACTCAGGATCGGTTGTGCGGTGCACCCAGAGCAGCGACATATTTTCCAGGAGTGAGCAGTGTTACTCATGCGGCAGGCAGGGTCACATGGATCATGATTGTCCGACCCGCCATTCGGATGATCATCTAATGGTCGAAGGACCGCACAGAAAGAGATAGAGATTCGATCAAGGCGGTCCGTAGGGAGCAGGTAGACGTGGTAGAGGAGCTGGTCGTGCATCTGGAGATGGACGACGTTTTGAGGTGTTAACGCCACCACCACTAGGAGGTCCACCCCAACCGTAGGGAGCAGGTGGACAGGGGAGATCTCATCTCCAGGTAGCTAAGTCCTACGATCACGGTGCTCTTGAGATGATACGAGGTATTATCTGTGTCTATTCCAACTTAGCTGCAGCTCTTATAGACACAGGTTCCAATCACTCTTTCATTTCCACTTCCCTCATTCGGATCTCGGAGATTCTGATAGTGGAATTGGCTCAATACTTATTGATAGAGACTCCTACGGGAGCAGACTCGATGATTACACACCGGTGCTGGTAGTGTGATCTTACTCTAGGAGGTGAGAGCTTCAGCTGGGATCTCCTAGTAGCGGCTTTGAGGCCTTATGATGTCATCTTGGGTATGGAATGGTTATCTACAGTCCATCCTCATATTAACTGTATTAGGCGCAAAGTGCGGTGTGTCCACACAGATGGGACTAGGTTTACCTTCACCGGAAAGAAGGGAGACTTTGCAGCACAGGACGGACTTACCCGGAGGAGGGTGCAGCTGATCACTCATCAGTTGTCTTGCCTTACCCTCGGAGTAGTTGATGTAGAGGGTCTGAGCTATCCTGTAGTGGTGGACCAGTACAAGGATGCTTTCCCTGATGTTGTCCCAGGTCTACCTCCTCACAGAGAGCTGGACTTTTACATTGACTTGTACCCTGGGATGGCACTGATATCCACTCCAGCATATAGGATGGATCATGTGGAGATTTACAAGCTGCAGGTACATCTTGAGGACTTGTAGGGGAAGGGATTCATCCGGCCTAGTGTTTCTCCCTCGGCATCCCTGATTCTATTCACCAAGAAGGTGGATGGGTGAATGAGGATTTGTGTTGACTACCAGTGCCTGAACCAGGTGACCATGAAGAACAACTACCCACTCCCAAGGATTGATGAACTCTCTGATCAATTGAAGGGATCGCGGTGGTTCTCGAAGATAGACCTCAGATCAATCTATCACCAGCTCAGAGTTCGAGACAAGGATGTGTAGAAGATGGCCTTCAGATGTTGGTACAACCACTACGAGTTCTTGGTTTTTCCTTTCGGTGTAACCAATGCTCTAGCAGTGTCTATGGGACTCGTAAACAGGATCTTCCATCCATACCTCGATCACTTTGTCATAGTCTTCATCGATGACATTCTAATATACTCGACTACTGAGGAGGAGCATTCCTATCACTTGAGGGTAGTACTGGACATACTCTGAGAGCACCAGTTTTATGTTAAGCTCTCGAAGTTCCAGTTCTGGATCTGAGAGGTTCACTTTTTGGGACAGGTCATCTCAGAGGCCGGATTTGCTGTAGATCCAGCAAATATTGATGTGGTACTTGCTTGGGAGACACCCAGAAGTGTGACGGAGGTACGGAGTTTCCTGGGTTTGGATGGATACTACTAGAGGTTTGTGCCAGACTTCTCTAGAGTTGCATCACCACTATCAGACTTGACGAAGAAGGGGAAACCCTTTGTGTGGATGGATAGATTCCAGCAAGGCTTTTAGGAGAAGAGGCAGAGGATGACTAGTTCCCCCATCTTAAGGATTCCAGAGGAAGGCGTAGGGTACGTAGTTTACTACAACACATCAGGGACCAGACTCAAATGTGTCCTGATGTAGGAGCAAGCAGTGATCGCATATGGCTCTCATCAGTTGAGACAACATGAGCAGAACTACGCTACCCATGACCTGGAGTCAGTACCAGTGGTCTTCACCTTGAATATTGGGTGACACTATCTGATGGGTGAATGTTTTATCATGTACTTTGATCACAAGATTCATAGTTATATCTTCACTCAGAAGGAACTAAACCTGATACAATGATGTTGGCTTGAGTTCCTCTAGGACTATGACTTCGAGATAGTCTATACTCCTGGGAAGGGGAACATTTTTGCAGATGCACTCAATAGGATATCTGGTATACAGCTGCTAGGTGAGGTGACAGAGCAGTTGGCTTCTTTACAAATATCCTTTGTGGATAGAGATGGAGCATCCTTCCTTCATTCTCATATAGTCACTCCCCCACTTCTTCAGCGAGTCAGGGAGGTGCAGCATGGGGACATTGACTGCGAGACATGATGTGCTCAGATATCCATAGGAAAGGCACCTAATGGATTTTTTGAATGTGGGGAGCATGTCATCCACTTCAGAGGATATACTATAGTACCAGTATCACTTCAAGAGGAAGTGTTGAGGGAGTTCCACACATCCCCTTTAGCGGTACATCCAAGAGTGGAGGAGATGTACCAGGACCTCCGACGACAGTACTGGTGACTGTGAATGAAGAAGGCACTTGTAGAGTTTGTCTCTCGGTTCCTCACTTGTCAGCAAGTGAAGGTGGAGCACCAGGTACCAGCCGGCTTGGTTCAGAATTTAGGGTTCCCAGAGTGGAAGTGGTAAGGGATATCCATAGATTTTATGATAGGACTTCCATGTACATATAGAGTTCATGACTCGATCTAGATGATCATCGGTCGACTCACCAAGTCGGCCCACTTCCTACCGATCAAAGAGTAGAGTTCGGTAGAGATATTTGGATGCCTCTATGTGCAAAAGATTATGCGGCTACATGGAGTACCTTCGACGATTGTCTCTGATCGTGACGCACATTTTACTTCCCAGATATGGAAGGGGTTATAGGAAGCTTTCAGGATGCATCTTCGTTTGAGCACCGCCTTCCATCCTCATATGGATGGCCAGACTAAGTGGACCATTCACACCCTCAAGGACATGTTGTGTGCTTGTGTTCTCGACTTCGGTCGCAGTTGGGAGTATCACTTACCTTTGTTGGAGTTTTCATAAAACAACATATATCACTCCACCATAGAGATGTCACCTTTTGATGCATTTTACGGGTGACCTTCCAGATCACTTTTGTGATGGACTGACCCATGGGAGTCAGCACTGGTGGGACCAGAGATGGTACAGGCTACCACAAAGAAGGTTCAGATCATCTATGAGTGGATAAATACTGCACAGAGTAGGCATAAGTCATATACTGATAGGAGACAGAGACCTCTGGAGTTTGAGGATTGTGACCACGTCTTTCTATGGGTCTTACATCGACTAGGTCTATACAGATTTGGATGAGGCGGTAAGTTATATCAGAGATTCATCGGACCTTTTCAAGTCCTCAGCAGAGTTGGAGAGGTGGCTTACTGCTTATCTCTTCCACCTCAATTGCATCAGGTGCACGATGTCTTCAATGTATCCCAGCTGAGGAGATACGTTCATGACCCTTCCCACATCATCGACCATGGTGAGTTGGACGTCGACGATGGGGAGAATTTTATGGAGGTTTCAGTATAGATTGAGGATCGACAGGAGAGGGTCCTTCGTGGATGGTTGATACCTCTGGTGTGCATTCATTGGTAGCATGGGAACCTATAATAGAGCACATGGGAGCGGGAGGCTCAGATGCATGCCCAGTACCCCCAATTGTTCCCTTAGTTATGAATTGTATCCTACGGGGACGTAAAGACTGGAGGTGGAGAGAATGTAAAGACCCAGATTTTCCATGTAATTTTTTTTAATTAAATGGGAATTTTATGAGTCCGTGAAACATGACGGCGCCTGATTCTGAGGCCCGGAGTTCCCGGAATCAATTTATAAAGTTTTTTTTCTGTACGTTCAGTAAATGTACGAGCAAGTTTTTATAACATTTGAACCAGTGCTCAGAATTGAAATATGAGGGCATCCTTGAACTCGTAGCGCCGATATTCGCTTATGGAGACTTTCACCTCAAGGGTAGTGGGTCGAGAATAAAAGTTAATTTTTGGGATTTTTGTGGAAAATAATAAAATAAAATGAACTACACTCTATTTTATTTTTGAGCCAGCATGTGAAATTTGGAGGTGGGGTCCACCAGAACTAAACCTCCTTGTGGGAGTTGAAGTGTGGGGACCACCCGACCATAACCTCCCATTAGAGGTTATGGTGGTGGGGCCAACCTGAACCTAACCTCCCACGAGTGGTTGGGATGTGGGGACCACCTGGGACTAAAGCCCCCTAATAATGGTGGTAGAGGAAAACATATCAAATCCCCTAATTAATGAGGGATAGTCTCTCCACCCCCCTCCTTTAATGGTGTCAACCCTTCCTCTATTTTAATTGTGCCAACCTCATGAACTAATTAAGTGGATCCAACTTAATTATTTCACCCAATTTTAATTCTTATGCCAATGACTTAATAGATTTTATAATTTATTATTATTTGATACCCTTTCTTTTGTTGGAAAAGGAAGAAAGATATTTTGAGATAAAATCTCTCGCCAAAGAAGAACGAAGAATGCCGGCAATGAGCATCATTGACTTCTTCCTCAGAAGCACCTTGTGGAAGCGACTAACGTGGGACATCTTCGACGACTGACCCTCCCTCCTCATTGTCGTCAACGAACCGACGCACGAACTTGGGATTGGAAGTGTGTGGCGGATGCGACGAACGATGACAACTATGTTTTCTTCCCCGCGACTCTGTCAATGAACAACGAACAAATGTAGGGGTTTAATTTTATTTAAGTATGATATTATTCTCCTGTTACTTTTCTTCCAAAACAAATAACACGAACCAACTTATTATCAAGTTGATCTGTGGATGTTTTTCCTTGCGGGTTGGGAATATTTTTTAATGAGGGATTATGGGAATTGATGATTTTAACATATCATCAATGATCATTGTTGTGCTTCATTCTTGTGAGCCAATTTCTATCACCCTAAATGCGGAAGGGTGTGGACCAAAACAATGTGGTATGACCCCTCCGTCGATCTTCTTTGTGATGTTCTTCAACATGGAGACATGGTGATGAAGGCGATGAGGCGACGAAGGTAACGAAGGCAACCTGTGCCATCCCCACGATGCTCCGGAGCCACGGGCCAAACCGTGACACACTCCGGCTTTTGAGCTGCCCTAGCCGCACTGCCCATCGGCCGTGCCACCCACCAGCCAATCTGGTCGCACCGCGTTGCACCCCGGCCGAGCCGCGCTCCGGCCGCACCGCGCCCCGGCTTCCAACCACCACGCCTCCCGTGCCCCTCACGACGCCCTCCCATGCCCCAGCCGAAATGGCCTCCATGTACTCAACGCACCCCATGGCTCTGCCATCTGCACACCCCGCGTGCCCCACGCGCCCCACACCACCGCTGGCCGAACAGGCTGAGTCGGCCTCCCAGCCCCGGTCACACCACCTCGGCCCCGGGCTGAGCCGCCCCGAGTCGGCCCCTCGTGGCGCCCTCTGGGATGATTCGTGCCCTAGCAGTGCCCTTCGGGCTGATCTACCCACGTGGAGCCCTCCAGGCTGAACCACCCTCATGCCGACCCGCGGCTGGTCCACGCCCTCGCAACCGGTCAGTGCTCTCGCGGACCTCCGCGACCCCTCGCGGCCTATTGGTTTGGGCCCAGTGGGCCGAGCCGAACCCAAAGATATGGCCCACCTAATGGTTCAAGACAAACCCTACGGGTTAGGCCTGGTCAACCCAGACTGGGTCGGCTCAGATTGGGTCGGGCCGGGTCGGTCCAACCGGATCAGACCAGATTCGGGCCCACTACGACCCTTTACATTCTTTTGGCCGTATCTTTTGCACCGGGCATCCATTTGAAGAACCATTAGCGGCCCTAGTAATCTTGGAGCATGACGGTCCCTTTGAGTATACCCCAACAGGGTTTGGGGTACAGTTGAGATATGGTCAGGTTGGATCGCGCACGAATCCAATCGGGCCCCTAGGACTAAAAGGTTAATAACTCACCGAATAGGCTTCCGATTGACGTGTCTTCTATTGAGTTGAGACCTATATGATGTGGTGTACCTTTTAGATACTTCTTAATGGGACTTAGTGAAAGTTGGCGTATCAAATAGTATCTCATGGATCGGATCCTTCCAGAGACAAGCGGACAGTGTGCGGAGACCTAGTAGCTGGCTGAGACTTGACGACTGCTGACCGACTGACTCAGAGTGACTCAACTAGCCTAGTGGGGAGCGCCTGGTTGTGGAAGAAGACCCATGGAAGAGGAGTTCCTAGTTGTGGAGTCTGACCCATGGTACTCGATACGAGGAGTACCTCTGCAGGCTATTAGGGGGAGTGTATAGTTGTGGCTGTAGACCCACGGTGGGGAGCGCCCTAGTGATGTTGCAGACCCACAGTACTTGACAGGATGAGTACCTCAATAGTCCAGGGTTAGTGGGAAGCACCTTGGTTTCACGGTAGGCCCACTTTACTCGACAGAGGAGGAGTTCTCCAACAGCTGTGGTTTTGATAATGTGAATAAAAATCCTGGTTGAGATGAGTTAGTAACTTTTTTGTTTTCCTCATGATTGAGATGGATTACTTGATAACATAGGTATATGTATGGGCATATACCTAAGTGGGGTTATCTATTGATTTCATACTTTTTGGTTTATCCTTGTTAGATTTTGTGAGACCTTGAGGGTCTTGGGGTCCCTATTGAGTATTGTTATACTCACCCCTACACGGGCTATGCCCGCACCTCGTTGTGTTGGATGTAGATGATGGATAGCACTGACCGAGGCTGAGAGTTCTTAGACTGGACAGTACCTAGGGTGGACCTTATGGTGTGAAGGTACACGGAGGAGACAGACAGAACTGGAGTGCTGAGGAGGTGATCTATACCTACCCTTCAGGTAGGAACCTCAGAGGACGACCTAGCAGAAGTTTTTCTTTTCTTCAATTGTACTTTTAGTTTCTTGTACTTTACTGCTGGACTTGTATTTCCGGACCCTTTTACTTTCAACACACTTTTTTATACAATTTTACTTAGTGTTTTTTTTCCTACTTGTGCTCTGTTGTCTTTTTTATAGGTTTAAAGGCAATGCCTTCCCAGTTTTAGGTAATTACGTCTTTGGTTCTAGTCACCAGCCCCTAGCCTATGGAAGGAGAGCTTGGGGTAGTCATGGCACGGGCCCTGGGGGATGGGTCGTGACAATCTAGATTCTTCTGTAGTTGTTTCTTCATCCCCTCAATATCTACAATATCCATTCTATATGGAGTCTTGGATATTGGAAACACCCCAGGTATAAGATCAATTGAGAATTCAACATCTCTTCTATGAGGAAGACCAGCCAATTCCTCAGGAAACACATCAGCAAATTCCCTCACAATATTCATGTCATCAAGGATAGTTTCTTCCTTGGACTCAATCATCTGAGCCAGATACGTATGTTCATCAGGTAGTAATACCCATTCTTGAGATGATGGTGAAAAATAAGATTCATCCTCTTCCTTTCACTTGTACATAATTGGGGGTCGATTCTCCATATGGAGATTGATTTCCCTATCATGACAATTTATGTTGTCTCTATATAAGGAAATCCAATCCATGGCAAGAATTTCCTCAAATTAAACTAAAGGGAGTATGATGAAGTTTTCTAGTAAGTTCAATCCACAAATTATGATAGGGGAGGAGTTATATTAATGGGATGCAATGATTTCCCCATTTTCTTTTCTCATTGACATCTTTACTTATATAACTTGTGGTGGTGTTGGGATTGTTCTACTAAAATTTCGGGATATAAAATAATGAATAGAACTAGAATCAAAAAGTATGTTCACTATAATTGAATGAATAACTAGAATACCAGTCACCACTTCGTTGTCGGGGTTCACTTTGGATGTAGTGATGGAAACAGCTCTCCCTTGCTTCTATGGAGGTTGTTGTTTCCTCCGAAAACCCATGGCTTAGGGAAATGGTTTCCAAAGTACCCCGGTTCTTTTTAGTTGAAGCAATGAACAACATTTTGAGGTTAAAATAGATAATTACACTCCTATGTCATAGTCGTGGGTTTTTCTTGTGGTAGTTAATGTCCTGGTTCCCTTCTCTTCCACACCTAAATCATTTCCTCATCACCTTCAGCCAATTTACGGGGTGCTTATTTCCACAACTTTGGAAAGTGCGGTGCTGGATTTTATTATCACCATTGAATTTATCCATCAAACTTAAAAAATTTAATTCTAACTTACGCTTCTTATCCCCATGATACCCCTGAGATTCACCAATATTCATTTTTACTTTGAGAGAACATCATGCAATTTCCCCATAGCTCTCGAAGTCACGGATCTCTAGGTCTTTCCGTAGGCTAGGTTTTATCCCACCAAAGAAGTGGTCAACCTTGCATTTAGGGGTAAGACAAAGCCAAAGGTGTATCGTGAAATCCTTTTAAATATTACCTCATATGTTTTGATGTATTTTTTTTCTTTTTTATTGAGGGAAAGTTAGTCCCTTTCCATCTTAATTTGGAGGGTGCGAGGAAAATATTTTTCAAAAACATTTTCTAGAAATCCTTCAATTCCAACACCTAGATCTCCTCCTCAAGCTTCATATTATTGATTAATGTCCACCATTGATCTGCTTCATCCTCCATATGATAAGTATCCATAATTACCTTCTCTTATTCAGAACATTGAAGTATGGAGAAGATCTTCTCAATGGAGTTGATCCATTGTTCGGTGATTGAGGGATCATATGATCCATTAAAAGTAAGAGGCCTCTGTATCATGAAGCTCTTGATTACAACTTATTCATTAATAGGGGGTTTAATGTTCCTCTTGACCCATGTTTCTATTCAAAACATGAGTTAACTGTGAGAGTATCATTACAAATTTTTAAATTCCCACTCCCATCAGATTGGGCATCTCAATAGAACAATCATCACATTGATCTTCGCATCGGTTGTTATCTCGAGTCCTCCTATTAACTACCATTGGATGGAATAAAAGTAAAGTTATGGGTAACACACAAAGTGTAATCCAATGAAAAAACGGATGACTTATAAATTACTTTTATTTCATTAACTTGTGAATTTATAGGCTTTAATCTCTGTTATCCATGATCTACTTCCCACAAACATATATTCTTAGGGGTATTTTTTCTATTAATAATGGTTTGTACTAAGCTTATGAATTTACCAAATCATATCCCCCAAGATTTTTGTAACCAAGAGTGCAGCAAGGCCCATTGTCAAGCACTAGTTCTCATTCGAGTCTATCTCAAAACAGTGTTTTCAGGTTTTACCCCTAGATACATTTGTGCAAGAGCCACCTCTACCTGCTCGTATCAAGAAAGGGTTTTAATTTCTTGATAAACCACTTACTCAATACTCACCAAAATTTAGGGATTTTTTTATTATAATTAGTATTATCCCTAAGGCTTTCAATAGGGTTTTCTAATCCTAATCCCAAAAAAACTAAACATATCCTCTAATACCAATAATTACAACCATCCTATTTATTTCACATTTAAACATAATTTATTACATAAACTCTTCACTTGATACAACATAGAATATAAAGAGGTCTAGTTCTTTAAGGATTTGGAACATTACATAACAACTTAAAACATAAAATTCACATCTTTATTGAGAACCTCTTTTACATGACCACAACATTCCTTCATACTTAGCATTGCATGGGATAACCTGAGGACATTCATAAGAAAAGGGTGAGATATAAATCCAACTAAGGGAGTAAACAATAAATTAAATTAATATTATAGTATATGTTAGGTAATAGGCATATCAATCGAACATAAGAGAAACATGAATATAAAGTCATGATATAGCATGATTATCATAACATGGAAATGTAGCAACAACATTTAACATGATTTTAGCATGAGCCAAGTCTCATTGCACATGGATCATGAGTAAACTCTCATTTCACTTGAATTCAAATGATTAAAACCTCATTGCACTTGAAGTATCATGATACTAATATTTACCCAAGGAATTGGAGCGCTATTAGGGTGCACCCTTCTTAATCATTTAATTTCATGCATAAGTGTGCCACATGGATCATATAACATGGATTCATTAAAAATAATAATTTATTCAATGATAAAGGAATGTGTAATTCATACATGAAACTATATAATCAATAGTTAAATGTTCATAAAGTTTATTACCCTTGAAAAATAAATGGGCATGGTATTCACTACACAATGACTTTGGCTTAGAAAATCACGGTGCAATTTCGGCAACATAATGGCGTGACATAAGAATTCATAAAAATGGTTGATGCGATAGAAAAGGGTATATCATAATATTTACATTAAATGCAGAGTAAGGGGTTCATATAGATACATGTACCAAAATATTTAATGGAATTTATACTCATAATACAAAATAATTTCTGGAATGTAAATGAGAAGAGAGAAATTTCTTATGGAATTTCGGCATGGTAATGGGTGTACATGGGAGGCATTAATAAGATATAAAGGGGTATCTAACCATTAAAACATAATGATTGGTGTATTGTGGAGGTGAAAAATCATACCCCAACATTTTTATTGAAATTAAAATGGTATAACCACATTAAGAAACATGGACAAAAATGAGAAATGAATAAATCCCTTACTTGGATCTGTGATTCAAAATGCTTGGGAGAGGCTTGAGAGAGGATTCTTGGGATCTTGGGGCTCCTTGTGAGGATTATAGAGAGAGGAGTTCAGGGTTTGGTCAAGCTCCAAAGGCTTTTAGTGAAGAGGAAGTGATATCTTGGGTGGGTTTATATTGGAAAAAAGAGGGAATTCTTTATTATTTAGGCATTGGACACCACACATTAAACTAATCAAACCCACAAACCAACCCATGGTTTTTTCACATGTTTTCTTAAAAAGGGGAGTGGAAAAATTATTTTATAAGTTCAATTTCCTAAATTATTAAAATATTAGGCTTTCATATATGGAGGTGAGTCACACTCTCAAGGAAAATATTTTCAAAGGTTAAAATATTTTATAAGCCTGGGAGGGTCCACTAAAGCTTTGTAAAATAAATAAAACAAACCTAAAATCAAATTGTTTTAAAGGTAAAACATATATTTTTAGAACATACCATTTATAGTATTTTATTACTTCACTATTAGGTTATTATGATGTTATAAAACACATTATATAATTAAACGGTATTTAATTTTTTCCCAACAATTCAGCTATCTCAGAAAATTATGAAAATTTCACAGTTGAGAAATTTCAACTTCCGGATTCAAAAAAAATATAAATTTTATGTAAATAATTTTATAAATATGTGAATTTTTACTTTTAAAATAAAAACTGACATTTATTGAAAATCCATGGGTTTGGAATAAATGGATTTCAGACCTTAATAAAAATTATTGTATTCATAAAAATTATATGATAATTAAAATAAATTTATTAATAATAATTTATTAAAATAATATTTAATTTAAAAATCCATTAATTCATGAAAATATATTTCTTAAAAAAATATTAACTAAAAAAACTATTTGTGCTTTAATACCATTTACAAAGTAACAATAATAAAATGAATGTATATTCTTTATTCTATATAAAAAATTATGCACATAATCATAGTGATATGGTAATGTTACATAACCCCTTATAACACCAGAATACGATCTAAGGGTAAGGTGTGTTATGGTGACAAACTCATGGGCCAGCTCGGATAACATCACTCATTTGGTAATCTTTATCAACTTCCACTTCTCCCATAGGTGGTTCCTTTCGAGATTAATATGTTGAAGTTCGACTTGGTCTTGTTCAAGAGAGAATCCCAGTGATTCCACATCCTTTACAAACTCTGAAAATTTGGATTCATATGGAGTAATTATACTGGATGAGGCCATCACTTCCTTTGTTTGATTAAATTGGATTTTTTAAAGTTGTATATTTATACTAATCATGTGATCACTTTTCAATGAATATATTAGAAAAGATTTCAATTGTTAATGGTATTTTGAAATCCAAAATCATAAAACCAAAAAACTGAATATGTTATATAAACATTTAATTAGATCAAGAGGAATTTTCATTAATAAAATTTTGGGTTGTTACAATGTTAGACCATTCAGATATCCTCTATGCTAGATAGAGTCATGTGAATCAGAGTTGTTGTGACCATGTCTCATGTAAGAGATGTAAAATAAGGTTCAAATAATTATAAATCATATGGATATGTCACATAGTAGACAGAATTCATATGTTGATAGACATCTATGAAACCTAGAGTATACAGAGGGTGATCATTTATTCCTTCTAGTATCCCTAAGGTTGGGTCACTATAGGATACAGATATAGGGAAAGATGGACCCATGTTTATTGGAACATTTGAGGTTGTGGAGAGAATTGGGCTGGGGGAAACCCAATTGGTTCTTGAATCATGGACGATTGTCTCCTATCAACGCTTAAATATTCTGCTACTCTTCTGTTAGGTATAGCGGTACTCAGGTCGAATCCTCAGTGATTGTAAAGATTTTAGAGATTATTTTTTCAATGTTGTTTGACTTTTTAATGGGTGTGTTTGTTTGTAGAGAATAATTGAATTTATTTGTGGGTAATTTTTAATTTCAAATTTTTATAAATATTTGGGTTAGTTAATTATTGGGGATTTAAGATTATTATATCCTTGATATTTTATTTATATTTCATTAAATTAACACCCATATAACAAGATGATTTTGATCGTAATTCCCAAGTATTGATCCTTTAATACAAGACTTAACATAAATAGGATTCAAATTTCAATAAAATCTCATTTACAGTAGTGTATTTAAATTTCCAATAATCCATGGAATCCACATGATAAACAAACATGTCATTAATCCATGACATTTTATGTTTAAAATACATATTTTTTACCTGAAAAATATTCATCGAGAAAAACCTCTCAATTAAATAACATTCCAAAATTATGACACACCCCAATGGAAGATTTACTCATCCATTTGTGTGGTTAATAATATGGTTCTAGTTTTTATAGTTTTGAGTTAAAAATATAAGAAAAATATATGGAAAATATATGAGTAGTGCGCAGAACACACACACAAATGGTGAAGAGAATTAAACACAGACTTTTGATGGAATGAGAAATCGAATTAAGGGAAGGATTTTTGAATTTATTTATACAATTATAAGAACATTAATATTAAAAAACATAGGTAGGATGATAATTGTAAATTATTATGAAGAAACATTATTTAATATTTAATTGAAATGAAAACAAACTTACATGATTACAATTGAAAAAAATGCAAACAGGCATGAAAATAAAAGTGTAGGAGAGGTATATCTTTTGGAAACAATACCATTTAAAGTACTCCTGGTACCTTGAAATGGATCTATTGATTCATAATCTCCTTCTTAAGTTCTTAAATTCCAACCCCTTGTATGAAGAATAGGGGGATGCAATTATAGCCCATGGTGGTGGACTTTGTGCATTAAAAAACTACCCCTCAACTGGGATCACCAATTCGAAAATTTATACATCAATATATAGAGAAACATTCATCTTCAAAGTTGTATATATTGATGTGGAAAGTTCACTATAAAACTTTTGTGCCCATTGGACCTTTCTATCCTGGGTGATGGGTGTTTTACTAAACAATGTGATGCTTCCATTTTTTTGTCATGTTTTAACTTAGCCTAAATGTGAATTAATTTATGGATATTAACATGCCTTAAAATCTAAACCATTTCTTCAAAACAATTTGTAGGATTCATCTTTTATTTCACAACAAAAAAATTATCTCAATTGGATTATTTTGTTTGTAGAAAATTCAATAATGGTGGGATGTTTTTTTAATTCCCAGAGAGAATTGTGGGCAGGAATTAAATGCATCAGCTTGGTCCATTGTTCCTTGATGTTGGAATGAAAATTTTTATCCACGATTATTATGGATATCCTATAACATATAGTGGAGTTTTATGGAATTTGGGATTTGGGAATGAGCCCAGAAATTCAATCATTATAGATGGTCCAGTTTCCTTGATAGATTCACTAGGCCTACTTGTATGGGCCATATGACCCCTAAAATTGCCAAATTGGGTGAATATACAGTCTAATTATATGTATTAAATTTAATTTAGAACCATAAAAACTAGAATAAAGTAATTTGGATAAGTATGGTGAGAGTTATTATTAAAATAGTAAACTAACATGAATAAGGATTAATAAAAATAATTCTTAAAAATGATATTTAAATTTAAAACATGAGTATTTCCCACCAATTATAAAATTATCATTTAAAATTGGTAATGAGAGTAAATAAAAGGTTATAAATAAATGAATAAAATCATCTCCCCCATAATTATCCTTATTTATGTCCTCATGTACAACTAATATAATAACATAACATGATCATTTTTACTCACCAATAAATATTAAAAGTTTATTCCAAACAATCAGGGGGGTCTAAACTTGTTCACTCAACCATAAAAAATTACACAAAAATTTATTATAGTTATAATGTTCTAAAAAAAATTCATTTTTCAGGATCAAAATTAGATATGGAAGATGTTGTCACTCAGAACATACTCCTCTCAAGATGATAAAAATTTATTATGGTGGTTCACTCATTCACCAACCAAAAGTGAAAATCGTTGAGTTTGTAAAAGATATCATCTTCTTTTCCCAATAATAAAGTTTAGAAGAATGAAGATGTATTTTTTTAGTGCAGTGGGGTTTAGTGACTATGGGATGGTATGAATATAGTGGACAAAATATAGTAAAACAGGGGTAAAACACCAACATGGAAGAATAATTACAAAATATTTTTTCCAATGAAACATGAAATAAAATAGAAGAACATATTTTAAAGAGAATCAATTTGTGAAGAGAGATAAGAGAGGTATAAAATTTAAAGTCAATGAAATGATGATATATGTACGAAGACAAAATACTTCTCCCAATTACATAAGAAAATATTATTAAAGACTTATTTTATTTTTTTATCCAAATTTAAACTTGAAATTAATCTAACACTCATCTCAAAACCCATGTTAGATAATCTAGTGAAACTAATTCTAAAATTTATGAAAAGATCAATGGTTTTAGAAGAGTGATTTTTACTCAACCAAGATGCAACCCATTCTTCTTTTTCATTTATTTATTTTTTGTTTTTTACAGTTTTCAATATGAGTTTTACATAATGAGATAAACATATATTCGTTAACAATACTCACTAAATGGAAACATCTCCTCCTTAAAAACATATCCCTACCCTTAATCATAATATAACACATTGATAATAAAAGAAATGGTACCCAAAATGAAATCCATTCCCCCCACAAAAAAAATCCAATAAATTTTGAAGTGTAAATCCATGAATATGTTGGGAGGGACAAGGTTTACATATTGAAATGTGGCTATCAAAAAAAGGTTTTCATAGGCTCTAATGGGATTTCAAAATAAGGATCAATGAAAGGGTAATAAGAGGAAATTTTTTTATTATGATTATCATGTGTTTTAGAAAATTAATCTCTCATATTAACTAAAACTAAAGTAATAATTTTAGCTTGAAGGTTAAAAAAAACTAGACTCACAATCGAGGGTGAAAGAAAACATTTTAAAAAGATGATCATAGGTAGCCTTGACATGAATGATGAATTTTTTCCTCATGGTTAAGAAAAAAATATTTTATAAAACAAGAAACATTCATTCCAAATTTATAGTTCTTGACACAAAATTATTTATCCAAATTTATGATGATAATATATAATGTTTTATATAAAAAGAAGTAAATAGACTCCCCAAAAAGGTTATAAATTTTTTCAAAAATTAATGGTGAGTAATTTAGATGCTTTTTTTGTTTTTTTTTTTGTATCTTAAAAAAATAAACACCCATACAAATGAAAAATAGAGGGTGGAAGGGTTTAATTATGAAAGAGGTTAAAAATGATAGAGAGAGGAAGAATAAAATAGAGATATGGGGTAGTTAAAGGGAAAGAGGTGGCCACTAGTTTAGATTTGGTGGGAAATCATCTCTGTCCATTGGTGGGTCAATGGAAGTTGATGTGGTTCTGGGAATGTGTTTCCTCACATGGTGATGCTTTAACAGATTCCCATTAACTGTGAATTTCCTTTTTGATGAAGGTTATTGGACATTCAATGCACCAACTAGGAAAACATTAGAAATTTTAAAATGACTGTCCCACCAATCTTACATAAAGCCAAAATTGAGAGTTTAATAGAATTACCATTTCACCATCATGAAATATATTTCACAGGATGTGTTTTTATGGAGTTCCCTATCCTTTTCTTTATAGATACTACAATTCTGGTAAGAATATAGTCGAAGCTCCTCCAGTTCATTTAATTTCCACAATACCTCTTCACCGAATTTTTCACAACCAACATTACAATTTTTGACTACTTAAAATGACAAATTTTGGATTTCAACAGGTAAATGACATGCTTTACCAAAAACTAATCTAAATGGAGACATCCCAATGTGTATTTTATATTAAGTTAGATAGGCCCAAAGCACTTCACCAATTCATGCATACATGTTTTTCTAGTGGGATTTATAATTATCTCAAGCACCCTTTTCACTTCTCTATTGGAAATTTGATCCATTCCATTTGTTTGGGGGTTATATTCAGTTGATGTTTTATGAAAAACCCCTTATTTCAAAATATATTCCTATGTCTGATTATATAAATGAGTTCCTAAGTCCCTTATAAAGGTGCGTGGTGTTCCAAATTGATAGAAGATATGTTTTTTTAGGAACACACTAATAGTATGTGAATCATACTTTCTAGTTGGTTTGTCCTCGACTAAACTAGAAACATAATCGACCATAATAATAATGTATCAAAATTCATTTGAGGGTGGAATGTTCTTAGGAAATCGATTCCCCAATCATCAATGACCTCATAGAAGATTAAAGGATTTAATGGTATTTAATTTCTTTTAAAAGTGGTGACAAACTATTAGTAAGTGGTAAATGATTGGAAGAACTCATGTGGGTCGGTGAAGAGTGAATTCCAAAAGAATGTTGAGTCAAGGTCCTTTTTGGAGGTTCATTGTGGTCCAAAGTGGCCACCACCAGGAATTAAGTGGCATAATTCTAATATGGAGGAATGTTCATCTTCATAAAGAAATCTATAAATTACAATGTTATCCCCAGTTTTCTAAATCTTATTGTCTTCCCAAAAACAGAATTTTGAATCACTTTTCTGATTCACTTTTTTCATTTAATGTTTTTGAGGAAAACACTAGATACCAATTAATTTAAAATTGGGGAATACCATGGTATCTTTGGAGTGATATATGATATTTATTCAGTTGGAAATTTAGGATCAATTATTTTAGAATGAGAAGAATTATAAACTCAACTAAAGTGATAATCCACAATTATTTTCTTTTCTAGGTCTATCATTAATCACTATGTCAAATTCTTGGAGCACTTGGATCCATCTTATTATCCTTGGTTTGGAATCACATTTATTGATTAATAACTTTAAATATGAATGGTATGGATAGATGATGACTTTTTCACCTAAGAGATAGGGACAAAAATTATCAAAGGAAGAAACAACTGTTAAAAGTTCATTCTCAGTCATAGTATAGTGATATTGAGCTTCATTTAATGTATTTATTTCATAATAGTTTATATGAGGAATCATTTCTCTACTTTGACCAAGAATGGCCCGAATGTCCCTATAAGAAGCATCATACATCAATTCAATGCATAAGGACAAATATGGGGGTTGGATTATTGCTTCTGATGTAATAAAATCATTGAGTTCCATGAAGTATATCATGAAAGTCTCGTTGAAATGGAATTTAATATCATTTTGGAGTAGTCAAGTGAGTGGAAGGGAAATCCTACTGATTTTATGGATGAATCACTGATAGAAACTAGAATAAACAAGGAATGAATGGATATGTCTAACTAATGTGCATTCAGGAAGTTATTGGATCACCTCAATTTTGGAAGTATCTACTTGAATAACCACCTATGAAATTATGTTCCCAAAAATAATACTATTAGTAACAATGAAGTGAAATTTTTCAAAATTCAGTACAATGTCACATTTGACACACTTTTGTAGGACTATAGAGAGCGAATGAAAGATAGATTCAAATGACTCATCATAAAATGATAAATTAATCCATGAATACCTTGATGAAGTTCTCAATGAATTCAGATAAGATACTCATCCTAAACCTCTGGAATGTTGTAGTAGCATTGAAAAGGCCAAAAGTCATTCTCCTATATTCACATGTTCCAAATGGGCAAGTAAGTATAGTCTTTTCTTGGTATAGATGTGGAATTGGGATTTCAAACTAGCTGGTGTATCCATAAAGAAATAAATAATATCAGTTTCTAGTTAATAGTTCTAGAATATGATCATGGAATGAAAGTGGGTAGTGATATTTTTGTGTTTTAGTATTCATTTTACGATAATCGATTGACACACTCCATTTGTTTTTCACTTTAGTTGCGACCACCCCTCCATGTTCATTTATGAAAACAATTATGCCACCCTTCATAGTTATCACTTGAATTGTACTAACCCATTCACAATTAAAAATTGGGTAGATAATTCTAGATTGATTCATCATGGTGATATCTTCCTTAACTACCTCATTTTTGAGTGTATTGAGTCTTATTTGTGGTTTTATGATAGGTTTGGAAGATTCTTCATGGTGGATGTGATAAATTCATAGGTTTGGATGATTCCTAGTATGTAATCTAGGGTCTTACCCAGGGAATAATTTTTTTCCTCTAACACGTGAACATGTTTGGACTCCAAAGTTTTAGTAAGTGAAACATAGATAACGACTTTATAAGAGTGTTCATTGAAAATGAATTCATATTTTAGGTGAATAGGAATAAGTTTCTAATCTGTTTCATCCATCATTTGGGGGGGAAAACTTAGGGAAATATAAAGGGATTCCAGTTCATTTTGATTCGCTTTCCTTCATATTATCCATGGTGGAATAGTAGAGATCAGAGTTAATATGGGATTCAAGAGTGTTTTCAAGATACTCTAGATTGATGGAGTCTAAGAATTAAAGGTCAACATGAAATTATTAATTTATGACTTGGTTGATCACAGTTACAATTTTCCAATATTCATTATCATTAGAACATGACGAACATGATGTAAGGGTGTTCAATTGACACTCATAAGTGTCATGAGAAGCAGGTTTTGAGAAGGTAGAGTGATCCTCAGATGGGTATCTCTTGGATTGAAAAATGTTGAACATGACTAGATGGTCACCAAATTCCATGTAAAAGATGCCTGCATGGACATCCATGAATTATGGATGATCAAGAAGATATCATCTCACCTTCCATGCCATGGACATAGAAACCAGGAGGGAAGATAATATAATTAACTCAGATAAGGACATCCCCAATTATTACCTCATTAATGGTTGTGATTTAATTGTCTAACTGGATACTCTCATTGGTTGTATGGGACCTAGACCAATGTTGGAGTAGATGGATTTGGGTATGAAATTTATTGAGGATCCTAGGCCAATTAGTGCATCATAAAATTTGGAACTGCATATTTGGAATAGAATCGTAAGGGTCCCTAGATATTTTCACTTCATGGGTATAGACTATTGGATTGAAAAATTCTTCATGGCCCTTAGTTGTCTCTTATGGGAACCAATTTCTTAAGAAACTTTTAATACTTAGGGTTTTTTATGGAATCTAATATGGGAATGTTTACATCAAAACATCTAAACATGATGAGTATTTTAGGATCATGTTAAAAGTACTTCATTGTATTATAGATGGCTTAAGGAAAAGGAATTTGGTTCCTTATACGAATTTAAGTAGGTGAGGGAGTGAATTCAAGTTCTTTTTATATTTTTTTTTCTTTTCATTTTTAACATCAACATTTAAAGGTTCGTTCATGGATTCATCGTGGGGCATGGAAATTTTCTTTCCAGATCAAAGTGAAATTTAAATGGTATTAACCTTGGGGTTGGAAAATAGTTGATTTAGTAATTGGGGAAAATGGATTGTTGCTTTTGGGTGAGGTGGGGTGAAGGTTGACCAATTTGGGTCTCAATGTTTCTATGTCTAGAATATTTGAAGGAGTCAAGAACAACTAAAACACTTTAATATGGTTGTTTTAAAGAAAAGGTATATCATGTATTGGGATTACCTTGTTTTGGGTTCTTAGGAAAATACTTCTATTGAGTTGGGAATGGTGAAGGATCATTAGGATTGTGGAATATAGGGGAAAAAATACAAGTATTTCTCCTTTGATGTTGTGTAAAAATTGATAGGTTTGTTGGAAGTTACCACCATCTTGACCATATTGATGTTTTTTAAATTTTTGTAGTGAACTAAGAGGGTGAGAAACTAGATTTTCATACCTCAAGGTTGGGTTATAGGTAGAAGAGAAGAGATAATAGTGGGATTGATTGGAGTTTTTAATAAACTTACCAGAGTGTTGTGGGATGGAGTTCCGCTAAAAATATGTTGCATTGAGCTCCATTGGACTAGATGAATCATATGGATCATCTTGAAGCTGTGGACATGTGTTGGATGGATGAGCCGATATGTTGTAGATTCTATTGTTTTTTTAGGACTAGGGAATGTAGATTATGGAGAATATGAGGTTTGGGATTTGATATCCACATATAGTTCTCTCATAGACCTATAAGTTCACTCATCCACATATTCATATTGTTAGTCTCTATGGATTGATTCTCTTAGACTTGTTTGAATTTAACATGTGCTCAATTATGGAATTGGTTTGAATTGGAATCCTTGTTTCTTGTGAGATATCATGAAGCTGTAGGAGTTTTTTAACTAATAGCACAACCACTTGTGGAATCAAAGAGTTTTTTTCCATAGCGAATAACCCCTCATTGAAGTATTGGATCAAGACGTGATCTAGGATTTTTTTGTGCAGGAATGTTTCAACAAGATTTTTAAACCACTACCAATACTCATGGAGTGATTCATTATGGATTTGATGGACACCACTTATTTCCATTTATATAGAAGCTATTTGATAAGTACGGAAGCATTTCTTTATGAAGAGTTGCTTCATGTAATTCCATGTGTTTATGAAACAAGTATGGATACAGTAGATCCACAAATTGGTAGAGTCATCTGGGGAAAAAGGAAATGCTCTATGTTTTATTTTTTCTTCATAAACCCATTGAGGATTTATGGTAAAGAACACCATGTGGATGTCATTGAGGTGAAGATGAGGATCCTCACTAGCTAGACCATGGAAATGAGGTTGAAGATGAATCAAACCCGACTTGAGTGAAAAATAGGCCTTGGTATTTGGATATTAAATACCAATGGGCAAGTAATAGATATTATGGGTAGATAGTTCTTTTAATGTTTGATCCATAATATTGGCCATATCGGGAAAAATTATATTGGCAATGAATGGGTCATGATTGATTTGATTATCTCTAATATTCTACCTATTTACACGAAGAGTTTACTCAATTTTTGGGTCAAAAAAATCATATGGATTGTTTGGGAGGCTATGGGGAATTCAGAAAAAAATAATGGATGAGGATGGTAGGATTTTCTTTTTTTTCTGTTCATGATTTTAATGTGAAGTCAATTTTTCCTTTGTGTTTTTTCTTCAGATATGTTTTTTGAATTTATTTTTTTTCTTTTTAAAAAATAAAAAACTACTGAATATAAGTTTCACCATCCCCTACAATGAAGCCATTTTAAGCATGTCTGATTATCACCTATAAACCATTCAATGTTTTGGTTCTCTTCTAATTTGTATATGGGCACTCGGGTCGAATCCTCGATTATGGTACAAATTTTAGAGTCAATTTATTCTATTTTGTTTGTCCTTTTAAGGGGTGGAGGTTGTTTTAAAATCTTAATTAAATTTATTTTTGAATGATATTTGATTTAGAAATTTGATAAATGGAGTTTTTATTTCATTTTGGGGATTTATAATTATGGTATCATTGAGATTTTCTTTATATTCCATTAAATTTATACCAACATTACAAGATGATATTCGATCAGAATTCCCAACTATTGAGTATTTAATCCAAGACATAACATAACTAGGGTTATAATATCAATCAAATATTGGTTATGTTAGTATATTTGTTTTCCCCTAATCTATGGAATCCAAATGTCAAAAAAATCATTAATCCATCACAATTTATGTTTAACATACATAATGTTAACCTAAGGAATGTTCATTGTGAAAAAGCTCTCAATCACTTAAAATTCCCAAATTATGAATCACCCCAATGGTAGATTTACTCAACCATTTGGGTGGTTAATAATCTGGTATAATTTATATGGTGGTGAGTTAAAAGGATAAGAAAAATAAAGGGATAAGATTATGGTAGTGTGCCGAACACACACACAAATGGTAAAGAGAATTAAACATTGAATTTTGGTTGAATGAGAAATAAAAATTAGGGAATGATCTTCAAATTGATTTAAAAAAAATTAATAACATTAATATTTCACAATATAGGGATCATGATAATTAGAACTTATGATGAATAAACATGATTTAATTTTAATTGAAATGAAAGAAAACTTACACAATTTGAATTGAAAAATAACACAAATGAAAATAAAAATTAATATAGATGAAAGGTACGTAATATTGAAAAAAGATCAAGGAAATTCATCCCATAACCTTTTAATAGATCCATTCATGACAAATATCCTACTTATGTGCTGAAATGTCAACCCCTTTCTATGAGAAATGAGAGATTTATTTGTAGCCCAAGGTGGTGTACTGTTTACATTCCAATACTACCCATCTACATTCCTCTCCAATTTTAAAATTATAAAATCAAAATCTAAATAAATATTATATCAAAAAAAAATTAGATATGTATGTGTAAAATTTTTTATCCAAATTTTGCATCCAGGGGACTTTTTTATCCAATGTTATAGATTTTTTACTAAACAATGTGATGTTTTCCATTTTTGTTTCATGTTTTTACTTAGTCTACATGTGAATTCATTTATGGGTATGAATATGCCTTTAAATATGAACCATTTATTATAAAAAAATGGGATAATATATCTTGTCTTTCACACCACAACATATCAGCTCAATTGGATTATTGGATTTGGAGAAAAGTAAAGAATGGTGGGCTATGTTTTTAATTCCTGAATAGAATTGTGGGATAGAGTTTAATGCATATGTTTGGCCCATTTTCAATTGATATGGGACATATAATTTTCATCTAATATTATTATAAATATATTAGATTATATTGTGGAGTTTTTTCGAATTTTTTAATCTGTTTTCAGCCAATAAATTCAATCATCATGGCTGGTCTGGTTTCTTTGAAATATTCTTTGGGACTTTTTGTATAGACCATATGTCCCTTCAAATGGAAGAATTTCCTCAAGATCCAGTTTACTTATATGTATGAAATTTAATTATAAAACCTAAAAAAATAATAATAACACAGCTTGGATAACTAGGGTGACAGTTATAATTAATATAGTAAATCGACTTGAATCTAGATTAATAAAAATAATGCTAAAAATTTATATTTAATTTTAAAACATGGTTATTTCACACCAATTATAAACTTTTCATTAAAAATCATTTAAGGGAGTAAATAATTTTTTTATAAATTAATAAAATAAAATCCCCCACACATATTATTGTTCATGTATTTATGTTCAAAAAATATAAAAATATGACTAAATCATTTTTACTCACCAATAAATAATAATATTTTGTTTTGACCCATTGGGGGGTATAGACGAGTTCACTCATCCATAAATAATTCCACCATAATTATTATTCATTAATATTCAAAAAATTCATTTTTCATGTTCAGAATTATAAATTTAAAATATAGGCACTCAAAACATACTCCTCCAAAGATGATAAAAATTTATTATGGAGTTTCACTCATTAACCAACCAAAAGTAAAAATCATCGAGTTTGTAGTAGATATCATCTTACTTTCCATATCCTAATGTGAAAAATTATCACGTAGTATTTTTATGGGGTTTTCATTGGCTATGGGACGATAGGAATATAATGGAAAAAATAAAGGAAAATAGGAGTAAAACACCAACATGGAAAAAGAAATGCACAATTGTTTTGAAATGAAATGTGGAAGGAAACGGAAACACATATTTACATGGGAAAGAATTTTTAAAGGAATATGGGAGAGGTATAAAATTATAAGGGTGTGAAATGATGAAATATGTACAAAAACACAAAACGTCTCTCAATGACACAAGAAATGATGACGCAAGTGTTATTTTGTTTTATTTTGTTTCTTTTTTATATAAGGTTGAACTTGAAATAAATCACCCACTCATATCAAAAACCATGTTCAATATCATCATGACACTAATTGTAATAGTCATAAAAATATCATTGTTTGAGGAAGAGTGATATTTGAACATCATAAGATAGAACTAATTTATTTAATTTTTTTTAAACTTGTCAATATCATTTGTACAATATGTGGTAAACATATATACATTTCTAAAAAACACCAAATGAAAAGCTACCCCCTGCACTTAAATGTATTAATTTCCTTATGTATATGATAACATATCGATAATCAAGGAAATGGTACCCAAAAATAAAATCCATTCCCCTAAAACTTAAATATCAATAAATGATGAAATTTAAATCCATGACGATGTTGGGTGGGACACAATTTTGGGATTGAAGTATGGCTATCAAAAAAGTTATTTCATGGGCTCGAAGGTAATTTCAAAAGTAGAATCAATGTAAAGGGTAATGAGAGGCTATTTGGATATTTTAATTCTTATGTGGTTCAGAAAATGCCTCTATCATATTAATGTACACTAAAGTACGAAACTCAACTCAAAGGTCCACAAACTCTAGACTCCAAATCGGATGTGAAAAACACACATTTTGAAATGATGGCCATAGGTGGTCTTAGAATGGGATTTGAAGTGGTTCCTCCTGATTTGGGATGAATAAATTTCCAAATCAAAAAATGAAAATTAAAATTTTATTGTTCGTGACACAAAATTATTTTTCCAAATTTATGATGATAATACAAAATTTTTTAAATAAAAATATATCACTGGACTCCCTGAAAATCATAGAAATTTTTTGAAAATTTAATGTTGAGTATTTATAACTCCTATTTTTTTTGGTTTATTATTTTTAGTTTTAAAAAAACCTAAAATATAAATTAGGTACATGGGTTTTGATGAAGAAACATGTTAAAAATTGAGAGTGAGTGAGGAAGAAGAGAGAAAGGGAGGGAGGGAGTTAAAGGGAAAGAGGTCACCTTGGTTTGGATTTGGTGGGTAACCATCCCCATCCAATGGTGGGTTGGTGGAAGTCTATGTTGTTACTAGGGTGTTTGTCCCCACATGGTTATTCTTTAATCAATAACCACTAACCATGAATTTCATTTTCAAAGAACGGTCTTGGACTTTCACTGCACAAAATGGGAAAACATTAGTAATAATAAAAGGACCTTCCTAATGAGAATTAAGCTTACTTAGGTAAATCAAAATCGATATTTTAAGAGAATTACCTTCTCACCTTCATGTAATACCTTTCACAATATTTGTTTCATGGATTTACTCGGCATTTTCTTTGTAGAAATTAGAATTATCGTAATAATCTAGTCGAATGTATTCTAGTTCATTCAACTACAATAATCGCTCTTTACCAAATTTTTCACAATAAAAATTACACATTTTGATACCCAATATGAATTATGTTGTATTTAAACTAATAAATTACTTTATTTTCTGAAAACTAATCAAAATAGAGACATCTCAATCTGTGTTTTGTAGGTAGTTTGATAATCCAAAAGAACTTCAACATGTCTTTCAGGCTAGTCTTTTCTAATGGGTTTTACAATTATCTCAAAAAAAATTCAATTCTCTATTTGATTGTTCTACCATGACATTTTTGGGGGGCTATATGAAGTTGAATTTTTCTGTACAACCCTATTATTTATCAAAATATATTCCACGGTCATGTTATAGAAATGATTTCCTTAGTCACATATCAAGGCATGTGGTGTTACAAATTGATGGATGATATTGGTTTTTTGGAACTCAATAATAGAATTTGATTCATAATTTCTAGTGGTTTTATCCACCACACACCTATAAAAATAATCAACTTTAAGAAGAATGTATGATAATCCATTTGAATGGGGAATGGTTTAATGAAATTGATTCCCTAAACATTTAATATCTCACAAAATATTAAATGATTTTGGGGAATTTAATCTCTTTTTTAAATTGTGAAAAACATATAGGAAGTGATACATAAATTAAAAAATTCATGTGAGTCCTTTAAGAGTGAAGGCCAAAAGAATCTTTTGTCAAGGGCCTTTCAGGATGTCCTTTATGGTCCAAAGTGGCCACAACTATGCATTGGGTGGCGGAATTCTAAGATGCAGAAATTTTCTTCTTCATCAATGCATCTCCCAAATACCATGTCAGAACCAATTTTCCAAATTTTATTTTCTTCCAAAAAACTGAATTTTGAATCACTTTTTAGAGTCACTTTTTGTTCTTTTGAAAAAATTTCAGGAAAAACACCATAAACCATATAATTTACAATTGTATTATACCTTGGGATATTTGGATTGATAGATGAGTGGTGTTTAGTTGGAAATTTAGGATCAATTATTTTAGAATGAGAATATTTAGAAATTCTACTCAGGTGATGTTCTATAGGGATTTCTTGTCCAGGTCGATCATTAATAAAAATGTAAAAATTTTGGAGCATTAGGATCCATCTTATTATCCTTGGTTTATAATAACTTTTCCTGAGTAAAAAAATTAAATATGAATGGTTCATAAAGATGATTATTTTAGAACCTAATAGATAGGATCATAATTTATCCAAGTAAAAAACAATAGATAAAAATTCTTTTTCTGTCAAAATGTAGTTAGATTGAGTTTCATCCAATTTTTTGATTTATAATATATTACATGAGGAATATTTTATCTTCTTTGACTAATAATGGACCCAATGTCCCTATCAAAATAATCAAACATCAATTGAAAGGGTAAAGACCAATCTGGGGGTTTGATTATTAGGGCGCATGTAATAAGATCTTTGAGTTTAGTGAAGGATCTCTTACGTGATTCATCAAAATGGAATGTTTCATCATTTTGGATTAGTCAAGTCAATGGGTGGGAAATCCTACTGATTTTATGGATGAATTACATATAGGAACCAGTATGACCAAGGAATGAAATGATATGTGAAACAGATGTGGGTTTAGGAAGTGATTGGATCACCTTAATTTTGGTAAGATCAACTTCAATACCATCTTGTGAAATTTTGTGCCCCAAAAAAATCCAAACAGTATCCATGAAGTGACATTTTTCAAAATTCAGAACAAGGTTACATTTGACACAATTTTTTAGGACCATAAAGAGTGAATGCAAGAAGGAATCAAATGACTCACCATAAATTTTAAATTAATCAATGATTTCCTATATGAAATTATCAATTAATTCAGAAAAGATACACATCATACCCCACTTGAATGTTTTAGGATCATTAAAAAGACCAAAAGGCAGTATTCTATAATCATATGTTCCAAAGGGGAAAGTAAATGTAGTCTTTTCATGGTTCTTATGATCATTTGGTATTTTAATTTAGTTAGTGTATCAATTAAGAAATAAATAATGTCACTTTTTGCTAATCGTTCTAGAATTTGATCAAGGAAAATAATTGGGTAGATATCTTTTCATGTTTCAACATTCAATTTCGGATTATCGACACACACATGCCATTTGTCTTTCAATTGTGTTATGAAAACCTTTTCATGTTCATTTATGACAGTAGTTATCCAACCTTTCATATGTACCCCTTGGATTATTATATGTCATTCACTATTGAAAATTGGGTAAATAATTCCATCTTGATGATTCTTGGTGATATATTCCATAACTACCTCAAGTATGTGTGGATTGAGTCTTCTTTGTGGTTTTTTAATTGTTTTTTATTATTCAACAAGATGGATGTGATTCATGCAAATGGAATAGTTAATTCCTGGTATGTCATATAGGGTCCAACCTAGGGAATCTTTTTTTCTCTAACACATGGGGAAATTTGGACTCCTTAGTTTTATTAAGTAAATTAGACATAATGACAGGATAAGAGTGATCAGGGAAAAGGAATCCATATTTTAGGTGTGCAGGAAGAGGTTCATATGTGTTTCATCTATAATTTGTGGGATATAAAACTAAGGAACTGAGGAGGGGATTTAAGTTGATTTTGATTCACTATCCTTAATACTGTCCATGTTGGAATAGTCGATATTGGAGTTGATATTTTATTCATTATATTTATCTATATCCTCTATATTTTGATGGAGTAAATGATTGAAAGGTAAAAATAGACTTCCCCATTTATGAATTGGTTAATCATGGTGAAAATTTCACAAGATAATCTCTCATTACATCATGATGAACAAGATGTAATGGGGTTTAATTGACTCTCAGAAGTTTCCTCAAAATCATGGATTGGAAAGGAAGAGTGATCCTCTTATGGGTATATTATGGTGTGAAAAATGATAAATATGACCAGTAGATCACCAAATTCCATGGATAAGATGAAAGAATAGACATAAATCTTCATTTTATCCATCTAGAGGAATGGTATTCCTAGAATCATGGGATATTAAGAAGATTTAATCTCACCTTCCATGTCACGAACAAAGAATTATTCTCATAAGATAAGATCATTAACTCAGACACAGACATTCCCAATTATTCCCTTATAATTGGTTGTTATTTTATTTAATAACTATATAAAAACACCCTTTTGGTTCAAGGTATATATACCAATGTTAGATAATATAGATTGGGAATGAAATTTTTTCAGGATCCTAGGTCAATGAGTTAATCATCAATGTCAGAACTCCCTATATGGCATGGATCCATAAAGGTCCCTGAATGTTTTCACTTTATGTGTATGTAGTGTTATGTTAAAACATTCTTGATTGTCCTATGTTGTCTCTTATGGGTGAACAATTAATTATGAAAATTTTCAATATTATGTTTTTGTTTTATAGAATATAAGATGGGATTTTTAAATTCAACACATCTAAACAAGTCAATCATTTCGGGATCGGGTACAAAGGACTTCCTTAGCAAAGATAAATCTTGAGGAAAAAGGAATTGGGTTCCACAGAGGAACAAAAGGAGGTTATGTAGAGGCTTCAAGTTCTTTTTATATATTTTGGTTCTTTTCATTTTAAAGATAAACAATCAAAGGTTAATTTATGTATTTAACATGGTTCATGAAAATTATCTTTCTAGATCAAATTGAAATTGCACATTAATTTCCCTTGGGGTTGGTAAATGGTTGAGTTAGGAGTTGGGAAGAATTGGATTGTTGCTGCTGATTGAGGTGGGACTCAACATGAACAATTTGGGTCTCAATGTTTTTAAGGATAGAATAGTTTAATGAGTAAATATACTATAGAGAACTTCCCCATGGGTTCATTTAAGAAGAGAAATGTCTCACACTAGGATTAACTTAATTTGGATTCTTGGGAAAGTGCCTGTATTAGTTTGGGAATTGGGATGTATCATTAGGATAGTGGAATCTAGGAGGAGAAAGTGGAGTATTTCTCCTATGAGTTTGAGGGAAAAAAGGATATTGTTGTGGAAAGTTACTGCCACCTTGACTATATTGATATTGTTTTAGATTTTGAGGATGGAGTTGTGGGTGATGATAAATAATATTACCATACCTTAATCATGTATTATTGGTAGAAGATAAGGGGTCAGAGTGGGGTTGGTGGGAGTTTATAATAAACTAACCTCATTGTTGAGGGTTTGTGTTCTACTAAAAATATATTTTATTGAGCTCCATTGGACTAAAATAATCTAATGGATCATCTTGAAGCTATGGATGTGTTTTTATTGGATGAGTTGGTGTGCTACAAATTCTAGAGTTTTTTATAGGTCAAGGGAACATAGATTGTGGAGAATATGAGGTTGGGGCTTTGGCAGCCACAACTAGTTGTCTCAAAAGGCCTTTAAGTTCAATCATCCACTTAGTCATCTTTCTGGGATCTATGGATTGATTTTATTGGACTAATTTTATTTAAGAATGTGCTCGATTATGGAATTTCTACATGTTGGAATGCATGTTTCTTATAAGATCTCATGCATTTGTAATTGTTTTGTAAACAAGATCCCCACCACTTGTGGTATCAATTCCTATTTTCTCCTTAGCCAATAACCCCTCACATAAGAATTTGATCAAGAGTAGTAAGGGATTTGGTATTGTGGGAAAGTTTCCATAATATTTATAAACCTATCCCAATATGGATGGATTGATTCATTCGGTAATTGATAGATACCACTTACTTTCTTTAAGATGGAAGTTTTTCATGAAGCATGGGAGAATTTATTTACGAATAGTTTCTTCCTATTGTTTGATGTGGTTATGGAACTAGAAGGGAGGTAGTAGAGCCATGACTTTGTAGAGTCGTCTAGGGTGAAATGGAATGCTAAAAGTTTGTTTTTTTAACTTCATGAACCCCTTGAGTCTTCATGGTAGAGCACACCACTTGGAACTATTTGAGTTTAATATGAGTATCCTCACCAGCTAGCCTGTGGAAATGAGGTAAAAGATGAATCAAACCCAATTTGAGACCGAAATATGCCTCAATATTTAGATATTCAATACCAGGGGTTTGGTAATCATATTAAGGGAAGATAGTTATTTTAAGCATTGTTCCTTATAATTTTCCATATTTAGAAAAATTGGAATTTTAATGAATGGGTCTTTATTAATATTATTATTCATAATATTCCCCATAATTCAGGGAAGTGTTTTCTCAATTTCTGGGGTAAAAAAATATGATTGATTTTTTGGGATTTAATGTGGAATTTAAATAAATTCTAAAAGTATGAGGATGGTGGATTTTTCTTTATGTTTTTTTAGTTTATGTTTTCATGAGAAGTCTGGTCTTCCTTTGTGATTTTTTAAATATTTTGGTTCTTTTTTTTTTGAATTTTGTTTCCTCTTTTTTCAAAATCAAAAACTACCGAAAATAAATTGCACCATCCCTGAAAATGATTACAATTAAAGAACAAATGATTTTCACCTATAAACCATACAATGGTATTGTTCTTTTCAAAAGTGTATAACGTTACCCGGGTCGAACCATCAGCGATGGTACAGATTTTAGAGTCAATTTTTTCAGTTTTGTTATTCATTTTAATTTTTGGGGGATGGGGTTATAAAGTTTAAATAAATTAATTGATTTATGATTTTTTATTTAACAATATGATAAATATTGGGGTGAGTTCATTATTGGGGGTTTAATATTATTATATCCTTGAGCTTTTCTTCATATTGAATTAAATTAATACCCACTTCACATAATGATTTTTTTCGGAATTCCAAATTGTTGAGGATTTAATTTGAGACATAAATTAACTATGGCTATAATCTCTATTAAATATTTTTATGGTAGTTTATTTATGTTTCAAATAATATATTGAATCCTCGTGTTAAAAAATCATGTTATTAATCCATGATAAGTTTAACATACAGAATGTGAACCTAGAGAATATTCATCCAGAAAAACACCCAATCACATAAAATCCCTAAATTATTACTCACCCATATAGTATACTTACTCATAAATTTGAGTGTTTAATAATCTTATTGGAAATTTTATTATAATGATTTTAAAGTATAATCGAAATAAAATAACAATATAAGTATAGTTTTCCAAACACAAACACAAATTGTGAAGAGAATTAAACATGTACTTTTGATTTAATGAGAAAGTGAAAGAAGGGAATGATATCAAAATTTATTTAAGCAATCACAAGAAATTTAATATTATAGAATAGTGGGAGGATGATAATTAGAAATTATTATTAAAAACATGCTTTAATATTTAATTCAAATGAAAACAATCTTAAAATATTACAATTGAAAAAAATCGCAAACGAAAATGAAAATAAAAGTGGAGGAGAGGTATCTATTATTGAATCATGTTCATAGAATGTCCTTATAAGACCTTTTAATGGATCTAGTGATAAAAAATCTCCTCATTAAGTACTTAAATTCCAACACCTTGTTAGGATAAGAGGGGTATGTATTTATAGACCAAGGTGGTGTGCTGTTTACACTGCAAAACTTCCCCTCAACATGCATAAAACATTTGACAATTCAGAAATCCGAATATAGAGAAATCATTTTCATAAAACTAATATGTATGGATATGAAAAGTTCCCCCAAACAATTTGGCATCCATTGGACTTTTTTATCCATTGTTATGGTTTTTTACTAAATAATGTGATGTTTTCCATTTCGTATCATGTCTTTCCTTAGTATAAATGTGAATGAATTTATGGCTGTGAATATTCCTTCAAATATGAAACATTTATTCAAAAAATTAGGTGAATGTATATTTTCATTCACACCACTGAATATCATCTCAATTGGATGATTGTATTTGGAGAAATTTCAATAATGGTGGACTGTTTTTTAATTCTAGGAAAAAAATTGGGCTGGGATTAAATGCATTAGTTGGGCCCCATATTACTTGAGATGGGAAATAAAGTTTTTATCCAAGATGATTATGGATATCATAGAATATATGGTGGAATTTTATAAAATTTGGTATTTTGGATTAGGACTAGAAAATCAATTATAATGGATGATCTAGTTTCATGGATAGATTCTTTGGGCTTACTTGTATGGACCATATGACCCTTCAAATGGCCAAATGTGACCAAGCTTCAGTATAATGATATATAGTAAATTTAATTAGAAACCCTAAAAAACAATAACCACACAATTTTGATATGTAGGGTGAGTCGTATAATTAATATTGTAAATTGGATCGGTTTTGGAATAATAAAAATAATGCTAAAAAATTATATTCAATTTTAAAACATGAGTATTTCACACCAATTATGCACTTTTTATTGAAAATTAGTAAAGTGAGTAAATATAAATTTATGAATAAATGAATAAAATCATATATTTCAAAGATATACAGTGATATGCATGATGTTTTCCATGTGTCAAAACTTCAGGGGTATCACCCTGACCCTTCTAATGTAATCTATGTGGATGATGTTGATATAGAGATAGATGAACCATTTAAGGAGAATATGATACATGTGCTGGATCAATTTGAGAATGTCTTTTGGGGGATGAACATGACAATTTATCTTGTATTTTATAAATATGAGTGTGTGTAGGAGGAAACATGGAAGAGATAAGTGAATATGCAGGTTCAGTGGCCTGTTCTTTTTGACATATAATCCAATAGATGCTTCGGAGTATATCTCAAGGATGATCTATTAAAATTTGGGGTAATTTTATGATCCTAACCTTTTTTGGAGATTTATTAGGTTCATTTACATGTACTCTTTTACATTTTTTATTTCTTTTTGTTTTTTTACCCTAGGGTGTGTTTGGGTGAAAATTTGAGAAATGTGGAAGAAAGAGGGGAGTCTATGATTGACTCATGGTTTTCAAAAAAATTCACCCTGACCCATAAAACAATGAATCCATAGAATTATAGGGTTTAAATTGATGGATCATGATTTTTAAAAATGTGTTCCCTAAAAGGATAAATTGTGATCCCCCTAAAAGAGGAACACAATTAAGTTGCACGGTTAAGTAAAACTATGCATGGGGTTTTAATCAGCACAAACATTTGTTTTAAAATATCCTGAGCCCCAATTTTAACCCCTATTCAGCCTTATCTCAATCCTAACCTCTGTTTCATGATTTTGGAGGATCACAGATAGGTTCCAATCCTTCCAGACATCTATTCATGGTGAATCGATGGGCAGATTGAAGATATAAACCTCCCCGGGTATGTGATTTCTTCCCATTTAGATATTTATCTCTTCTATAACTTTTTTTCTAGAAAAAAGAGGGGTGTTTATCCAATTTTTATTATAGACCAATATCTAGGTTGTTTATATCTTGATTCATTTAATTGTGGATTTAGGATTTGGATCTAAATCATGTACTTCATTATTTCTTGATTGATTCCGTTCAATTGGGGGATATCTGGTGGTTAGTGTTATTTTTCAATCTTGAGGTAGGTGGTATATAATACAAATCCCAATGTCTTGATTTCAATTACATGTAGTTAATTATATAATTTCTTTTATTTGATTATAAATTGAGTTCTTGATTTAATTAATTAATTTTTTGATTTAATTAACTGAGGGAATTGTGAAATTTGATATATTGGGATTGAAAATTGGAATAATTAATTATTGAATTAATAATAGAGTTATTAGTATTGTTGAAATTGAATAATTAATTATTTAAATAATTAATAGAAATGGTTGGAACTATGAAATTCCTTGAGTTAGAATAATTAATTTTTGAATTAATTATAGTGAGTTTTAGATTATCGAGATAGAATAATTAATTTTTGAATTAATTTTTGATATATTGAAAGTATTGAATTAAAATAATTAATTACTGAATTAATTATTGGAGTTTTTTATATTATTGATTAATTGATTAATTAATTAATTTTATTTAGATGATTAATTAAGTGTTGAGTTAATTAATGGAAATGAGGTGATTAATTATTTATTGAATTAACTTATAGAATGTTGTAAAAATGGAATAGTTGAATATTATTAATGAATTGCAGAATTAATTAATGTGATAATAGTGTGTGGGACATGATCTACTGCATAAAATTCCAAAAGTGTGAAAATAAATGATGAATTGTAGAAAAGGTATTCACATGTGATAATTGTGTGTGGGACATAGTCTACTACAAAGAAATCCCATAGTGTTAATTGAATTGATGAATGGTAATAATGACATTAATATGTTATTAATGTGTGTGGGATAGAGTTTTATCCATCAAAATCCCATAATGTTAATTAAAATGATAAATGGTATCAATGGAATTATTATGTTAATTGAGATGATGAATAGTAACAAAGTAATTCATATATATGATATCCCTTCGGGATAGTTCATACTCCGACATAGGCTGAAGCAAGTATTCATAGTTCATGTGTCTTTGGGAACCCTAGTGTTATGTGGATAAAAAAGTGTATTTGAATAAGTGTAAATGGTTTACTTTATATATTTTATTCATTCTTTATATAAATGTATACATTTATTGACTGGATATTGTTTTAAACATCATTGGTGGGGGCCTAATGATCTGTACTCTCACCCTACTCGGATTGGTTGATCAGTACACGTATAGATTTCATGAATTCAAGATAGTATAGAGGGAAAAGTTCATATATTAGATGGATGAGATGATATGGAGTATGTATGAGGGAATCGAATGTGGATCGAGAGCCTCTTGGGAGTTTCCAGGGTATTTACTTTTGAGTTTAAATTTGACACTTGGCACATACTTTATCATAACACATAAATTGTTTAGTTTTGATATCGTATTTATAGTTTTGGTCACCGTGTGATGTTTGTATCATTCCTATTGTGGTGATATTATTGATTATTTCTTATTTATTTAATGGTAGTGTACTACATTGATAAAGAGGTTATAGTATCCCCATGATCAATATTAGACTCTCACTGCTAGTCAGTAGCCTATGGCATATGGGGAGACGTGCTTGAGGGAATGTGACCAATAGGATTGGGGCACTGGTGTGTGGCACCCAGGTTAGGGCATTAAAAAGGCATAATCCTCAGCTTTTGAAGGGTTATCATAAGTTTAATCATCTTATAGTAAAGAATTAACATTTCTTACCTTGCGTAGATGGTATCTTCGACCATCTTAGAGGGGTGAGGGTTTTCTTGAATATTGACCTAAGATGTGGCTATCATTGTGTTTGATTCAAGACTTCATATATTCTACATATGGATTTCCATATTTGGTACAATTTACATGTGTATATCATTATACCATTCATTCTTATGAACACCCTTTTTGTCTGAATGGATTTGATGAAAAGGGCATTCCATTCCCATCTAGATTTTCTTTTGGTGGTCTTCATAGATGAAATCATTATGTATTTTCATACATTAATTGACCATGGTACACATCTTGAGATCATTTGTAATATGATAAGATAGAAATCATTGTATTCTAATATCATTAAAAGTAACTTATAGATTTACATGGTTCACTTCTTGGGTCATATCTCCATAGTAGTGGGTGTTTTAGTAGGATCATATAAATTTAGAACTATAGTCACCTAGGAGAAGTCTAAGAATGTATTTGATATATAGAGATTATTGGGGCTAGATGGATATTACAATAATTTCTTACGGAACATATGATTATTAGAATAACCTCTTATGGGATTGACTAAGAATAGTGTCATGTTTATATAGTATTAATCATTTGAGACATCCTTTCACATGATGAAAGAAATATTGGCTTTAGTGTTGATCTAGATTCTTCTAGAGATATGAAAAATCAATATTGTATATTATGATGCATCAAGTATTGGGCTAGGATTAGCTCTAATGTAGGAATATTTATTCGATGTGTATGGGTCATGGTAGACAAGGCCTCATGAGTGGGATTACCTTATTCACAATATTGATTTAGTAGTTGTTTTTCACTCTTTTTTTCTAGAGGAATAACCTTATGGGAGAGTGATTTGTATTGTTTAAATGTCATATAATCCTTACATATATTTTCTTGCAATGTGACTCAAATATTATGATGAAAATATGGGTCAAATATATATAGTCCATTGACTTAGAGCTATCCTATACACTTGGGAAAAGTAATGTTGTTGTCAGTTCTATAAGAAGCAGGACTTAGAAACGGGTAATTAAGGTGTCCATTAGTGAGTAGAATCTTAGTAAACTGTTTTATGAGATGCATATATAGGTGAAATACCATCATGAATATTATGTACTTTAATCACTATTAGTGACCCCTCCACTTCTGGAGAAGGTGAATATGAGGTAGTTTTCAGATCTTGAATCCTTGGTTATATGAGAGAGTATTTTTGGTGAGGACCCAACTCTATATTTTAGTATTGGTGGTGACAACCTCTTACATATACATGGGTGGATCTAGGTTCCCATAGATATGAGAGAGGAGTTGATATATGAGTCACATTCTACTCATTAGGTAGTTCATCCAGGTATCTCTAATATGTATCATGATATACGCCGACTATATAGGTGGCTAGGGATGAAATGTCAGATATTAGGTTTTTTCACTAGGTGTATCACCTATTAATAGGTGGGGGAAGAGAACCAATGGCCTACAAGACTATCACTACCATTATTTGTCCCAGAATGGAAATAGGAAGAAGTTTCCATGAAATTTTACTTCATTTTACAATGGTTACCTATAGGTAGCGATTCAGTTTGGGTATTTGTGGATCGACTGAAAAATTTACCATACTTCCTTCCTATCCTAGAGGCCTTCTCAGTTTATCAGGTGGGAATATTGTATGCCCATTAGATTATCAGGATGCAATGGGTCGATCATAATATAGTTTCTTAGAGGGGTTCTTATTTATCATCATAGTTATAGAAGGTTTTACAAAAATATATGGGTACTAAGGTGATTATGAGCACAATTATTCACCCACAGACTGATAGCTGGTTAGAACGAACTACACAGGTGTGGGAGGACATGCTCTAAGAATGAATTCTTAATTTTTTCAGTTCTTGGGAGAATAATATACCACTCATTGAGTTCTACTAAAAATATAGTTATTAGGAGATGATTCTAATGGATCCTTGTGAGGCGCTATAAGGTAGGTCGTGTTGTTATCCCCTGTGCTGGTTAGAGGCTAGATAAGTAGTGCTACTAAGTCTTTATCTCATTCAAGAGACTTCAAAGAAGGTTAATCTTATCAGGAAATGGATTTATACCACTCAATCTAGATTGAAATCATATTCCAAACATCATCAATTACCTAAGGAGTTCACCGTAGGGGATCATGTTTTCTTATAGGTAAAACCTGAACTTTGGCATAGATGGATACAAAGTCAAGGGAAAATTCCACTATGTTACATTGGGTTGTTGTATATCATGGAGAGATTTTGTCTAGTAGCCTATTGGTTTCTATTACATTAGAGGTATTTTTTCATTCATGACATCATCCTTGTTTCATAGCTTCACTGATATCATGCAGACCCATCTCATAATTTTGATCATGGGGATGTTATGTTAGACACATGAAATTCTTTTGAGGAGTATCCAAAATGAATCATTGATCCGATTAGGAAGGCCCTCTGAGTCCAGGTTGTCCCTTTAGTACAAGTGTAATGGTATAACGGCCTGGTATAAGACAAGACTTGGGAACAGGAGGATGGAGTACAAGATCTATGGGTAGATCTATTATCTAAAATTATTTCACCACACATGGAAGTTGAACTTGTGGAAGAGTTCTTATAAGGCAGTAAGACTGTAAGAACCTAGTCTTTTAATGAGGTATAGATACTTTTAATTTCATTATATTTCCTTATTTTTGACATATTATTGATTCAAAATGAGATCATTGGATTTTTAAGGTTTTTTGGGGCTTGATCAAATATTGGAGGATCTGTTTTTGGAAAAGGAAAATGAGTTGTAGAGATAGTAGAAACTGTGCAACCTAGTCCCCAAGGATTGAGTAACCATGAAAGGGATAGATATATGGATCCAAGAGGATATATAGTTTGAAAAAACCCTGATTATAAGGGTGTATACCTATACGGGAGAACCTAAAATCCTTATTATAAATTGTGACATGGTTCTCATACTATTAATCAAACCTTGCGCATGAAACCATGCAAGGTCCCCCATGACATAATGGGAGATGCCTGGTTTGGCCAACCATGCGGCTAAACCAGGCGACCTAGATTTTTTTTTGAAATTAAATTTTTTCAATTAAATTATTTTAAACTTATCCCATCCTCCCATTTACTCCTCTGAAGGATATAGGAGATCATCTTCCTCCCTTTGATGCACTCAAGAATCCCTCCTGAAATGATTCTTGATAAAACTTTGATATGGAATCCAATTCAAGAGTTTCTAATTTCATTATATATATATCTATGTGTAATGTATTCCTATTTCACATTTCTCTATTTTCTTTCTCTTGATGGATTTATCGAGGTGCATGATTATATACCCTATTTTCAAGGAGTTCATCTGTTTTTTCCATTTTCTTCCAATCTAAGCCAAACCAAATTCTGATATAGGATGAGTGCTCCTCTAGAAGATAAAGGTAGGTGTTTTATTCTTTATCCCTCAAGTCATGATGTTTTATAATATGTTTCAATGAACAATACACTTAATTATCTTTCTATTTCTATAAAACACAATTAAATCATGTTTAACTCAATACCCTTTATAAAAGTTTTCTAGTGATCCTATATTCTGGCTGGGTTAGGTCCCATCACCTATTTCGACCCTCCTAGGTATTCCCATGGATTTTCATTGATATTGTTAAATTCTTAAGTTTCCAAACAATATTATAAATGGTTTTATAATGGTTCTAATGTGACATATTTATAATGAAATGAATTGAATGGTGGTGAGTGGTACGAACAAATCACATAATTAAAGGGAAAATGGTTACAATATTATTATTAATGAATATTAAAAAGTTATTAATTGTCATCTGGGACATATTAAATCAAATATTTACTTATTAATGTTATGATTCTTGTGAATGGTAACCCTTGTTAATTATGATAAATGGAAATAGGGACCCTTATTCATTATGATACGATCATGGTGTCCCATTGTTTGATTGTATATTAATGGTAATGGTGTCCCTATATTGTGATACAAGCCTGGTGTACCTTTATATGACACATGGGAATGCTTTCCCTTTAAAAATTTAATATGGGCATGGTATCCCTTCATAAATATAGTACGTTAATGGTGACCCATTATCAATGTCACATGGATAGTGAGACACCCTAGGGTGATATATGTGAATAACGTTACTTACTCTGATACTAGCCATGGATACCATTACTACTATTATATTGGGCATGGCATCCCCTATAACTATGATACTAGGAAAGGAATCCCTTGATACATTTGATACTAATGGTACAGATTATGGATGTTTGAGTTATGCCTTGGGTCCAAGAATGTGGTATTAGCCACATATATGGTTGTATACATAACAATTTATATATTCCACATATGTGTATACATATGGTTTTATGTTTATACTATCCAGTTAATATTGAAACGGGTACTATTAGCCCGGTGTCCTTCTACAACCCGGGATGACCCTTTTTTTAAGAAGGTTGAGGCGCAAAGGCCCCTATTATTAAAATAGAAAGTCATACAAGTAGTAAAGACAAAGTAAATAGCAAAACAGGTCCATAAAAAAGTCATCAGCTCAATCGTGAGCGAGTGTTCATACTGTATTTTTATTATAGCTTTCCATTAATACCTTCACACCGCCATATTATATACACTAATGGTATATTTATAGACACAATTGGTGGTGTTCTAATGAGTTTATCTCACACCCTATCCTGGCCACCAATGGTACCCAGGAAGATTATATTCTTGGAGGTGTAGATATTTGGAAACATCCACTTATGGATATGTTGTAAAGACCCCAACCCTAGTTTCCTAGAGATGGTGCCTTACATTATTACATTGTCATAGATACAAGACTCATATTCCAATTAAATGATTAGTTTAGTAGTTTTGGAAGCCATAATACATACATAAATTTCTAATTACAACTTGAAAGGAAAAAACAACATAGAAAATCTATTAGAAACTCCCATAACTCCAAGATTATCCCTACAAGTCATTCATAATATACATCTTCACATAATTGGAAAAAATAATACACAAGAAAGGGATGAGATCTAATTCTCATAAAGTGTAATAAATATAGTGGAATATCTGCAAAAAATAAATAATATGGCCTAGTGAATAACTGAATACACATGACATTAAAACACAATATTAAGCATAAAATGGAAGGAATAAAATCTGATTAAACAATTACATAATAAAACATAACCATTGAAATTCTACTAGTCAAATAATCACATGGACTATCATTTACTAGTTTCATAGTGAGGTAATTCATAATGTTGGACATCATAAAAATACCATCAAGACCTCGACTAAGATACCATACATAATGGTTAAAAAGCTAGTCCACTTTTTCTCATGAGACCTACTGATGCATCGAGGGGATATAGTGGGACCAACCTGTCACTTAATAAGTTCAATTCATTCCTCGTATTAATGGATATAATCATAGAAAGTATATTCATATTAAATGTAAATAAAATTAATCAATATATAAATATAATCACTTACCATTCTTAGTAGTATGTTGAATGGTATTAAGATAGCACATACATGGTCAAACATGTCGTAAACCATCGAAAAATATATGGTGGATGGTAAATATAACATTTGAATCTCAATATAGCATAAAATTCAATAGAGTAATCTAAATAAATGAAAATACACTAATAAAATTATCAAGAAATTCTTGAGAGAAATACCCCTTTTACTTTGCAAAGAAGAGTTCTTTGGGAAGAATTATTTTTATTTTTCATAATTATTTATATAAATCTAGAAATGAAAAAATATAGTTTCACAAGAAAAAAATTTTGAATTATTAAAAATAACGAGTCTTCAAAGAGATTATCTATAGTACGTGAAAATGGGTAAGAAATCCATAATTTCTTTTAATCTGGCTTGCATATCTGGACGAATTGAGAGGGGAACCTTATAAAACATGTATTATCCCATCAATGAAAAATAAAATGATGTGTATATATGTATTTTTAACCTGAAAAAAAAATTATTATGAATTTCATAAAAATAATTAATAATTTCATTGGTGTATAGAGGGATAAATCATAACCCGAATGAAAATGGAGGTTTGGGAAGAAAACTCTTACCTTATGTCTTAATGTGTTCTGCACATGACCTTAATGTCCTAGATAATGAAATTACATCCATTAATTAATTAATTAAGAAACATTTATAAAATTATTACAATTATTATAATTTTATTGAGTTCATTTATGGGGTTTTTTATGAGTTATAAGATACAATTTTATCGCTCAAGAGCGTTTGTTTATTTGGTTTTCATGATCGGTATACTTGTATATGAGTATGGAAGTTCATATTGAATGGATATAATTATAAAAAATTAAATTTATATTATATTAATGAACATAAAATATATAAAATGGTTTTATAATTTATTTGGTTATATGTTATGAGGGAGATTCATTAGATAAAACATTAGTGATAATCATTTAGATTATTTTGGTAATTTTTCGATCACCAAAAACTATTCTTGTCGTGTGAATTAATATAATGTATATATAATGGTTATATAACATTAAATAGGATTTAATAAATTTATTATAGTATTATTTAACCATATAAATGGTTTCCTTAAAATCATTGAAGGAGAGATTTAATAATGAAAATTTGTCATCCATGAATGTTGTAAATCGGTACCTCATTGACGATGATTTAATTTTTAATATAAATGATAGATAGAGAAAAGAGTTTGATGAAAAATATTACATTGGAGTTTTATGAATAATATTACATTTATATGATATAATTCTAGTATATAGATGATAGTGGATTTATCATTCCATTTTAACTAGGAGGTGAGGAGAGGGTAAGAAATGAAAATAGAAAACAAAAGGAAATAAAAAAAGAAAGCGGATTTACCTGTTCAATTCTCCTCTTTGGGATCCTTCTTTAGGCACCATGGTTTGGTATTCTATTGAGAAAAAAATAATATATATGTGGGGTAGAGAATTGTGAAGAGGATTTTATAGGAATTTGGACACTCTTCAATTCTTAGAGGTGTGAGGAGAAGTGGTTGTGAGAGGAGGTTTTTATAGTGGATTAGAGAGGTTATTTTTTTGAATATTTTATTTATTTGATTATTATTTTTTCTTAGGACTATTAATATTTTTAAAATTAACATAAAATATTTTAAGATAATGAATGTGACTTTGAGATTATGGTTTTTACATCAAAGATGACTCAAGGAATGGTGTATTTAACTTATAGTGCATTTATAGTGTAAATTACCTTTTCTAACTATTCACAAAAAAATCATGTATTTTATTATAATACCAAAAAATCACCCAAATTTTTTTTTTGCATCTAAAATTCAAAAATTAACTTCATTTTATGAAAATAATTTTTGGAAAATTAATTTTCTTTTAAATCATTTTATTAATTATAAAATTTTAATTAAATATTTTTGATTCACAAAAAATACCAACAATTAATATTTTTTAAAATATTCATTTAGTTATAATAATATAAAATTATATCATAATCTTATTTATAAGATTCCTAAATTTTATTTATACTTCTATGGTTGTGGTAACTATTCATTTGGATGATTTACTATTCATAATTTTTAGATTACTATTCTTAAGTTCATGTTACTATTTTATCAGTATACATTCATTAACTTATAGAAATACCTCCTATTTGATTAATTATTTATTTATAATTTTTTATCGTGTTCTATATGTGATTTTAAGTGATCTATAATATATGAAATAAACATAAGAAGATAAATTTCATTGATGGAATCTTGGGTCGTTACATTCTCCCCTCCAATTAAAATTTTGTCCTCAAAATTTCTAGAATGTGACCTCATGAAAATATTTTGGTAGTTATTCATCCTAAATTCCTTTATTTACCTTGTCACCTATTCTTTTTTATAATTTTTCCAAATTAACTTTACCAATTGAGTCATTTGATTCCTCAACATCTACCCTTTAGTGTCCAGAATCCAGATAGGCTCTTCATAGTAAGATAAATCATGTTCCAATTCTAGTTCTTCCTAATTAAGAACACAATCTAGGTATGGCATGTACTTCCTTAACAAGGGGATATGGAAAACATTGAAAACATTGGAAAGGCTAGGGGGAATTCCCAAATTATAATCCATAGCTCTAATTCTCTCCATAATTTCAAAAAGGAAAAATGTACCTGGGATTTTTTTACCTTTATTTCAAAATCTTATAACACCCTTCCATGGAGATACTTTCCAAAAAAACGTGTTCTCCCATTTGAAATCATAAATTCATCCTTCAATTTTCAGTATAGCTCTTTTTCCTACTTTGAGCTATTTGGATATTTTTTTTAGTATCCTTTACCTTCTCTATTGTTTACTTTACAATCTTTGGGCCAATAAGATACCTTTCACCAACATCATCCCAATAGTTTGTTGTACGATATCTCTTTCTATAAAATTCTTCATATGGTTCCATTAGAAGACTATAATGGAAAATATTATTGTAGGAAATCACTAACAATGGTAAATACTAATCCCACATTCCTTGAAATTCATGTGAGCATGATCTCAACATGTCCCCTAATGTTTGGATATTCCTTTAAGACTACTCGTCAATTTGAGGGTGATATTAAGTACTCAAATGAAGCTCAATATCAAAATATTTATGATGAATTTTCCAGAATTTTGACGTAAAACATGGATAAAGATCAGAAAAAATAGAAATATGTGATCCATGATTTCTTAAAAATTCATTAATATAGATATTTGAAAGTATCTCTAGTGGAAAATCCTCCCTTATAGATTGGAAAAGTTATTATATGGTAAGGCGATCAAAAATAACCCATATCGCACCATTCTTTCTTGGAGTTTTTGGTAATACAATGACCAAATACATAGTGATTTCATCCCATTTCCATGAAGTAATATGTATATGTTGTATGAATCCTCTAGGATTTTATATTTTACCCTTCACCTATGGACAGACTAAACATCTTGATACATAATTTTCCATTTCCTGCTTCATATTGTCCCACCAGAAATTTTTCTTCAAATATATATACATCTTAGTGATACTATGGTGTATAGAGAAGTTCGAGCTATTGGATCATCCAATAAATCCCTTTTTTTCTCAGGTATAGAGGGAACATAGAAACTCCTCCTAAATTTCAGAATTACATCCTCACACATGATGTCTGAAAACTTTTGATCATTCACAATGTTAATTTTCATTTGAAGATTCTCATCCTCAAACTAAGAACTTTTAATAATTTTAAATAATGATGGTTGGGAAGAAAATTGAAAAGGTGATGATGTTTCACATTCCATGATAACTACCATATCTATATTTTCTAGATCCATGTACACAGGGTCCTTATCAATCCTCATTTTATTCATAACTCTGTGATCCTTCCTACTCAATGCATCTGTTACCATATTCGCCTTCCAAGGGTGGTGGTGTATTATACAATAATAATCATTGGGTAGTTTGAGCCACTGACTTTTCCTTATGTGGATTTCATTCTATAAGAAGATATATTTAAAGATCTTGTGATCTGTATATATCTCACACCTTTTTCCATAGTGATAGCGTCTCTATATCTTCATCGAAAATATTATAGCTATTAACTCAAGATCATGAGTTGGATAGTTCTATTCATGTATTTTTAACTTCCTTAATGCATATGGAATAAATCTATCATTCTGGATAAGGACACAAACATGTCCTTTCTTTGATGCATCATTATAAATCACAAACTAACTATTTCCTGATGGTAGAGTCAGGTTAAGATCATTCAATAATCTCTTCTTTAATTCCCCAAAAAAATATTCACATTCTTTTGTCCACATGAATGCAACCCCTTTATGTGTAATCTTGGTTAATGGGTAAGCTATTCAGGCTATGTTCTAAACCAAATGTCGATAATAACCTTCTAAACTGATAAAACTACATACCTTTCTTATGATTGTTGGTTCATTCCATTCCTAAACCGCCTTTGTCTTCATAGGATCCACTGATATTCCATCCTTTGAGACAATATTTCCAAGAAAATAAAAAAAAATTGAATTCAAAATTCACACTTTTTAAACATACCATATAATTCATTTCGTATAAGAGACTTAAAAACAATATGAAAGTGATACTTATGGTCTTCATATCATTTGGTTTATACCAATATATCATCAATAAATACCACAAAAATTTCATTATGATATTCCTTGAAACCTTTGATCATTAGATCCATGAAAAAAGAGGGTGCATTAGTCAGTCCAAATCAAATTATTGTAAATTCATAATGTACATACCTAGTTCAAAATTTTGTCTTTGGAATATCTTCCTTCCCCACATGAAATAGATGATATCCATATCCAAGGTCAATATTTGAAAAGTATTAATCTCCATGAATTTGACCAAATAAATCATCAATGAGAGGCATGAGATACTTGTTCTTTATTTTAATAGCATTGATTTCTCTGTAGTTAATACACACCCTCATGGATCCATCATTCTTATTGATAAAGACAATAAGGTATCCCCATGGAGAAACAATAGGGTTACTTGTTCAACCAATTCCCCTAGTTTTTCCTTCAGTTATACTAATTTCACAGTGGCCATTCTATAAGGAGTGCATAGATATAGGTCTTCCGCCCAGATTTAAATCAATACAGAACTCAACTTCCCACTCTGAAGGATGTGTAGGTAAATCCTATAGAAATACATTGATATATTCTAGCATAATAAGTACATATTAAATTTTTATATTTCCTTACTCATCCATAGATGACATTTTTTCTTTCCTCCCAAATGAATTCATTCAGTGGAGCTACTGGGGGTGGGTCTCGATAAGAGTTAGTTGATGAGGTTTCTTCCCTAAATATAATGGATTCTACATCGTTCTCAAAAATTTAAACATAATTCTTCTTATAATATATTTTAACATCAAAATTTAAAATCCAATCCATGACAATGATTAAGTCGAAATCAATCATAGGTATGATGAAGAGGTCTGCAAACAAAGTATGTTTATGTGTCACAAAGGGGACTGACTAATACATCATTGTTTCAAGGATAATTCCCTCAGGATTTTTGACTAATAACTCCATTATTAAATAAAAAGGGAGATTTATAATTTTAAGGGAAAATTGGGAAGATATAAGACAACGAAATGTTGCAAAAGCAAGTAAATCATTAGCTAAGTTTTATGAAATGATCAAAGTACATTCCACTGCATCATTAGGAACATCAACCTCAATAGTTTTGACTGCATAAGCTTAGACTTTCTCTTTTCCCTTCTATTTAGAAATTTTCCTGGATGATTAGGATATTAATTTGTATAATATCTCATATCATTTCAATTTTAGCATTAAACATTGGGAGTTTTTACCTTTCAATCACGAGCTTGGTATCCTTTTTCTCCACACTTTTAATAAACACCCATACCCTTTAGGCAATTACTAGGTTGTTTCTTCCAACAATTATCACAGGATAGAAAATAAACTCTTCCCTTATTACCCTTTTCCTTATTTCCTTTTTTAGAGTTTTCAAAATCCCTCTTATTCTCTTGATTTCCATTTAAGTCTTAGTACATATGGAAATATTTTGTGGTCTTCATAGGACAGGACAATATATCTTCATATGATGTGAAAACTTGGGAGACCATTTCCCTTCGGAGGAATGGTTTTAAACAATTAAATAATTAATCAATATTTATCCATTTATTTCATATGTAGTCTATGGAATTATTTGATAATTTATTAAGTTTGGATTCATACTTCAAAACTTTTTCATCCACTTTCTATTGTAGAATCGAGAATTACCACTCCATATTCTCTCATTTTTTCATAAAGAAAATACTTTTCTGGGAAAATTTCTTTAAAATACCTCCATTCAATAATTTTAATTTCTTTATCCACTTTTTTGTTTTGAATTAATGAACACTATTGATCTATATCTCTTGATAAAAGATAAAATTCCATGAAATCCTTCTCACGTTCATTACATATAAAAGAGAGAAATATCTTCTATAAGGAACTTGTCTACTGCTCACTTACAAATGGGTTTTTAGTCCCATTTATTGATGGAGGTTTTTGATTCATAAATAAGTCTTACATTTATCCTCCATATTGTGGGTCAGGATTCTCCATTCAGGTAAGGTTATTATTCATATCCTAAGTCAGGATTCCTAGTATAGTTTTAAGTGTCTCAATACCAGTTGTAGCACCTATTACAACATCATTATCCTATATAGGGAAGAAATAGATGTATGGGATACACATATTGATGTGGTTTCCATTCCTTCCACTAGGATCCTTTTCAATGAAATAGAATACACTAAATTAGGTTATATATAATTTTGAACACATTACATAAATTTAGAATTTAAAGGTAGCTAATATCATAATCATAAACATTGTTTCTTTGGTGAAATATTTACTTTTAAATCCTTTATAATGATTATTAAATAAAATTTAAACTAACCTAATCATTTTCCCCAAGGAGTGTTGAACTAGGTGTGCATTACGGCTCATTATTGTGTACCAGGTTACCCTAAGTTAGGCCTCAGACACCTTGTCGAAGTTAATACACCTAGGTACATATATGAACAAACCACATCCACTTGTAATATCTATAGAATGATGTATTTCTAAGAATATCCACATAGTCTCTACCTTATTAAAATTCTAGGATTTTGTTTTATTCTTATCCTCAAATTCTATCCTAGGGTAAATCTATGTTTTCTAAATCTAGATTCTAATGTTTCTACTAAACTTACTCTAATACCAACTGTAAATACAATGACCCTAGTTTCCCAGATCTTGTTCCTTAAATTACTACATTGGAATATATACAATAAATTAATCCCAAAGGACCTATTATTTTATTATATTCTGAATCCATAATACATACATAAATTTCTATTTATAACTTGAAAAGGAAAACAACATATAAGATCCACTAGAATCTCCAATAAAACCTAGATTTTGTCTTAAAGTCATTAATAATATACATCTTTTCATCATGGGGAAAAATAAAACATAATAAATGGGTGATCTAAAATGATCATTAAGGGTAAAAATAAAATATATTCTATAATAAACATAAATAATAAGCAATGGTGAATAACTAAAAATACGTGTAATTAAAACATAATCTTTCTCATAAAATGGAAGGATCAAAATATGATTAAATAATTCCATAATAAAACATAAAAATAGATATTATACTAGTAGAATAATCACATGTACTATCATTTACTGGTTTCATAATGAGGTAATTCATAATTCCAGACATCATAAACATACCATAAAGGCCTTGGAAAAGACACCATACATAATGTGTAAAAACCCAGTCTAGTTTGTCTCATGAGACCAACAAATGAATCAAGGGGATATAGAGGGCCCCAATCATCACATAATAAGTCCAATTAATTCTTTATATGAATGGGTATAAACATAAACAACATATTCATATGAAATGTAAATTACTTTCCACAATCTATAAACATAATCACTTACCATTTTGAGTAATACGGTGAATGGTATCAAGATAGCACATCCGAAATGAAACTAATCATAAACCATTCAAAAAATATTTTTCATGATAAAAATAAGAGATAAATCTAAATATAACATAAAATTAAAATTTTGTTTTGAAATAAGTGAAAATAATCTAATAAAATCATCGAGAAATTTGTGAGATAAATACAACTTTTACTTTGCAAAGAAGAGTTATTTTGGAAAAATAATTTATATTTGGAATAATTGATTATATAAAAATAGAAATGAACAAATGTTATTTTTTATGACAAATTTAGTTAATTATGAAAAATCATGTAGTCTTAAAATATATTATGTATCGTACTTGAAAATGGGTAAGAAATCAGGGAGTTCCCTTTAACAGGGCATGTGTACTATGAAGGATTGAGAAGGGAATCATATAAAACATGTATTATCACATAAATGAAATATGAAATGATATGGATATATGTATTTGGAACATATACACATAATTTAGACAAACAATAAAAAAATAATTGTGAATTAGATTGGTGTATACAAAGATAAATCATAATCCGAATGAAAATGGAGGTTCGGGATGAAAACCCTTACCTTATGTCTGAATGTGTTCTTCACCTGAATATAATGTACTAATCAAAATATATCCATGAATTAATTATTTTAGAACCTATTATAAGATTAATTTATTTATTATAATTTTAATAAGTTCATTTTTTCCTTTTTAATATGTTATATGATACAATTTTATCAAATTAGAACATTCGTTTCCTTGGTTTTCATGATCGGTATACTTGTATATGAGTATGGAAGTTCATGTGGAATGGGAATAATTCTCCAGAATTGAATTTATATGATATTAATTAATATTAATAATATTAAATAGTTATATAATTAATTTGGTTATATGGTATGATGGTGACTCATTTGATAAAAAAATAGTGATAATCATTTAGATTATTTTAGTGGTTTTTCGATCATCACGAACTAATTTTGTCATGTAAATTAATATTATGGGTATATACTAGTTATAGAACATTGAATATGTTGTAAAAAATTTATTATAGTCTGTTTTATCCATATAAATCTTTTTCATTGTCATCCTTGAAGGATAAATTGATGAACTAAAACCCTTCATCCACAAAGGTTGTAAATCAGCACCTCACAGATAATGATTTCATTTTTAAAATAAAAGATAGAGAGAAAGGAGTTTGATGAATAATATTAAATTAACATTATATCATTCCAGTATATATATTATAATGTATTTATCATTCTCATGTGTATATATAAGTTGAGTAGAGGTTATGAAATGAAAAATGAAAATGAAAGGAAAATTAAAGAAAAAGAAAGAGGATTTACCTCTTGAATTATCCTCTTTGGGAACCTCCTTTAGGCTCAATTGTTTGGTATTCTTTAGAGAAAAATATCTTCTATAAATGAGGGAGAGAATTTTTTAAGAATATTTTGGAAGAATTTGGATATGATTTATGTCTTATAGGTGTGAGGAAAATTAGCGGTGAGGGGTGGTATTTATAGTGGAGGAGAGGGGTACTTTTTAATATTTTATTCATTGGTTTATTATATTATCTCAAGACTATGAATATTTTTATAATTATCATAAAATATATTAAAATATAAATTTTTAGTTCTATAATATGGTTCTTATATCATAGATGACTCATAAAATACTTTATTTAACTTATAATGTATTTATATTGTAAATTAATGTATTTTACTATTCACAAAAATTCAATTATTTTAGAAAAATAAAAAAAATCACCTTAAGTATTTTTTGATTTCTATAATTCAAAAATGAACTCTATTTTATCAAACAAATCTAAATATGGATATTTAATTTTTAATTAAAATCTTTGTTTACTCGAATAATACATATTTTTAAATTATAACTTATTTTATAACACATTGAAAAATTAACTAAGGTATAATAAAATTAAATTAAAATAAAAACACAAATAAAATATTTATTTATTAATACATTTTATGAAAATTAATTTTCCTTTAAATAATTTTATTAATTATAAAATTGTAATTAAATATTTATGACTCACAAAAAATACCAACACTTAATTAATAATTTCTAAAATATTCATTTACTTATAATATGATATAATTATATCATAATATTATTTATATTATACCTCAATTATATTTATACTTCCATGGGTGTTTTTACTATTCATTTGGTCTATTTACTATTCATAAGGGTAATATTATTATTCCTACGATCAAGTTACTATATCATCGATATATGTTCCTTAATTTCTAGAAATACCTCTTATTTCATTCATTCATCATTTATAAAGTTTTTATTGTGTTATATATGTGATTTTATGTGATTTATACTATATTAAATAAACATAATAAGGGATATTTCATTGATATAATCCTAGGTCGTTACATGTGTGAGTTCTTAAATGACTTGGGATCGATGCTTGGTACCAGATAATTAGGATAGAGCTTTGGATGATTGGATAGAATTTTTTCCTTCCTATATTTTTTATTTAATTTTTTATATTTACTTCCTACTATAATAAATACATGTCTTCCCTATTTTATAGATACATGACTTCATCATATTATGTATATGATTCAGATTCCTGCTTTTGATTATTATTTATAGTTTGTATTTTTATAAATGGTTCCTCTATATTTTGTTGGAGTTAGTGGCATAGAACCAACTACTTTGTACTTTATTCATTAATAAATACCTTATCACATCTTGATTGTTTTTCTGTGTGACAATGCATGTTATAATTTCCTAAGGATAGCTATTTCATTAAAGGGTCATAGCGGATTCCTGCTATGATGAGAACCCGAAAGTTCCATAACACTATTATTCAATATATTTTCTATGAACGGATGATGTTATTTGAGGGACACAAATAATATAGGCCATTAAGGGTGAGTACTCATAAAACTTTGAGTCACCTTCTCATGGTGTGCGCCCTTGGTAATATCTAGGAGTATATTATGAGAACGAGACCCACTAGTAGGAAATACACATTTCATAGTGTCATTGGATGTTCCTATCTACGAATGTGTATATTGGTCCTTAGACATTAAGATTATTATTTATGGGTATTAAAACTCGAAAACTGTGACGACACACTGTTCACAGTGTGGTATGATATGTTGGGTGTGTCATGAGTAATATTGCATTAATAGATAATGTGAGAAAGGATTTGTCCCTTCTGTTCCATAATGGAAGAAGATATCTTAGGCCCTTTGATGGAATTGATATAGCCAAAATATTTCCAAGGACATGGTAAGGAATGGGTGAGTTCAATTCCAGAAATTCAAAGAAAGAATAATCAAGTACATGGGTTGATGGCACTAGCATGCAACCGACTTGATTTGAGATATCGAGACAAAGGGATTACATTACACGGTAAGTATTCATAGGAGGTTACACATCATTATGGTGTTAACTTCTTTCTCTATGGGTGCCTTTTCGTTTTTCTAGATGCTAACCTTGGACTTTAGGCAGTCTCCACCTAATTCCACTGAGAAAGAGGCATAGAGGGTCATACACTAAGTGTGTCCATGTATCTCAGTTAAATATTAATTTAACAAGTTGAATAAAGATTATTCACGATTGTGGTTTAATAATTATTTAAGGAAGCTTGATCGCATTTATTTTTACACTAGTTATTCAAGAGAATATATTGTGGGAAAAATAATATATTTATTAGTGATTAATGTAGTTATATTTATTTTATAAATAATTATCCATTATTCAAGGTCTAATAAATGTTGTGGAAGAAATAAAGAGAATGGAAAAACAAAAGTACACAAAGTTTATATTAATATACATGCCATGTATTTTTTGGGAATTTATGAGAAATAATATTATTTATTTAATTAAATAATATTAATTTTAATTCACTGGGCCCATTTCAAGTAATAATAATAGTCAACTGTTATTATTAGACATGGGGTATTGCTAAGAATTAAATGAAATGAATAAATGATTTCAGGTAATTAATTCATTTTATTATTCTAAGTAATTAAAATCCCAATTATATAATTCTCATTAGTATACCATTTTTAGGGGTTGTTCACAATGGATTTAGAGAATGCTCTCAAGCCAAGAGAAAATTATTTTCTTCCAAGAACGCTCTCAATATACAAGATAGAGATCCATCTCCACCAGATCAAGGTGATCGAAGGCGGACATCGCAAGCGAAGGTTCTTCCTCGCTAGCACTTGGAGATCCCTTCAGTGACATCCGAAGATACATGGAGCATGTGTGGATCACCTCTAGAGGAATCGTACACTTGGATTCTATGACGCAATGATGGATCACATCAGATCGTGACCAGAAACATCAAACGGAGAGATAATTTCATCAAGGTAATTCTTTTCATTTAATTAAATTAATTATAAAAAACATATGATTACAATCTCTATGGTTCTAGGACTCCCTTATTTTCTTTCATTCTTTGTTCTATTCCGAAGATCCAGCATTTTATTATTATGATGGATCTCAGATTAAACGTCGTTAATGGAAAAGATTAAAGTTGGGTACACCCACCAACACGCTTCCACTACACCTGGATCCTACAAGTGGTATCAGAGGGGTCATATTATTGATTATAATTATTTAGTTTTCCATTGGTAATTTACGCATTTAATAATTTATTTTTTTCAATTCAAGTTAATCATTCTTCAAATATGAATCTTGAGATTTGTTCCTCCTCTCTTGTTTCTCGTTCAACTTACAAAAACGAATTTTTATTTTGATTTTGATTAAAATAAAATAGAGGATCTCATCTTGAGGTTCCAAAAGTTCATGTCCATTCAACACCAGAATACACTGAGTTTATTTGGAAGTACACATCATGTAGTCTAGGTTCAATGCATCAGAATGGTTTTCTAAATCAGGTCGTGTGTTGGAGTATTTCTAAGTCTAAAATTACACCATGTATTGACCAGGAATAGGTGGCACACGGTTTTGGGATTACACATTTTTTGGTCCACTGAACACGGCGTGTAGTCCATTTGGTTTAGGGTTGGACTGTGTACCTCGTACACAGTTTTCCCAACTGGAAACCATGTAACGCGGATACTACACAACATGTGTCCCACTGAAAATGTTGTGTACTCCAAAAAATTTCTGAATTACATCTACACGCCATGTCCCCGGGTGTGTACTTCGGATAGACGGTGAACAAAATTACACACCATGTAGTCAGAAATACACATCGTGTACTCATCCAAATTACATAGATTTATTAAAATTACTATATTATACAAACCCTTGAGATATGTACCATAGTGCAGGCGTAAATCTAAGGAACAACGCGTGATAGGTTTTTTATATATGTGTGTTTAATTTAACATCTTCATAATGTTCATTTATTCTCATTTGGTAGTTATGAACAGGAATTCACAGGGTTGCCTCCAAGGTACAAGTTATGTACAAAGATAATTTTAAATAAATTTATTTTTTTAATATTATGATGGATGAGAATCTCAAGGAAATTCATAAAAGGGTTTAAGATAAAATGATTGATTAATTAAAGATAATTAATTGATTCGAACGTGATTTATCTTAAACAAGAACTATTAAAGAATTGACTGCTAGTTTTATTTATGCATAAATATTGTTTCATGTATGGATGATCATGAGCTAGACCAAGACCTTTTTATGTGAATTGTTTCTTTTGATTTATTTATTTTAAATTTTTTGGCCTACGAGCATTATCCTCATTAATATGTAGGGTATGTGTGCCCAAGGTTTCTTTTATATAAAAAACTGTTTTACCCCTCACCTGCATATGAGATAAAAGTATATGTAATGGATGGATCTCCCATGCTGGTGGAGTCAGCTCAAGTTAGGATCCAAGGTGAAACAAATCCAAGTAGATACAAAGGTGAACAGGTGGAAAGCTGTAAACACGAACCCAAAAAGGTTCAAGGTGTTTCTCCCATAGGTATTGCGTTAGTTTATCAACCGCTAGATAAACTAACCAATAGAACAAGCTCATGATCATACAATTTATTTTATTTCTATCAATTTCATGGTTTTTTTATTGTGGGTCTATTGTTCCGATCACACAATTAATGAATTAAACAAGTATGCAAGATAGAACTAAAATAAGATAGGCTTATGAGTAAATATTATCTTAGAGATGGTTAATCACTTAATTATATCCCACTTAATATTAAAAATCATGTAATCAAAGATAATAAAATGGAAATTTATGTATAAGGATAAAATCCCTCAAAGATAATATTAAGTCGGTATAGCCTTCCATAATCTTGGTTAGAATCGAACCGTAGTTCAAAGTGCTTGACCAACCATAGTTGGGCTGATTTCAATTATCAGGGAATTCTAATTCAAGGTTTTGTGTTAACTTGACTTGGTTTTCATCAAGGTTTGACTGACACAGCATAACTTGGTGTGACCAAGAGGCAAAGGTTGAGGAAATCCAAAATAAAAGGATTTCAGGATTGGGGAGTCCACTCAGCGGATCAAGGAGTTGTGAGTTAATGAAGTTGGAATTTAGAATGCCTACCTAAAACCCTTAAAGTTTCTTGACCAACCCTAGTTAGGGTAATGTGAAGGATAATATGGATCATTGCCACTAGAATATTCAGGAAACAGAATATCCCAAAGTCAATGGTGAGGGATATTGGATTTAGATAAAATAGTGCGAGACTAATAAGTATTAATTTATTTATTTGTCTTAGTTTTATCATGATAAAGTACTAAACCTTTTCTCATCTTAATTTGTAGAAATGGAAAGAAAAATGACTTCAAACATATCATTGCAAACCATACTCGAGAAGTAAAACCTTCTCACCAACACCAATTTCTAGGAATGGAAGAGGTATTTACGTGTCATCTTTCGCCACGAGAGGAAATTGTAAGTGCTAGAGGATCCTATTCCAGTTGTGCCTGGAAAAGAGGCCAGTGATGAGGAACTATCTTTTTATATGAAACATATGGATGATGCCACATATTTTCAATGTTTCATGTTATCGGCCATGTCTAATGAGCTCTTGATGCAATATGAAAACATGGACGTGTATAGCATGATGTCTCACCTTAAGGATCTCTATCAAGAGAAGGTGATACATGAGAGATATGAGATCTCTAATTATTTGTTCACAACTAAGCTTGGAGAGTATGTGCCAGATGGGCCTCATGTAATCAAGCTTATTGGCTACATTGAATTCATAGACATCTTAGGGATTAAGATCCGGGATGTGTTGCGTACAGATCTCATCCTATCATCACTTCCCAGGACCTTCTCTAGAATTATTGTCAACTACAACAGGAGAAACAATGAGAAGAGTCTATCATAACTTCTAACAATAATTTTCCAGGTATGTTGGACTCCTCAACTATTAATCATGTTTTAATGGTCACAAATATCTTTAAATAATCACAAATCTCATTCAACCTAGTTAACTCCTATAAATCATATCCAATCATGTGTATTTATGTTTCAAGTTCTCTCATGATTTATAATGGTTAAGCTCAATCCATTTGATGCATATTACTGTTAAGTATGAATACAGTTATTTTCCTAAGTACAAGACACTGTGAAGCCTGACACCGTAAGTCTGACACCGTGAAGCCAGACACAGTTAGCCAGACACCGTGAAGACAAGACACTATGAGCAAGACACCGTGAAGACCAGACACCATAACCCAGACACCGTGACCAAGACACCATGAGAAAGACACTGTGAAGACTAGACATCGTGACCCAGGCACTGTGACCAAGACACCGTGAGCAAGACACCGTGAATAAGACACCATGACACTCAAACTGTGACACTCATACTATGACACTCAGACACCGTGAAGGAGACACCGTTTTCATAACATACTGTGACACCATTTCTTAAACTATTTTGTCTTATTTTAATTTAATTCTTAACGGTCATATTTGATATCTTTAATGAACTGACATAATTAATGTTTCTTTGTAGACATAGTATGAGGTACAAGGCATGAAACACATGGAACCTATCAGCTAAATCTCATGTATTCAAAGATAAAGATTGGAAATTTCCCAAGAGAAATAGAGCACGATACTGAACAGAAAACAAGCATGTGAGCATGACCACGAAGAACACTTTGCAATATTTTCAAAGAAAGCATTTTCAAATTCATGAAATCCAACTCTGTTGAAGAATATACGAAGTACACTATAATCCATAGAACATCTTCACATTGTCAAAGATCGTGGAGAACACAAGCTGAAACGCGACACTCTGTTTTTCAAGAAAAAAACTAGAGGACTCAAAAGCATTTCTGCTAAATCAAAGGATTCCAGAGCTGCACTTCAAATCACTAGATCTTTTCTAAACTCATATATACTCTATATTAGTGATTCTTTTACTTACCTTTTAATCAGTTTGTGTACTCTGTATATTCCACACACACACTGACTCCTGTTCTAAACTGAAGGATTTCTAAATCCTTACGTCAAACTCTCTATTTTTTTTACCCATGAAAACTATGGAAGAGGTCCCTGTGTGGCCTGGTTATTTTTTTTACCCACAAGAACTGTGGAAGAGGTCCCTATGTGACCTAGACAGTCTGTGTACTATTGTTTTCCCTGATCCAAGGTGTGGATCAAAGTTTATTTATATAAACTGCTTGGTGGCAGGTGATCACCAAGTGGAGTGGATTAGGTCTCAGCTTGAGACTGAACCACTTGTTTCAAATCCGTTGTGCTATTTAATTTTATTCTTCTCTATTTTACTGATTGATTGCATAATCCAGAAAACTCTAATTTCACTTTGATATTTAGTCTTGGAAAGAAGTTATAACTGATTTTTCTTGGTAGGATTACTTCAAAAGTAATATTAATAATACATATTAAGATTACTGATAATTAATCAATCTTATAAGAAGTTTTTTAAACAATCAAACTCTTATAACAGTATAACCTTGATTAAATGGGATGTATCTATTTTTGGGGAAACCATTTCTTTTAAAATAATATTTTTATAACATAAATTTTTATAGTTACTCAATTCACCCCTCCCCTCTTGAGTAAACTACTCTGACCAACATTTGGTATCAGAGGTTGATTTATTAGGACTCTGTGTAATATTACTCAATTGTGATTGTAGTTGTACTTTAAAGATCTGTAAATTTCTGTTAATTCTAAATTTCGGGATCTTTTAAAGTAAGTTGTTAGTATGGATAATATATTGGAAGGTGCTGCAACCAACAGACCACCATTCTTTAATGGAACCATCTATGCTCAACAGAAAATTAAAATGAAAATGCACCTAGAGAGCATGAGATTTGAAATTTGGTCATCAATTATAGATGAATAAAAACTTCCTATGACTGATAGAATTACATGGGATGAACCTAAAAAACTTGCTTATAATAACAATTGAAAATCCATGAATTCTTTATATTGTTTTTTAGGAGATGAAGAATTTAATAGGATTTCTGCTTGCAAAACATCCCATGAAATTTGGGATACCTTGTCTGTCTCACATGAAGGCACATCTAGTGTAAATGAAATGAGACTTAATACTTATAATATAAAATATGACAATTTTAAGATGAATCCTGATGAGATTATTTCTGACATGTATCTCAGGTCCAATGAGATTGTCAACACAATGATTTATCTTGGATGAGAAGTAACTGCCAAAGAACAGATCATGAGAATACTTAGATGTCTACCTGACAGATGGAGGGGAACCTCTGTCTCTATTAGAGAATCATGTGACATCAGCAAGCTACCTGTAAAATAACTCATTGGGAAACTGATGATGTATGAGGAAGAGCTAAAAGTCAACAAAGAAGAGGAGGATGAACCAAAGAGGAAATCTGTAGCATTCAAGACCACCTTCTCCAAGCACAAAGACAAAGGGAAACTGGAAGCTCCTATAGAAAGATCCACCACTGAACAATCATCACCTGACAGTGATGAGGAGATGGCTCGATTGGCTAGAAGATTCAAATGATTTTACAAAAAGAATAACTTTTTCAGAAATCCTAACTTCAAGGGAAAGTATGATCTAAAAGGAAACTTGAAAAAGGACTGAAAAAGAAGTGACAAAACTGATGAAATTGTATAATATGAATGTAAACGCAAAGTACATATAAAGGCTAATTGTCCAAAGCTCAAATATAAGAAGAAATATGAGGATAAGGACAAAACATAAAAAAAGGAAATGAAAGCAACTTGGAGTACCTATGAGGATAGTTCAAGCGACTCAAAGACATCACATGATGAACAGGCTAACAAATCCAATATGTGTTTTATGAAAAACACATATGAGGTAACACTAAACTCTTCTGTACATAATTCATACTATTCTAAAGAGGAAAGTGACTCTGAAAACATGACTAATGATGAAATGTTTGAATATTAAAACATGCTTGAAGAGACATGCAATGAATTAAAAGATAAATATAAATCATTGAAGAAACAGCATGCTCTCACTGTAAATGTTAAATCTGAACTTACTACTGAAAAGGAGAAAAATGTTCAACTGCTCAAAGAAAATAATTAATTAAAAATGTCTAATGAACAATTAAAAAGTGACTTAGAAAAGTTTAATAATGGTAAAAATACCCTTACAAAAATGCTAGGAAAACAAATTGCCCCCAAATACAATACTGGCATTGGTTATCAACCTATTAAAAGAAACCATGGTAGAACGAATTTTGTTTCAAAGTATAGGAAATTTAAATTTGTTCCCAGTTCTGAACACAACTCAACTATCTCAAGTCATGATACATACTCTACTGTTTCAAGTTTTTGTGGAAAAATATAGTTTATTTTTCAAATACTTTACATAATACTTATAGGAAACCTATGAGATAAAAATGGGTTCTTAAAGCACTTATTACTAATGTTACTGGACCCAAACAAGTATGGGTACCAAAATCTGTCTTTGCTTGATCATGTTATAGGAAAGATTCTTAAAGATATCCTAAAAGAATCTATGGTACTTGGACAGTGGGTGTTTAAGGAACATGACAGGAGACTGCTCATGCTTCAAGAATCTGATAAAAGTAGATGGAGGACATGTCACATTTGGTTACAATTCCAAAGGGAAGATCATTGGATTAGGCCAGATTGGTAACTCTGATTCGATTTTAATTTCTAAAGTAATTTTTGTTCATGTCTTAAAATATAATCTACTTAGTATATCACAATTATGTGATGATGGATATCATGTTAAATTTGAAAATGATGTCTGTAATGTCTTTAATTCTAAAGATGAATTAGTATTTTCTGCATCAAGGAATGAGAAAGTTTATTCTGTTAATTTAGATTCCTTAACCTCTAAAAATGTTTCATGTTTAAGTGAATTTCATAAAGAGTATTGGCTCTGGAATAGTAGACTAGGACACTGTAATGTTCACTCCCTCAGAAAGCTAACTAGAAAAGGCCTAGTTAAAGACTTACCCAAACTTGAGTTTCCACATGAAAAAGTGTGTAATCCTTATCAAAAAAGAAAACAACACAAAATCTCTTTCAAACCAAAGAAAGAATTTTCTACTTCTTAGCCTCTCGAATTGGTTCACATGGATTTGTTTGGACCATATAGAGTTTCTAGTTTAAATGGGAAGCACTATGTTTATGTTTTGATAGATGATTTCTCTAGATATACCTAGACCTTTTTCATGGCTCACAAAAGTGAATATTTCTCTTATTTTACTAAGTAATCCAAGTCTGTAGAAAACCTTAGTGGACTTAAAATTAAATCTTTAAGAAGTGATCATGGTCGTGAGTTTGAAAATCAAGAGTTTGAATCCTTTTTCTCACAAAATGGTTATAGTCACAATTTCTATGCCCCTATAACACCTCAGCAAAATGGTGTTGTAGAAAGAAGAAATAGAACCCTGCAAGAAATTTCTAGAACAATACTTAGTGAACATGACTTACCTATTTAATTTTGGGATGAAGCTGTTAATACAACATGCTACATAATCAATAGAGTATTGATTAGACCAATTCTCAAAGAGACCCCTTATGAAATTTGGAACAATAGAAATCCTAAGGTTAATTACTTTAGAGTTTTTGGTTGCAAAGTCTTTATTCTCAACACTAAGGATAATATTGACAAATTTTCATCCAAAAGTGATGAAGGAATTTTCCTAGTTTACTCAATATTAAGTAAAGCTTATAGAGTATTCAACAAGATAACTAAATGTGTAGAAGAATCTGTTCATATCAAGTTTGATGAAATAGATCCATATGAGCCTAGAACCATCCTAGAAAATCTGGAGGATGATGTATCAAATCTGAACATCAACTCAAATTCCTCAAATTCCTCTGTGAAAGAATCTATGAAAACTTCTAATTCTAGAAATTCACTTCAATCGAGTCATAATGAACCTGAATCTGTTGATGAACCTGAAATTACAAGTCCCTCTTTTTCTAGAATGGTTAGAACCCTTAGAAACCATCCCTTAGATGATGTTGTAGGAGACTTAGAGAAAGGAACACAAACTAGAGCTTCTCTTAGAAATCAGGTTGAACATCAAGCCTTCTTGTCACAACTTGAACCTAAAAACATTGATGATGCCATAAATGGTGAATTTTGGGTAACGGCTATGCAATAATAACTTAATCAGTTTGAAAGAAACAAAGTTTGGAAACTTGTTGAAAGACCCAAGGACACATTCATCATAGGCACTCAATGGGTGTTTAGAAATAAAGTAGATGAAGTTGGAAATATAGTTAAGAACAAGGCAAGATTAGTTGCACAAGGCTACAGTCAAGAAGAAGGAATTTACTATGAGGAGACCTTTGCTTCAGTAGCAAGACTTGAATCCATCAGAATCCTATGTGCCTATGCTATGCATCATAATTTCAAACTATATCAAATGGATGTTAAGAGTTCATTCTTAAATGGGTATATAGCTGAGGATGTCTTTTTTGAACAACCCCCTGGATTTACAAATCATTATTTTCCCAATCATATTTTCAAAATATCAAAATATTTATATGGTTTAAAACAATCTCCAAGAGCTTGGTATGACAGATTGAGTACTTTTCTTATTTCCAAAGGTTTTACAAAAGGAATAGTTGATCCTACCCTCTTTATAAAATGAATTTCTAATGATGTTTTAGTAGTTCAAATATATGTAGATGATATTATTTTTGGATCTTCAAAAAATCCATTATGTATTGATTTTTCTAAAATGATGCAAAATGAATTTGAAATGAGTTTAATGGGTGAACTAAAATTCTTTCTTAGATTTCAAATCTTTCAAAATAATGGTGGAATTGTTTTAACTCAAAGTAAATACACTAGAGATCTTCTAAAACGTTTTGGATTAGATAGAACTAAAAGTAGTGACACTCCCATGAGTACCACCTGTAAGTTGGATCTTGATGAAGATGGAAAATATGTTGATCAAACCACTTATAGAGGAATGATTGGAAGTTTACTTTACTTAACTTCTAGCTATCCTGACATTATGTTTAGTGTGTGTATGTGTTCTCATTTTCAAGAAAATTCTAAAAAATATCATTTAAATGATGTAAAAAATAATTTTCAAATACCTCAAGAATACACCCAATATAAGACTATTTTATCCTAAAGGAAAATAATTTGAACTAGTTAGTTATTCTGATGTTGACTTCGGTGGTTGTAAGTTAGATAGAAAGAGCACCTCTGGAACATGTCACCTTTTAGGCAAGTCACTAGTATCATGGTGTAGTAAGAAACAAAATTATGTTGCATTATATACTACAGAAGCTGAATACATAGATGTTGGCAGTTGTTGTGCACAAATTTTGTGGATGAAACACACATTACTAGATTATGGATATCAATTCAGACATGTACCAATAAATTGTGACAATACAAGTGATATTAACATCTCAAAAAATCATGTTTCACATTCTAGGACAAAACACATTGATGTAATAAATCACTTTTTGAGAGATCATTATCAAAAAGGTGATATTACCTTGGAATTCATTGGTACTGAATATCAACTTGCTGATATATTCACTAAACCATTAAATTCTGAAAGAATATACTACATCAAACATAACCTTGGAATGATAAATCTCAAATAGATATCTTAATTGTCTTAGTGTTAAATATTTTACTATGTTTTAATTTACTATTTAATGATTATGGTTTATCAGTTACTGGATCTCATGTTTACGGTCTCACCATTAGCACTCTGTACTCACGGTCTGACATTTATTGTCTCACTGTAATGCGCACTGAAAAGTCCACTCACTATCTCACCGTGAAGACCACTTGCTGTCTCACCATAATGACCATTCACTATCTCACCGTAACAACCATTCACAGTCTCACCATGACAATTATTTATGATATTCTTTAAACTCGTATCACGTTAATTTTTATTTCACCTCTTTTACTTTCCTGCATTTTTGTTTTTGTGACGTTTGACATTCCAAAATGATAAAAAAAAGAGTTTCACTCAGTTCTTCACCTGGAATTTCTCCTACTCACTCGTTTCGAACCCTTTAAACCTTGAAACCCTCTTTCTCTCTCACAACCTTAAGTGGATTCCAAGAATGAAGTGTCCTTTTTCATACACACCTGAGAAGCACCGCCCGAAGAAGAAGAAGATACCACCCAAGATGAGGCCCGAAGGACCGTTGAATCTGAACCTGGTAAATCACAATATTGTTCCTGAGAAATAAATCTTCGCTGAATGGCTTTTTTCCAGAAAATCTCTAGTTCTGAAAGTGTTAAGAGAACAAGGATGGTTAGAATGGTTCTCAAAGGAGAATAGACCAATTTATCCGAGGTTAGTTTCTCAGTTCTACCAGTACGCACAGTTTTCCTTTGACTCTGGTGAAAACTATGTTGTGAGGAGATGGATTAATGGTCAAGGATGCTTCTTCTCATCAAGGTTATGGGATGCATGCCTTAGGATACCTCATGAAGGAATTTTTTATGATTATCAAAGAGAAACCCCACCTACAACAGATTTCATTAACCTTGAAGATGCTCTGAAAACCCTAACTGGGAATGGAACCAAGAGAAGGGCCATAGATGCTGAACATGATGGGGAAACAAGGCTATTGTTTAAGTTTGTTCAAAATATGGTTAGTTTGAGGAAAGGTTACTTTGCTGTATTAAAGTATCAAGATGTGTTTCTGATTCATCTTATGAATAATGGACTCAAAATCAACTTGTGAAAATATATCATTCACCATATGTGTGAATTGATCAAGGTTACATCCAAATCCACCTCTCTATTCTACTCTCGGGTGATTTCATCCATGCTTGTTGCAAAAGGAGTAGTTTGACCCAATGAAGAAGTGCTTATGGACTGTGAGTACTGTCTCTCTAAACCCATCATCAGAAGAGTGAAAATAAATTGGAACCCTTGGAAAAGTAGTGGGTGGGAAAAAACGATAAGATTTATGAAAAGTTTTATCCTTTGGATTATCCATCAAGGCCGAAAGACATTTTTGATCCTGGTTTGGAACCAGATGAACTTGTTGAGTATTCAGAAGAAGAATAATAAGTCTAAGTACCTCATATGGAAGAAGTTGTTATTGAGGAAGAAAGGACTATTTTTCCTCCTGTTGTTCTTGAAGAAGAAGTTCATTCCCCTAGAGATGATATCAATCTGGAAATCCAACCTGAGGCTGAAAGAGAATCAATTATCCCATAATCTAAGCAGAAATCCATGGAAGAGCCTATTCTAGATGAACTCCCTGTTATGGAATAGGTTGTAGTAGAAGAACTCCCTATTATGGAAGAAACAAATCTGGAACAACTCCCTGTTATGAAAGAATCAAATCTGGAAGAACTCCCAGAGGAACAACCTGTTCCTAAGATAATAACCTCTGCTGAAGAGAGGATGGAGATAGCCTTTCAATTGGCTATACAGGAGATGAATGAGGAATTAAGAGATGAAACTGTGAATTTAGAACTAGCTCCTGAGCCTCTAGGTCCTGAAAAGGAAGCATTTGTTGAGGGGGAGGAAACCCAAGATCTTGAGACTGATGAAGCATCACATCCAGCTAAGTCTATTCCTGTGTACACTCAGTAAAAATTCCCAAGATTTTTTGATGTAAGTGAATCTCAGCAAGTTACTGCCACTAGGATAGATCTCTCCTCACTGTTTCAGTTGAAGTCAGTTTCTAACTTTGCCCCTGAAAATGAACCAGAACCAAAACCTGCCAATGTACCAATTCCTACACCTAAACCTATACTTGAATAGTTGTCCTTTGTCAGTAAGGATGATTTAAAGGAATTTAGAGACACTATCTTATCTGGAGTTGAGAAGCTTATAAATTCCCAACCTCGACCTGTAACAAATATGAGTGAGAGATATGTCTCGCTGCTTTTGGAGAAGATTATTTGGAAGATACAACCCAAAATTCTCCATGAAATTCAAGAAGTTAGAGTTGAAAATAAGTTTCTGAGTAATGAAGTCTCAACCCTGAGAAGCATCGTGGAAGACATGCAGAAACAGCTGCATTCCAGATCATAACATGTTGCTCCCTCTCTAGAACCTTATATGTCTCAAATTTCTCGAGATGTTGTGTCTCAGATTCACCCTTACCTGTTATCCTTTTTTGAAAAGATTGAATAAAGGCACAAATAGTTGTTAAAAGAAATGAGAGATCTTGTGGTGAACCTAAATAAACTCACTGATAAGTACACTGGCTGTCTTCAAAAAGTATTGAATCAGCTCAAGTCTCTAACCACAGTCGTCAAAGATTCTCATACCTTTGGTGAATCCTCTACACCTTCCTTGGACAGTTCTTTGCTCAGATCTATAGTCTAAGAAGAGCTTCAGAATGCTTTAAGTGGCTTTAATGTGACTTCTTTATCTGAAATTATCAAGAACATTTATATAGTTCTTGATCTTGTGAAAATTCATTCCAATATTTCCAATGATGCCCTGTAAGAGGTTTCTAAGAAAGTGGATTTCTATTTTAATCGGTTTTCTCCAAGACTGATATGACCAACCATTTCAAATATCTAGTAGAGAAACTGAGAATTCCTCCTGTAACCCAAGCCTTCAAAAACCATGTCCAAAAGCTAACCGAGTTTACCAGATTGTTGGAAAAGTTCATGGAAAACAAATATGACTTTGAAAAGTCCATGAAATATGGTGGAGAAATAATTGCAGACTTCATCAAACTTCTGAGACCATATCTCCATGTCTAGAGTACAGCAATTGTTGCTCCAGAAGTTGCTCCTCTCAGACCTGGACTACCTACATTCACCTCTACCTTAGCCTCAACAACCATGTTTTTTGGCCACGCTCTTAATCAGATAAGGCTTGTCATCCTTGATCAGTAACTACCAAGATCATCCACTACTCTGACCTTGGATCCATTAGCCTTCGAAGGTCTCCCTTTACCCTCTCAATCTACCATGTCTCTTCCTTCTTCCACATCATCCATTGCCCCTATGGCTTCCTCTTCTGCTACTGATAAAGGAAAAGAGAAGGCCAATCCTTGAAGAAGACCAGTGCTTACTACTTTTTGATGGTGATGTCATTGATTTTTGTATTTATACTGTATGATGTACTACACTCTGATTACTTTTCATGGAATGTGAACTATTTATCCTCTTTTATTTTAACTTTTTGATAATCCCAAAAGGGGGAGAAGTTATATGTTTTTCTATATGTTATTTTCTCTATAGTTGCATCTAATTTTCACTTTAACAGTGCTTGATTTGTGATCATCAAAAAGGGGGATATTGTTGGACTCCTTCATGTATTAATCATGTTTTAATGATCACAAATCTCTTTAAATAATCGCAAATCTCATTCAACCAAGTTAACTCCTATAAATCATATCCAATCATGTGTATTTATGTTTCAAGTTATCTCATGATATATAATGGTTAAGATCAATCCATTTGATGCATATTACTGTTAAGTCTGAATACAGTTATTTGCCTAAGTACAAGACACCGTGAAGCCTGACACCGTAAGCCTGACACCGTGAAGCCAGACACAGTTAGCCAGACCCTGTGAAGACAAGTCACTGTGAGCAAGACACTATGAAGACCAGACACCGTGACCCAGACACTGTAACCAAGAAATTGTGAGCAAGACACCATGAAGACTAGACACTGTGACCCAGACACAGTGACCAAGACACCATGAGCAAGACACTATGAACAAGACACTGTGACACTCAAACTGTGACACTCAGACCATGAAACTCAGACACCGTCAAGGAGACACCATTTTCATAACATACTGTGACACCATTTCTTAAACTATTTTGTTGTCTTTTAATTTAATTCTTAACGGTCATATTTGATGTCTTTAATGAACTTATATAATTAATGTTTCTTTGTATACATAGTATGAGGTACGAGGAATGAAACACATGGAACCTGTCATCTAAATCTCATGCATTCGAAGATAAAGATTGGAGAGTTCCCAAGGGAAATAGAGCGTGATATTGAACAGAAAACAATCGTGTGAGCACGACCACAAAGAACACTTTGCATGATTTTCAAAGAAAGAATTTTCACATGCATGCAATCCAACTCTGCTGAAGAAAATATGAAGTACACTAGAATCTAGATAACATATTCACATTGTCAAAGCTAGTGGAGAACACAAGATTAATGGTGACACTCTATTTTTCAAGACAAAAACCAGAGAAGGACTCAGAAGCATTTCTGCTAAATCAATGGAGTCCAGAGTTGTAATTCAAATCACTAGAGCTTTTCTAAACTCATATCTACTCTCTCTTAGTGATTATTTTACTTAACTTTTGAGAATTTTGTGTACTTTTTATATTACCCACACACTGACTCCCATGCTAAACTGAAGGATTTATAAATCCTTACACCAAACTCTCTATTTTTGTTTACCCATGAAAACTGTGGAAGAGGTCCCTGTGTGACCTGGATAGTTTGTTTACTGTTGTTTACCCCGATCCAGGGTGTGGATCAAAGTTTATTTATATAAACTGTTTGGTGGAAGGTGATCACCAAGTGGAGTGGATTAGGTCTTGGATTGAGATTGAACCACTTGTCTGATATTCGTTGTTCTATTTAATTTTAGTCTTCTCTGTTTTACTGCTTGATTGTATAATCACGAAAACTCTAATTTCACTTTGATAGTTAGTCTTGGAAAGAATTTATAACTAATGTTTTTTAGTAGGATAACTTTAAAAGTAATATTAATAATACATATTAAGATTACTGAGAATTAATAAATCTTTTAAGAAGTTGTTTAAATAGTGAAACTCTTATAATAGTATAACCTTGATTAACAAGGTTGTATCTATTTTTGGGGAAAACCATTTATTTTAAAATAATATTTTTATAATAGAAATTTTTATAGTTACTCAATTCACCCCCCCCCTCTTGAGTAAACTATTCCGACCAACAAGGTAGATAAGAACATGGGGTGTGACAAACCCACAATCCTTATGGTGAATAATAAAAGAAAGGACAAGGAAAAGGGGTCAAGGACTCATAAATGGCCTGAAGTCTCTGAGTACCGTCCTTCCAAGAAGGGGAAGATCCAAAGGCAGGGTAAGGAATGGGAGGCAGTGTTTTTTTCAGGTGGAAATCAAGGCCACTATAATAGAAACTCACCCAAAAGCGTGTGGATGCTAAAGGTGTGTTCGTTATCGAGTGTAATATTTCCACTTCTACACATGGGGTATTAGATATAGCTTGTGGGGATCACATCTATATTCAAATGTAGGAACCAAGTATATTTAGAAATATTTACAAAGGAGAGGTGGATCTTTGAGCTGCCAATGGCGTGAGGCTGGCTGTGTTGGCTATTGGTGATTACCATCTATTATTTCTAATTGGGATGATTTTGGTTTTACATAACTATTATTATGTGCCTAGTGTTACCAAAAACATAATTTATGTATCATTTTTGGATATGGATGGATTTATTTTCAAGTATGGAAATAAGGGTTGCTTCTTTTATAATAAAAACATATGTTACGGTATTGCGCATTTAAATAATGGTTTATATGTATTAAATTACGAAAACCAAGTGTTGTCAATTGATAACGAAACAAACTCACATGACTCATACATCACCCAATTATGGCATCACCATCTCAATAATGTAAATGAGAAGCACTTGACAATTCTCTGCCAAGATGGCTATTTAGACTCTACTGAGCTAAAACTGCTTGATAGATGTCACGCTTGTTTACAAGGTAAAATGACCAAGTCGCCTTTCAGTGGATAGGGTGAAAGGGCCACAGAGCTTATAGGATTGGTTCACACTGATGTATGTGTACCATTTCCAATAGAAGATAGTGGTGGATATTCTTACTTCATTACTTTTACTGATGATTTGAGTAGATGTGGCTATGTCTACATAATGAGGTATAAGTTAGAGTCCTTATAGAAATTTAAGGAATTCAAGAATGAAGTAGAGAATAATATTGGTAAGAAGATAAAGAAACTACGATCGGATTGAGTTGGATAATATCTTAGCCAAGAGTTCATCAATACTCTATAGGAGTTTGGGATTCTATCTCAGCTCACTCCACCTTATACACCACAGTGGAATGGTGTTAGTGAAAGGAGTAACCACACCTTGTTGGAAATGGTGAGGTCGATGATGATTCATGTAGATCTTACATTATCCTTTTGGAGATATGCATTCCAAATTGCAGCATACACATTAAATTGAGTACCAACTAAGGCAGCAAATGGAATTCCCTCTAATTTATGTAATGGAAAAACCCCATTTTGTTGCACACATGTGTATGCGGATGTGAGTCTTTTTTTAAGGCCTTCTCATGCAACAAACTTGCATCCCGGGGCACGAGGTGTATCTTTATAGGATATACCAAGGAAACAAAATGATATTACCTATATAACCCTTCAGATGAGAATGTGACTTCCTATAGATAATTAGTCTTTCTTGAGATGTAGAACATCCTCAAAAAGGATAGTGGGAGAAATATTGACTTTGATGATGTTGATGCCCAAGATACATAGGAGTTGGTACAGGAACAAGTTCCACAGGTCCCCATGGAAGAGGTTTCAGAAACACAAGTACTACGTAGGAGCTCAAGAGAGGCAAGGGAACCATAGATATTTTTTTCCCTAGTCACCGAGGATGGTGAATAATTATTATTGGAAAATGATGAACCTCTCTCCTACAAGGAAGTAGTATAAATATTAGAAGCTGCAAGATAGCTAGAAGCTATGAATTCTGAGATGGATTTCATGTATTAGAACCAAGTCTGGGTGCTGGTCGATGATCCAGTTGATGTAAATCCTGTTGGATGCAAATGGGTATTCAAGATAAAACTGGACATGGAAGGTCAAGTTCGCACTTATAAAGAAAGGATAGTGGCTAAAGGATTTAGATAGCATCAAGGAATTGACTATGATGAAACCTTATCGCTAGTTTCTATTTTTAAATCCATAAGAATCATAATTTCCATAGAATATTACCATGACTATGAGATTTGGAAAATGGATGTCAAAATAGAATTCCTTAATGGGGACCTTCAGGAAGATGTCTATATGACACAACCAGAAGGGTCTGTGACACCAGGTGAAGCCAAATGGGTTTTCAAGTTACAGAAATCCATTTATGGATTAAAGAAAACATCCAGGTCATGGAACAAATGATTTTATTAATCCATAAAGGAATTTGGTTTCATTAAGAAAAAACTGTGATCCATGTGTTTATAAGAGGTTTAATTTGAATGCAGTCATTATCCTAGTAGTATATGTTGACGACATATTGCTTATTGGAAACGATGTACCAGTATTACAGATAGTTAAGGAACAGTTGAACAAGTGTTTCTCCATGAAGGACTTGGGTGAAGTAGCTAGGATTCTAGGGATCAAGATCATTCGTGATTGATACAAGTGGCTTCTTGGACTAATTCAAGGTACATAAATTGACCAGATACTTAAGATATTTAGTATGGAACATTCCAAGATGGGGTTGGTATAGTGTCACATGGTATACATCTTTCTAAGAAAATGTGTTCTCAAACACAATAGGAGAATGATATAATGAGTAAGATCCCATATGCTATGGTTATAGGATCCATCATTTATTCCATGTTATGTACCAGGATTGATGTTTCCTATGCACTGATCATGGTAGGAAGATATCAAGTAGATCCAGTAGAACAACATTGGATTTCTATTAAGACAATACTTAAGTATCTAAGAAGAACTAATGATATGTTCCTAGTGTATGGAAGAGATGAGAAGTTTGTCATCAGATGGTATGTTGATGCTGGTTTTCAGACAAATTAGAATGATCTAATGTCATAATCTAGATATGTTTTCTGTCTCAATGGAGGATCTGTGATCTAGAATAGTTCAAAGCAACTAGTTTTCGCCGATTCTACAGTGGACTCCGAATATATAGTGGCTTCTAATGCAGCCAAGGAATCCATCTAGATTCAGAGCTTTGTCCAGGAGCTTAATGTGATTCCTAGAAGTAAAGATCCTATCACATTTTATTGTGATAATACTACAGCAGTGGCTCTTTCAAAAGAACCAAGGTCACATCAACAGACAAAGCACATACTCCGGAAGTATCGCCTCTTGAGGGATTTCTATCAAAGGGATGAATTTGCAGTGAGAAGAGTGTCCATGGAAGAGAACTTGGAAGACCCCATGAATAAAGGCCTATCTTAGCAGAAGCATGAATATCATGTGAGAGCTAGTGGGTTAAAGGTTGTTAGCAGTTGGATCTAGTCTAAGTTGGAGTCTATTGAAGTTGGTGTCCTAGAACCAACTACTTTGTACTTTATTCATTAATAAATAACTTACAACATCTTGATTGTTCTTCTGCGTGAAAATAAATTTGATAATTTCCTAAGGATAGTTGTTGCATTAAAGGGTCATAGAAAATCCTTGCTATGATGAGAACTCGGAAGTTCCATAACACTATTCTTCAATATATGTTCTATGAACGGATGATGTTATTTGAGGGACACAAATAATACAGACCATTAAGGGTGAGGACTCATAAAACTTTGAGGCACCTTCTCATGGTGTTCTCCCTTGGTAATATCTAGGAGAGTATTATGAGAATGAGACCCACCAGTAGGAAATCCACATTTCATAGTGTCATTGGATGTTCCTATCTACGAACGTGTGTCTTGGTACTTAGACATTAATATTATTATTAATGGGTATTAAAACTCGCGCACTTAGATGTATTGATGAAAACTATGACGACACACTATTCGTAGTGAGGTAGGATATTTTGGGTGCATCACAAGTAATACTACATTAATAGATAATGCGAGAAAGGATTTGTCCCTTCTGTTTCCTAATGGAAGTAGATATCTCAGGCCCTTTTATGGAATTGATATAGCCTAAATAAATCCATGGTCATGGTAAGGAATGGGTGAGTTCAATTCCAGAAAGTCAAAGAAATAATAGTCGAGTACATGGGTTTATGGAACTAGCATGCAACCCACTTGATTCGAGATATCGAGAAAAAGGTATTATAATACACGGTAAGCATTCGAAGGAGGTGAAACATCATTGCGGCATTAACTTATTTCTCTATGGGTGCCTTGGAATATTTCTAGACGCTACCCTTGGACATTAAGTCGGATATACCTAATTCTACAAAGAAAGAGGCCTAGAGGGTCACACACAAAGTGTGTACAAGTATCTCAGTTAAATATTAATTTAACAAGTTGAATAAAGATTATTCTTGATTGTGATTTAATAATTATTTAAGGATTCCTGATCACATTTATTTTGGCACTAGTTATTCGAGAGAATATATTGTGGGAGAAATAATATATTTATTAGTGAGTAATATAGTGATATTTATTTTAGAAATAAATATCCATTATTCAAGGTCAAATAAATGTTGTGGAAGAAATAAAGAGAATGTAAAAACAAAAGTACACTCTATGTATATTAATATACATGCTGTGTATTTTTTCTGAGAGTTTATGAGAAATATTAATTTTTATTTAATTAAATAATATGAGGTGTAATTTATTGGGCACATGTCAAGTAATAATATTAGTCAACTATTATTATTAGACATGGGGTATTGCTAATAATTAAATGAAATGAATAAATACTTTCGGGTAATTAATTCATTTTATTATTATAAGTAATTAAAATATCAATTATATAATTCTCATTAGCCTAGCCATTTTCGGGGGTTATGCACAATGGATCTAGAGAAAGCTCTCAAGCCAAGAAAGATTTATTTTCTTCCATGAACGCTCTCAAGCTACAAGATAGAGATCCTTCTCCACCAGATCAAGGTCATCGAAGATGGACATCACAAGCTAAGTTTCTTCCATGCTGGCACCTGAATATCCCTTCAGAAATGTCCAAAGATATGTAGAACATGTGTGGATCACCGCTAGAGGAATCCTACACTTGGATTATACGACGCAATGACGGATCACATCGGATCGTGACTGGAAACATCAAACAGAGAGAGAATTCCATCAAGGTAATTATTTCCTTTTAATTAAATTAATTATAACCAGCATATAATGATCCTCTCTATGGTTCTAGGACTTTATTCTTTTCTTTCATTCTTCGTTCTATTCTAAAGATCCAACGTTTTATTATTGTGATGGATCTCATATTAAACGTCGTTAATGGAAAAAATTAAAGTTGGGTACACCCACCAACACGCTTCTGCTGTACCCAGATCCTACATATTTTACATTGTTGATATGTTTGCTCTATTTCTATACTGATTATACCTCTGTGATACTCTGACCAGAGTGTATATTTTCCCTATGGAAATACCCTAGGACCTCACTATTAGTCAGTAGCCTCTAGAATATGGGGATATGCACTTGAGGCCATTTGGATCACCGATTCCGGTTACTTCTGAGTGGCACTGAGGTTGTGACATCACGTTGAGGTTTTCTTGTTACTATTGATTTTATTTCACCATTAGTGATTAACATGTTGTGTGATTTTATTATTTCTTGAGTTTTTTTCTTGTGGCATAGTATGCTTCAAGATGAGTATTCATGCATCATGATAGGCAGATAGGGATATATATTGACACTTATTGTTCAATATTGGTACATTTTTATTTCAGGTGATATATTTTTCATAATGAACATCAATTTGATAAATCGAATATATCTTAGTAATGGATTAAAAAAATGGTTATGTCATGATAAAACACTTATAAGTGAGTTTAGAGAGACCATAAGGTAGTGGTTGTCTATCAATTTTACATATTGAGGTAGAACATGATTTTAGCCAGTGTTTAAGGGTTTTTATTTTGTTATAGATAAAATGACTCCTCATTATCTTGGATTTGATCATTATGAGAGTGGAAATCAACACACTGAAAAGGTATCTAAGTCGATGCTTCATAAAGCTCGTGAGTACTAGATGGATGTCCAGCTTCTCGATAACTTCTTAAGGGTCATGTGATCCATGAAAAGGGAGAATTTTCATATGTGAATTCGATGTCTAAGCTAATGATATATTTTTAGAAATAGCATACACCTACGTTCACTGGGAAGGGAGGATTCTAGGTAACAAAGGTCTAGATCAAGTCAGTCTAAATGATCTTCAAGAACCTTGATACACCTATAGGTAATAGGGCGAAGCTTTCTGTGCATATACTTCCTAGACTTTTTGAGTCTTTGGGGAATATTTTAGAGAAATATTAGTATAAATTAGAGTTATCTTGAATGTAATTTGAGGAAATGTTCCTTGACCACCTCTATCCAGAGATGTTGAGGGATTTAAAGAGTTATAAGATATTGCAACTAAAACACGAAGGAATTATAGTGATGAACTATGTTGGTTGCTTCACCGACTTACAGTGATTTGCAACATCTTTAGAAGAGGGTGAGATCTTCAGAGTGAGGCATTATTAGTATGGGATTATCTATGTGATCAAGTAATTGGTGAAAATATTTTTTTAAATAAATTTTACTATTTTATTAATTAGGCACTCATCACATATGGTAATCTGAGAGAGGCCCCAAATAGCAGCCAATGTGTATCAAAATGGAAAATGGGGAGCTCTTCTTCTTGTGGAAATAAGTGTCTCTATGATATATTAAACCAAGGAAACATCTGACTAAGTAGTATGTGTAATGGATATCCATATCAGGACCCTATTCCGTTGCATATCTATCAATGTTGATAGACGGTCCATAAGTGACCTCAGTTTCCAAACCCCATTTTGGTATTCCATGAATGTTTTTTGATGGTTTATCTTAAGATTTTTTTCAAAAACTTATCACAATAGAGTAGTGACAGATGAATTTGATAGTTATAAGAGTCTAGGTAGGACCTAGAAACCCCTAAACAGGTTGGTAGTTGGAGCTCCACTAGACATTTAGGTTGAGAAATAGGATGTGGTACCCAAGTGTAAGAGTGATAATACCTAGCAGATGGAATTGTTCAGGTGATTCTGACTAGATAATAGGGAATATGGGTGGGTTAGCTGCACACTATATAGAATAATGTATCCAGTGTGTATGTGAGACCTTCTTCTATCATAGGTACAATTATTTTATCATCTACCATTTCTTTTGTTTCATTTGATATAGGAGCATCACATTCATTTTAATTTTCTTCTTTCACAAATTGATTTGGATTTGTTATGGAAAACGTGAATGGTATTTTTACCATTTATAAAATATTGGGAGTGCATTCAAATAATACCAAACTTTTCAAGGAATGTTCTCAAAAAAAGGTTCTTTACTAATTTGTTTGTGAACCATTTATGCTGAAAATTATAGGTTTCTATTTGATTCATAGTATGGATTGGATAATTCTATGCCTGGTTCATATCAAATGTTACTGAGGTTGATCTACCTTTTTATCTCTAGAAGGAGGCAAGTATTTTTACAAGAGTGAGTAAGATATTCATGATGCTAGTGTAGGACCAATTCTGTGTATATTGGATTGTCTCACTGCTAAGATAGTTGGTCTTTCTCTTGATGATGGTGGAATGTATAATGATTATTTTCCTATAGTTTTAGACTATATTCAGGATTTATTTCCTAATGATTTCAATATTTTCCCACCTAATTAAGAGATCTATTTCATGATCAATTTAGTGTTGAGAAAAGATCTAATTTATATTGAACCATACAGAATGTCACTAGCAGAGATTTTGGAGTTGGAATCCTAATTGGAAGATCCCAAAGATAAAGGTCTCATAGATCATAGTACTTATCCATGGGGTTTTATAGTTATTTTAACTAATAAATCTAATGGGATATTTCACTTTAGTTGGTATTATCAGAGATTGTACTGTAGCATAGTCAGGTTCTGGTATCCACTTTTGCGTATCGATAATATATTCAATATCATTAGAGTTCAAAAAAAATATTATTTAAGGATAATTTTAGATCACGATGCCTATAGTTGTGAATGAGACCATCAGACATTATTTAGACTAATTTTAAGAGAATTTATGTATTGTATAAGTTCATAGTGATTTTGTTTGGTTGAACAAAGCACTGGTGGTACTCATTGTCTCGGTGAATATGATCTTTCACCCTTTTTTGGATCATATTGGGATGTTTTTTGTCTATGTTTTCTTATTATACTCTCAGTCAGTAGTTGATCATCCCAACAGCTTAACATCTTCTTAATTACATTTAGAGAGAATCATATTTATGCATAGTTAACCAAATGCAGTTTCTCGAATGATAATGTAAACTTGTTGGGCTATGTCATCTCCGATGTAGGAGTGACTGTGGATCTAGAGAAGGTATCCTCCGTGGTACCTTTGATTTAAAATAATATTTTATTCAATATTTTGGGATTTTTGGGTTTAGTAGGTTATTATCCGTACTTAATCTAAGACTTTTACTATTTGGACACACCTATGTCAGGGATTATTATGAAAAGAATGAAATTTTTTTACGGTCAGATGCTTGTGAGGGATATTTTCAGGAGATAAAGATTATAATGACATCATCACCTATCCTCATTTTACCTATGATGGATGAATCATATTCCATGTACTGTGATGATTATTGAGTTGGATTCAGATTAGTTCTGACACAAAATGATCTATAGGATTCTTATTTCTCGAGATAGCTGATATCGCACGAGAGGAATTATCCTACTCATGATCCTGAGTTATCTATAATAGTACATGACCTATGATGTTGTATAAATTATTTTACAGGGGATAAGTTAGCGGTATACACAGACAACAAGAGCCTATGGTACATATTTTCTCAGTGGGAGATGATCCTTTGATAGAGGTTGTCGGTATAGTATTTCTACTCTTTAGACATTGATAAGGTTTATACGCCATGTGAGAGAAATTTCATTGCTGATTCCTTGATCTTGAATATGTATTTATAGGTAGTTTTGGTGTCTTTTGATAAGTAGAAGATGATGGAACACTTTTTAGACATGCATTGAGATGTTTTGGAGTCACGAGGATGAGTATATATCACATCAACATATTTTATATTCATGATTCTTAAACAAATCAAGAAGGATAATTTTTATGATCTAATGGGATTAATTCAGAAAGATTTTTTTTATGGTGTGGAGAGACCCATCATAATATACTATGGGAATTGATAATTCCCTTCTTTTATGTGGTTGAGTGAGGGTTCCTACAGGCTTGTATGAGGAGATAATGAGAGAGTATCATGATTCTAGAAGGGAGATGCATCATGGTTTGAAAAAGATATATCATGATCTCTATAGATTGTACTGGTGGTCAAGAATGAATAAGGAAATAGTGATAATTGTGGGGAGTTGTTTCACCTATCATCAGGTGAATTTCAAGAATCAGAGACCAACTGGGCTATTGCAGTCTCATCCGATTTCTAAGTATAAATGGGATGATATCACTAAGAATTTTCTGAAAGGATTATCCCAAAAAAAACTCATAAGAATGATTCGACATGGGTGATCATAGATTGAAAAAATGTATCCCAATTCTTACCTATCATGAATTCATTCACTACTTCTGATATGGATAGTATTTACATGCATGAAACAGTTTGATTTCATAGTGTTTCTAGGAGTATCATTTCTGATAGAGGTCCTCGTTTGACGTTGCATTTCTGGAAGTGTATTCATAAGGCTCAGTGATAATAGGTTCTTTTGACCCCAACCTATCTTACTAAGAATGGTGGTCAATATGAGAAGAATTTTATTATTCTAGATGAATTTTTACGAGCATGTGTTGTGAATTTTTGTGGTTCATTGGTGCAGCATATGGAACTCGTGGAGTTTTTATATAATAACAGCTTCCAAAAAATGAACAAAATTGATCCTTTTGAGTTTATCTATGGAAGGTAATTCTTTACACCCCTTTTTTAGTATAAGGTAGGTGATTCAACACTTGTTGGACATTGTCTCATGCTGGATATGTCTATTAAATTTTCTTTTATCTGGAGGTGGTTGGTAACATTACATAGTTGGAAGAAATGATATGATGAGCATCAGATATGAATTTGGAGTTCAAGGTTGGTCAAAATGTTTTCTTTCTTTTTATGTCACCTAGGTTGGGGAAAACCATATTAGGAAATAGGGAAAGTTATAACCCATGTTTTTGGTCTATTTGAGATAGTGTAAAGGGTCAGTCTAGTGGCATAATTTTTATCCCTTAAACAGTGCTACAATAAAATTCATAATGTGTTTCATTTGTTGTATATTTAGAGATATTATCCCAACCCTTCCTATATGGTATATATGAAGTAAATTGATCATTTTCTAGTTCATCCTTTCATGAGAATATGATATGGATCATAGATGATAGTGAGAAGTATATTCAGGGAATGAATATACCTATGGTTCAAGTGTAGTGGCATCATATATGAGTTTTGGAGGAGACCTGGGAGAGGGAGTCTAATGTGTGATCACAGTGGCCAATATTTTTCACCGAGACACTAATGTGATTCTTGGAGTTCCTTGAGTATGATTTTTTATATGGGGGGGGGGGGGTTTCATGATACTTTTTTCTAGGTATGTCCCTCTTTAAGTTTTGAATTAAACATATTTTGTTTTTCTTTTACTTATCATTAATACTTTTTGGTTGATTCTTATTTAAAGAAAGAGATACTTTTGGAGAAAATGCACTTAGATTTAGGGATCTATGTTTTTTTGAATCAATGTATTTTTGGTATAAATTTTTTGAATGGGATTATGGGGATTTTCCAAATTTCTGGAAGGCTTCGGAGGTGGTTTAGGTGATTTTGTAGTAGATATGACTAAATATTTCTATAAGTAATTTACACACCATGTGAATGTATTAGATTATTTTTAACTGACTCTTGGTAGATTACAAAAAATTATTGTAGGTTTTGAACTGGTTCATAGAGTGAACTAGTTACATTCCTTGAATCCACATTACACAATGTGTAATGTTCAGGCATGGTAAAATTCATCTCAAGAAAAACTAATTTTGGTGTATTCCAAAAATAGAAAATAAAAAACATGAATTTGGATTACACACTGTATTTCTCAAGAACTGATGTTTTAATGAAATTATAAGCGTAGAATTTTTATTCTATCCATTATAGCCCTCATCTCTCAATCCCTATGAGATTTCTAGTAAATTTTGGAGTCTCCACATCTGTTCTGGATGTCTTATTCATGAAAATGATCTAGGTTTCTTCTTGTGATATTCCTCACCTTTATTCCTGAAGCTAATTCTAGTTGTAAGATTTTCATAATTACTGGATAAAGTTAGGTGGTCTAAACCTAACCCTATAATCATTTTATTTATAAAACATATGAAAACATATGAATGCATTGAAAGAACATTAGCATTAATTTATTGTGTGATGAATGATATTAAATATTCGAATTGGATTATTCCTTGGATATATTAGGATACAATTTCATTGAGACCTAGCTTGATGCTACATTTGGGTGAGTGAACCCATTTATTAATAATTATTTAGATAATGGTTTTAAATGTTTTTTTAGCATGACATGATTTTTTTGGAGATTTCTGGATATAAAATCACTTGGGAAATAGATTATGGGATATTGGTAGGACTTTTTGATAATTTTACATTAATAAAATTGTATTTGGAAGAAAAATGGTAAATTTAATAATAAACTATTGAGGATTGTGATGAGATATTGTGATATACTTATAATTATGACCTGTTGAGTGATGTTAAAATGCCTATATAACGGTATTTCCCTAGTTATACATGTTTAAATTATTAAATATATGGATTTAATAGGGGATGAAATTATTATTTAGTGGTATTTTTATAGTGATACATGCTAGAATTATTATATATAGGGCTTGGCCTCATGATATATAATGAGATGATTATATATCGGGCTTGGCCTAGTTGATACTAAAATGATTATATATAGGGTTTTTCCTAGAGGCTAAGATCCATGTATAAGGGGATTTTCTCAGTTGTTTGGTTATTCCATATGTATATAAATGTGGTTTTCATGGTTATTCTATAGTCATAGAGACATTATATCATGGTTCCAAAGTAGGATTATTTATGTATTGTAATAATTGATTAAATAATAAAATGGTTTATCAATTTGTTGAATCCTGTTATCATCAGACTATTTTTTCATAAACATAGTGGTTTCTTCCTACTAGGTTTTACTCACACACTTTTAGGACCTTAGTTTGGTAACTGATCATATTATATGAATGAATGTTTAGATAAGGGAAATGGATGTTTTTTATAATTATTTCCTATTAGATGATATGGAGTTCAGATATGGGACCAACATGGGGTTTATGTATATGGTCTTTTGAGGTTCTTTGTGTTAGATGATTATTTTATTAGTATTTTATTCAGAATTAAATTTTGATACATTTTTTTATTCATTACATGATTCATTACTAATGGTTCATTAATTCCTCCTTTTTCTTCCAATTGTGTGTTTGCACTGTTTCTGCTATTTCCATTACTCTGATATTTTTTAATACCTATTTATTTCACCTATATTGTTACTCTATACAAGGGGAATAGTATCCCCACTATACATACCACACCCTTGTTGTTATTCAGTAGCCTCTGGTGTATGAGGAGGCACACTTGAAGTCTCATACCAAACCTGTTTTGGCCACGTGAGAGTGTCGGATTAGGGAATGTTACAATCCATTTCTCAAGAAACTCAGGGATTGTTTTCCTTATTTTATTTCATAAAAACATTTTTTCCATTCATTTTTATCTATTCAGGTACATAAGAGTTAAAAGAATTTTTTTAATACAAAATTATTTAATTTCTCTCTTCTTTCAAAAAATAATTTTTCTTCTAAAACTATGTTTTCTAAAAAAATCTATTTTTTTAACATTATCTAAATGATTTATTTAAGAAATTTTTTTCCATGTTTAACTTTTTAAAAAAATGTTTTCAAAGGAATCATCATTTCATTTTACAAAAAATTCATGTTTTTATTTTACTGAAATTTTTAATATAATAAACAGTTTATCATGTATGACATTAATGAAATTCTCTACCATCATTACCAATAATTTATTTGAATATTCCTTTATCATATTCCATTTTTATTATAAAATAAATATATTTTTAATATGTTTTTGGATTTAAAATGTTCTCTTTAAATTTTAAAGTATATTTTCCTCAAGAAATGTTTCAGTTAAATTTTAATGCTTCCATTATATGTTTTCATGTTTATTTTCAAATATAATGATTTTCAGAATATTTTATGTATTTTTATTTTTAAAATTTAGTTTTAGCAAAAACATATTTTCCTCAAAAAATGATCCAAGTGTTATTTTATAAAAAATTTCATCTAATCTGATATACATTGATTAAAATTATGATTTAATGGGGATATAATCCAAATATATCATTCTTATTCTTTATCTGGATGTTTTATGTTAATGTTGAAACAATGTTTTGGAAACTCATTTCTCTTCCATGGGTTTTACTATAATAAATTGCTTACGGAACACACTTCTTTTTTAAAGGGTTATGCTATGATGAATTGATGAAATGATTATGAATCCTTTATCTATTCCATAGGTTATTATATGATGAAACTTTTATGAAACCCATTTCATTTCATTGGTTATGATATGATGATTTTTTATGATATTGGAGAACACATACATTTTATTTTCATTTATGTGGTGGTGTGGAATAATGTATCCCTCTAATGAAATAGGTAAATATTTATGTAACCTGAAATTGGGAGTATTGGAATGGGGAGTGAAATCGGTTTAGTAAGGGTCTTTATCTACTCTGATGGTATTGGGAGTGAACCTTGACTACTATTATGGTTCGAGGAGAGAACCCATTTCAATATGCTAGCCTTAGAAGTGAGCCTTGACTAATATGTGATTGATTTTATCTGATTATGTGTATACCAAAAATCTATGTCCTATTCCAATGTTATTATCTCATGGATTGTGTTATTTGATTCCCTTAGGATTCATGTCTAGCTGAATGCCAATATTTATGCCATGAATCAATATTTTGATCATTGATATTCAGGGTCTGGTTTTCAAATTTTATGTTAATGTTCCCATTACATTAGGTTCATAATATGATTATATATACCCTAGTTTACCCTAATTGGGAATATAATCTCACCCTTTCATATTTTTCCTTTACCCAAGATATTATGATATGTTTTATGTAGGATATTCCTAATAAGAATTCTATGTGGGGAGATATTTAAGGGAGATGTTGAAGATAGTTTATGAAATAAAAAGTTTTTATGTCTAGTCCCTCAATGGACTATACCATTACAATCTTCAAGAATGTGTTTGTGTAATGTAATTAATATTCATTTAAAATATTTAATATCTATGTAGGAAAATCTTGGATCACTACACCTCCTTGAATTTTGAGTCCTCCCCTCATGATTTTATTATTGTTCCTCTTGAGTGATTCCCTATTTCTCTTCCCACATTCCATCTTTCCTAATTTCTTCATCAACCATTTCCATGGATTCTTCTTGCAAAAAAACTAGGGTTATGGTTTTCTATATTGTATTTTGAATCATGATGTTATCTTGTAGGGATTGTTCATCGGACATTTCTCCTTCTTTATTTGAGAGTTATATCATGACTAAAGATGATCGAGGTAGGTTTTTTCATCCCTTTCCTTTCTTAATCAAAAAATGAGATGCATGAGTATTTTCTAAATTTATTTTAACTGAATTTATATTTCTTTTAAAATATATGAATTTTTTTTAATATATTTTTTTTCTACAGTTTTGTTTTAAAAAGGATATATTCATTGATGTTTTCAATGGTTGTGGATTTTCAATAAAATTTATACTTATGTTATGTTCTTGTTAAAATTATAAAGAGGCCCTAATTAAGGTTTTTTAGTATTTTAAAGGATGATTTTTCATTAATAAAATTATGTACGTTGGTTTGTGATGTTTAAATTGTGGTTTTTTGGGGTTATTTCAGTTTTTTATGTTTTAATTGTTTCACATGGAAATTATTCATCATTAAAGTGTGACATAAATTATGTCCTGTAATTTTATCCCTTGGAATCCCTATTATTATTTTTATATATATGAGAGTGATATGAGAATATCTTTATATACACTTATGTGTACATATATATATATATATAGAAATTTCCTAGAATAAGTTTTTTAAAATAGTAGTTTTAAAATTATAACTTGGTATCCAAAAAGGATCTCCAAAAGGGTTTTTAAAGGTTTATTTTCTATAGTATGATATATATTCCCATTTGGAACATTGATAAATTAATTTGTTAGTTTCAATTCTTTTTTGTGTGGAATTTTAAAGAAGACTATTTTCATATAAATATGATCACTAGTTTTAAATGATATGTACTAGTTGCTACCATGAAATGGTTTTCATAAAAAACTTGACCATCAACCCCTTATGTATACAATTATATGTGATTGTTTCATTTTAAATAGGGATTTCACATGGACTGGGGTAGGGATGTGGGTTGATAAAGTGTGTTTAGATTATGTTTATTATTGATGGATGTGTTTCATGTTAAAGAGGAATCACCTCCACATTATTATCCAAATGGGAAAATGGTAATCGTAGTGAAGAATTGGATACATATGTATCTCATCTCAATTATATGTACTAGACATCCTAGGGAATGGAAATGTTATAGGGTACTATCATCATCTATTCTAGTTGAGGGTATTTGTTCTGTTATAGACATAGGAATACATCGATAGGCTAGTATATGGTTCCAAACCAAGTACTTCTAGGTTTTCCTTGAAGTATGTTTAGTAATTTCCCATGATTACATAATTTATTTTTCATATTATTTAATAGTACATTAAAACCATGTCCTCGATTAATTTTATTTTTTTTATTTTAGTTTTACCTACCCTATTGTATACTTCTTGTATTTAGTTGTTACTGATTTTTTATTCTCCTAGATGGTATGTATTATAGTTTTTTATCCTTATTTTGTTTGTGTTTTTATAGGTTGTTTTTATAAATATAGTATTTTCATAGTTTGTTTTTTCTAGTACCTTAAGAGGATTTGAGAATGAAATGTTATTTTTTTAGAAAATGATAAAAAAAATCAACTTTACATAGTGTACTTTTAAACTAGAGTGTGTGGGTTGTTTTATGAAATGAAATGAATGGAATCTATGGTGATGAAATAATAATCTATTTTATTCTCACACTATACTTATACCACTAATTTTTGGTATTCTCATGTTTTTTCAGGTTCATGTTTAGTTTGGATTGCTCATGGTGTGAGATACTTTTATATATGGATGGATGGTGACCATTGATGACACAAAAGAACTTAGGATTTTATTTAATTTATCTTTTTTTTTAACATATGTGTCTCCCATGTCAGACTTCTATATTCTAGATCCTATCTCTATATCACTATTTGTGTACTTGCATTGATATGGTTACAGTTATGTATATTTTTTATTCCTTGTCTGGTTTTTCTTATACCTCTTTTTTGTTTATTTGATTTTTTGTCAATATTAAATGTCTAGACGGTTCATGTAAGAATATATGGTGAAATGTTTTATACATATGAAATAATATTTATTGTTAGAAATTGACCCCAATTATTTCCTTGATTCCATATCACTTGTTTCTATCCCATGTAGATCTTGGACTCCCCTTGGGTATGTCACAAACTGGACTGAGTTCCTAGATTATGGGTGGCTCGAGGATGGTTTGTTACATGATAAATGTTTGTAATGAATTGGATATATCTTGTAAGAATTTTTATTTTATGAAAATACATAAAAGGATAAGTATTATGAGATTATTTTTATGAAATTGTTGTAATACTTTAAAAAATAGCCTTTAAGAATTCTAAGAAACATGTAAGACTATATATAAGTCAGGTAAGACTTTTTTTGATGTACTAAAATAGTTTGTAGTTCTCAAAAAAAGGATATTCTCTAATACTTTATACACATAACAATATTTGAGGATATTTACTAAATATTTGTTCTAAATAAATATTAATTTAGATGATGAATGTATTGTCCTTCAAGTAATAAACATCACAATTATTTCATTTTAAATAAAATCCATGTTGATATCAAAATAATAAGACACGAGGATAAAATGTGATGTTGTCACACTGTGAGCTGATTTTCCACAATTACATGAACAGATAAAGTACATTATAAAATATTAAATAAGTAGTTATTATGGATAGAAATGTGATATTCAAATATTTAATTAAAACAAAATTCCTAATTTGTATGGAGGATTTAGATTAAGATTCTTACTTGAATTAAATGTTTCCAATGATGATAAGATGTTGTAGTGAATAATTGAGGTCCTTTTATCAAATAAGGAAATTATATTCATGATAATTTTCTATGAATTTAATGTCTCTTATTTTCAGTGTATTATTTTTGAATTTTATGTGAATTATTTTCAAGACCAAGAGCTGAGACGGTGAGTTATTTTGAAGCCACGTGTGCCCAGAATAAATGATTGAAATGTATTAAATATATTAAATAGTGTGTGTGTATAGTTTTCCATGAAATGTAGGATAAATTCTAAATATATTCCCAGAACATAAATATAAGGGCACTATTGAGTTAAGAACATGAGGTTTACCCTAGGCACAACTTAACATTAGTCGTCCCATGTCATTTGTAGAAAGTTCCTCACAAGAGTGGAAATGAATAAAATAATTGAATAAATTATTTTGTTTAATTTTTATTGATGTAGAAATTTATAGTCTTTAAATATACTATTATTTATGAATCCCAAGGTTACTCGCACAACTAAGGAACTATTGGAGAGTCATTGGAGAGAGATTAGTAGAATTCTCTCAGGCGTATGATGATGTGATCGGGGATTGTTTAATGACATGCATCAGATTCGAAGGATCTAGCAAACAGACATGATGCATCTTCATTATTTTGATAGAGATCAATCCATATCTATTAATATCATGTGTTTGGATTTTATTTCATCCTCTTTCATGATTTTTATTATGAACGCAAATAAATCAACGAAAAAATTGATATGTGGTTTGATCACCTTGAGGGATAGGTATATTTTTTGGGTTTTATGAGATAATATCTCTGCGGTTTTGATCATTTTTATTATTATTATAATGGAAAAAATCAAGATCAACATGAATGTAAATCAAGGAATGTTTCTCTTATCTGTTGTTGTGATTTTCTCCCACTATTCTTCGGTTGTCAAAGGCATTCTTTATTTGGTCCATGACTTGAAAAATTCTAATCAATCGATCATTAAACACTCATTTTATAGAACAATGATCTAAAATCCTTGATCTTGGATTGAAATGACATGACTAAGTTGTGGTAATAGAGATGGAGTGAATCATATGATAGTGAATACCCAATCTCCCAGTCTTTAGTGTACTTTGGAACATAATGAATAATGAAGATTTGATCCATTTTCCAAGAAGATATGATGAAAGAACACATTATTGATGACGATGAGGCTCTAACGATTTGAGATCATCAATATCATGGAAATAAATCAATATATTGAAGGTTGAAGTAACTATATCAAACATGTGAGCATATCTAGAATTTTGGAAAATCCTAAACAACACGATGTGTAATCCTGATCTACAGACCATGTGGTCTTCTCTTTACGGAAACTAGGGTATCAGGAGAAAGTTAAGAATCACATGGTGTGTGATCTCTATCACATGGTTTGTGGTATCTTTTGGGTCACATAGTGTATAAATTTGGAAGTAAATGGACATAGGGTGGACTACACGGGTTGGAGCTTTCCATGTACACCCCCAAAATACATGACCTGGATGAGGTATGTTGGCTAAACTGTGTAATGGTACACATGCACAAGTACATGGGATAGAGATATGTACTGGAACACAAGTAGACTACACAAGAATCCTACACCCCATGTAGTACTACATAGACATTTCTTGATGCCACATTCCATTTACACAGGCATGACTCAGGGTCAAGGGACAAGACATATAACCCCTACTACTCGCAGCATATTCATTTATGCATGTATTAGAGCCCTTGCCCAATGTATCTTGGACATGTTTCATTAGGGTGTGTTCCCCTTATCCTTTCCCTGAGGCTTAGTGTGGTATCGTCTCCTACTACTATGAATATGATCCCTTCAGTAGGAAGTCTTGGATAGAATCATTGGAATCCCTCTAGAAGTCTTGGAGTGAGATCCTCTATTTATCTTCATACCCTAAGTGGATTTATTGGAAACTTCATGACCAACACAACATTGGAATTTATCCTCTACCTATAAGGTTATCCATATTGAGTTATCAATATCACCACATGGTGTTTGTAGTGATTCTCATCTATGTATCGTATTCTCGTTAGACTATCACTGTGATCTTCCTCATGAAGAGACATGATGAGAAGTACCCCTTAGACAGACACCATAAGTACTATCATTTTCAGGGGGGTGTTCTCTCGGATGAGTGTTTTATGTAATCTTCAAGTAGGAATCCTAGGCTCGTATAATATAGTTGTGACTTGCCTCTAGACTATGTGTTTTTATTTAGTATATATGGATATTCTTTTTATATGTTTTTTAGCCTTATACCTCTATAGATATGACTATATTTTCTTTTTTTTATTTGTGGTTTTGAGGATTACTACTGAGTATTTTTAACTCACCCCTACACAGGCTATTCCCACATGTGTCATGTCCTATTAAAATGATCAATTAGTTGACAGATTCCTTGATAGGCCAATACCAGACAGTGCTTAGTGATACCGGACAGACCGAGGCGTGCACTTTTAGCTTTCAAAAGTATTACCCAATCCCTACTTTGAGGTTTTACTTAGCTCACATAAATTTTTGGTTGTCTTGTATTTGGCCATGTTTACTCTCCTTTACTTCTTTTCATAAATTTTTTATAAGATATAGATGTATTCATGCAGGGTTTTTCAATTGTTTTTACATTTTAGCATTGTATGGACATAGATATTTGTGTGTGTCTATAGGTACATAGGATAAGGCCTCTAATTTCAATGATATTCCTAATCAATGCTAGTCACCATCCCCAGGACTATTAGAGGTGGTCTTGGGGACTCGTGGAACAAGACATACTTGCAAGGGTCATGATAGAGTGGTATCAAAGCAGTCATTTCTACTTTAGAAAAAGGAGTATGTGAGATTGGTTTGGGGAAATAATTTTTACTATTTTAGGTTCTTCTTTTAGGCCAGGGACTCCATTGTTGGTGCGGTGGCCTACGTATCCATACACCAGGACTCTGAACACCTGCTTTTTGACTTGGTACCTAAGAACACTAGTTTTCATGAAAAAATGGTACATGCATCATATAGTAATGGGTTATGGTTTTCATGCCCTTCTTATGTCAGGTCTACAAATATACTCATTGATCATGGTACATATTTTTTGTCTTAGGATGAATCTATGATTTACACAAACTAGGACTTAGCATTATCATTAGGATGATTCAATCAGTTATGAGGAATCAAAATAATACCAATTCCTAAGATGTTACCTCCTAGTGGTGCACCTGTCATACCACCGCCTATAGAGAAGCACATGGTACACATAATATAGAAGATGGAATTAAGGGGTTGATCATGTGTCATGAGTTTTAGTGGTAGAGACCCCACATGATCCAAGGTGAGCACAACCCACCAAAGGCTGAGGAATTTCCTGAGCCAGTGATCTGAGTTTTCCATCTATTTCAGACACCAGAAGATCAGATGGGGGTCCTGGTGGCGACCCTTCTTCATGAATTAGTAGGGGATGGTTGGTTTTAGTTACCCAATCTTATATTGAGGAAAAACTATCAAGAATAGATTTTGAAGGCCTTTTCATAAAGGATTTCTCACTATTATGTTGAGGGATATACGTATCCAATAGCTACTACTGCTCCATTAGGGGAACTTGATAGTAGTTGAGTATTCATCGATGTTTACCAACCATTCCAAGTACTTGATGGATATAGTTTTAAATTAGTTATTCAAGTCTCAAACCATCAAGTGAGGTCTATTTGGAGACAACTTAGCTAGTTTTATCCCTCTTTTCATTCCTACCTATGTTGGGGCTCTATAAAGATCTTTGGTAGATGAGAGTTTCTTGGATAAGTAGATACAACATCTGGGTTTCAGCAATGGGAAAACAGGATTAAATATCTGAAAACCAGGGATCCAATGTTATTATTAGTGATGTGGATATGTGATACATTTCAGGATTGGGTCCCAAGATAGAGGATAGGTGGTGCGGGTCTCACAGGGTGGGTCTAATTAGCCTAAAGAGAGGCGGTACTACTCATGTGAATGATGGGAACATCTCACCAGTGACTATCTAACCCATCGTACTGCTGGTAGAGATAACATGGATGGTCCACCAAGGTAGAGACAGTGGTAGGAGAAGGAACTTTCTCAAGGTTAGGGAAAATCATAGGAGATGAGAGAGCAGCGGTAGGTGGTTGATGTTTTGACATGTAAACACCACCACCCCCATGTTGTCCACTCTAGGCTCAAGGATGTAGAGGATAGGGGTAGTGACAGCTGCAATCAGTTGATTCTTATCACCCTAGGGCTCTGGGAATGGTTCGAGGTATGGTCTATGTCTTTTCTAATATATCTAAAGTACTAATAAAAAGTTGTTCTATCCATTCATTTCTTTCTACATACCTTGTATGAGACATAGAGATTCAATTTGAACCATTGCCTCAACCCTTATTATTGGATACTCCTACTGGTGAAGACGTGGTGATCACACACTTTTAATGATAGTATAACCTGACTCTTTGAGGAAAGATTTTTTGTTGTAATCTCATTGTAGCAGCTTAGAGGCCTTACAATTTCATTCATGGTATAGATTGGTTATCTGTAGTGCATGCCCAGATTTACTGTTTTAGGTGAAAGATGTGTTGTATCTATAATGATGGAATTTTATTTTCCTTTTTTAGTGAAAATGAGGCCTAGGAATCACATGATTCACTCATGCATTATAGGGTACAACTGATTATTCATCGGGTGACTATTCTTACCATTGGTGCAATATATGTTAGGAGTTACCAGTTTCATGCAGTGGTGGTGGAGTATGTGGATGAATTCCATAAAGATATTCTAGGTTTACCTACCTACTAAGAGATAGAGTTAAACATTCATCTACACCCCGATACAATACCAATATCTTCACCAACATATCGGATGTCTCTCATAGAGCTTCATGAGATGAGGTTTCAGTTGGAGGAATTTTATAGGAAGGGATTTGTTCGACCAAGAGTTTCACCCTGGGAAGCCCCAGTTTTGTTTTCTAATAGGTAAGATGGGATCTTGAGGTTTTTTGTGGACTACTGGAGCATGAACTAGGATATTGTGAAGAAAAATTATCCACTTATAAGGATAGATGACCTCTTTGATCAATTGAGAGGGGAAATATGGTTCTTGAAGGTTGAACTCGTGTCAGGCTATCACTAGTTGTGAGTTTGAGATGATGGTATACAAATGACAGCACAAAGTTGTCCCTATGGGGTGTATGAGTACTTTGTGATTCCCTTTGTATTGAGTAACTCTATAGCAGTGTTTATGGGACTCATGAACCAGATCATTCAACCTTACATAGACCAGTTTATGGTAGTCATCATCGATGATATCTTTGTGTACTTGACGTCTGTGGAGGAGCACATGAGACACCTTATGATAGTTATGGACATGCTCCTAGAGCATCAACATTATAGAAATATCTCAGAGTTACAGTTCTAGATTCTGGTGGTTGAATTTATGGAAATATTTATATCAATAGATGGAGTGGAAGTGGACCATCCAAGGTTAATGCAGTTTTATCTAGGTAGCCACCTAAGTTTGTGATGGAAGGGTGGAGCTTCCTTGGGTTATAAGGATATTACCATATATTCATAAATGATTTATCTAGGATATCAGCACCCATGAAATATTTTACTCTAATGGGAAATCCATTCATGTTGATAGATAAGTGTCGGTATGCTTTTAAATAGTTGAGTTAGCGTTTGAGGAGTGATCCCATCTTGATATTTTTAAAAGAAGGTTTTGAATACGTAGTGTTCTATGATAAATCAATAAAAAAGCTTGTTTTTTTTCTGATGTAGAGGAGATCATTAATTTCCAATGGTTCATGTCAATTGGACCATATAATAATAACTACACAACCCACGATCTTAGGTTATCATCTATACTTTTAATTTGGAATATGTGGTGACACTACCTAATGGTTGAGTGATTTATTATCTACTCTGATCATAATAGTATCAATTATATATTATCTTAGAAGGATATAAACATGATACAAAGGTGATTTATATAGTTCCTCTAGGATTAGAACTATTAAATTGTCTATCCACATAGGAAGGGGAAAGTGTTAGCAGATGCTCTCAGTCGGAGATCATGGTCGCTATTGTTGAATGAGGCATCAGAGATGTTGGCCTCATTTATGTCATCCCTTGTGGGTGGATATAGATCATTGTACCATCTTTCAATGGCTTTTACCCCTCGTTTCTTATATTGAATCAGAGAGGCAGAACTTGTGAATTCCAACTGTCAGACTCTATGTATTCATATATCCACTAAACATACTCTTCGTGGATATTCTAAAGGTGGGTAGCACATTTTTGTTTTCAGATGACCCATTACGGTTTCAATGACATTCCGGGAGGAAGTTTTGAGAGATTTTGGTAGTAAATCCATGTGTGTAAATGATGTACCATGACCTTTGACACCATTGTTTGTGGAAAGGGATGATGAAATAAGTTGAAGAGGATGTCTCTTGATGCCTTACTTGTCAACAAGTGAAGGCAGAGCACTATGTTCTACCAGGTTTAGCTCAACACCTTGAGGTGCTATAATGGAAGTTTGATGGGATATCTATTTAATTCATGGTAGGATTACCATGTTTATCTAGGGTATATGATTCCATTCAGGTTATTGTAGTCTGGCTCACAATTTTTTCCCACTTCCTATCTAGATGAGAGAAGAGTTTGGTTTAGATATTTAGATTCATCTCCATGTATGAGATAGACTGAATCCATAGAGTCCCATTGATGATATTTTCTAATAATTATGATCACTTTACATCTCAGTTGTGGAAGGGGTTACAACAAGTTTTGGGACCCAGTTATTCTTGAGCACAATATTCCACCCCCAAAATGAAGGACATATAGTGGAGACCATTCATGTTCTGTAGTACATGTAGTGAGATTTTGTGTTAGAATTTTGTCATTGTTGGGAGGATCACCTACCACTGGTGATTTTTTCATTCAACAATAGAATCCATTATACCATCAGTATGGAACCATCCATGTATTTGTATGGGAGACCCTATGGTTCACCACTTTGCTGGAGTGACCTAGGAGAGTCAATAGTCATGGGTATAATGTTAATACGAGCTACAAAAGATAACTTGTAGATCATCCAGGAATAGATGAAGACTGCAAATATATGTCAAAAAAAAAATTTCATAGGAAATGGAGGCCTTTGGAGTTTGAGGAGGGACAAAATTTGTTCCTATAGGTTTCACCTTGATGTGGATTGAAGAGATTTGGATAGAGTGGAAGGCTATCACTAAGGATAATCGGCCCATTCCACATACTATGTAGAGTTGGTGAGGTGGAATACCACTTATCTATACCATCGTAGTTATACTGGGTACACAACATCTTCCTTGTGTCATATTTGAGGATGTATGTATATAAAACATCACATGTTATCGATTGGGAAGAGTTAGACATTAAGGATAGAGTGGAATTTGCAGAGAACCTGGTAGGGATCGTGGATTGGTAGGAGAGGATCCTTCAAGGTTGATCAATTCATTTATTGAATGTATGGTGGAATCATGGGAATCTACAAGAGATTAAATGGGAGAAGGAGGCTCATATTCATGATTTATACCCACATCTTTTTTTAGTTGCATGTGTTTTGGCTTTTCGAGGACATAAAGCCCCAAGGAGGGGAGAATGTAATGTATCATATTTTTTGTATTATTTTTTAATATTATATGGATTATTTTTTAGACCATTTAATGAGACAACATGAAATTATGAGGCCTGGTACACTCAGAATAAATGATTGAAATATATTAAATATATTAAATAACACTCACGAGAAGTTTTCATGAAATAGTGGGATAAATTATAATCAAGAACATGAATTAGAAATATGAGGGAACTGTTGAGTTCAGAATGTGAGGATTACCCTATGTGTGACTTAATAGTAGTCGGCATGGTGCTTTTGCAGAAAATTCATCATGGGCATAGAAATGAATAAAATAAATGAACAAATTAGTTTATTTCATATTTTTTTACATTGGGATTTATAGTATTTAAATAAGTTGTTATGTGGGAATCCCAAGATTCGATGTATAAACTTGGAACCATTGGAGAGCTATTAGATAAAGCTTTATAGAATTCTATTAGGCCAAAGAAGAAAAGATTGTGGATTGATTATCGCCGCATATCAGATTCAAAGGCTCTCACCAATAATTGTGAAACAACTTCATTCTTTGTTATCAATCAATACAAATTGAGGCAGGTCATGAGTTTTGATTTGATTTCTTATTGGTTCTTGATTTCTAGGTATAATGTGAATCAATAGAAAAACATATTGATTAGTATTTCAATCACCTTGTGGGATGGGTACATTTGAGGGGTTTATAGGATAATATCATTGTGATTTTGATTATTTAGATTGTCATTCTAATGGAAACGAATTGATATATAAATGAACATAGATCAAGGTTTGTTACTCTTATTTGTTCTTGTTATTTTATCCCATGGGTTCTTCATTCATCATGGGTGTTCTTAATTTCTCATGTGACTCAAAAAAATCATGATCAATCAATCATTGTTCACCTGTTTCATGGTACAATGATCTGAAATCATAGATATGGGATAGAAACAACTCATTGGAGGTGCAACAAAAAATATAGAGTGAATCATATAAAGGTGGATAAACTATATTACTTTATACACTGTTCTTCAGAGAACAATGAAGAATGACAATTCAAACTGTTTTCTGATAATATTTGATGTTGGAACATTTTTTTCAAGATAGAGAGGCTTGGACGTGTTGGGATCTCAGATCTCGTGGTGATACGATCATCAAATTGATGGTTGAAGCTACAAAATAAAATATTGGAGTAGATATATGATTCTTTAAATTAAAAAAAAACACGGCATGTAATCTGGATCTAAACTCCATATGGGGCCCCTTTGAGGCTGCTGGGGTTTTAGGATAAATTTAAGTATCATAAGGCATGTGACCCCTGTCACACAACACATGGTCTATTTCTAGTGATTATGCATGTACTTAGAGAAGTATACATGAATGGGGTAGACTACATTTGATGGAGAATTCCGTGTACACCCCCATATGGATACTCCATGGACCGGGTACATGGGATAATCCATGTACTAGTACATGGGCACAAGTACATGGGCTGGAGCTGTGTACTGGCATATGGGTAGACTACACAGGCATCCTACATGTCTTGTAGTACTACACTGACATGACATGATGACATGGTTCATTTTTACGGGCAGGACCCATGTTCAAGGGACATGGAGTGTGAACCCTACTGCATGCCATATACTCTTTTATACATGGATTAGATCCATCGTCCTCCATATCTTAGACAAGTTTCAATAGGTTGAGTTTCCCTTAACCTTTCTCTAAGGGTTAGTATAGAATCATCTCCTAATACTATGACTACAATTCCTTCAGTAGTACATCATTGATAGAGTCATTAGAATCCCTCTAAAAGGCCTGTAGTGAGATCCTCTATTCATCTATATTCTGAAAGTTGATTTCAAGCCATCTTTATGACCAAAACTACACATGAGTTGATCCAATACTTAGTGTATTAATATATATTGAGTTTTTAGTATCACCCCATGGACTTGGTAGTGATCATCAAATGTGTATCATTCTCTCTTTATACTATCAGCGTGTTCTTTCTCAAGAAAAGACCTGATGGGAAGTACCCCTCAATAGATGTATTCATTGCTATCATACTCAAGAGTGTGTTCTCTTAGACAAGTGTTTTATGGAATCTTTGATATATAATCCTAGGATGTTAAACTATGGTTGTGACATAACTATAGAATATGTGTCTTTGTTGAGTATATCTGAATATTTTAGTTATATGTGATGTATACATGTACCTATGTAGAGCTGACTATATTTTTCTTTGTTATATCCTTTGTGGTTTTAGGGTATCTTATTTAGTATTGTTATACGCCCCGATGCTCAGGCATTTCCCACACATGTCAGGTCTTGTTCATATGATCGACCTTTTGACATAGCCATAGACAAACCAGGACCGGACAATTAATAGTGATACTGGAAAGAATGAAGTGTTCACCTACAACTTTCAACAACAATCCCTAGTACTTACTTATAGGTTGGACTTGTGTTACAAACTTTCTTAGTGGGCTTGTATTTGGACCTATTTACATTCCATTAATCCCATTCATTCTCTGGTTACAGGATGTGGATGTATCCATGAATGGTTATTCAGTTTTTTTTATATTTCAACATTGTATCAGCATGAATATGTGAGTGTGTGTGTGTACAAGTAATTTGGTTAAGGCCTCTAATGTCAGTGATATTCCTACTCGGCGATTGTCACCAGCCCATGGACTATTGGAGGCATGCTTGGGGAGTCTTGGAATCGGCCTCCATTGGGATGGGTGAGGATAGTGAATGTATATTATATGGTATAATAATAAAACAAATTGATTGAGTGAAAGTCCTGGATATAAAAAAACCCCAAAAGATGACACTTGTTTTATATCTAAAAAGATAGCCTATTTATATCCAGGAGAACCAATGGATTGAGTAATTGAGGAATAATTTGATTAAATTCAAAATTTCATTTTAATTGATGATATTTGTGAATATAACCATGATTTCAACTGATTTTTTAGAGTGATAAAGGTTAGTGAGCATAATACTACAAAATAACAGGGAATATGAACTTTTAACAAAAAAGGATAGAAATTTTATACTTGAAAAGAATACCTGTTAGAAGTGGTTTTGTGGAAATATAAAATCCATAGACTATATGAGGTAATCAAGATCCTATTATGTGAACATAGCTATGTAAAACAACAAGAACTAGTGGGAAGTTAAAGACTATGCGAGTAAAAATAATGACCCTTTAGGGGGAATCGAGATCACATGTTGTGAAGTCATGTAATCATGATACAGGACAATTTCACTGTAATAACATGTGTTTATAGTGGATGGATATTTAATCGATTCATATAAAAAATTCCTACAAGAATTATGAATTCAAAAATAAACCATATAAATCATTGTCTTTTGATTTGTTTCTTTTATCATATTTGAGTAAGAATAAGATATAATGATAATTTAGTATCTTGATCTTAACTGATCAAAAAATTTGAATTAAAAGGATCATGGTCATGAAAAATGAAAATGGATAACTGGTTCACCCCTCTCCCTCCCAGTGATCTCACTATATCTAGGCACTACATGTATAAATAATGAAAATTATTTGATATATGATATATATTTTGAATAAATTTGATGAATTAATTTTATAGAGGTATATATAGTTATATATATGAATGGTACACACTAATGTGGTCATTATATTCTTGTTGGTTATATATAACCTTTATATATATATTCATTAAGTATATACAGTAATTGGGTATATATTATCCATTGGGTAAAAGGGATTAATGTGATTAAGTATTTCATTATGAGGTTAGCTAACGAGTACGAGAAACTCAAAAATTGTAAACATAAGATGGGACCATTATAATATATCTATTTATATGGGGAGTATAAATAGAATTAAATAAATTTTGATATTTATATAGAAAGGGAGAATATATGGATTTGTGTTTTAGAATTATTCTATAAGATGCTAATTTATCTATGTTTGGGAAGGTGGTAACATCACTAGGGTTTTTAATTATCCCACCCCAAAGTAAACTTCAACAAGAAAGATTATGTAAAATCTTATATGGGAGATGTTTAAGCTTGTAGACACAACTATAAGAACCATACTAGAAAAATCACCACACATGGATACTGGCATTGTCTATCTCACCCATATAGAGTAGGTATATTTCATAATTTTTTTCTAAGAAGAATTTAGTATGTTATCTATATCAAATTAATAATGTGATGAATATTATTTATTATTATTCATTATTATTAATATCTCATTAAAAATAAATAATAATAATAATACATCATTTCTAAAATGTATATAATAAATAAATAACCTTAATGAAGTAATTAATGAATTATAAGGAATAGTTATTTAAAAATTTATGGTAAAAGAATTATTTTTTATTAATTTCCATGCTACTCCAATCAGATATTTTAAGAAACACATCATCTAGATCATAAGGGATACAACTCCTATTAAAGTTGGATATTCTGGTAGAAATAATAGAGATTTCGCTATTTATAATAAAATTGGAGTCAAATCCACCTATAAGAAAGTATAGGGAGATATTTGAATTTCTTGGAAACCACCTATACAAGGATGGGTTAAGATCAACAGTAAGTTATATTTAAAAGGGAATCCAATGGAGGATTATTATGGGAAAATATTTAAGAATCGCTAGGGGGACATGGTTGGATGATTCTACAACCAATGTGAAAAAACCTTTTCACTATAAATAGAGACTCTTAGCATGATTGAGCAGTTAAAATTGTGATACATATTGAATGGATAAATTTTCTGATTGAGTGTCACTTTACTTATATTATTAAAGGTATCAGTAATATATAGTTTATTATCTCATGGGAACTGATCCTATAATGAATATAATTCTTGATGGATTTGTACTCCATTAATTTTTTTTCTCCCCACTCATCTTACGGGCGATGGACTCCAAAGAAGAACCTATTTCCAATAAAGGTGTGATTTATCATGGAATGATATAACTGGATGTTATACCATGGAATTTTCATGATATGGTGGAATTATAGAAATGTAAAATCCTCATCAATGGACTTATGTAATCTTTAAAATTTTATTTTATATGTACAATAGATATATCCTTGGATACATCATTTCCATTATTATTAATTTATATTTCAAATATATGTTTCTTATATCTAGATTTTTAATTTAATAATATGTATTTAATTTTTAAAATCATCATGTAAAAATTATTTAATTGTGTTGATTTCATATTTTGGGAAAAAATGTTATTGGGGAAAAATAAAATATAAAAAATGATAAAATGAGGCAAATAAATAACAGAAGGGTTAAATTAATAAAATACCTCTAAAAATACCACTTAAGTCTATAGATGATAGAATTTATGGACTATCACAATTCATTATCAATTTTTGAAACACTTCCCTTAAAAAATTATTTACTTGTATCTTAAAGAATGGGTGTTTATAAATATTACACTTAATTTCATCTATAAATGCTTCATTCTACCACTCATTCCAATATCCACCACTATATTGGTACTCTTTAATAAAATATACTCAAATTATATCTTATTAATGATTTTTTCATGTAATATCCCCTTCCAAACCATTGTTCAGGGCCGGTCCATAGGTGATATTTACCATAAGTGACATCCCTAAGACAGAAAATACTAGAAATAAATGTCAAGGACTTAGTAAAACATTAGGGGTGATTTTTCATGAAGAATAAATATAACCTAACAATATAAAATATCCATAATAAAACCAACTATTTTAATCATGAGGAAAAATCTGTTTTAACATGAGAATCAAACTAAAACTAACTATAGACTAGAAAGAATGAAAATATACATGAAAAAAAGTGCAAGATGACGTGACTCTGTGAAAAAAATTGGCATCATCCCAAACATCACCCGAAGTAACTCCAAAGACCAACTACACAAGCCTTCACCCTTGTATCAAGATTCATTTCTAGTGAAGTATATCACCTTTCCATTTTCTGTGTCATAGAAAACAACATCTATAAACACAACAACATTCCCATTTAGTGGGTGAGTATAACACAAAGTGGTCACTCCTATGAGACTTCCCAACACATATTATATAGAAGATAAAAAATATCAAATTTTATAAAAAATAGATGATAATAGGATAAAGAGTTTTATATAAATGCATAAATTAGTTTCATGTATAAAAAAATTAATCAAATTATCTAAATATTTTTACCACTTAGATTAACCATCTCATGTTCTCACACACATACACACATGTATGCGATGGACCGCCCTATTTTCATGAGTGATGGGTCATCATTTCACCATGTCGTCACTAGTTAACCCACATTGATGGTGATACTTCACAACCATACAACATCCCACATTTGAAAATGGTATTTCATGACAATTCTCTATCCTAAGGAACACGTCCAACCATATATTCAAAGTTCTCATATCAAACACTTCTAATAAAAAAGTTCTTCCCATTAAAATATTTCATCAAAAATATTTCTTTCCTTTAACAAAAACCATAATTTTATACCTTAAATTAAAATTATAAAATGAGGAGTTTTCAAAAATCCATTTCAATTCCCATATTCCCAAATCATAAACCAAAACAGTTAACTTCAAGAAATAATTCAATAATTACTTTTTAAATTCAAGAAAAACATTCAAATAAAACCAAACCATTATGTTATTGAACAATTATAGTGGTAAATAGGCCATGTATATCTCAATGGTTGAGGTCAATGAATATTGGAAAAAATAAACCTATAAAAATAGGATTCAAACCTATTTTCATCAACACATCCAATAATAATATAATTAAAAATAACACATATCATAAATATATCAATATATTATTATATATAACATTTCGAGTGAGATAATATGAGAAGAGTTAAATATAAAGAATGAAACATGTTACTAACTATTGATTCTGAAGATCCAAACCACTTTGATTCATTGGAACTGACTTCCAAATAAAAAAGAATCACCAAGAACTCTTATGGAAGGAGAGGTGTTCAATATCCTGGGAGAGGAGATTAAAAATGAGGGTTTTGTAGATAAAAATAGGTTTAACTATAAATTTAGAGAAATAAATTAACATTGTATGGTTAGAATACATGGTATAGGAAGTTTTATTCTAATCTTGTGTATTTTACTATCTCTAAGAATTCCCACTCATGGTCAGTTTGAATGGATTACTAAACTATGTGATGACTATACATATTCCCTCTTTCTTCCCATTCATGGTTTCACTTAAAAACCACATGGTTTCATCAAACCATACACTGATAATGTGCCTACTCAATGACACCTATAATCTCTTACATGGTTTCATGGAGAAGTTGTTTTATTTATTCAAACCTTACTGAAGGCATTCCCCCTTAAAACCCCTTTTAAATAAATACCAAAACATCAATAAACTCCAAAAAAACATCCAAAGTATTATATATCATAAAAATAAATGATAAAATTGTAAAGTTCCTAAAATTATGGGGTAAAACATTTACCACACCATTACGGTTTCAATACATATAAATCTATATCTTTCTAGTGTTTTGGAAATGTTTAGTCCAGTTCTCTAGTATAAAGTCATCTCATTCACATGTATCTTCCTGAATGTGAGTACACTACAATAAAACCCACATCAAATAGTTATACTTTCCAAATGAAAACATCTCTTGTATACCCATAATTTTTATCGTTATATGTTAAAATGTATCATCTAATGCAAGAAAAAAATGGTACATTTGAATCACATGGTCTAAATCAAGATGGTAGCTCTACAATTGAGATAAATAAAATAACTTTTCTAGGAATCAAAATCATGGGGATAAAGAAAATTAGTAATACATATCACTAATTCATTCTAGTATCTCAAAAGGGTCGATATACCTATGAGATAATTTAACTATCTTATATAAACATTGATTACCAAGTCTTCTAGTTACATTAATGAACATGTTATCTACCACATAAAATAATAAATAATAATAAATATGATCAACATATTATTTCTGATAACTCGAATAAATAAGTGTCCTTTTCTTGGTCATTTAAATTTTCTTAGTTGTCTCCTAAGAGGGCTTTGTCCCAATAACAAATCTACGGTGGTATCTACCTGAAAAAGTGGATACTGACAAATAAAGACATTTAATGCTTCAAGAGGATCTATATATGTCAAGTATTGATAAGCGTTATCAAATTAGAACTCTACTAATTGTATATTATCCTTACATGAGCCCCTTAAATCCATAATTCAAGATGAGAGCATTTATTCTAATACTTGGATCATCTATTCTAATTTTCATCCATTTAAGGATGATAAGTCATACTCATGGTTAACTTGGTATTGAATTTTTTTTGTAAGTATCTATAATTATTTAAAGTATAATGAGAATCTCAGTTATAGATGATCGAAACTAGTATTACATAAAACATTAGGATCTTCCAAATATAGAGTTTTTTGAAGTATTCTAGTATATTAAATTCATTAATAGGGATAAAATGAGGTAACATCATGAGTATATCGATAATCATCCATATAGAATCATGTTTCTAAATCATTCTTGGTAGAATTTTGAAAAAAAAATCCATTGTTAGGTGATCCAAATTCCATAGGTAAATATGTAATGATTACAACATACTAGCAAGTCATTGGTTCTCAACCTTTACCTAATAAAAAGTGAGGTTCCTTGATAAATACTCTTCCACTTTCCACTTCATTCCATCCCACCATAAATGATTGTTCAATTTCATTTACATAATTTGAATTATAGGTTTGAACAACCCATTTGAGTGGTGATAAGTATAAATGAGTTTCAACTGAGAAGATGACAGAACAACCATTTGACCACAAATAATAAATATATATTTCCTATCTTGTGTCCATATATCAATGGTCTCCCCACCATTTATTTATGATTCTATGATAAGATAATAAGGATCGGATCTTTTGATAATTGTTAACTTGTTTAACCATTCTAGTAATTGGTGTCACCAGATAGAAAATTTCATATTCATCTCACATAGTGAAATGAAATTTCATGTATGATATCATACACATCAATTACCATTGAACATAATATTATTTGGCTAATTGATTGTATGAATTTACACTCAAAGAATATTCCATGAAATCCCATTTTCTAAGTGTATAAACCATGTCAAAGTTGAATATCTATAGATATTTAATATTTATTCATTGTCTTAGGTTTATATAACTTTATGAAAATATGTGATTCATGTATTTATGATCATTGAACACAATTAAATTCTTATGAAAGAGATAATAAATCCACATTAAAAAGGATGGACTATAAAAGATAATTCAAAATCATGGTTCAAATTATTATTTCCATGAATTCAAAATTATAATGAACCATAAGCTACCACATGATCTTATATCCTGAGAACAAAACCAAATCTAGGTCTACATGCAACAAAATAAACCACATATCCATTCCATGTATCTGAAAAAAAAAAGAATTTGTGAATCTATGAGCCACACATCAGTATCTAGAATGTATTATTGGAAATACTCACTATAATGGAATGCAGTTTTCTTTCTTATTATCATATAGGATATTCTAGTCATGATATTTCTCAAAAAAATTATAACACCCTATAAATCCTAAAAAAATGCAAATCTCAAAGAAATTATTCAGAAGTTTTCATGAGGAAAAATCTTCTAACTTTGGTGGGTCTTTCAATATGCCTTTATTATAAATGAAATTTTTAATGAAATGGGATTATTGTATCCACAAATCATATTTATAGAATTTTCCAAGTAACTATTACTCTCATAAAATGCTTATCATAGACTGTAGATGTTATTCATGTTCTTTCTAAGTTAGATAATGCACCAAAATATCATCCAAAAATTCAATAATGAAAGAGTCAAGGAATCACTGAATGATACAATTAATCAGTTCTATAAAAAATTCTAAGGAATATGTCTATTAAAATGGTGTGACTTGTTATTCCTAACTCTATAATGACTCCTGAAAGATATATTTAGTATATCATATTTCCTAACCCATAGTTTTTGATTCCAAGAGATTAGATTAATTTTAAAAAACCAATGGGGAACCATTAATTGATCAAAGTGGATATAAATTTTAGCTAGTTTGTATTTATCTTTTATCATTGAATTATTCAGCTTATGATAATCAAAAAAGATTTATATGAAACCATCCAACTTCTTGAAAAAATGAACTAGTTAAGCACAATGCGACATGCTCAGTATTATGAACCCTTTACTTTCCAATTATTCCAATTAGATCTTATACAGTATAAAATTATATAGCTGGAATTATGTACAATGGAAGTGAAATAGTATTTTTTTCTATTAGGATAACAATTTAAGATTCTACATCTTTATCTAGTAGAAAACCATTGAAATTTTTATGAAACATATAAGACTATTTGTCCCCAATGGTAGGAAAATTTTAAGCACCAATGTTTTCAATATCCCTTAATTGATGACTGAAAATTGATAAGAAATAGTTCCGACCATTTCTAATAAATTTAATAATTTTCAAAATATTATATCATATAATCCTTTAAAGATATTCATGAACACATTATATGATGTAATCAATACTCATAACACATAACAATTAATATTTTCATTGAAATCCACTAACAAATATATTCCCATTATCAAGAAAAATTAATCCTTTCACAACGGAGAAAATTCCCAAAAAAACAAGACACCATCAATTGTTATAAAAAAAAGTTTCACATTTAAATCCCTTATAATCTCACAACAAAAAAAATTTATAGATACTTATCACATGTGGAACCATCTAAAAATGAAGTCTCATTCGATAATTGAAATTTAAATAAATAAAATTGTGCGATGCATTATTATCAAATAGAAAATGAATAAATGTTGATTTAAGAATAATGGTACCTCATACAGTCAAAGTAAATTATTTTCCTCTCATTATGAACTTCTTAGAACCATAAAATTGCTTACACACCCCCCTTGGTCCATTCTTCCTTGTTATGATTTCATCGGTTTAGGAGCCAAGGTGTTCCTGGAATCATTCTGATTAACTCTATTCTGAGGATGGGATCTATTATAATGAGATCATCCAATAAAAGAATATGATTTATGAGTGAAATTATATGTTTTCCCATCATCTAACTTAGTAGTGCTGCAACAATAACCCTGGATATGTCTCATCTAATTTCATTTTTAACAAACTCTATGTGGGTTTATATTTCTATCTTAATATACTTTAGTGAACCGCATTGGAAATATCTAAACATAATTAGTGGTTAAGGAAAAAATTTAATTGATATAGTGATCTAATTTTGAGATTCTCCACTATCTTGGATGTAGGTTTCCCTCTTCCTCTTATTCATAGTGTTAGAGTTCCCACTTTTTCCTATGTAGATGTGCATACTCACTGTATCCATATTTCAAGTGAAATCCCATTATTCCTCCATCACTCTACAAACTATATCCATATATCCAATAATACATATCATACATATGATAGAATGAATCACTAGTCACATAGTAGACTCAAAAATTTGTTCCTTCTTGGTTGAACAAACTGATACTTCAAGAGAAAAATGAACTATGTTCATAAACATAGAAGCATACTCTGACACTAAAATAATTTCTTACTTTTTCCAGATGAACTTTTTTATCTGAGTATCTGGATGGTGTGAGGATATATTTTTTTGTTGAAAAGTTATTTCAATTGCACTAATATAAGGCCTTTGTCAACATTATCATAGATAGCTAAGTCCCACCATTGGCATGCAAGTTCCTCCGACATGTAAACTTCTAGATTTACCATTAGTTTATATGATGTTCATAGGAAATTAATGATTTGATTCATTATATTAATCCACACCTCATACATTTTAGATACTAAACCACTAAAATATAATAGTGGATTCTATTTTTGAAATTTCATAGAATGAACCACTTGTATTGGTTCTTCACTTTAATTTACATTGTCAAAATATTAAAAAAGATGAAAAGTTATCTGAAAAAGTTGTTGGTTAATCTATGACATAGAAAAAAACACATTTTTTATAGCCTATTACTATGGGATTCTATATAATATAGTCAGTTTCATTTATCCAAATACAAAACAATGATCCACTTAGTCATCACTCACTAGTAAACTGAAGTATTATAATATTACAAATCATAAAAAGCAATAATAATCACAATTAATTTCTAAAAATCATCAAACATATTATAAAAAATTTAGTCCTATTATAAACTCTCATTCCTAATGCATGATATGATTCACTCATAAGCTAAAATCATGATGATTAGATAAAAGATCACATAGAATCTTTTTAGAATACTTTTTGTTCCTGGACCACCCTAGTAACACGATGTTTGAAATAAAGAAGTTAGATACCTCATTTTATGCTATATATTTCAATTTTTACATTACAATATTCATGATATAATCCCAAGATAATGGACTGACCATGTCTTATACCATTTCTAACATCCCCACCCAACCCATTAGCTTGGACCAGGTTGATGGTTACACTGACCTTAGGTGATGTTCCTAAGACACCAAATACTATCAATAAATGAAAAGGGTTTACTAATGATTTGGGGTATGACTTTTATTGAAGAACAAACTTAAACTGATAAGATAATACAAAAAAACAAAAACTAAATAAATTATGTAAGATAAGAAAAATATTTTAACATAAGGATCAAAATAAAACAAACATCAGAGTAGAAATGGTAACTAGATACATAAACTAACAAAGGATGAATGATGATATACCTCTTTGAAACTAGTATAGAATCATATCAACCATCACCTTAACTATATACAATCTCCAACATCACATTCCTTTACCTAAAATATCAATCTTCATCGTAAGAGAAGTATGAATCATTTCCCTTCCATGTGCATCGGTAAAAAAATATAAATTCACCAATGTTCCCAAGAAAGGGGTGATTATAACACTCAGTAGATAATCCTAATATTTTTCCTAAAAAAATACACTAGGAAAAGAAAATATTATCAGATTTTATATAAAATAAATGAGAATAAGGTAAATATTTTTATTCAAATCCATTAATTAGTTCAATGTAATGAGACATTACTCAAATAATATTACCATTTCAAACCGCATCACATAACCATTCAATATTCACACACACACACATATTTTCATTCCATGAATATCCATATACTCATGAGTGGTTATTCATCTTTACACCAAGTCATCACTTCATTACCCACATTGATTGTGGTACTTCTAGACTATACTTCCTCCCACATTTGATGGTGGTAATTCATGTCCATGCTCTATCTAAGTGAACACATGCCAACCATTTATTCCAAATTCAAATATAAAAATTTTATCACAAATAATTTCTTCACATTAAAACATTTCATCAAACATCATCATGTCTTTTAATAATACCATAATTTTAAATATTAATTTAAAATTATAAAAAATGGGTTTTATAAAAACCATTCAAATTATCATCTTCACAAATTATATATCGAAATGGTTTACATAAATAAATAATTCAATGTTTCCTTTTAGAGTTCAATAAAAACATTCAAATAAAAGCAAGTCATTAATTTCTAGAACAATTATAATGGGGGAGAATCCATATACCTCTCAACAGGTTATAACAATGGTCAACAACACAATGAATCTTCTAAAACCATGATAAAACCAATTTACTTCAATTGATCTAATGAATATGTCATAAAAACACATCATAGATCATATATATATCCACAAAAGATTATATTTAATATTTATATTGAAGGAAAATGGAAATATCTAAGGAAAAAAGATAGAAAATAGAGAATTGTCATTTATTTTATAAATACAGAGAACTTTGATTCATCAAAACTGGCTATCAAATCAAAAGAAATCACTAATAACACTTAGGTAAGTAGAAGAGTTCAAGATAAAAAAATATGAAATGAAAAAAAAATGTTTTAGATACTAAAAATTGAGTTAAACTCTAATTTTTTAGAACAATACATTCACATCACATGGTTGGGCTGGATGGTTTGAGAAATCACGTGCTAATATTGAAGATGACATTACAACCAAACAACCCTTCCATGGTGGGATATCATGGTTTAAGAAACTATGAACCAATTTTTATTTTACCATCTTTCTACCCTCACATGATTTTACCAGTCACCCACATTGTTTTGAAGAATTATGTACCAATTGTGTGCCCACCCAATGACTCCCATAATCTCTTGCATAATTTTCTCAAGAATTTCCATAGTTTTTCCAAACTAATATCAAACAATGTACACATAAACCCCTTATAAACACTCCAAAACAATATAAATACTCCTGAAACAGATCCATGGTATTATATATGTTCAAGATACATCATGAAAGTTTAAAGTACATAAAACTGGGGGTGTTATATCTCATTTTAATATTCCATTCTATTCAATAAGAAACTGTACTTATTCCTAACATGGAAAGTTTCCAATAGGAATCTTGATGTTTAATATTGTATGTATTGATTCATTTTAATTAATTTTATTTTTTATTCATACACTATTTTTTCGTGGATATAATTTAACACTCCTGGAATTTCTAAATCGAATGTTTTTGTGTATGTTTAGGTTAGTTTAACAAAATGATGGATAACACCATAATTTTTTTTCATGAATGGTAATGAAAAAATTAATATAGTAAATATATATTTTTAATGATAAAATTTGATGTGTTTATAATTATAAAATGGTATTTTAATAATAATCATTGTATTATTAAAAATTACTCCTTTTATATATGTAATTATAAAATAGAAACAAATCATGAATGATCTATTAAAAATCCTAATATTAACAACCATCAAATAATTATAGAATATCACAAATCTATAGAAAATATATATATCAATTCCATGAAATTTATAAAGATGATGAACTCGTGTTTTTGGAGAAAGTACCATGATTGACATACTGAAACAAGTATGAAACAATAAAAACTTGTAACAAATGATTATCGATATAAAATAATAATAATGAGTAACTATGTAATAAATTTATATAATTGATTAATAAAAAAGTTAATAAAAAATATTTTTTGTGAATATATATCTATTTAATAATATAAAGTTTAATATATATGGATCATGAGAATGTTAATGAAATACAAGAGATAATGTAAGGGGATTCTTATCCCAATATCTTATCATTGAGTTTTGTTTCAACTTGATTAACTATGTTCTTCTAATTTACGTATATTCTACAATTTCACAGTTTAATAATACAATTTATCTTCTTTATATTGATTTAAATTTACTTATCACAATATCACTTTTAAAGGAGTCTTACCTAATAAAATAGAATCTAGTAAGGGTAATTTATATACACATTTTTTAAGGTATTTCTCATTCATACCCATATATTTTTTTATAAAAATATTTATTTTAATCATTTTGAAATTAAAATTCATATTTCCCTTTTAAACATAAATATTTACCTAGTTTTTTATTTAAAATCCAACTGTATATACCATTCATCATTGTGGGTTACATTAAATAGTTAAAAAATGATATTGATATATTTCATTAATTTACTACACAAGTTTTTATCCTCCTCTGTAATTTTCTTATAATTTATCTTTTTTATTTACATGGATCAGTTAATGTACGTTTCTATTTTTCATGTAAATGTTTAAAATTATTTTTATCACCTTTTTAAAATTATATTGAATGTATAATGTATTATTATTTTTATTATGAAATTACCAAACTTTATGAAAAAAATATATTCATTAATTATCTTATATTATTTATTCTTAATTCATGCATCACTTTTTAATTTTTCATATGATATTTTCATTTGGGTGATTGAATTTTCGTTCATATGAAATAATTCATTACCACTTATTATGTGAGGCCTAATTAGTATTTTTTGAAACCCATACTATTTCAATAGTTTAATCAATATATGATTTTAATTGATGACTAATTTTTCGTGTGTCACACATATGTAGAGAGAATCATTTATCTAGTGTGTGGGACCAAAATTATACTTTTGTTAAATTTATTGGGAAAATATTTATATCATATGAGATGGAATTTATGGGATATAGGTTATTTATGTCTAAAATGATATGGGGCATGCTTGTTAATTTTTTAAGGATGGTCTTGTAAGATTTCCTTGACATATGTTATTATTTTCTATGCTTGAACATGTGTTACATTGATATTTTATGTCACTATGGTCTCTAATTATAGTTTTACGATTTTAGGTCTTTATTCTATTTTATTTTTCCTGATTTTATGATAATCATATTATATTTATATGTTTATGTTCCATAATATATTACAGAACATTCATGATAAAATCACTATAATTTTGTGATCTTATTCCATTAATTATACAAATACACTCATGGTCACACTCTTCACATAGTTTGGATGTAATTTAAAATACTCAATGACTCAATGATATATTTTGCTACATACTTGGTGTCTGATCTCTCTCTTTTCATTTTTTTTCATTTCCCATGGTAATAAAGAATAATAATATGTATGATATTTATAAAATATAATCATGAATGAGTAATTTTTTGATAAAATGTATAGGATGTTATTAAATAAGATGGAAACATAACCAATATCAAAAGTCTCAAAATAATTACATTCAAAAAGTGAATTTCTATTTTTAGTTGTAATGTAAAATTTAATAAAATGATCCAAAATGTGGGTATTTTTAGACATTGGTAATTCAGATGGCATTGGAATAGGATTTATTTAAAATTTTAAATTATTGTTAAAATAATATGTGAATAATAATTAAATTATCCTAGTTTGAGTCGAAGGTTTCATTGGATAATATATCTAAGGATAAATTTTTCATATTCATATGAATGTATTCCAACATATTTTTGGATATTATTATTTATTATTAACATAAAGAATCAGGATTTTTTTTAACCATTGTGAATTGAGAAAAAAAATTGTATTGGAGAATGTAAATATTATCACCATAAAAAACCACATTGGATGGGTGCTGGTGTGGGAAATCTTGTAATTGTGATCACTCAGATATCTTATGTTATAAACATCAACTTGAACAATGATAATATACCATTTTTTAATAAGTAATAATTCATAATCGATCCCTCCAAGGGTTAATGTCCAGTATACATTGTTATAATTCATGATCTTGTAATAGGCTAGTAGTGAATCAACATATCATATATGTTCTTTTATTTCCTTTAGTTTATAAAACAGGTAATGATGGTTTTATCCATTTATAATTTATATGTTGAAGAAGACCAATGTTTCTCTCAGATCAATAATATAAGTAAAAACAAATAAATTGAATCCATGGAATTAATTATGTTTACGAAAAAATTATTCAATGATTTTTTTTCAAATGTTTCGTATCAAAATATAGATGAATTTATTATGATTATAGAAATAGAAGTTTATTTTATTAGTTTCTAGGAAGTTAAATTTATGTGAATTGCAATTTAATATTTTAATCTTATTATTAATCTAAAATTTTAAATAGATCAATTATTTAGTGGATGAAAAAAATATCTTAAAATAATTAATGATAATAGACAATAATAAATACCAATAGATTGTTTGATGTGATTTTAAGGTGGAAATATAAATTATATACTCTACTTATACTTATATATTTTTTGATAATATATTGAAATTTTTTTTTATTTAATATCAAATGATAAATAATATGAGGTAAAAAATTCTAACTACTTATAAAAAATTTGAAATGTAGTAGTTTAGAAATTGAATCAAAGGAATAGAAATTTTTTTCAAATATTGAAACAAAATCCATGAATCCTAGGATTTCAAAGGAGATACGAAGAGGACAATAAAAACAATATAGGGGAATATATTTTATTATAACACACTGTCAATTCAATAATATTTTAATATTAAGGGGTTCAGGAATAATTAAAACCAATGCACCCATCAAAGGGTTTGTAAGGAAAATTGGTGACATCAACCATCAAAACTATAGGAACATGAAAGATGTTTTGAAATCACTACCAATAAAAAGGATAAAAAATTGGTGAAATGTGTACTTATTATATAATTAGGAATTTAAAACATGTTACTTAATTATGGATCTATATATTCCATTATATATTTTATATTCTATAGGGATATTTATTTTACACCAAAAGTATTATATATTGTGTTGTCTATGAATGAAGTGAGTTTTGTGATGATTTTTTGCATATTATTTTACACTTATATAATTTATGTTTTTGGGAAGATTGTTCTTATAAATTTAGTTAGTCTACCTTCTTATTAATTTGATTCAATATTGGTCATGGATTGTCAATCTCAATATTAGGGTCATATTAATGTTTGGATACATACATCATATTTATAATTTAATATTGTCCCAAGATTATATATTGTTGTGAGGATGATTATGAACTACCAATGGAAAATAATTTCTTAATGTGGCTTTTAATACCAAATAATGAGGAATATTTAGATAAAATAGTTTAAGAGAAACTGAAAATTTATGATATGAAAAAATAAGAATATATTGATATATTTCCTTTATAGTTATTAGTATTTCCATAGATCATAATCTTGTGTTTCTAGTTAAACTCATACATTTTATACTTATATCAAAGAGTCCTTATAGAGTTTCATTCATTAATTGGAATGTATTATAGAATGAATTATAACATAATTTATTTAATGGTTTTATAAACCCATTCTCTTTCTTATAGGGTGTTCCAATACTCCATGTTAAACAAATTAGGGGTCAATGCATTATTTCATTGATTATAATCTTTGTAACATGATTAGGATAAATAATAAGTTCCATTATCTATACACTAATGACATAATTTTTAAAATTCTTGGGGATCAGTACTTTTCAATGGTGGATATTATATTTGTATGTCATTAAGTATGGGTAAAATGGGAGGATATAAATAAGGTTTTCTTCCATAAGGGATATGGACACTATGAATTAGCGGTGATAGATTTTTGAAATAGAAATTAAAAAAAAATCATAAAGATTTGATAAAGAGTTTTTAAATATTTATTAATAAATTTATTGTCATGACCCGACCCTACCTGGCCTCGAGCTGCAACTAACCCAAGCCCACCTCCATAGGCCAGGGGCTGGCAACCAGCGCCGAAGGAACAACAACTCGGGGAGGCCTTTTCCTAAGTACCTGTACACACCCACACGCAGCACACTCGATGAAAAAGTGCAGAGTAAAAGAAAAGACAAGTAAAGAAAAGGGCAACTGCTATATATATACCACAATGTGCATCGACCTCTAAAATTACAAAGAAAGTGCTGAAAGTAGAATAAAAAGGAAAAAGGGCAAAACACGCGCCCAACCAGAAAAGTGCCACAACCCGAAAACAGGTGAACAAAAGAAAAATAGCTGGAAGGGTCCCCCACCTAGAACCCGACTATGACCACCGCATGTGGTCCAAGCTCCTGAAATCCTATGCTCCACTGAAGTCACAACCAACCTGTCTGTCATCTTCAAGGGCACACTAAGTGCGGGCAAAGCCCAAGAAGGGGTGAGTATAAAAATACTCAGTAGGATACCCCTAAGGCTCAAGGGAGAAACAAAGGAGGTACTGAAGGGTGAGCAGTAGAGAGAAAAGGAAAAGTAAAGGAGTGCAACCGAAAGTGGAGTAAAGAGTACAGCTCAACCCAAAAAGAGGTGGGAAGTAGACTCGTCCAAACGCAAGAAGATAGAAATGGTGAGAAGATGAAATTCTCCTCGAGTCTTCGCTACCTATAGCAGGAGAGTAGACTCGTCCAACCACGAGAAGCTAGACACATAAATCACATGGCATACCCCGCACATCTTCGCCTTTCCTGGAGGGAGAGTAACCAAACCCAAGAAGTGGGTACTTGAACAAGGTATATACAAATACATATGCTCAATCAACAATCCCAAACAAGGTTGTAAGGGGATCTACATCCCGTAGCTCAGCCCAAGAAAAGTGAGTCGCCAACAGTCCCAGAAGAAAACACCACCAATGCCCAGCATCCCGCACATCTGCCCCGAACCGCAAGTCAAGGGGCTCAAATCACCGCACTTTGACACTATCCGCTTTGGGTGGAACTGACTCACCCTTGCGGTTTTAGGTCGCGTTGAAAGGACGCATATTAGTGGGGAAAGTGCCCCTCTCACTTGAGAGTTCTGTGGGAACATCAAACCACACCTCGTCACTGCCCCACAGTTGAGAGGTCTCCTCAAAGTCAAGGTTGTTCCATCACCGACCCGTACAACCAAGGGTCCTACTTCGGTGATCACGGAGGAAAGCCCCAGACTACCCTAGTAGAAAGGACTAAGTCTGGAATATCAACGAGTGTACCACTACCCAGCCCCGCTGGAGGGTAATTCATAATATGATATCGGGTGACCCACTGCCCAGCCCTGCTGGAGGGTAAACCGTAATACATCATCAGGTGACCCACTGCCCAACTCTGCTAGAGGGTAAACCTGGAATAAGTCGTCAGGCGACCCATTACCCAGCCTTGCTGGAGGGTAGACTTGGAAGAAGTCGACGAGTGACCCACTGCCCAGCCCTGCTGGAGGGTAAACCCATAACAAGACGACGGGTGACCCACTGCCCAGCCCTGCTGGAGGGTAGACCCTCAAGAGTCGTCGGGTGACCCACTGCCAAGTCTCTACTAGAGGGTAAACCCTGAACAAGTTGATAGGTGACCCACTGCCCAGCCCTGCTGGAGGGTAGACCTGAAACAAGACAAAGGGCGACCCACTACCCAGCCCTGCTGGAGGGTAGACCCTCAAGAGTCGTCGGGTGACCCACTGCCTAGTCTCTGCTAGAGGGTAAACCCTGAGAAGTTGATGAGTAACCCACTGCCCAGTCCCGCTGGAGGGCAAATCCAGAACTGCTCTGGCCATCTCTAATGGAGGGTACAACACTAGCCAACCGAACACGGAGTGGGTATTGTGCAACCACCTGACTCCAGAACAAAACCAAGGGAAACCACTCAACCCTGCTGATCTAAACCATCGAGCACAGAGCCAGGGAAAAAACTCAACCCCCGCTGGTCAACAATCGAGAACCGAGGGACCCTCTACGTCGCGAGAGGTCAAAAGTACGCAAAGAAGAATATGACACGCACATGGGGCCCACACAATGTGTGGCCCCAAGTCAACCCAAACCAAACGTACAAACGTTCTCAGGTACAAACATACCCAACATGTGCCTCCAAGCATTCCCGTATACTCTCAGAGTATACCACGTCTCCAGCCCTAAGGCTATCGTGCACACGGCACCCCAATGTCAACACGAAGGGCGTAAACGTAACGTTGCCAAACTACCACCTCAATGGTTGAGGCACAACCAACCACATCTCTTCAAGAACTTACATCACTCACAGGGGAGTGCACGCGATCACACGCCAAGGGTCCACTACAAACACGGTAGAAGAACTACCACCGAGGCACCATTCATATTTCCACATTTAATAAGATCACGTATGAGCCTCTGCTCGCCTGAAAAGATTATACCATTGTAATCCCAATGGAAAAACACGCAAGATAGACTACTTACTCACCCGAAATGGTCAACCGGTGAAAAATGTCATATTCACCATAACCAAACTCGTATAGGGCCCACCCCAAGATCCTGAATCTGAGAAAACGGATCACACCACTGCGATCCCCTAGGAAAAACACATGGGATTGAATACTCAATCGCCCAAAATGGACACCCGGTGAAAAGGGTACTATTCACCGTAGCCGGGTCGGGTGGGACCCACACCACGTCCCCAAAAAAAATGTTGGGTGAACTGCGCCATCACAATGCTCTCAGAAAAGCAAGTCAAAAGAACTACTCACATGAGTGCAACGGATATCCGGAGAAAAGGGTGCATTCCGGTGCACCGCACATGAGCGGTGCTTCGTGGGACCCACAACCCAGTCCCGAAACACAATGAACGGATCACACCGTTGCGATCCTCTTGAAAAAGTACACAAGTTTGGCTAACCACTCGTCTGAATCAGACACCTGGTGAAGGAGTTGGAATTCACCGTCAACTCCCAAAATGGCCCACATGGTGCCCGCACCTCCGTGCAGAATTAAAGTGGGTGGATTGCGTCATTGCAATGCCCTCGGAAAAACACCCAAAATCAACTACTCGCACGCCCCAAACGAACGTCCTGTGAGAAAGGTGCCAAACGCTGCTCGCAGCTCGAAGGACGGGCCATGGGGCCCACGCCTCAACTTCGGCCTCAACGCCTGAAACCACCCTGGAAAGCTCCGTCTCAGTGTCAGGGTCCCAACTCCACTGACGACTCTTAAAACGGACGTCGGACGCGTCCGCGCCGTCCAAAACAAGAATTCCCGAGAAGCCCGCTTAGCTTCTTTTCGCACGTGCCATGCCCCTGAGCCCATTGTATTGGAAGTTAAACTCCTGGAACCACCTCAAAGAGTCCCCCTCGACGTCAAATCTGTGCCGCCACAGACAGCGCGCAAAACGGACGCCCGTAGAAAAAGTTACGGGCGTCCAAAATCGAAGGGGGCTAAGCCCCTTCGGCTGAACCGGCTTGGGCCGGCCGGTTCGCCCGGTCTGGGCCGGGCCGCGCTGGCTGGCCCGGCTTGCAGCGCCGGTCCACGGTTCGGCCGCGCGGGCTAGCCGCGGTCCTGCGGTCCACCGACTTGTAGACCGGCCCTGGTGGCCGGTCTTCGGTCCACGCGGAGACCCGCCATCAGCGGGTCTCGATTCCCTCCACGGGGTCACGCGCCGCGACCCCGGTTCACCCGGCCGACAGCCCCGCTCGGCCGACCTGCTGCGCCCGGCGCCTACGAGCCACACCACCGACGCCCGGGAACCCACTTCTGCCGCCTGGAAAGCCATCGGACCGCCGCTGAGAAGCCGTCGCCACCGCTGGGAAGCCGCCGCCGCCGCTGGAGCTCGCCGGACCGTCGCTGGAATCCGCCGAAAACACCAAAAACCTCCCAGAACATCATCGGATCCCTGCGATCGCCTCAGGACTCGGAATTTTGATCCAAAAAGTTTGACGAAAACCCCAGATCGAATCCTACAAAACTACGGGCTTCTCTCGATAGGAAAAACAGCGATTCTATGCAAATAAAACAATTCAAGGGAGTTGCGGATATGGAAACGAAGAAGAACACGAACTCCTACCTCTTGGGCGATGCCCGGAGCTTCACGGAGAGTCAGCCGCCGCGCCGCGCCTCGCCGGAGCTGCCTCGCCAGAGTGTAGGAGGAGAGGGAGGGGGAGCTTCTTGCGCCAGGGAAAACCACCAAGAGGGGGGAGAAGTGTTTAAAAACAAAACACTTAAACTCCCGCCCGTGGGCCCCGCACCCAAACCCTCAGCAGGATCGAGGTTAAGCCTCCCCTAGGGTAAACACCACCTCCCGAGCACAACGGCGGTCTCAGAATTTTAATCTGAGACCCCGTTCAAAAGTTATTAAACTTAGCGCCTGAGGCCGCCAAATTACGGAAACGCCCCTGGGGCCATTTTTCACAGACGGCCTGCGCCCACAATAATTACACCCCTCCTAGGGTAAATGGAACACTATGAACTCAACGGTATCCTCAGTTTTCCAATCTGATCCACCGTTTAAGAGATACTTGAGTTAAGCCATTAATTGAATAAATTAATTATTTAATTTATCCGTTTCACGTTCCGAAAGCGAGCGAGGGGTCTGAACGTCCCGCACTGACAAGTTTTATGTCATTCCTAGGGTAAACACCCCATTCCGGACCCATCCGTACACTCAGGTCTCTGATCCGGATCACCTTTTAGGAGTTATCCCATTTATTTGGCATGTCCAGTGTGAACGCACTGAAAATTTAATTCCGGCCACTCCGGGGCTCAGAACAGCACGCCGTCTGAGGGCGCTGCTCTGGAATAACATCAAGAATATTCCAAAGTCCTTTGTAGCCAAAAACAGGGATCTTAAATTTATAGTAGACTTTAATGATGATATTACGATATAATTTAATAGAAGTATATAACAAAAAACAATATTTTATGATTGTGGTAACGATCTCAAAAAAGATAAATTATTATTTAAATTATGAAAGTGTTAACTTTTTATTTAAAATGTATCATTCATTATATCCAAAGCCAAAATAAAGACTGTATCAATAAATCTTGGAATGATAATATTGATTTAAAAACCTAAATCAACTATATAAATATTTATTATAAGGCCCCAGCCTTAAACATTACTTAATCATGAGATAATTCAATAATTTGACTTCAATTCACATCAAGGATATTTTTAGGTTTATATATTAAGATAATTATATCATAACTTATACATAAAAACTTAAATATTACAAGTAGACACTTCTACTCACAATCCATTTTTTCATAAAACAAAAACTCTTTAAAAGGAAACATGGTATCGATTCATGTTTTAACAGCATAACTCTTCCTTGATCCCATCCTTGACACTATTATTCTTTAAGCCCTGTGAAAAAAATTCAAAAATTGGGATGAACATAAAAATATCAATAAGGGATACAAAAATAAGGAAAACTGTTAGTCTTGGGATAACATGAAAACCATGAATAATTTATCATAAAGTAATACTTTTCATCATTAAGAAGTTGTAAATATACTTCCCTGAATATAAGCTCATTGCTTGCCCTTTTTGTAAAAAAAATATTACCGTAAACCCCATATAAAGAAACATATAACATATAAAGGTTACTTGGTACATAAACATACTTGAATGGAATAACCATAAGGTCGACTTAAAAACATATCACTAAATGGAATAACCATACGGCCGACTTCTATACCCAATGCATAGGAGGTTGTAATGTAATAACCCATCCAAGTTTTATCACAGAACCACCCGTCATTTGGTTTATCACGTAACCACCCATCATTTAGTTTATCATGTAACCACCCATCAACTATCCAAGTACTATTATATAATCAGAACACATAAAATATTGCAAATATCAACATTTCTCTAATAACATTTCATTTGAAATCACCAGAAATCATTTCAATATATTGAAATATTCAATCCATTTCAAAAACCATTTTCAATATCATAACACCCAAAAAGGTAATAATGGATTTATTTTGATTTTAAAAACATTAATACTTATAAAGGAATCCAATATCAAATAATGGTTACAGAGGCAGAGAGGTAGTTGTCGCCGCATACGTTAAAAACATTCCTTTTTTCATTTAGTAAAAAACTTCAAAAAAAAATATTCCCCTTTAATGAAATTAAAGTTCCAATTGGGTTTATTATATGCCATATAATAAACCCAATTATATAAATCAAAGTATTCCTCAATGAAGGGAGATTGAGATGAAGTCCCTTTCCCTGGGTCCGACTTGTTTCATTCATTCTTTATATTCCTGAATAATAAACTTAGGTTAATTTCTACTTACTTCGGAACATTTTTCAAGATTATTAATTATTTTATATTTATTATCATCATGTTATAAAAAATAAATAATTATTTAAGTTCATATCGATCGGTTTGTTGATATTTGGTAATTGAGTCAAAAATGAACTTGTTTGATGTAAACTGTCCATGTGGTGTGGTCAAGAGTAAATCATCTCAAAAATGATATTCATGATTTAAATATCATGTATATATAATATATATGTATTTATAATAGTAAATAAAATTTGGAGATAAGAAATGAAATGCACCATTCATGTAGATGGTTGGTCGTACGTACGCATGAATGCTAATTTCATTTCATTGTCATATTAAAAAAATAATAAAATGAAATAAATGTATATTATAATAAGAGTATTATATTTATTTCATTTATGTCTCATAGATTTAATAAAACCATCCTTTATACATTCCATGTATAGAACGAAGGGGTCATATCACTTTGAGGGGGAGGTAGTCCACACTTCCTCAAATGAAATTATCGTATTTACACATCATGGAAAGCATAAAGGTATGTTTTAAATAAAAATTACAAAATCATAGAGACAATATAAATATAATATATATCATATATAAATTCATTTCCATTATAATGGACACCATGAGAGGTGGTAGAGAAAAATTGAACAATCATTGTTTCATGAGAAAATTGTTCATCATACACAGTTATAGTATGTTCGTATCTATTAGATGGAGGTGTGCGTATGTGTAGTTATAATACATAGCATAACCACATCCTAATATATTGAGTATACTATTTTTTTTATGTAATAAAATTATAATATAAGTATAGGGAGTGGAGAAGGAAAATAAAGGAGTGGAACTTGAGAGAAGACGTTACCTCTAAATCGGGTAACTTCTTTTGATTTGAACCAAAAGGCATTATTGAATTGTTTAATTAGAAATGTATGGCTTCTAGGAGTAAAGTAGGGATGTTGGAAGATTATTTGAGAATAATTTAGATGATACAAGGGGCTTGATAGGTGTTAGTATGTGGTTAGTGGTGGAGGCCTTTTATTAGAGGGATGAGGGGCACATTAGGAAGGTCATGAAATATTATTTTATTATAAATTCAATTTCTATTAAAATTGTCCAAAACTTATTTAATTAAAATATAAGATGATTTTGGTTAGAATACCCATTATCCAATAATTTTTAGACAAGTTTTGAATATTTTTGTATCCTTATATTTTTTATTTAACCCTTATTTTACCTTTTCTAATCTTATAGTGATATCATGTTATTTACACATTGTGGGTTAATGTAGTTACCATATCATGTCAAATGACCCAAAAAAGTCATTTATGTCATATTTGGACTTATATTAACAATTTTCCTGAATCTTTGTTTTTAGGAATTTGATATCATTTAACAAACTATTTTATATTTTAAGTTATGAATTATGTCAATTTTGGACATTATTTATACATGACTTTTTTAAAAATTCATAACAACTTCATTCCATCAAAAAAAATTGAATCAATTCGAACATGTCATATTCAACTATAGATTTCTTTTATGACATTAATTATGTCAAATAATATTTATTTTAATATTTATAACATCATTTATTTGAATCCTTTATTAATGAATTAATCATTGCATCATCATTGTGTCATAAATAAATTATTTATTTAATGTATAAAAATTATAAATAAAATACCATGATGTAGGAAATACTTTTAGATTCCTAATTACTTTTTATATTCAAAGAGATATGTTATATAACCATATATTAAAACTACATTTTCATTTAATTTAAAACTGCATTTTCATCTAATTTATTTCTACAGTTAGATTGTAATTTTAATTGGTGTTAAAGATACATCTTATTTACCAGATTTACCCTTTAATCGTGGTAAATAAAATAATTTCTGAAGTTACTATTCATAATGTCTAAAAATAAAAGGTACCTATTTAAAAAAATTGGAACTTATGATTCCAAATATGGAATCCATTTTTTCAAATTCAAAACACAGAATTGTATAAATTAATTTTAAATTAATTCTCATTGTCAAAACCATAAAGAGGGTTTTTAAGAAGTAAAAACTATCAAAATATTGACATGTGTTTATGTCCAACTTAAATGTGAAATTACTTCCAATGACCGAAATTGGATTAAATAAAAAAAAATTATACTTTAAAATCAATTAAAATTACAATCTAACTGTAGAAATAAATTAGATGAAAATTTAGTTTTGAATTAAAATGCATTATTTTTTCACTATTCATTAAAAATTGAACATTATCCGAAAATTATCAAAAAATTAACCAAAGTAAATTTTTATGTTCTTATTCTAAATAAGAAGTTTATTTTTTCAAATAGAACATATAAAAGTGACAAAAACTAGAATTAAAAAGTGTTCTCTATCGAAGGCGGTAATACGAGCTTTTAAAAATATTAGAGTATTTTATGATTAAAATTAGATTAATTCTCATTTTAAGACTTTATTATTAATTGGATAAATGAAAAAATATTTAACAAACATGTATAATCATATTGTAATTAGTTTTATGAATTCCCTTCAATACAACTACTAGGAAATAACTACCATTTAAAATAATAATATAATTATTATATTATTTTTCTGCATAATTCATTATTGTGTGCAATGTAAGATTTTGGAGAAACCCGTTGTTGTGTGTCGAGTATGCTATCATAAAAACTATCCATTTAACGTAAAATAAATATATTGTTCATAAATATTAATAGATATGATAAGGAATGATTCTATTAATAATTGGGATGCTACATCATTCCCCCCTTTTAGAAATTCCATCCCTGTAATTTTATTTACTTATCAAATAAGTGGGGGTATTTATCCCTCATATCATTTTTAGATTCCCGCATTTCCAATTCAACCATATGGTTTGTCCAAAAAACCTTTACCTAAAAAATAACCTTATTCCATAACACATTCTCTATATGGTTAAGAATCTGTATTGGCTATTCCTCATAAGAAAAATTCTCTTCCAACTAAGATACCTCTGGACTCAAAACATGAGATGGATCTAGTATATGCTTCCATAACATTGAAACATGAAGAAAATTGTGTACCTAGGATAAACTTGGAGGTAAAACCATCATATAGGAAACTAATCCAACTTTTTCCAGTATTTCATAGGGTCACATGAATCTCGGACTTAGATTTCCATTCTTACCAAAATTTATCACACTTTTCCACGGAGAAACTTTCAGAAATACATGATCACCTACCTTGAAAGAATGATCCTTCCTCTGGTTATCTACATAACTTTTATACCTTTTCTGAGCTATCCTTATGTGGTTCTGAAACAACTGAACTTTTTTTCCATCTCTTCTACCAATTCTGGTCCCATCACCTTCCTTTCACCTAATTCATCTAAAAAAAGATGGAGTTTGACAATGCTTTACATATAATGCTTTAAATGGTTCCATGTGTATACTAGAATGAAAACTGTTGTTATAAGAAAACTCAACCAAAGAAAGATGTTGATCTCAAAATCCCTGGTAATCCATTTAACAAGAAAGTAGCATATCCTTCATGGTCTAAATTGTTCATTCTAACTACATATCTGATTGAGGATGAAAAGTTTTAGTAATATTTAGTTATATTTTCAATGACTTCTAAAGGTCTTTCCAAAAGTTAGAGGTGATGTGGGATTCCAATCAGATAAAACTGAGAGAGGAACTATATGTAACCTAACTATCTATTTAATAAAAATTTGAGAATTTTGATCTAGTGATAGAGTATCTTGAATAGTAATAAAATGATATGATTTAGTCAATCGATCAAAAATAACTTATATTACATTTTTACCTCAAGAATTTTTTGTAATCCCACTAAGAAATCCATGGAAATTTTTCCCATTTCCACTCTGGCACTTTAAATGGCTGAAATAACCCTTTAGGTAACTTCCTTTCTGCTTTAACATTTTGAAAAATCAAACACCACATAGTAAAGTCAGCAATATCTCTTTTCATTCAATCCCAAAATTAAAACTCCCAATGATCTCTGTACATATTATTACTTCCAGGATAGATTGAAAATAGAGAACTATGAGCTTCACATAATAACTCTTTCTTCAACTATGAATCACATGGCACACATAATCTCTTTCCAAACCTCAAAAAACAATCTTTATTAATGTTAAATTCAGGTAACATACCCTTATAAACCAATTATAACTTTTTCTACAACTCACTATCTTATTTATGTGCTTTCTTAATTCTGTTTGATATATATGATTTCACTGCCACCTTAAACAAAATAGAGTAATTACCTATATCAACAAATTCCAATCCAAAATTCAACAAATCAGAAACCAAAGGATCTCATTCCAAATGTAGCATGGTTAATGTAGAATTACTCTTTCAAATCAAAGCATCATCCACTTTATTTTCCTTTCCTGGATGGTAATGTAACGTGAAATCAAAATTCATGATTCATTCCATCCATATCATTTGTATTATGTTTAATCCTTTCTGATTTAATATATACTTTATAATTTTTTGATCATTATATATTTCATACTTTAATATATATAGATGATGCCTCCAAATTTTTTATGAAAAAATAATGACAACTAATTCCAAATCATTTGTAGGGTAATTTAGCTCATTAGGTTTCATATAACGTGAAGCATAAGCAATTATCTGATCATTATACATTAGTACACAACCATGTCCTTTCAACAATGCATCACTGTAGATAACAAATTCACCATTCCTAGAAGGAAAGGCCAAAACTGGATCATTTACCAATATTATTTTCAGTTCATGAAAACAATCGTCATATTATTTTGTCCAAATGAACATAACTCCCTTACGTGTTATCTTATATAGTGGGCTAGATAACTGAGAAAATTTTTCAACAAACCTCTAATAATAACCCACTAATCCAATAAAACTACAAATATCTATGATATTTGTAGGTCTTTTCCACTCTTCAACAACTTTAGTTTTAGAAGGGTCAAAAGTTATGACATCATTAGAAACAACATCACCAAGAAAAGAAATTTTTTTCAACCAAAATTCACTCTTAATAAAATTTCCATATATTTTATTTTCTTTTAAGGTTTTAAAAACAATCCTCAAGTGGCTTTCATGTTCCTCCCAGATTTTAGAATATACCAAAATATCATCTATAAACACAACCAACTTTTATCACCTAATTAAAATAATTCATCACTGCAACAAACTATTCAGTTCTAATTCTGACCATCTCAGGATGTTTATTTGGAAGGTTATTTCCCTCTTTGTATCCTCCCAGTACAACTTCCCTATTTCCTCTATGGAAAACCATTCTGAAAAAACATATCTTAGGAAAAGAAATGTGGTAATCTTAAAACTCTATATCATTTCAATTTCACCACAATGTAAAAATATTTTATGGATATTCTATTATCAATATTCTAACTCCTAAATTTATCTAATCTGACCTCAAATACCAACTATAAGGCCCCATCCAAAAATATTACTTAATCATGATATAAGTTGATAATTTGAATTTAATTCGCATCGAGGATCTTTTCATGTTTATAGATTTATAGAATTAGGTCATAACTTATAAATAACAACTTAAATATTATAAGTATAAACTTCTACTCACTATCCATTTTTTTCATAAAACAAAAACTCTTTAAAGAGAAACATGGTATCATTTCATGTTTTATCAACATAACTTTTCCTTGATCCCAACCTTGAATCTATTCTTCTTTTAGTACCGTGAAAAAACATTTAAAAACATGGGATGAGAATAAAAATCTCAGTAATGGATACAAAATTAAGGAAAATAGTTAGTATTGGGGTAACATGAAGATCATGAATACTTTATCATAATGTAATAATTTTCACCTTTAAGAAGTAGTAAATATACTTCACTGAATATAAGCTCATTTCTTACCTTTTTTGTAACCAAAATGTTGCAGTAAGGCCCATAGAAATAATCATATAACATATAAAGGTAACTTGGGACATAAACATACTTGGATGGAATAACTATACGATTAACTTCCACGCATATCACTAAATGGAATCGCTATACGACCGACTTCCATGCTCAATGCATTGGAGGTTATAACGTAACCACCTATCCATATTTTATTATAGAACCACCCATCATTTGGTTTATCATGTAACCACCGATCATTTGGTTTATCACGTAACCACCCATAAAATGTCAAAGTACCATTATATAATCATAACACAAAAAATATTGCAAATATCAACATTTCACTAATAACATTTCATTTACAATCACAAGAAATCATATCAAGATATTGAAATGTTCAATCCATTTAAAAAACCATTTTCAATACCAAAACAGCAAAAAAGTGAATAAAGTACTTATTTTCCATTTAAAAAACATTAAGGCTTATAGAGGAATCCAATATCATATAACGGTTATGGGGATAGAGAGGTCATTGTTGTCACATATGTTAAAAACAATCCATTTGTCATTTAGTAAAATGATTCATAGAAAAATATTCCCCTTGAATGATATTAAAATTAAAAAGGGGTTTATTATACACTGTATAAAATAAGGTCATATATAAATCAAAATATTTCTCAATGAAAGGAGATTGAGACGAAGTCCCTTACCTTTAGTCTGACATGTCTCGTTCGTTCTTTATGTTCCTGAATAATAAAAATAGGTTAATTTATACTTTTTTCAAAAACTTTTTCAAGTTTACTATTGATTTTATATTACTTATCATCATGTTATAAATATTACATAATTATTTATGTTCATATCAGTCAGTTTGTCGTTACTCGGTACTTTAGTCAAAAATGAACTTGTTTGATTTAAATTGTCCATGTGGTCAAAAGTACATAATCTCTATAATGATATTCATGATATAAATATCATATATATATATATATATATTATTTATTTATAATAGTCCATAACATTTGGAGATAAGAAATGAAATGCATCATTCATGAAGATAGTAGGTCGTACGTATGCATGAACGCTACTTTCATTTTTTTGTCGTATTAAAAGAATAATAATCAAATGATATAAATTTATATTATAATACTAGTATTATATTTATGTCATGTATGTATAATAGACTTAGTAAAACCATCCTTTATACATTCCATGTATAGCATGAATGAGTTATATCACTTTGAGGGGGCGGTAGTCCACACATTCCTCAAATGAAATTATCGTATTTACACTTCATGGAAACCATAAATGTATATTGTAAATAAAAATTACAGAAACATAGAAACAATTTCAATATAATATATATCATATATAAATATAGTTCCATAATAATTTCCACCATTATAGGTGGTAGGGAAAATTGAACAATCATCGTTTTGTGAGGTAGTAGATCACCATACACAGAAACAATATGTTTGTATCCATTAGATGGAGGTGTGTATAAGTGTAGATATAATAATTCCCTTAAAAAATAATTTTATATTTAGGATAATTTTTTTATGTAATCAATTAATAAGAATATCATATGGAGTAGAGAAGGAAAATAAAGGAAATAAACTCGAGAGAAGAAGTTATCTCTAAATCTGGTAACTTCTTTTGATTTGAGCCAAAAAGATTTCTTGAATTGCATTATGCCCAAGGTAAGGCTTCTAGGAGGAAGAGAGTTATGTTGGTAGATTATTTGAGTAGAATTTGGATGAGCCAAGGGGATTGATAGGTCTGAGTATGTGGTTAGTGGTGGTGTCCATTTATAAAAGAGAGGAGAGGCACTTTAGGTAGGTCATGAAATATTATTTTATTATAAATTCAATTTCAATTAAAAATAGTCCAAAACTAATTTAATTCAATTATAATATGATTTTGGTTAGAATACCCATCATCCAATAATTTTTAGACTAGTTTTTAATATTTTTTTATCCATATATTTTTGGTTTAACCATTATTTTACCCTTTTTAATCTTATAGTGATATCATGTTATTTACACATTGTTGGTTAATGTGATTACCATATCATGTAAAACGACCCAAAAAAGTAATTTATGAAATAATTGGACATATATTAACCATTTGTACAAATATTAAATTTTTAGGAATTTAGTATCATTCAATAAACTATTTTATATTTTATGTTATGAATTCTGTCAATTTTGAACAATATTCATACTTGACTTTTTTTAAAATTCATAACAACTTGATTCCTTAGAACAAAAAAATTGAATCAATCATAACATGTCATATTCACCTATAGAATTCATGGATTATATTAATTATTTCAAATAATATTTATTTTAATATTTATAATATCATATATTTGAATCCTTTATTAATGAAGAAATCACTGCATCATCACTATGTCATAAAAAAATTATTTATTTAATGTTTAAAAATTATAAATAAAATACCATGATGTATGAAATATTTTTTTTCTTTATAATTAATATTTATAGTTAAATATATTAGTTGTATAACCCTATAATAAATTTTTTTTAGTAAAAGATACATGTTTATGTTATATTTCACTTTAATTTAAATTAATTCATATAACATGTCATTATTTAGGAGACTAGAGGTCATCACGGCCCACAAAATAATATTTATTAACCTACACTAAAATAATGTTGCAGGGTCAATCCACAAAGAAGGCAGGTGAGTGCTCTAACATTTTTTTACAACCCCCATTGTTTTCAGTAGTGGGGAAACATTTTTTACATGTTAACTTTTTACTTTTTTAAAATATTTTTCTATGATGAAGTGAAAATAAATGACACTAATTCTAAAAATATCCGATTTAATTTACTAGAAAATGAAACAACTAAAATTTATACTATAGACTAAAGAAAATAAGAAATTTAAACATGAGTGATGAGAATTGATCACAGAATGAGCTCAAGAGATTTGAAATCTACTGGTTAAATGAATGACCATTCATATGATTAAATTAACTCCTCAAAAATGAGTTTTTAATTCTTCCTCTCCAGAAGAATTAATAATATGTGTTATTTTTCTTGAGGTTTTTCACTTTAAAAACCACATACAACAAATTGATTTAAATATGACAATAGAAAACTATCTCGCTGAAATTTTATGTAGTTTGAACATTAAAGCTTTGATAAGAAGAATCCAATATCAATCTCACTGAATGATCAAGGATTGAATTTTGAATTTTGTGAAGGTGAAGATTAAATTTTATATATGAGAATCGGATTCAATCTCACCGAAAGAATTAGATTCTCATTGGAAGAAATTTAATGAAGAAGAATAAAATATGAACCAATAGAAATTCAAATTTCCCAAACAAGAAATTAGGATAAGATCATTTTCAATTCAAAAGAAGAAAATATAGTGTAAATATAATGGAATAGAGGAAGAATAATCCTCCCTCTGTGAATGAAGATTGTGATTTTCTATCCTGCTCCTGCAACTCCAAGTCTCTGGTACTACTCTGCTATCTCCGTAGAGTATGCCTCTCTCCAAAAAAGAATGTTGAGAAAAGTGAATGAAAGTCCCCTTAAATCATCACTACTATGTTATTTATGGTCTCTTCCTTTTCATTCATGCCACCGCAGGTCTTCCAGTAACTTAGTCTTGTCCTTTGTTGTGCACCGCACATGTGAATTTTTTCTGTGAACCACATGTCGCTTTATCTTTTCCCATGTAACTAACTCTGCGAGAGTTAGTTGAATGTACTTAGATGCAATCCCAAATTTGGTTTGAACCTGCATAACAGAGGAAAAAATAAAAAAGTTAATAAAATGAAAAAAGGATCGATTTACTTAATAATTATTATTTTTGGTTTATAAATTAATGTTAAATTACTTATTTAAAAATAAATTATTATTAATAAATATTTATAGTTAATAAATATATTTCCTTTTATATTATTTATTAATAAAACATTAAATATAAAATTATCTACTTACTATTTAATAGAAATTAGTATTTTAATAATGTTATAAACTATTATCTGAGGATTATTAAATAATTTATTTATTTTAATTAAATATTATTAAAGTAATAAATTTATTTTTTATGTTTATATACTATAGTTAAGTTGAATTATTATGATTTAAAATTTATTTATTAAAAGTATTAAAACTTCATTATATTTTTAAATCAGATTAATTACTTTATTTTATTTATTTAATTATCATATTTATTATATTTAAGAGGTCAAATTATAATTAAAGTATAAATTTAAATTTCTTTATTTTAATAATTAATTTTATATATAAATTATTAATATTAATATTTTTTGTTTTATAAATTTTATTAAATAATTTTATAATTTATTTTATAACTTATTTATTTATTTATATTATAATTGATATATATTATAATTATTATATGTTATATTTATTTTATTATTTTTTTTTAGTTTTAAGTTACGTTTTTTTATATTCTATCATCTTCTTCACCCCAATTTCCTCTACACAGCACCGCAAAAGTGTGGGGAGGGCGAAGGGATCCTCCATGAGAAAGCTTCTCCGCTCAGCTTTAGTCCTGCTCCACAGTCAGTATATAGCCCAGATCAGCTCCTCCTCATGTGGCGTACTTCAAGCAGGCGGACTCCTCCTCATGCGGCGCAGCTCGATTTAATCTCACGATGGAGGTTCCTCCTCTCCTAGCTTGTCCTCAACAGTAGGTGACAGCGGCTCCTGGCAACATCCATCAGCATTGATAGGTCCTCAATATCCTCCTATTGAACTTGTTCTAGAACGGCGAGTGGATTCTCAAACAGATCTGACAGAAATCAATCTAGGTTTTTGTAATGTCATGAACCCTCCTGGTCCATTACATTATCAAATTCTAGTCTTTATGGTGTCCCAGACACCATCAGTGAGCCATAAGGGGGTCGATGTCAGTGTCAGGGTGTCACCGTGGTGTCACCTATTAGTGCCACTATGGGGTGTCAGTGTTCTTTCCCCAGTTTTCCCATAATGCCTCATTTAAGTATTCATACCTTTTTATAGTGGTTTAAGTCCTTTTTTAATCCCATAAATAATGTTTTAAATTCCCTAAGTGTGGGGTGACCCTTGACATAACAATAAATGTGACTTGCCCCATTTTCCAACCTCCTGTGTTTTCCAATTAGGCCCATGTTACACATTTTTTTGTCGTTAAAGGAAATAAATTAACTCATAGCTATTATCTCCACCATTTCAAAGTAGAATTATTAAATCCAAATTAATTATAACATATTCAACCGCCCAGCTATGTGGTCAAACCACAATTCTCTTTTTAAGCACTTCGGTATTGCACATCCCATAACTCTAGGATCGATCCTTTTATCACACCAATTTATTATTTTTCCTTGGTCTCTTTCTTTTCTATTGTTTCTCTTGGAGTCCCTATTCCAGAGATGAATCGTGCACCCATGTTGGAGCCCTTCCCACTCAACCTTGGAGTCCTTGGAGTTCTTCCTCTGCAATTCGTGCATCCCCAGTTCTTGGCACAAGGAGAAAACCTTGATCTACGATCATCCACATAAGGGTTTTCCTTCATATCTATTTAATTTGAATCATGTGGGGTGGATATGATGATGATCCGTTGATACATAGATGAAACCAACTTTAATGAAGATAATAAATAGACTTTTAAAGGATGAAGGATGGGAAAGATGATGATGTTTTTGTGTTATACCTTTTTTATGTTGTGAATTGTATGAGCTTAAGCCCACTAAAAATCGTGGTCGTTGGTGGTCCTTTCTTGTGCACCAATGAAGCTCTGTTTTTATGGGGAATTTGGTGATTTAATGGTTGTAACATGGAAATGGGTTAGTCACGTAAACATGGCTCATTAAATGGATTCCCGATGAATAAAACCCCTGTGTGATCACCCCGGTTAACTAAACAGAATGATGGAACTAAATGAATGGTTTTGGATAAATCTAGAAAATTCTTTTCTCGGTTATGGAGATATGTATGGTTTCTCTGTTTGATGCCTTGTGGGGTGACGTAGAGGGGGATGTAACCTATGGTTGAGGGGTTGTTTGTTTTGTAATCTGAGGCCATGTGGATCCATTATGTTGGGGATTGGTTTGGTTCCAGTACTTCGAGGGATCACACAGATCCCTTTTGATGTTGTTACTTAACAAGAGAACCGAGTGTGAATGCTTAAATGTTTTCATGGATGCTTTCCTTTAGTTGTTATTTTGGCTTGTGGTTATGCCTGTTAGTTTCCTGGTAGTGAAGTAATGTTTTAAAAGAAATCACTTGAACATGATAATGAGAATGGGTATGATGGGGAATTGTTTTCCATAAATGGGTTGTGCTCTAGTTGTGGTTGTTGTTTACATGTGCATGTAGCGGTAGCGGAAAAAGTGGTCATGTTCCGGATGGTTGTTAGTTTTGTAACCCTTAGGTTGGGATGAGTGATTGTTTACCTATATTTATAAAATTTAGTGCTTGTGTTTCCTATACACACCCCACCCGTGTTGAGCACTTCGTGCCAAACACCCCCATTTCATGGGGGAGGGTTTTTTTCCCAACATTATTATGAGTGGTAGGTTATTAGCTCATTTCTACTCCCTCTCCCAGGTATCCCAAGATTATTCAGGTAGGTTGTGATGGACTAAGGTTCATTATGACCGAAAACTCTTCTAGAAGAGTGTTTTGTGGTGGTTGGTCCATGTGTGTGCAAGAATGTTTGTTTCCCAAGTGTCTTTGGGATGGGGCCCAGGTGTTTTCGGGTGTGGCAGTGGTTATAGTGATCCATGTGTCTATGGTCATGGTTATGTGTGTTTTTGGTGGCCTAGGTGTCTGTAGGTGGGATGCGTGGTTGTGGTGGACCATGTTTCTGCAGGCAGGATTCATGGTTGTGGTGGCCTATAAGGTTGTTTTTGGGACTGTAGTGGGACTAAAATGGAACCTATGGGGAAGGTCTGATATGTAGTATATCCTAAATAACTAGTAGGAAAGTGGTGCGGGGTACCCAAATATCGATGTGATATTACTATTACATTACCTGAATTTCCTTATTTGGGTAGTGTTCCACGGTGAGGCTAGGTGGATATTTACCTTTATAAGTGTTTTTGGATACCTCTTTTCTCATGTGTTATTAGAATGCCTCCCCACTTGTGCACGAGATCTATTGGTTTAACCAACTGGGTATACCTTTATACTCACCCTATTTATATAAAATTGCTTCAGGTTTCTAGGAGGACTTTGAGGACTGCTCGGGACCATACTAGCTCAGACGTCAGGATAATTATTGTTTCTTATTTTCTTTTCATTCGGTATGTCCTTTTAGAGTTTCTTGTACTTTTATATGTTTATATTGAACATGCATATAGGAATGGATTTTTTGATTTACTTTTACTTTCAGTCCTTGGAGTTTTTTGGGTTTACCATCTTATCTCTTGATCTTGTTCTATAAAAAGGGTAATTCATTCCATATTACGTGAGATTTTATACCCTTGGTGCTAGTCTCTACTCTGGGGCCTATTAAATGTGGGACTCAAGGGTCATTATCTCTCGTTCAACTTGAATAAATAAGGTTCTCATAGTTTTATGTCCCTTCCCTCATCTTGGTGAAGGTGGTTCATGATAGAATGGTATCAAAGGTGATGGTTGAGAGATAGGATGGAGTTCAGGGTTATTCACTATGAGGATTGTATGGGATTGTAAGGAGATGGTGTTAGGAAATATTGGTGTGTGAAATAGTCCAGAGAAGAATGGCTAGGACATTGGATTTTAGGTCCCCCTGTGATTTGATGAAAGGGATCTGGACCTACCGAACGGTCAAGTGGGGCTACATTGACTGCTAGGTAGAGTCTCTAGGAGAGGTACATGCATCATAATTACTTGTGTTCTTGTGTTTTTTTGGTGTTTTGAGAACAAAAAATAAATAAAATGTTTAAGAAAAATTTAAAAGGAATCTTCTACACTGTTGGACTCCTCATGTGTTAATCATGTTTTAATGATCACAGATCCTATTACTGTTAATTAATCTCAATCTTCATTGCACATCTTGTTAATGCTCTTCAATCTCAATAATAACTACACATCATGTTTTTAATGATAACAAATATTACGGATGTTAATTACTCTCTTTATTATTTACAAGTCTTATGCATGATCACAAATATCACATATATTATAAAGCCTTTATATTTATGATTCAAGTTCTCTTACTCTCTAATGATTAAACTTAATCCATATTCTGCATATTACTGTCTAAGTCAAAATACAGATATTTGTCTAAGTATGGACACACCGTGAAGGAATCACCGTGACCCAGACACCATGACCCAGACACCGTGACCCAAACACCATGACCCAGACACCGTGACCCAGACACCGTGACCCAGACACCTTGAACCAGACACCATGAAGGACAATCCGTGATCTAAACACCGTGAGCTACACACCGTGAACCTCATACCGTGATGCTCATACCTTGAACCTCATACCATGAAGATCATACCGTGAACCTCATACTGTGAAGCTCATACCGTGAACCTCATACCGCGAAGACTATACCGTGAATAAGACACCATTTACTTAATCATTATGACACCATTTCTTAAATTTTTGTCAATATTATTTAAATAATACTAATGGTCATATTTGATGTTTTTAATGAAATTAATGTTATTTAATGATAGTTTTTGGCATGTCAGGAAACCGTACCTTGTACTTATGGAAAGGGATTCATTCCTATTGCCAGTGCTCATGGAATAAAAATAATTCTCAGCTGTAGTAAAAAGAGTGAGTCACCTCGACATACAATACTACAACACACGCGAAGCACTGTGCTGAACGAGAAGAACAATCCTGAGAAAGAAAGAGATTTCAAGACTTTCAAAGAACTCTTATGAATGAAATCCAACACCACTGAAGAACACACGACGAATCAAGAGATCATTTTCACTCCTGTAGAAGACAAGTTGAACTACGACACTCTGTTTTTCAAAAAAAAACAAAGAAGGATTCAGAAGCATTCCTGCTGAATCCAACGAGTCCAGAGCTGCATTGATAATCACTAGAGCTTTCTAGACTCTTATCTATCTTCTCTTAGTGATTTATTTATTAACTTTTGAGCAGTGTGGTGTACTCTGTATATCTTATACACACACTGTCTCTTGTACTGAACTGGAGGATATCAAAATCCTCACTCTAAATCTCTTAACTCTTGTTTACCCACGTCAACTATGGAAGAGGTCCATGTGTGGCCTGGTCTTTGTTTTGTTTCCCACGAAGAATAGTGGTAGAGGTCCCTGCGTGGCCTGGACAGTTTTGTAAACTGCTGGTAACCCCGATCCAGGGTGTGGATCAAATTTATATAAATTTGAGAGGACTAAGCCTTGGCTTGAGACTGAACCTCTTGTTATATCTACTATGCATCTTTAGTTTAAGTTCAAATTATACTACATATATCTTATTTATTCCGATGCTATTACTTTGAAATAAAAAACTATTTTAAATCTATTTTGATAGTTAAATTAGCAAGTGTTTACACTTATTGTAAATTAGTAGGTTAGTTTCAAAAGTTAGTTTGATCTTGTGGTTAAATTAACTGAGACCTAATCAATCTTTGAGAAGCTAAGTGAACATTTACAATCTGTATAAATTCACTACAGTTTAACTTATTTTATAAATTGGGGGATTTTAAATAGCCAATATTTTAACAGAAATTTTAATTGGAACTTAATTCACCCCCCTCTTGAGTATCCACTCTGACCAACATTTGGTATCAGGGGTTTTGTTTTTGTTTAAGGACTTTTGAAATACTCTGTTTTTCAACTATGATTTTAGTTTCATCTTTAAAGATCTTAAATTTCTGTTAGTTCTAAATTTTATCTCTTTAAATTACCTTTCTAAAATCTAGTTATGGATAATAGACTAGAGGGTGATGCTACTAACAGGCCACCTCTCTTCAATGGTAAAAACTATGCTCAGTGGAAACTTATAATTAAAATTCATTTAGAAAGCATGGGTTTTTATAACTAGACCACTATAGAGTCACAATATAAAATTCCAGAAACTGAAAGAGTAACTTGGGATGAACCTACAAAGACTGCCTATAATAATAATTGTAAAGCTATGAATGCCCTGTACTGTGCTCTAGGAGATGAGGAGTTTAACAGAATTTCTGCTTGCAAAACTGATTTTGAAATATGGGATACTTTGGGTTTTTCTCATGAAGGAACAACCAATGTTAAAGAAATGATATTAAATACGTATACTATTAAATATGATAATTTTAAAATGAAGACTGATGAACCTATTTCTGATATGTATCTCAGGTTTAATGAGATATTTAATACAATGAATTCACTCGGAAAGGTTGTTCCAGCAAAGGAACAAATTATGAAAATCTTGAGATGTTTACCAGACCGATGGAGAGGCACATCTGTTTCAATCAGAGAGTCACGTGACATTGCTGCTCTACCTGTGAAAGAACTCATTGGTAAGCTTATGATGTATGAAGACGAACTCAAGTGAATAAATAGGAAGATGATGAACCTAAGAGAAAATATGTGGCTTTCAAGACTACTGCTTCAAAGAATAAGGACAAAGAAAAAGCTCAAATACAAACTGACAGTTCAACCAGTGAAAATTTAGACTCTGATAGTGATGCTGAAATGGCTCAGATAGCTAGAAGGATTAATAAATTTTATAGGAAGAAGAAATTTTTCAGAAAATCAAATTACAAAGGAAAGTATGACAATAAGGGACATTGGAAGAAGGATTGGAAAAAGCCAGATAAAAGTGATGAAGTTGTTTGGTATGAGTGCAAAAGGAAAGGACACATTAAAGAAGACTGCCCAAAGCTAAAATTCAAGAAGAAATATGATTACAAGGACAGTAAGTAGAAAAAGTCTATGAAGGATACCTGGAGTGATTCTAAAGACAGCACAAGTGAATCTGAAATGTCTGATTCTGAAAGAAATCATGCCAACATGTGTTTCATGACAAAAACATCTGAGGTAACCTCAGATACTCTTGTTTTAAATTCTTATTATTCTGGAGATGATGCAGAATCTGATTCTGATTCTGAAAACATGACTAGTGAGGAATTATTTGAATATTGTAATATGCTAGAGGAGACATGCAGTGAACTTAAGGATAAATACAAATCATTAAAGAAACAACATGTTCTCACTACCATTGTTAAAACAAAACTTACTATTGAAAAAGAGAAAAATGATCAACTGTTAAAGGAGAATACTGAACTGAAAATGTCTAATGAGAAACTTAGAAAAGACTTAGAGAAGTTCACAAATGATAAAGATACACTAACTCAAATTCTAGGAAAGCAGGTTGCACCAAAATACACTACTGGAATAGGCTACAAACCTAGACAGAGACATATTACTAAGAATAGCTTTATTCCTAAATCTGGACAGAATACTGCTAGTTCTAGTTCTTGAAATTCATATGCTTCAACTAGTTATTCACATAGTTATAAATCAAATAGAGTTTATCTTTCAAAATCTTTGGATTCTATAAATTATATGAGACCCATAAGACAAATGTGGGTACCGAAATCTTTGATTGCTAACCTGTCTGGACCCAAGAAGATCTGGTTACGAAAATCATTTCCTATCTAAATCTGTTTTGTAGGAAACCTTCTTTAAGAGTTCCCACAAGAAGGCATGGTATTTGGATAGTGGATGTTCAAGAAATATGTCTGGGGATTACTCATGATTCAAGAGTTTAATAAAGTTTGATGGAGGTCATGTCACCTTTGGTGATAATTCTAAAGGAAAGATCATCGGCCTAGGCCAAATTGGTAACACTGATTCAGTTTTAATCTCTAAAGTTTTATTTTTTGATGGACTTAAATATAATTTGTTAAGTATTTCTCAATTATGTGATGATGGTTTTAATGTCAAATTTGAAAATGATTCTTGTAATGTTTTTAATTCTAAAAATGTTTTAGTATTTTATGATCTAATAAATGAAAATGTTTATGATGTTGATTCAAATTCCTTAGCTAAGAAAAATGTTACCTATTTAAATGCTTTTCATAAAGATTCCTGGTTATGGCATAGATGATTAGGACACTGCAATATACACTCACTTAGAAAACTAACTAGGAAGAACTTAGTTAGAGACCTACCTAAACTTGAGTTTCCAAATGACAAAGTTTGTAATCCCTGTCAAAAGGGAAAGCAACATAAGGTTTCTTTTAAATCAAAGAAAGAAGTTTCAACTTCTCAACCTCTCGAGTTGGTTCACATGGATTTGTTTGGACCATCTAGAGTTTCTTGCTTAAATGGGAAGCACTATGTCTATGTCCTAGTAGATGACTTTTCTAGATATACTTGGGTATACTTCCTAGCTCACAAAAGTGAAGCTTGCTCTTACTTTGTTATGTACTCCAAATCTATAGAAAATCTTAGTGGACTTAAGATTAAAACCCTAAGAAGTGATCATGGTCGTGAGTTTGAGAATAATGAGTTTGAATACTATTGCTCGGATAATGGCTATATTCATAACTTTTCTGATCCTAGGACACATCAGCAAAATGGTGTAGTAGAAAGAATAAATAGAACCCTACAAGAAATTGCTAGAACTATACTTAATGAATATGACATGCCTATTTATTTTTGGGCTGAATCTGTGAATACAACTTGTTATATTATTAATAGAGTATTAATTAGACCTGTTCTTAAGAAGACCCCATATGAGTTGTGGAACAATAGAAAACCTAAATTTAGTTACTTTAGAGTCTTTGGCTGCAAAGTCTTTATTCTCAATACAAAAGATAATCTTGATAAGTTTGATTCTAAGAGTGATGAAGGAATCTTTTTAGGATATTCTTTAACCAGCAAGGATTATAGAGTTTTCAATAAAATAACCAAGTGTGTGGAATAATCTGTTCACATAAAATTTGATGAAACTGATCCACATGAGCCTAAAACCTCTCTTGAAAATCTTGAAGAAGATTTATCTGTTCTGGACCTTAATGAAAAATCTAATGAACCTTCTAAAAGACAACTAGTTCTGAACTTATTCCAGAATCTGCTCCTAATGAACCTGAACCTAGAGAAGAACTTTAAATTTCTATTCCTACCTTTACTAGATCATATAGAATTCTAAAGAATCATCCTTCAGATGCTGTTGTAGGAAATCTTGATAGAGGGACACAGACTAGAGCTTCTCTTAGAAATCAGGTTGAACATCAAGCCTTCTTGTCACAGCTTGAACCTAAAAACATTGATGATGCTATTAATGATGAATTTTGGGTAATTTCTATGCAAGAAGAACTCAATCAAATTGAATGAAATAAAGTTTGGAATCTTGTTGAAAGGCCTAAGGACACTTTCACAATAGGCACTAAATGGGTGTTTAGAAATAAAGTAGATGAATCTGGAAACATAGTTAGAAATAAATCTAGGCTAGTTTCACAAGGCTATAGTCAAGAAGAAGGTATTGACTATGAGGAGACTTTTTCTCTAGTAGCCAGATTAGAAGATATTAGGATTTTACTTGCTTATGCTGCACATCTAAATTTCAAACTATATCAAATGGATGTCAAGAGTGAATTCTTGAATGGATATATTACTGAGGATGTTTTTGTTGAACAACCACCTGTATTTTCAAACCCTCATTTTCCAAATCATATTTTCAAATTATCAAAAGCTTTATATAGTTTAAAGCAAGCTCCAAGATCTTGGTATGATAGATTAAGTACTTTTCTAATTTCCAAAGGTTTTACAAAAGGAATAGCTGATCCTACTCTATTTATAAAATGAATTTCTAAAGATGTTTTAGTAGTACAAATTTATGCAGATGATATTATTTTTGGATCTTCAAGAAATTCCCTATGTACTGATTTTTCTGAAATGATGCAAAATGAATTTGAAATGAGTTTAATGGGTGAACTTAAATTCTTTCTTGGATTTCAAATCCTTCAAAATGATGATGGAATTATGCTAACTCAAAGTAAATATACTAGAGATCTTTTAAAACATTTTGGATTGGATGGAACAAAAGGTAGTGACACTCCCATGAGTACCACCTGTAAGATGGATCTTGATGAAAATGGTAAATTTGTTGATCAAACCACTTATAGAGGAATGATTGGAAGTCTACTCTACCTGACTGATAGTCGTCCTGATATTATGTTTAGTGTGTGTATGTGTGATCATTTTCAAGCAAACCCTAAAGAGTCACATTTAAATGATGTGAAGATAATTTTCAAATACCTCAAGCATACTCCCAATTTAGGACTGTTCTATCCCAAAGGACAATCATTTAAATTAGTTAGTTATTCTGATGCTGATTTTGCAGGATGTAAGTTAGATAGAAAAAGCACCTCTGGAACATGTCATCTTTTAGGTAAGTCACTAGTATCATGGTGTAGTAAGAAACAAAATTTTGTTGCACTATCTACTGCAGAAGCTGAATACATAGCTATTGGAAGTTGTTGTGCACAAATTTTGTGGATGAAACACACATTACTAGACTATGGATATCAATTCAGACATTTCCCAATAAATTGTGACAACACAAGTGCTATTAATATTTATAAGAATCCTGTTTCTCATTCTAGGACAAAACATATTGATTTAAGACATCACTTTTTGAGGGATTATTATCAAAAAGGTGATATCACTTTGGAATTCATTGGTACTGAATATCAACTTGCTGACATATTCACTAAACCATTAAATTCTGAGAGATTAAAATACATCATACATAATATTGGTATGATTAATCATTAGTAAATATCTTACTGATCTTAATGTTTAATACGTTACTATATTTTACATTACGGTTTCATGGTCACTGTTTCTAAGTTACTGTCTTATGCTCACAGTCTCACTGTCATGACTTTATGCTCACAGTCTGTCAACTCACTGTCTCACTGTGACTACACAGAATGCTCACTGTCTCACCGTGACGACTACCAACTGTCTCACTGTGATGACTAGTTTTCATCACACCGTAATGCCTACTCACGGTCTCACCGTGAAGATTATTTATATTATTATTTTAACCCGTATCGTGGTAATTTTTATTTCACTGCTATTTTATTTCCTACATTTTTGTTTTTATGACGTTTGACATTCCCAAATGATAAAACTTAAGGGTTTAATTCTATTCCTTACCCAAACTCTCTCCTAAACCTTCTCTTCCCTCTCACCTGAACCTTTAGTGAATGCCAAGGATGAAGCGTCCATCTTCACCCTCGTCTGAGAAGCGCCGCTCTAAGAAACAGAAGAGGATACCAAGGATAGATCCCGAAGGACCTCTAAACCCAAACCTGGTAAGCCATACAGTTGTACCTGAAAAGGAGGTTTTCCCATAGTGGTTTATGTCTAGTAGATCTTTAGTTTTGAAAGTTTTAAGAGAACAAGGATGGATTGAATGGTTCACTGGATAGAATAGAACAATTTACCCGAGATTGGTATCTCAATTCTATCAGTATGTGAAGTTTTCTTTTGAGTTTGGAGAAAGAGTTATGGTGAAAAGCTGGATAAATGTCCATAAGTTCTCTTTCTCTTCGAGGATGTGGGTTGCATGCCTAGGGATTCCACATGAAGGAGTTTGTGAGGATTACCACAGAGACCCTCCTCCAACAACCGATATCTTCAATCTGGAGAATTATTTGGAAATCCTGACTGGAAATGGCACCAAGTGAAGGGCCATAGCTGCTGAATTAGATGGGGAGACTAGACTTCTGTTCAAGTTTGTTCAGAATTTGATTAGTCTGAGAAAAGGAGATTTTGCTGTGATGAAGTATCAGGATGTGTTCCTGATTCACCTGTTGAAGAATGGTTATAAGATCAACTCTATAAAAATTTTAATCCTATTGACTATCCAAGAAGGCCTAAAATTCTATCTGATCCTGGTTTAGAACCAGATGAAGTGGTTGAGTATTCAGAAGGAGAAGAAGAGGAAGTAACAGTTGAAGTATCTCCTAGATAAGAAGCTAGAAGACCTCCAATGGAAACGACTCCGGTTGAAAAAGAAAGGACTGTTGTCCCTGCAGTTATCCCTGCTGAAATACCTCAAGAAGAGGAAGTTGTTGTTAGTTTGAGAGAAGAAGAAGCTCATGCTTCTAGTGCAGATGTCAATCTAGAAGATCATCCTAATGCTTCAAGGAAATTGGTTTTTCCTGATTCAGAACAGCAAGCAACCTTAGAAGCAGATCCTATTGAAGAGGATCTTTCTGTTGAGAAAGAAGCAAGTCTAGAAGCTCAACCAGTGGAACAATCGGTTCCTGAGATTATTCCCTCTACTGAAGAGATGATGGAAATTTCCTTTCAGCTGGCAAGGCAAGAGTCTGCTGAAGATATTAGGGATGATCCTGTGGATCTTGATCATGGTGAGCCTATAGTCTCTGAAATGGAAGCACAATTTGAGGGGGAGGAACCTCAAAACCTTGAGATTATAGAAGCTGGATCGGCTGAAGCTTCTCAACCTTCTGTCACATATTCTATGTACACTCAGTATGAATTCCCAAGATTTTATGATGTAAATGAGTCATAGTAAGTGACTACAACTGGAATAGATCTTTCTTCTCTGTTTCAACTGAAGTCTCTAGCTCATTCATAAATAGAACAAGAGCCCCAACCTCAATCTGAGTCAGAATATGAGTCTGAAGATGACTCTGAACCTCAACCAGAATTTGAACATCTATTTTTACCTTCTCCCTTACCCAAGTATCACTCCTTTGTGACCAAAGATGATCTGAAAATTTTTGGAGAGACTTTGTTAGATGGAGTTGAGAAAATTGTCTCCACTCAACCTCGTCCAGTGACTCAGTTAAGTCAAGAAGATGCATCAATTCTCTTGGAAAATATTATCTTGCATATTCAACCAAGGATGATCTAAGAAATTCAAGAAGTTAGAGTTGAGAATAAGCTGCTGAGTGCTGATGTTGAAAATCTGAAAAATATGATAGAAACTTGCAGAATGGGTTATCTTTGAGATCAGTGCATGCTCCTGTTTCTACCCCTGCACCAGTTGCTACTTCTCCTGAGCCATCTGATTCCCTCCTTGCTAGGTAAATTGTGTCTCAAGTTCATCAATATCTACTTTCTTTTGATGAGAAGATTGGAAAAAGATGCACCAAAATGCTGGAACGCATGAGGGAGCTTGTAGAAAATCTGAATAAGCTTACAGATGAATACACTGGATGCCTGAAAAAAGTTCTGAAACAGCTCAAAGTTCTAACCGAAGTTGTCAGGGCTTCACCTGCTTCTGGTCAGACCTCCACACCTTCTTTGGATGATTCTATACTGAGATCCATAATCAAGGAAGAACTTCAGAGTGCCTTCAGTGGCTTGGATCTATCTTCTTTATCAGAAGTAGTTAAGAACAGTGATAGAGAATTAGACTTGGTTAGGATTCATTCTAAGATTTCCAATTATTCTCATCAAGAGATCACCAAGAAAATAGATTTGTATCACTCCCAGATTTTCTCTAAAAGTGATATGACAGATCACTTTAGATATCTTGTGGAAAATTTGAGAATCTCTCCGGTTACTCAAGCTTTTAAAGCTCAATTTCAGAAAATTACAGAGTTCACCAGATTGTTGGACATATTTATGGAGAATAAGGATGATTTTGAAAAGGCTATGCAATATGGTGGTGAAATAATTACTGATTTCATCAATATTTTGAAGTTGTATCTTCATGTGAAGAGTACTGTTATAGTTGCTCCAGCTGTTGCACCCCTTAGGCCTGGTCTACCTACCTTAGCCTCAACTGCCATGATAGTTAGCTAAGCTCTGTCTCAGATCCAGCCAGTCATTCTTGACCAACCTCAGCCTAGATCTTCTACTGCTCCTACCTTGGCTCCATCTGTTTTTGAAGTTATATCCTTACCCTCTTTGTCTACCGCATCTATGCCTTATTCTACTTCAGCACCAGCTCCTGCTGCTGATAAAGGAAAGGAAAAGATTGATCCCTGAAGACTCCAGGGACTGTTTTCTTTTTGATGGGATGCCATTTCTTGTTTACTGTTTGTACTTCTCTTGTATGATCTATTCTGCACTTTTTTTAATGAAGACTGCATTGTTTCATTTCATTTTCTCTAGTTTTTGATAATCCCAAAAGGGGGAGAAGACTAAAAGTATAAAAGGGGTATAAACAAGTGTCAGTACTATAATGATTTATTTTGTTTCTATTCTAATATGCTAGTTTCTTTAATATTGAATTTCATTTATATTTTGACTATACATGCTTTGTGATCATCAAAAAGGGGGAGATTGTTGGACTCCTCATGTGTTAATCATGTTTTAATTATCACAAATCCTATTACTGTTAATTAATCTCAATCTTCATTGCACATCTTGCTAATGCTCTTCAATATCAATAATAACTACACATCATGTTTTTAATGATAAAAAATATTATGGATGTTAATTACTCTATTTATTATTTACAAGTCTTATGCATGATCACAAATCTCACATATATTATCAAGCCTTTATATTTATGATTCATGTTCTCTTACTCTCTAATGATTAAACTTAATCCATATTATGCATATTACTGTCTAAGTCAAAATAAAGATATTTGTCTAAGTATGGACACACCGTGAAGGACTCATCGTGACCCAGACACCGTGACCCAGACACCGTGACCTAGACACCGTGACCCAGACAGCGTGACCCAGACACCATGAACCAGACACCGTGAAGGACAAACTGTGATCCAGATACTGTGAGCTACACACCGTGAACCTCATACCGTGAAGCTCATACTGTGAAGCTCATACCGTGAATCTCATATCGTGAACCTCATACCGTGAAGACTATACCGTGAAGAAGAAACCATTTACTTAATCACTGTGACACTGTTTCTTAACTTTTTTTCAATATTATTTAAATAATTCTAACGGTCATATTTGATTTTTTTAATGCAATTAATGTTATTTAATGATAGTTGTTGGAATGTCAGTAAATCGTACCTCGTACTTATGGAAAGGGATTCATTCCTATTGCCGGTGATCATGGAATAAAAAGAAGTCTCAATTTTAGTAAAAAAGAGTGAGTCTCCTCGACATACAATACTAAAACACACGCAAAGCACTGTGCTGAACGAGAAGAACAATCCTGAGCAAGAAAGAGATTGTAAGACTGTAAAAGAACTCTTATGAATGCAATCCAACACCACTGAAGAACACTCGATGAATCAAGAGATCATTTTCACTCCTATAGAAGACAAGATGAACTACGACACTCTGTTTTTCAACAGAAAAACCAGAGAAGGATTCAGAAGCATTCCTACTGAATCCAACAGGTCCGGAGCTACATTGATAATCACTAGAGATTTCTAAACTCTTATCTATCTTCTCTTAGTGATTTATTTGTTAAATTTTTATCATTGTGGTGTACTCTGTATATCTTATACACACATTATCTCTTGTACTGAACTGGAGGATATCAAAATCCTCACTCCAAATCTCGTAACTCTTGTTTACCCATGTAAACTGTGGAAGAGGTCCCTGTGTGGCCTGGTCTTTGTTTTGTTTCCCACGAAGAACAGTGGTAGAGGTCTCTGCATGGCCTGGACAGTTTTGTAAACTGTTGTTAACCCCGATCCATCGTGTGGATCAAATTTATATAAATTTGAGAGGACTAAGTCTCAGCTTGAGACTGAACCTCTTGTTATATCTGTTGTGCATATTTAGTTTAAGTTCAAAGTATACTACATATATCTTATTTATTCCGCTGCTATTACTTTTAAATACAAAACTATTTTAAAGCTACTTTAATAGTTAAATTAGCAAGTGTTTACACTTATTGTAAATCAGTAGGTTAGTTTCAAAAGTTAGTTTGATCTTGTGGTTAAATTAACTGAGACATAATCAATCTTTGAGAAGCTAAGTGAACATTTACAATCTGTATAAATTCACTACAGTTTAACTTATTTTATAAATCGGGGGATTTTAAATAGACAATATTTTAACAAAAATTTTAATTGGAACTCAATTCACCCCCTCTTGAGTATCCACTCCGACCAACATACACTACTTGGGCTTAGGCATTCCTTGTTTACCTTACAGCTATGGCACCAGGATGACATCCATGAGTAGTGTGGGTGATTGAATCCCAATGGGCTAATGTGGATGATCAGTGGAGGGATGATCAAGATTATGAGGATGACCACTGGAAGAAGACGCTTCGTGCCTTTCAGCAGCAAAACCTCAGGAAGTACGAGGGAAGTGTCTCAGATATGGAGATGGAGAGCTGGCTCGAGGATCTAGTGATAGATTTCAGCTTGATTAGGGATATGGTAGTGTATTGGGTTCCTCTTTCCATGATCCAGATATGAGGGGTAGCATGTCAATGGTGGACTCTCAATATTAGGGAGAAGAGGGAAGCTAAGGTTTTGTGGACTGACTTTGAGAAGGAGTTCTAGGTGGAATTCATTTCATCCACGATGAAGTCTGAAAAGATGAAAGAGGTACTCTCCCTCCATCAAGGGATTATAACAGTATAGTAGTTGGGGATAAAGTTCAAGGATCTCCTTCATTTCACTCTATACCTCTTCTCGGATGAGGAACCGCGGGTAGGGTGCTAAGAGGAGGCACTATGACCTTCTCTTCAATATGTTGTTACTCCCTTCACTCTACCAACGTACATGGAGGTTTAGAATAAGGATGAAGTAGTAGAGAGGATTCTCATAGTAGGAGGTGTTCTGAGAGAGGGGATTTAGATGGTTTTGTCAAAGGGGAAGGCCTTTAGCACCAGGCCTCCAATGCCAGGGCCTTCTAGGTTTTAGCCGACAGAGAGCATACCTCAGCAGTTTCACTTTCGAACTCCTAGTCCTCTCCCTTTCTTCACAAGGATAGGACTGAGGTTCTTTATCTTTGGAATTCATGGGAATCTTTGAAATTAGTGCCCAAACTGAGTGAAATATTGTGGGGGTGGGTAGGTTCATCGCCAACCTTAGCAGCATCAATTTCTATCCAGACCTTTTCAGTAGCAGTAGTAGGGACAGCGAGCACCTGCTCCTCTGAGAGCATATGTTGTAGGAGGAGGCCGACCTTGGTGTGCTCCTCAGGGACCTCAACCAAGGCATGGTCGGGGAGGTAGCTAACATCTGGGGGATATGAGATGGATGTGGGAAGTTTCACGCCATAGAGGCAGCAGTTCCAACAGGGCCAGAGGTCGTCTGTGGTACAATTAGTTTGTTTAGTAATATTTATTATTCCTTGTTTGATTCTGAAGCTTTGCACTCCATTGTTTCACCTAGTATAGCCCATGACTTGGGTATAGACGCTAAGAGACTTTACATGCCTTTGGTGTTGATCACTCCAGTTGGAGGTCAGACCAGTTGAGGGTGATGGAGGGTGACATCTCAAAGACTGATTTCATGTGTAGATATAAACACTTGGAGTTCATGGTCATGTCATTCAGTGTTACGAATTTACCATCCATGTTCATGGGCCTGATGAACTCTGTTTTCCATGAGTATATAGACCGGTTTATAGTCGTGTTCATCAAATACATCCCGATCTTCTCAAGATCATATGAAAATCACGTCGAGCATCTTAGGATAGTTTTGGAGGTCCTCTGACACCACTAGCTCTATGGGAAGTTTTCCAAGTTCAATTTATAGACACAATAATTGCTCTTTAATAGACACGTGGTGTCACAGCAGGGAATAGAAGTGGAATCGTTGAAGTTTGAGGTGGATATTTCTTGGGAATCACCCAAGAATGTGGTATAGGTTCATATTTTCCTAGGATTGGAAAGTTACTACCGAAGGTTCATAACCAACTTCTCTCTAGTTGCATCACCTTTGACGGCCTTGACCAGGAATGACCAGGCTTTCTTATGGAGTGAGAAGTTCCAGGTAGCTTTTATTTATCTAAAGTGGAATCTGTTCAGTGCCCCAATGTTGAGGTTTCTAGAGGAAGGGGTGACGTTTGAAGTGTTATGTGATTCTTCCTATTTAGTCTTAGGGTGTGTGTTGATTTAGTAGTAGGGAGTGATCTCTTACAGGTCTAGGAGGTTACATCCTCACAAATGTAACTACACCACACACAACTTGGAACTTTCAATGGTTATGTTCTCACTGAATTTGTGGTGGCATTACCACAATGGGGAACACTTCATGGTCTTCACAGAACAAAATATCTTGAGGTATGTATTCTCCCAACGAGACATGAACTTGTGACAGCAAAGGTGGATGGAGTTTCTTTAGGACTACGACTTCGAGATCTTATAACCCTTAGGAAAGGGGAATGTGGTAGTTGATGCTTTGAGAAGGAAGTCATAGAAATATGTGGTTCAGGAGTCAGTAGATTCTTGTAAAGCAATGAAGGATTTGGATGCTTTACATCTGGGCATGAGGGTGGAGGATGGTAGAGGCTGTTTGTTTCAGATGACAGTGTAGTCTTCCTTATTACGATAGGTGGATGAGTCTAAGTGGGGAGAAATGGAGCCTGATGTGATGTGTGATTGTGTTAGCCAGGGTAATGCTCTGTAAGGATGGATGGATGATGGTCAGAATCAGATTCTTTTCTCTGGGAATTTATTTTTCCCATAGTCAATGCGTAAGATGGTTCTAGGTGAGTTCCATAACTCACCCCTGGTGGTACACAATGGAGTCTCCAAGATGTACCAGGGATTGAGGGGTATGTTTTGGTGGCCCAGAGTGAAGAAGTAAGTGGTGGAGTTTGTGGGAAAGAGCCTCATGTGTCAGAAGGTGAAGGATGAGCATTGTGTTCCTAGCAGTTTGTAGAATCCCTTAAACATTCCTGAGTGGAAGTGGGATGACATATTGATGGATTTCATTATAGTAATTTCTAGATATGAGGGAGTATGTGATTCCATTTGGGTAGTGGTGGATCATATGACGAAATCATCTCACTTCTTAGAGAATAAGGAGTTGAGTGTGGTGGATTCCTTAGCACATATGTATATGGGTGAAGTTGTGAGGCTACATGAAGTTCCCATAACCATCGTTTTGGATTGGGATAAACACTTTAATTCATGAGTCTAGAAGGGATTACAATGTTATTTTGGCACCCAAATTTTCCTTAGTAGTGCTTTCCACCCTCAGACGAATGGGAAGACAGATAGGACCATCCAGATGTTGGAGGATATGCTGTGAGGCAGTGTTTTGGACTTCATAGGATGGTGGTTACAATAATTTCCTATGGTAGAGTTATCCTTAAACAATAGAAATCACTCTAACATTGGCATGGCACCATTTTATGCCTTGTACTGGAGATCATGTCATTCACCCGTATGTTGGACAGAGATTGGGTAGGCACATGTTCTTGTCCTGGAGGTGGTGCAAAGCGCGACAAAGAAGGTTCAGCTTGTGTGTGAGAGGATAAAGGCATCTCAGGACCGACAGAAGTCTTATGCCGATAATATAAGGATATCCTTTGAGTTTGAGGTTTGGGACCACGTGTTCTTGAAGGTCTCCCTCAACGTGGACATCAGAGGTTTGGCATGGGGAGTAAACTATCTCCTACGTTCATCATATCGTTCGAGGTGTTGAGACAAGTCATCAAGGAGGAATATCAGCTGGCGTTACCACCACTAATGGAGAGGATCCACAATGTATTTCATGTATCTCAGCTTCATTTGTATATACACAATGACTCCCACGTCCTCGACTGGGGAGAGTTGGATATCGAGGACGATGCGAAGTTCACGAAGCGGCCGGTGAGAATCGAGGATCATAAAGATAAGATGCTTCATGGAAAGAACATTCCTTTGGTTCCTGTGTAATGGAGGCATGGTGGGATCGAGGAGAGTACCTAGGAACAGGAGGAAAATATGTGTTCCTAGAACCCAGGGCTTTTCTGAGTTTTGATCTTATGGTTGCTTTGTGATTTATTGTGATATAATGTTTGACCTTCTTTTCTATAAGATGGGATGTTTACTTTTTTCTAAAAAGTCTTGACTATGGGGTGGGGGGACCTGATCCCTAATCAAAACTCATTAAGGTGTATGTGATTAAACCCATGAGGGTGATTCAGTGCTTCCCAAAGTGGATGGTATCTTGACATGGAGAAAGGGACTCCCTAATCCATAAGTCTGGATGGTGTGTCCTCTCTATGCTTGTGTGGTTACTTGGGGAAGAGGATCGTTAGTGTTTCTATGGTTGTTTAGAAGATATATTAGAGAGGAGTTCCTGGAATTCGAGGTTTTATTACCACTTTCGAACAACACTTGGGTGGTTTTTCCCTGAGAGGTATCTTACGAGGTGGTTGTTCGGACCCCTATCTTTTCATCGTGTTTAGTATTTATTCTTGAGGACAAGAATAGTTTTAGAGGCATCTTTTGTAATAGATTGGACCCTCCTGGTCCATTAATTTTTCAAATTCTAGTGTTTGGGCTATCCTAGTCACCATTGGGAAGCCTAAAGGGCGTCAGTGTCGGTGGTAGGGTGTCACTGTGGTGTCACCTATGAGTGCCATCATGGGGTGTCAGGGTTCATTCCCTAGTTTTCTCGTAATGCCTCATTTAAGTCTTCATGCCCTTTTAAAGTGGTTTAAGGGTGTTTTTAGGCCCATAAATGATGTATTAAATCCCTTAAGGGTGGGGTGAGCCTTGACTTTCCAAAACATGTGGCTTGCCCTATTTTCCAGCCTCCCATGTTTTCCAATTAGGCATCTATTATGTGTTTTTTTGCCATTAAAGGAAATATATTAACTCACAGCCATTATCTCCACCATATATGAGGAGAAATATTATATCCAAATTAATTCTAACTTGTCAAACCTCCCAACCACATGGTCAAACCACAATCCTCTTTTTAATAACTTTGAGATTGCACATCCTGTAACTCTAGGATCAGTCCTTTTATCACACTGAGATCTTCTTCTTCCATGGTCTATTTCCTTTCCCTTGGTGCACTTAGAGTACCTCTTCTAGAAATGAATCATGTGACCATGTTGGAGCTCTTCCCACTATGCCTTGGAGTCCTTGGAGTTCTTCCTCTATAATTCGTGCATCCCCAGTTCTTGGCGTGAGTAGAAAACTTTGATCCTTGATCATTCAAGTAGGGGTTCTTCCTTCATCTCTCTTTATTGTGCATCATGCTGGGTGGGTATAATTATGATCCTTCAAGGAATAGATGAAACCAAATTTAAGGAATATAATAAACATACTTTTAAAGGATGAATGGATGGGAAAGTTAACGATGTTGCTATGTTATACATTTGTTTTCATGTTTTGAATTTTATAGGCTTATTTCCACTGAAAATTGTGGTCATTAGTGGTCCTTTCCTATGTACTAATGAAGCTCTATTTTTTCTGGACAATCTGGTGAATGAATGGATGTAACACGAAAACTGGTTAATCATGTAAACATGGTTGATTAAATGGATTACCAATGAATAAGAACCCATGTGTGATCACCCTAGTTAACTAAATTGAAAGAAGGAACTAAATGAATGGTGTTGTCAAAATATGAGAAATTCTTTTCTCTATTCTAGTGATATGTATGGTTTCTCTATTTGTTGTCTTGTGGGGTGACGTAGAGGGGGATGAGACCTTTGGTTTAGGTTTTATTGGTTTTTGAATCTAAGGCCATGTGGAGCCGATATGTTGGGGATTTGTTTGGTTCCATTACTTAGAGGGATCACATAGATCCCTTTTGATGTTGTTACTTAACAAGAGAAACGGGTGTGAATTCTTAAATGTTTTCTTGGTTTTTTTCCTTCAGTTGTTGTCTTGGCTTGTGTTTATGCTTGTTAGTTTCCCAATAGTGGAGAAATGTTTTAAATGGAATAACTTGAACATTATAATGAGAATAGGTATGATAGGTAATTGTTTTCTAGAAATGGGTTGTGCTCTGGTTGTGGTTGTTGTGTGCTTGTGCTTGTAGCGGTAGTAATAAAAGTGGTTTCATGAAGGATGGTTGTTAGTTTCAGAACCATTAGGTTGGGATGAGTTCTTTTTTAACTATATGTATACAATTTAGTTCCTTCTTTTCTTATACACACCCCCACCCATGTTGAGAACTTCATGCTGAACACCCCCATTTCATGGGGGAGGGTGTTTTTTCGAACATTTTTATGAGTGGCTAGTTATTAGCTCCTTTCTGCTCCCTCTCCCAGGTATCCCAAGATTCTTCTGGTAGGATGTGATTACCTAAGGTTCATTATGTACCAAGAATCTTTGGGAGACTGTGTTGTGGTGGTTGGACAAGGTGTGTGTGGGCAGTTTTGTTTCCCAAGTGTCCTCGGGATGAGGCCCAAGTGTTTTCAGGCATGGCAGTGGCTGTGGTGGCACAGGTGTCTGGGGCGGGATGCGTGGTTGTGGTGGCCCATTAGGTTGTTGTTGTGGTGGTAGTGGGACTATAGTAGAACCTGTGGGGGAGGTCTGATGCATAGGATGTCTTAAATAACTAGTGGGGAAGTGGTGCAGGGTTCCCAAATATCGATGTGTTGTTACTTTTACTTTACCAAACGTTCTTTATGCGGGGAGTGTACCTTGGTGAGGCTAGGTGGATAGTTTCCTTACAAGGTGTTTTGGTTACCACTTTTCTCATGGGGAATTAGAATTCCTCCCCACTTGTGCCTGGGAGATTTTGGTTTTCCCGACTAAGTATACCTGTATACTCACCCTATGTATATAAAACTGCTTTCAGGTTTCTAGGAGGACTTTGAGGACCTTGCCGGACCTTACTAGATCGGACGTCGGGACAATTTTCAGTGCTGATTTTCTTTTCTTTTGGTACTTCCTTTCAGAGTTTCTTGTACTTCTATCTGTTTATATTGAACATGCATATGGGAATGGATTTTTTGCTTTACTTTTACTTTCAGTCCTTGGTGTTGTTTGGGTTTATTAACTTATCTCCTGATCTTTTTCTACAAAAAATGTAATGCCTTCCATATTACATGAGATTTTATAAATTTGGTGTTATTCACCACTCCAGGGCCTATTGAAGGTAGGAATCAGGGGTCATTATCTCTGCTTCAACTTGAAGAAGGACGGGTCTAGATGTTTTTTGTCCCTTCCCTCATCTTAGTGAAGGAAGTTCGTGATAGTTTCATATATGTAAAAGGGTTTATGTTAATTAGTGAAAAAATTGAATTCTTTGGATCTAGGAATTGGTTTTAGATTTTATTTGGAAAATATAATTTTTTTGAAATCTTTTTGAGTATTTGAATGTGCTTCTTTGATTGTGTGTGTGGAGAAAACAATGTCAGAGATAAGAATGGAGGTGTGTGACTTGCAGTGGTGTCAGAAGCTGAAGCATGATAGGAATGGGATGTCGATGTGATACTGAATGTGTCGGTGTCAGTATGATAATGAGGGTGTCGGTCTCACTAATAAGGGAAGGTTGTGTTGTGAAACTAGTGTTGGTAGGTGAGAACTTTAAAGGTATCAGTAGCACAAGGGATAAAAAAGATGATGCGAATGGTGACATGGTTTTGTCAGTGGCACCATTGATGTAAAGATATAGGGATATTGATAGAAATGTGACACTGGTGCTAGGGGTTGGGTGGAAGCGACTGACACCATTAGTGTGAAGAAAGGGAAGTGGCATGAGACCGACACCATTGATAGCACAAGTCGAGGTGGTGAGTGTGTAAGTGCCTCTTAAACATTAAAATGAAAAATAAAACTTAAAAAAACTAAAAAAACAAAACTATAACTAACACTTAATAATTAATTAACTGCTTAATTAAAAATAAAACTATAATAAACTTAAACTAATACTAAATTAAATTAACACATAAAAAATGGGTTATTGATAAAATTAAAATTAATCATTGTAATTACAAAGTTAAATTATTAATTAAAAACACTTAAATTAATAAACCAAATTAGAATTAAACTGTATTGATCAAATATTAAAGTAAAAAAATTGTTAAACAATTTGATTAAAGATACATCAATGAGTAAAACAAAAATTATGTCGGTGAATAAATGAGTCACGGAAAGTAGCAGGAGCATGGGGTGCGTTGGTAGCATGTGTTACCAACAATTAGTGTGTGAGCGTCGGTGATACCGACAGACTAAAAAAATAGTGACTTAAATTTTTTTCTTCATACATGAGATTAAAATATTAATTTTATAACAATCTAAATTAATAAATAAAATAACTAAATGAACACTTATAATTAAAATCATATTAGATTCTTTAAAATATTAACTTATTAAAAACTAAAAGATAATTAAAAATATAAATTAATAATGTTAATTTATTTTAATGAATCTAAATTAATGGTTAATGTATTAAATTAAAAATTATATTAGATAGATACAAATAAAATTAACAAATTATTAATTAATAAACATGTCTTATTATTTAAAATTCCTGAAAATTTAACACAACTAATTAAGAAATATTTATATTAGAAAAAAAATAGATAAAATTAATTATTTTAATGACTAAGAATACATAATTTGTTACAAAAAGTGATTAATTTAAAAAATTAGTTATAAAAATACAAAAGTTTATTTATTTAGTAAATAGTGAAAAATTATTTAATAAATCGTCAAAAATTAATTAAAAATATGTGGCAAACTATGTCAAAATTGATCCACATCAAAATCTCCCACACTTAGACATTGTTTTCCCTCAAAAAATCTGATGTTTTATTAAATAATTGAAAAACTGAAGTGTGTTTATATTTCTCATCTCAAAATGTATCATGTCAAATAGTGTCAAATAGAGGACTGAACAAGTTGAGCATTTGGGTTTTCAAAAGAATATATTCAAATTAAGTCTTTCCTAGAATAAATACTCAAAGGGTAATCTAAAATGAAATGAATCATCTATCAAATAAGGTATTCTACCTCAAATTTGACACAACCTAGTGACCTAATTCAATACAAGCATGAGTTGTAAATCCAAGAGTGACATTTGGTTAAATATATATTGAATTAAAAACCTAACCAAAGGAACTTTATACTTTGACTCTTTCACAAGTTCCAAAAATAAATTTTTTTTAATCACCTTTTGGATACCTAAATGATTTCCATATAAACCATTTTCCCCTTCTTCATTTGGCATCCATCATTCCCCTCACCTTAATAAACTCTTTTTTGACCCTAAAAACTTTATTAAATTTTTCTCAATCCATGTATCATGTGTTGAGAACTATTCAATGCACTTATTCAAAGTGTACAGATGGATTAAATTTAACAGAAACACACCCAGCATCTAGTGTCTCAGAGATTCACCATTGGATCCCAAAGGCCAAAATTACTCTAGTTTCAAAAGTGTATATAATAACCATTTATATTGGCTCACTAAGGTGAATAATTTTAATAATTAAAAAAGAATGTGAGTCCCCTAGATTTAAGTTCAAAATTCTATTTCCAAAGGTTATTATTTCAACTCCACAAACAAGAAACCCATATCACTCTCAAAAGTAGTTCCAAAACAAAAAAAAATCATAAAATTACTAAGTATATTCACTAAGAAATAATCCACCCACATTAATTTTAGTGTCAAAGAAACTTTATACTACCATAAATATAATATCCTTAATCAAGACTCAATTGAAGTTGAAAGTGAATCCTAGAGAATAAAATTTTGTGAAAAATTTTTTTTGAAAAAATTTACCCATTTTTTACAAAAACTTTGAAGTGGCAGTGGAAATTGAAGGGATTTCATTTAAGAGATGTTTAGATCCGTCAATAATTTACCCCCTCCCCCACACTTAAAACCCAACATTGTCCCCAATGTTGAATTCCAAATGTTGAGAAGAACAATTTATCAGTTAATGTTTAAAACAGATTTGCATTTAATAAATTTATGACATGTATAGGGTCTCAATGAAGTTCATAGAAAGAGTTTTCCACAATAAATAATTTTATAGTAGGTTCTCAAGGAAGCACGTGAATTATAATTTAAATCCAAACATATTTTCAATTATGCTCAAAAAATTACATGTAACTTATGGGTGCACAGTGAATCAAGGTGAAAGCATGTTTAGGAAATATGATTCAGTTGGATTTTTGAACAAAGCAGACAAGATCATGCTATACACCCTATAGACTAAAGAAGATTCAAAAAGATAAAATATATGTATCATACATGACACCCCCCCCCCACACACACACACTTAATTTAAATCATTGGTGCAATTTTAATGACAATGAAATTCAACTTTCTGACAAAGAGGCACATGCATAATTTTTATTTAGATAAGTGACATGCAAAAGACTTGTTTTTAAGAAGCAGCTAATGTAGTAGAGTTTTTAGTGAGAAAAATGTTTTTAACACTAGTAGTACAAAAAACATACATCATATTTTCTGACTTACTAACACTTCCACCAGTTACTCACTTATAGTAATTTAATAGTGGCTCGGGTGCATCGGTGAGTCAACGATTGACCGATAACAGTGGATTAAATGTGAAATTTTATTTAAAGTACAAGGAAGGAATAAAAATGAAATAAGAAGATAAAAATATGGAACTTCCCTAACTAGATTTTGTCAAATTAATGTTTAGGAATGGTAATTCCACTCCTTTAGTGGCATAGCATCCACAAGCAGCAATGAGAACTGCACAATAACAGAGTAATCAAGTAGCACATTATTTAAAACAAAAATGAAAAAAGATTAAAAACAAGCATAGACAATGAGTTGAATCCAATGAAGAACTAAATTTAAAGTCTTCAGTTATACTTTATTTAATTACAATTTCTTTTTTTATTGAAATAAAAATGAAAACCATGGGTTGCCTCCAATGTAACGGTAGATTTATAGTCCCCAGCCGGACCCATCTAGAACTAACCATAGTCACTAGGTGGATGTGGTTTCCTCAGTAGGAACCACCACATGTGTTTGACCCAATTGTTTTTAACAGACTTGAATTTTTTGGGCACCAAAATGTAAGAAAAAAAAGATGACTCTCCTTAGAAAATTTCCTAAGTAACACCCTTTAATAGTTGTGGGAATAGTACTGTCAACTTCCAGAATTGTTTTAGATTTAATTTTTTTAGGAAGGGATAGGATTGTATTAGGTGTACCTAAGAGTGTGGCATTGTCCTCAAAACTTTCTATCTCAACTTCAACACTGTCAAAATCAAAAAATAAGGGTTCTTGTGGCTGAGTTCTGATAGTAGGTTCAAGAAGGGGATCAATGGTGTACTGTACATAATCATAGAAAATAGAACTCAAGTGTGTCTCCCTTACTAATCTACTCTCAGTATCATGAAATGTTTCATCACCCGACTTAGTTTAGGTTGGAAGTGGATAACAAGGAATAGAACTAATTTGATTTTTAAAAGATTTAGTTTTTACAATGTTATAAATCTCTTCCAAAATGTCCCCATCGGTTAACTTATACTCAAAATCTATTACTTCTGAAAAATCAATTCTTCTGAGATCATGTGTGTTTTTAACCTCTTTTCCAAGTTCACTATCAAAAGGTTCAATTTCCAAAATAATGTCTATAGTGTTCTCTAAAATTTTCAAATTAGGGGGAGTAATGTTTAATTTAGCTTCAATAAATTGAAATTCTAGATTGTTCAAATTTAAACGGTTTTCCCCAATAATGACAACACTACTTTCCATTTCGTCACACAATTAAGAAAAGTGATGACTCTCAGTAAACGACACTGAAAGATCATCATTGAACCTTTATTCCAAGAAGAAACCCTCATCTTTATCCTCCAACATCATTACAGAAATATTTGGGTTTATAGTTTCGAAACATGGAAGAGAAGTGTTCAGTTCATGTTCAATAATTTTAGATTCTGTGTTATCCAGTTTAATGTTCTCTTCTATATTATACCCAATTTCATGTTCAGGTTCAGTGTCCAACAATTCAGAAAAGTTTAGTGAAGATTCATTGCCATCAATGTTCTCATTTTCAAGTTTCTCTTCTACCCGAGTGTTTTTCTTTTCAAAACACCTAAAATAATGACTTTTCTCAAATGTGGGAATTATTAAAAGAACTGGGCTTTCTTTTTCATTTTGTTTCAGTTCAATTTCAAAATTTTCCAACTCAACTTCATTTAAGTTCTTTATGGGATTTCAAATTTTATTTACTTGATTCAATGATTTGGTTGTTTCAAATATTGGTTCATCAAAATCATATTTTTCAAAGTAAAAGTGTTGTTTCCCAGTTTCACTATCACTTTCCTCTTCAACTCCATTTTCAAATGTTTTATAAACACTTTCTTTATCATTCATTTCATCTTTTTCTTGCTCTTTAACCCTTATTTGTAATTCTAAGAGAATATTTTCTAATCTTTTCATTCTTTGATCTTCCTATTGAGAATCTCAAAGTTCAATTTCATGAATTTGATTAAACTAGTAATTCTAAACATCCTCCATAGCATCCAATTTGGTTTAAATTAATTCAAGTTTAGCTAGGAATTCAGGATTATATTCAAAGTGTTCATCCTCTTTAATGTAAAGAGCCTATTGTGGTAGGTTATAGACACACTTTCAGGAAGTGTGCCCATATTGATTCATGATCTCATAAATTTCCATTTTTTTAAGGTGTTCATATTAAACACACACAAATTTCAGACAGAACCAGCAGAAAATTAACTCAGTTCAAACAGTAGCGATGTTTATATTTTTTTAGTAGATTATTTTATATAATTATTTATGATCTTTTATATATTGATTTTTTTAGATTTTCTACAACTTAAAACACTCAGCACGTTCCATCCTCGGCAACAACACCAAATTTTGATGAGATTGGAGGTCGTCATGGCCATCAAAGTAATATTTATTAACTTATACAAGCATAGTGGTTCAGGGTTGATCCACAGAGAAGGCATGTGAGTGCTTTAAGGATTTTTACAACCCCCACTGTTTTCAGTAGTGGGGAAACATTTTTTACTTTTTTACTTTTAATTTTTTTTATATTTTGCTTTATGGTGACGTGAATGAAAATGACACTAATTCTGTAAATCACCTATTTTCTTAACTAGAAAATGAAGTAGCTAAAAGTAATAGTGTAGACTAAAGATAACAAAAAATGAAAATAGTAGTTCTGAGAATTGATCATAGAATGAGCTCGGGAGATTTGAAATCTACTGGTTAAAAGAATGATTCTTCATATGATTAAATCCACACCTTAAAAATGAGTTGTTAATTCTTCATTGCTAGAAGAATTAACACTTTGTATTATAGTTCCTGAGGCTCACCACTTCAAAAAGCATATACAACAAATTGATTTAAAGATGTCAACAGAAAACTATCTCACCGAAAGTTTATGTAGTTTGAAATTTAATGATTTGATAAAAAGAATCCTAGATCAATCTCACTGAAGCTCAAGGATTGAATTTTGAATTGTATGAAGGTGCATATTCAATTTTAGATTTGAGAATCGGATTCAATCTCACCGAAAGAATCAGATTCTCATTGGAAGAAAATTAAAGGACAAATAAATATGAACCAATAGAAATTCAAATTTCCCAAACAAGAAATTATGCTAAGATCATTTTCAATTCAAAAGAAAAAAATACAATGTAAATATAAAATAGCAAATGAATAAGAATCCTAGCTCTATGAATGAAGATCAGGATTTTCTGCCATACTCCTGCAACTCCAAGTCTCCGGTACTGCTCTGCTATCACCTGGGAGTATGTCGCTCTCTAAAAAATTGTGTCGAGAAAAGTGAATGAGAGTCTCCTTCAATCCTCACTGCTCGGTTTTTTATGGTCTCTGTCATTTGTTGCACGTCACCTCATGTCTTCCACCGACTTAGTCTTGTCCTTTGTTTTGTACCACACACGTGCATTTTTTTTCGTGAACCACACGTTACTTTAGATTATCACATGTAACCAACTTCACGAGAGTTAGTTTAATGTACCTAGACGCAATCCCGAATTTTGTGTGAACCTGCATAACAGAGGACAAAATAAAGCAGTTAAGAAAATGATAAAAGGGTCGATTTACACAATAATTATTATTTAAAAAAAATTAATGTTAAATTACTTATTTAAAAATAAATTGTTAATTATAAATATTTATAGTTAATAAATAATATTTACTTTTATAATATTTAACAATAGAACATTAATTATAAATTTATCTACATAATATTAAGAAGAAGTTAGTGTTTTAATAATGTTATATAATATTATCTTTGGATCATTAAATTATTTATTTATTTTAATTAAATATTATTAATGTAATAAATTTATTTATTAAGTTTAGGAACTACACTTAAGTTAAATTATTAAGATTTGAAATTTATTTATAAAAAGTATTAAAACATAATTATAATTTTATATCAGAATAATTACTTTATTTTATTCATTTAATTTTTATAGTTATTCAATTTAAGTGGTCAAGTTATAATTAATGTATTAATTTAAATTTATTTATTTGAATAATTAATTTCATTTGTAATTTACTATTATTAACATTTTTGTTTTATATATTTTGTTAATTAATTTTATATTTTATTTTATAACTTATTTATTTATTTATATTATAAATGATATATATTATAATTATTATATGTTATATTTATTTTATTATTTTTGTTTAGTTTTAAGTTAAGTGTTTTTTATATCATCTTCTCCCCCGCAATTTCCTCTGCACGGCGCCGTAAGAGGGGGAGGCTCCTCCGCGAGCAAGCCGCTCTGCTCGGCTACATCCCTACTCCGCATTCAGCATCCGGCCCAAATCAGATCCTCCTCAAGCGATGTTCCTCAAGAAGGCAGACTCCTCATCACGCGGCGCGGCTCGATTTAATCTCGCGACGCAGTTCTTCCTCTCCTATCTTGGCCTCGACAGCAGGTGACAGCGGCTCCGGGCTACATCCATCAGCGTTGATATGTCCTCAATCTCCTTTTACGGATCCTGTTCTATAGCGGCGAGCGGATTCTCAAAAAAATCGAACGGAAATCAATCTAGGTTTCAGATTTGTAAAAGGGTTTAAGTTAATTAGTGCGAATAATTGAATGCTTCGGATCTGCGAAGTGATTTTAGATTTGATTTATATTATATAAGTTGTTTGAAATCTTGTTTGAGTATGAGAATGAGGGTGTTGGTCTCACCGACAGGGGAAGGATGTGTTGTAGAACTGGCATCGGTATGTGAGAATTGTGAAGGTATTGGTAGCACAATGTGTCGCGGTTTTATGTGAACCGCACCGCCCCTTTATTTGTCAAAGGGGGCTGGGGTAGATGGTGGGTGGCTAACCCCACCCAATTCATGGGAGAAGGAAGCAGGTAGGGGGAGGAGTCCTATAAAACGATCAGTTTTATCCGGTTCTCACCATTAGTTCAGTTATTTGAGCGGTTTTGTGAGGCAATTTACCCTTAATTCAAGATAGAATATTACAAGGGTTTTCTAGTGAGGGAGTGTGTATCCATTTTTACCTCATAGTGATCCTTTTATTTGCCCGTGGTTTTTTACCATTTCTATTTGGGGGGTTTTCCACGTTACATCTAGTGCCCCTTTTATTCCCGCATTTTGCACTTTATTTTATCTCATAATTATCGTTGTACCACTGAGTCAATCATTTACGCTCCCAACAAGTGGTTTCAAAGGCAAGTTCTGACTCAGTGATGTTCACATTTTTGAGTATTAATAATTCTCATAAATTTTAGTATGTTCTGTGATTGCGACTCCAGTTGATCTTTCACATTAGAAAAAAATTTATTGAGATTATTAAATAGATTGTTGTGAAACAAAGGAGGTTCTGGACTGACGTCGTGCCAGATGACGGCGAAATTCGAGATCGAAAAATTCAACGGGAATAATTTTTCATTGTGGAAAATGAAGATGCAGGCAGTGATGCAGAATGATAATTGCCTATTGACAATTGGTGAAAAGCTGGCAGGTGTGACGGAGGAAAAATGGAACGATATAGACGAAAATGCTATTGCCAGCATCCATTTGGTTTTGGCAGACGGGGTCCTATCGAGCATTGCGGAGAAAAAGACGACAAAAGAAATATGGAATACTCTGACGAAGTTATACGAAACAAAATCACTGCACAATAAAATTTTCCTAAAGAGAAAAGTGTACACTCTTCAGATGACAGAGTCATCATCGGTGACTGACCACATCAACAACCTCAATACCCTATTCACTCAGCTCACAGCGTTGGGCTATAAAATTGGGGATATCGAACGTGCAGAGATTCTACTCCAGAGTTTTCCATATTCATATGACCAAGTCACTATCAACATCCCCAACAATATCCTGACGGATATGTTGCTCTTTAATTATGTTGCAGTCGCAGTTCTAAAAGAAGAAGGTCAGTGCAAGAACAAGGAGGACAGACAGACAGCTTCGCACCAAGCAGAGGATTTGTCGATGGAGAGAGGAAGGATGATGGAGCATGGTTCCAGTGGGAGCCAAAATCATGGAAAGTCAAAATCAATGAGTAAGAAGAAGAATGCCACATGTTTCAATTGTGGCAAGAATGAGCACGTTAAGAAGGATTGTTAGAACAAGAAGAGTAGTGAAAAAACTCTCAGGGGAATGTGGTGAGTACTTCTGAAAATTGAGATATACTAGTCAGTGAAGCGACAACGACTATTGGAAGCAGACAACATCTCGACGATGCATGAATTATTGACTTAGGAGCAACATGGCACATGACGTCTCGACGGGAATGATTTGACCAATATGAAACCATCACGGAAGGAGTTGTGTACATGGAGAACGATCTCACTCTGAAGATCATTGGAGTCGGTACCATCAAACTGAAGATGCATGATGACATAGTACGGACCGTCCAAGGAGTACGTCATGTGAAGAGCCACAAGAAGAACATATTGTCTTTGGAACAATTTGATGACATCAGATGCAAGACTCGCACTGAGAATGAGGTGATGAGAATTGTGAAGGGCGTGCTTGTGGTAATGAAGGCGGAGAAGATCTCGAAGAACCTGTACGTGCTTATGGGTGAAACGTACATGGAGACGGAGATAGTCGTTGCATCAACTACCTCGACAGAAGCGTTGATGACGTTAATTATGACATCAGAAGCTTGGTCATATGTCATAACGAGGTCTGAAGATTCTTGCAGATAAGAAGTTGTTGCCTGGTCTTACAAAGGTACCCTTACCATTTTGTGGGCATTGTGTTTTGAGCAAGCAACACAGGTTAATGTTCGGGACGTCAACAACATGAAGTAAAGAGATCTTGGAGTTGATCCATTCCGATGTTTGGCAAACACCGATTATATCTCTGGGAGGAGCAAAGTACTTTGTATCATTCATTGATGATTATTCCCGGAGATGTTGGGTGTACCCAATCAGGAGGAAGGCAGATGTTTTTGAAGTCTTCAAAACATTCAATGCACGGAAGGAGCTTGAATCTGGAAAGAAGATCAAGTTTCTGAGGACTAACAATGGTGGAGAATATACAAGTGAGAAGTTTGATATTTTTTGTCAACATGAAGGAATCAAGAGACAGTTCACGGTGGCGTACACTCCTCAGCACAATGGAGCGACAGATCAGATGAACAGAACCCTGTTGGATAGAACAAGGGCAATGTTGAAGACTGTGGGAATTGCAAAAAATTTTTGGGCAGAAGCAGTGAATACCACCTGTTATGTGATCAATCGATCTCCTTCAAGGGCGATTGATCTGAAGACACCAATGGAGATGTGGCCTGGTAAACCCGCTGACTATTCTCGGTTACATACTTTTGGAAGTCCTGTATATGCAATGTTTAATGACCAGGAAAGATTGAAGTTGGATTCGAGATCCAGGAAATGTATCTTCTTGGGGTACACTGATGGTGCGAATTGGTATCATTTGTGAGATCTCACTGCCCACAAATTTATCATCAATAGAGATGTCATTTTTGCAGAAGATAAGGTGAAAATGACAACTAATCGAGACACGGAGAAAGAGAATACATAAACTACAATAGTCAAAGTAGAGGAAAATTCCAATGAAGAACCAGTTTCTTCTGAGGCATTACCAGATCATGATGATCAAGTACCGGTTGAGTCTGGACCATGACGGTCAACTCGGGCGAAAAGAGCACCAGTATGACACTCAGATTATGTTATTGAGATCAATATTGTGTACTACTTATTGATAGAGGATGGAGAGCCATATTCTTTTGTAGAGGCAACCCAGAGTCCAGATGTATCATCATGGATGGCGGCGATGCAGGAGGAACTTGAAGTCCTGCACTAGAACAAGACTTGGGATCTTGTTCCATTACCTCATGGAAGTAAGGATATTGGAAACAAATGAGTCTTTAAGATCAAGAGGGATGAAAAGGACCAGGTGGAAAGATATCATGCAAAATTGGTGGTCAAAGGATTTTCTCAGAAGGAAGGTATTGATTTCAATGAAATATTTTCTCCTGTTGTTAGAATGACGACTGTTTGGATAGTTCTGGCGATGTGTGCTATATACAACTTACATCTAGAACAGTTGGCTGTGAAGACTGCTTTTCTCCTTGGTGATCTTGATGAAGAGATCTATATGCTCCCTCTGGAAGGTTTTGCAGAAGAAGGCAAAGAGAACTTGGTTTGCAGGCTGAACAAATCTCTGTACGGTCTCAAATAGGCGTCGAGATGTTGGTATAAGAGATTTGATTCCTATATCATGAGCATTGGATACAATAGACTTCATTATGAACCTTGTGCATATTTCAAGGGTTCAGATGGTAATGATTTCATCATTCTTCTGTTGTATGTGGATGACATGTTAGTTGCAGGCCCCAACAATGATCAGATCCAGGAGATGAAGGCAGAGTTGGCTAGAGAGTTTGATATGAAGGACTTGGGACCAGCAAACAAGATTCTTGGGATGCAGATTTACCGAGACAGAAATAATGGTAAGATTTGGCTATCACAGAAGAGTTACTTACAAAGAGTCTTAAAATTCTTAAACATGAAAGACTATAATCCAATATCTACCCCTCTTCCCATTAATTTCAATTTATCCTCTACGATGAGTCCTAGCAGTGAAGTAAAGAGGATGAAAATGTCTCAATTACCGTATGCATCAGTAGTGGGTAGTCTGATGTTTGCTATGGTTTGTACTAGACCAAACATTTCACATGTAGTGGGAGCAGTTAGTTGGTACAAGGTGAATCCTGGACGGGAGCATTGGATCATAGTGAAGAGGATCATGAGATACATCAAGGAGACCTCAGATGCTGCATAATGTTATGGAGGGCCAGATTTTACTATCAGGGAATATGTTGATTCATATTTTGCAGGTGATTCTGACCGAAGGAAATCCACCACTAGTTATGTGTTTACTCTTGCAAGAGGAGCTGTGAGTTGGATTTCAAAGTTACAGTCAGTTGTGGCTTTATCCACGACAGAGGCAGAGTACATGGCAGCTACATAGGCTTGCAAAGAGGCGATTTGGATGAGAGGGTTGTTGGAGGAGCTCGGGCACAAACCAGAGCAGGTTCCATTGTTTTGTGACAATCAGAGCACCTTGCATATTACAAGGAATCCATCTTTTCATTCTAGGATGAAGCACATTGGGGTGCAATATCACTTTGTCTGAGATGTGGTGGAGGAAGGAAGTGTGAATATGCCGAAAATTCATACTAAAGAAAATCTGGAAGATTTTCGGACAAAGGCGATTAACTCTGATAAGTTCAGACGGTGTAGAGCCTCGAGTAGCCTCGTAGAGACTTGAGCAGCATGGTTGACAGATAAAAAGGATGTGTGGAGATGTGATTGGTTATCAATCAAATCTCCAAGTGGGAGATGTGTCGACAGTTTTCTCTGGAAGACACCATCCCCCTTTATTTGTCAAAGGGGGCTGGCGGGGTCGATGGTGGGTGGCCAACCCCACCCAATCCATCCAGCGGGAGAAGGAAGCGGACAGGGGGAGGAGGCCTATAAAAGGAGGTTCGCCATCCTAGTAGAGAGCATCAACTTCATCCGGTTCTCAACATTAGTTCAGTTGTTGGAGCGGTTTTGTGATATAGTTTCCCCTTTATTCAAGATAGAATATTACGACGGGTTTCTCCTTGTAATAGTGGGGGAGTGTGTACCCACTTTTACCCCATAGTGATCCTTCTATTTGCCTGTGGTTTTTTACCCCTTTCATTTGGGTGTTTTTTCACGTTACATCTAGTGTCCCTTTTATTCCCGTATTTTGCACTTTATTTTATCTCGTAATTATCACTACACCAATGGACCAATCATTTACGATCCCAACACAATGGAGAAGGAAGATGCTATAAACGGTGATATGGTTTCATCAGGTGGCACCGTTGATGTAAAGATGCAGGGACATCGGTAGCAACGTGACACCGACACTAGGGGTTGGGTGGAAGAGACTAACGCTGTTAGTGTGAAGAAAGGGCAGCAACATGATATCATCACTGTTGATAGAAAAATACAGGGTGGTGAGTGCGTCGGTGACTCAAAACATTAAAATGAAAAATTAAATATAAAATAAAACTAAACTGAATAAAACTATAACTAACACTAAATAATTAATTAACTGATTAATTAAACATAAAACTATAATAATCTTAAACTAATACCAAAATTATTTAACTAATAAAAAAACTATGTTATTGATAAAATTAAAATTAAGCGCTGTAATTACAAAGATAAATTATTAATTAAAAACAATTAAATTAATAAACTGAATTAGAATTAAACTATATTGATTAAAGATTAAAGATAAAATACATTGTTAAATAACTTGATTAAAGAGACATCAATGAGTGATAAAAAATTGTGTCGGTGACTCAATGAGTCCCCAACAGTAGCAAGAGCAGGGGGTACATCGGTAGCTAGTGCTACCGAAAATTAGTGTGTGAGCGTCGGTGAGACTGACAGACTAAAAAAACAGTGACATAAATTTTTTACTATATACATGAGATTAAAATATTAATGTTTTAACAATCTAAATTAATAAATAAAATAACTAAATGAAAAATTATAATTAAAAACACATTAGATTATTTAAATTCTTATCTTATTAAAAACTAACAAATAATTAATCATATACATTAATAAAGTTAATTTATTTTAATCAATCTAAGTTAATGGCTAATGTATTAAATTAAAAACTATGTTAGATATATACAAATAAAATTAATAAATGATTATTTAATAAACATGACTTATTATTTAAAAGGCGAGAAAATTAACACAACTAATTAATAAATATTTATATAAAAAAATATTGGTAAAAATAATTATTTTAAAGACTAAGAATACATAACTTGTTATAGAAATTGATTAATTAATAAATTTAGTTATAAAAATAATAATGTGAATTTATTTAGTAAATAGTTTAAAATTATTTAATAAATCATTAAAAACTAATTAAAAATATGTGGCAAACTGTGTCAAAATAGAGCCGCATTAATTATCACACCCCAGTGGTTCTATGGGTTCCCAAAATCCACCCAAGTATGTCCATAGTCAGACATATATTATCCAATATGACTAAGACACGTGTTAGGGTAATTTAATATTATTATAGTATTATTTTTTACTCTTATTTACTAGATTTTCCATTTAACCACGGTAAATAAAATAATTATAAAAGTTAATATTCATAATATCTAAAAATAAAAGGTACCTATTTACAAAATTTGACCTTATGATTCCAAATATGGAATCAATTTTTCCATATTCAAAACACAGAATTGAAGAAATTTACTTAAAATTTATTTGAATTTTCAAAACCAAATGGCAGGTTTTTAAGAAGTATAAAATATCAAAAGACTGACATGTGTTTATATCCAAATTAAAAGTAAAATTAATTCCAATTACCAACATTGGATTAAATGATAAAAAAAAAATACAATTACACTTCAAAACCAATTAAAATGACAATCTAACTGTATAAATAAATTAGATGAAACAACAGTTTTGAATTAAAAAGCAACATTTTTTCACTATTCGTTAAAAAATGAACTTTATTAAAAAATTACCAAAAATTTAACCAAATAATTTCTTTTATGTTATGCTTTTAAAGAATAAGTTTATTTTGTCTAATAGAACATAAAAAGTGATAAAAACTAGATTTAAAAAGGGTTCACCATCAAAGGCGGTAAAACGAGCTTTTAAAAATATTAAAATATTTTATTCTTAAAATATAATTCATTCTCATTTTAAGCCTCTAATATTTATTGGATGAATGTAAAAAACATTTAACAAACATGTATAATCATATTGTAGTTAGTTCTGTTCATTCTTTACAATACAACGTCTAGGCGTTAATTACCATTTAAAATAATAATAATAATAATAATATTTTATTATTTTTTGGTATAATTCATTATTGTGTGAAATGTAAGATTTCTGGGAAACCCATTGTTGTGTGTCGAATACGCTATCATAAAAGCATCCCTTTAATTTAAAATTAATACCTCATTCATAAATATTAATAGATATAAAAAAGTATGACTCTATAAATACCTTGGATGCTACATTTATCCATCACATTTTTTTGTATTAATTGAACACTATCAAGGGTTTTTAAGAAATTCCACTGAATTATAAAATCCACTAAACAAGATTACTCAAAATGGAGTATTATTTATTGGGATAGAATATTTTGAATAAAAATTTAAGGATAAAAATAAAAATATTGGTCACTAAAGATGTACTCATACTACACTTTAGTTAGGAAGTTTTCAAGATATGTAATTATTAATTAATGAAATGATTATGTTGTGTTCTTGTAAAAAATTATAAGGTGATGAGTTCATACATATGTAAGATAAACATATAAGAATAAATTACTTCATACATGATCTATATTTAACAATGGTAATATTTTATTTAAATATCTAGATGCAATATATCTATGATAGGGAGTGTGATATATATACTAATTAAAAACGTATAAGTATATGTTAACCGAGAAAGAGATAAACATGTACTAAATTAGATGGTTAGAGTTGATCAAGGATTATTATTTATAAATGTATTACCATCCAAGCAAATCAAATGAGGTGGCTAATTTCCAAAAAAATGATCTTATTGGTTAATCTGTGATGAGGATTGTAATAGATCAAATCATCTTCTATACGAAATGGATAGGCATAGGAATCCTAAGCTAAGGGGAGAAGTGAAAGATTTCTTAAATAATTTTTAAACCATATTTCTATGTGAATATCATGTATTCATAAAAGGATTATGTGAAGTAAGAAAATATGCTGGGATATAATTTAGGGTTTAATAAAAAATGTTTTATATATTTGAATTAGAATATGAGTATGTGTCTTGTTAATTCCTAGACTAGAAAAGGATATTTTAGAAAATCCTTATTTTTCTTCATTATTTATTCACCAAGGAAACTAAAATATATTTAGATATTTCTAAAATTATATTTAGTATTTGAGCATAAAGAGAGAGTCTATAGAGTAAAAATTACAATAAATGGTTTCTAAACACGTTAAGGATGAATGTAAGAAGTTTATGGGGGTTATATAATCATTATACATACCCATAAGGGAATGGTAGAAATTCACTATATAATTCATAATAGGTTTTCCCAACATTACTAAAGGAAAAAAAATTATTTAGGCTGTGGTCGATCAAATTAAAAATGTCCCTCACATAATTGGTATTCAAGAGGGTTTCCTAGCCGATGAACATTACAAGATACATATAATAGAAATGGTGAGGTTTTCAAGAGTACTATATTTAATTTTATATGATCAAGTTATATGTTTGACCATAATTTTATTGATAAGTCTTCAATAGAAATTTTTAAAAAAATTCGACATATAATTTCCTATCAACATCAAACTAATTTTCAATATAAAAGGACCATTTACAATTTGAAATATAAATTTTAATATTTCATTAAAGATTTTTAATTATGTAAGGATAAATTTTTTCCACTGTTCATGTTTTATAATAAAAATATTTTACACTTAAGCATTCATGTCAAGACATATAAGTATTTGTATAGGAAATGATACTAAGCCCATCCATACTGAGGTGAAGTTAAAGGATTAAAGTAGTTGGAACTTGATATTTATATAAAAATAATAAATAATATTAAAATAATTTGAGGATATATTAATGAAAAAAAATAAATTAGAGATTTAATAAAATAATCATTTAAAGCATCTGGAGAATGATGGTAAAAAAGAATCATGTATTCATTTATCACCATTAAAATCTGTCATGAAATTTGGGAAGAATTGAATGATGATCCCTAGATACATCTTCATATTTTAAATTCATGATTTCAAGTGGAATTAATCATATAAACTATAGAGTCCACCCAAACTCTCAAAAGTGGACATCGTATTCCATGTATCACTTTTTATGAAGTTCATACCATATCCAATACATGTACTAAAATCATGGGTTTAATAATGGGATCATGATCTCTCTTATAAGGAACAACTAGTGGAGATTTCTTATTGTAGAGATAATTTTCCATGAAAAAAGATCACTAGCATAGTCAAGGTTATTTGAAAAAAAATTAGTATAAGGATGTGACATTGGAACATGAAGATGTAATGAGGAAAAAGTATCATTTTCATTTTTATCTAAGGAATAAAATTTTAGGGTGAAAATTTTTTAAGGGGAAGAATGAAACACCTCATATTTTTGAATGAATTGTCCTCATATAATTTCTATGTGTTAAATAACTTATATCCCACATAATATTAAGCTAATGAAATAATGAATTATTTCATGTAAGAATAATATTACAACATAAAATGAAATAAAAATTATTATCAGACAAAACATATATGAAGTAATTGTAAAAATTAAAAATTATAATAACAAAAACAAACATAAAAAGGTATTCATTGTTAATGTACTCTTCAGTGATATATCCACTAAGATTCAAACCATTGAGTACATCATTATAAATATTGAAAAACCTAAAAATATGCTAATAATTTTGAACTAATGGGATTAATGGTTATTATGGAAGAAAATAAAATTATATATAGGAATGATAAATAGAAATGTGACTGTTATGTGAATGTCAGACATATATAGACATTACGTATATATAGTTGTTGAGAAAATGTATTTTCATATTCAATATATATACTGATATGCTAAATGTGATTAATGGGATAAATTATTTCATTATAAGGTTGGTTGAAGAGTATTATATACTGAAATAATGTAATCATCAGATGTGGTCATTATAATATAGTATATAATGTGGTGACTATCTATATAATTTACTACATTAAGAAATTTTTATAGAATGGGTTCAACTAAAACAACTTGTTTTAATAGTATTTTATATGATGCTCATTTTAAAGATCATGGGAAGTAGGAATATGCAATAGGGTTTACACTAGACCATGCCCAAGTAGAACATCAACATGTACATCTTGGGTGAAATCATCTCTGAGAGAAGTTCAACCTCATGGATATATAACTATGAGATCCATACAGGTTTAATAATCATGCATGACTAGAACAATTTCTTTTTTTCACCTTATTGATTTTTAGGATGTATTACTTGATTAATTTTATGTTAAAATGTTTTCAATACATAATTGCTAATGTGACTATTGATATTTATAAATAATATGTATTTTGTAACATGTATTATTATGAAAATATTATATAATGGAACTAAAATATGAAGCATTGGTTTTTCATATATGTAAATTAAATAATTATTATTAAACAAATAGTTATGTAATTATAAATATTTAAAATTTAAATATTAATATATAAAGAAATGAGTTCTTTTAAAAAATTATTATATATTATATATTTCTATTTAGAAGTTAAATTTATCAAATATGTTTCATTAATAATTTTAAATGGATTTTATTTTAAAGAAAACACATAAATTTTTTTATGAGGTTTACTATCAATTTTTTGTAAAAAAAATATACTTGTATAAAAAATAAATTATGATTGTAAATAGAAAAATTGGGTAAATAGTTTAAATAATAAATAAAATATTGAAACATCACTAAAAATTATTAATTGAACGTATAGATAAGGGAATAAATAACCCATATTCATTATGTTTCAATTTATGAGTCACTTTACTTAGAAGATAACATTACTTATGAATGAATTAATCAGTATTTGATAAAGTACTACTTATTATCATCTAAAAAAGGGTCCTTCCTCAACCAATTATAAGATAAAATAGGGTTTGATTCTAAAGACTTAATCTTCCCAATGTTTCTCTACATTATATAGTTCTCATGTTTGAAAGCCATTAATCTCAAGAAATAACCTTATGTTCTCTAAAAATAAATGTTTCTAAATAGAAACTCAGTGTCATTATTTGTTAGTAAGTATTCATTTTCATTGTTTTTATTTTATCATCGCATATTCATTGTTATATGATCTTATTTACAACTTTGTTTCATCTATGCAACATAATTATACTATTTTATAATGATAATAAAATAATTCACCACATATTCATACATATTTATTAATTATTGCATGTTCATGTTTGGATATATTTAACCACCTCCATGGATGATAGAATAAAATTTCCATCATAGATGTTTTGAAAAACCTAAATAATAGTAATAAGTTTTATCATTTTTGAAATTATGTTTTCTATATAATAAAAATATTATCATATATTAATTTATTCATTATTAAAAACAAGTCATTTGATAGATTAAATAATAACAAATAAATGAATTAAAACTGATTTATCAATAATAATAATCTTAACATATATGAAATAATTTTGTGTCTATATATATATATATCCTTTGCATGGATAATATATAAATTTTGGAGTATTGAATAAAGGAAAATTAAAAAAAAATCATCTTGGAACTAGAATGGGATTGTTTAAATAATTAATAATTGATGATCAATATAAATTTATAATAAGTAATAACATTCAAAAAATGAATATAATTGATTAATAATAAAGAATATAAATTTAAATATTATTTTGAAATACATTTTTAATAAACTAATGTTGAATATTTAGGGATCATGAGAATGTTTAAAATATATGGAAGTTACGGTAAAGGAATTGTTGACCCAATATCTGATCCTTATGTTATTCTCTTTCTCATTTGACTATATTCGTCAAATATGGATATATTATACCTTTTTAATATATCATATTATATATTTTCTTGTTTATTGGGATGTAAATTTCTTTTAGGAAATATTCATTTTGATTGATTCTTACATCATAAAAGATCATATGGTAAGGGGAAAACATACACACTCAGTTTTGGATATTTTATTTAATAAAATTATTAACTCTTACAAAAAATTATTTTTTTAAAAAATAAAAATATTTATTTTCCTTTTCAACTCAAATATTTACCATTTATTCTATTGATTTTTTATATTCTTCTCTTTTATATGGTCAGATTTAAAATGTTATGAAAATTCCAAAAAATATCTATTATTTTTCCAAGCCATTTCATATCATAATATATATGTTTCATATACTTTATCTTTATTTATATTCATGTTCACATTATTGGTAAATTTTATAATTAATATTTTTATTTATTGTTCATTTTTTAATCTTTTGAAAATAATATTGAAAAAAATTGTATTGTTTTTTTAAAAAATATCACTAAAATATTAGAAAACTATTTTCATCATTTATTTTACAACATCATTTCCTTTTTAGTAAGATCCAACATCTATGAATATCATATTTCATATTATCTTTGAATAACCATATGAATTTTCATATGATATTTTTTATTTTTAGGATTGAGTTTAGGAATCATCCAATTCAATATCTTAATACTTATTATGTGATATATGAGGAAAATGTTTTGTAACCAATTTTATTTCCATGGGTTAACCAATATATGATTTTAATCGATGTATAATGTTTTTCTTATGACATATATATGTATTTATATATCAATATGACATGTGTTCTCTTGAAATTAAATATTCTTCCAATATGTTTAGAGAATATTTTAATCTCATGATATGACATATATGAGGATTGAGTGATTATCCTAGTCTATTTTGTTTTGGGACATAATTATACATTATTTAATGATTCTATTGTATGAAATTATTGATATATATTATGATTTTATATTCATATGTATTTTCCATATTTTTATTTTATGTTTCCAATGTATATGATTATTTTTTATAGTTTATTAACATTATACAATTTCATATGACAGACATTTATGATAATATTTTAATGGTCCTATATCTCTATGTAATGATCTATTATAAAAAATTGTGAGATTTTTTTATTCTATAGTCATATTATATTAATTATTCTATTAGTGTCAGGTTCAGTTTTCTCACTTGGGTATAATGTAATGATAAATTATATAAAACACATTGATGTGTTTTTTCCATTACTGGTCATTTAATCTTACATGTTTCTTATGTTACCCAATTCCATAACTAATGAAAAAAATATAATATATGATATGTATATAAGTGAATCATGTGTGAGTAATTTTATTAATGAAATGTATTGTATATTATGACATAATATGGATTTTTAGTTAATCTATATGAATAAAATTTCTTTATCTTTTATGTGTGTGTTTTAATTATGAATTTTAAGGTATAGTTTTATAAAATGTTGTAAAATCCAAAAACTTCAATTTGGGTTTCAACATGACTCTTATTATTCATGGGGGTGATCCTTCTACTGTAATAATTTTATAGATAATATAAGTGGGTGTCCATGGAGATATATAGGGTGAGGGGAGTATGGTGGGATTTACTAGATATTTCTAAATGCACCACCCATCCACTTTTCATGATGATAGTGGTATTTACGATATTAAGAAATAGATAATTAGGTTCGAGAGTATCATTTCACTAGTACAGAATATATAGGAAAATTTAGCAAATTTGAATGTATTCATGTTTTAGGGAAGATTCAATAGGTGAGGTGGTATATATTTAAAAATTAAGAGGAATTTAGTTTTCACTATAAATGATTTCCTAATCCTATTATTTTATATGATTTCTTTAAAGATACTCTGAAGCTTGACTAATATTATGAGTTTAAGGAGAATTTTCAAGTTGTTCCTTTTATAATTATTATTGTGACTCTTTTCTTAATGTTTCTCACTTTTATAACATTGTTAGCTAGAAAATATTCATAAAAGTCTTGTTTATTTTATATAATCATACAATGATCTATCTATATTCAAAGGAGACTATTTGATAAGACTTAATACTAAGAATTTGTATAAAATGAACTAATTATTGATAAGGGCATTGTTAAGGGTGGACCATGTGAAAACTTGAAATTTTATGAATAAAATTTCCTCTTTTAATATATAAGTGTGTCACATTTAGTAATGTATATAATATAAAACACATGAAACAAATAATGAAAATATAAAACACTTTATTATATTAATTTGAATATTACAATTAGAGACTAAATATAACCATAAATATTTAAAGTGTTATATTTTGAAAATAAACATAGGAAAATAAAATATCTAATATAAGGAAATTTGGATTAGACTTATCCAATGGAATAATCACACTTACAAGAAATATTGTAAAAAAGGTAAAAAAACATTAGTAATACAGATTGAATTTTTAAAAATAATGAATACAGAACCATAAGATGTATTGGAGTGAATTATACTGGATGTGAACAAGGGGTATTTATGGGAAGGAGAAAATCATTATGATCACTAAAAACCTAACCATTATGAATAGTAACCTGGTCGTTAGAATAGTAATTGAACTAATGGAAAACATAATGATATATTGGGTATCTAATGAAATAAAACCATATGAAATTTATATTATATGAAAATTATAAAGAAGTGATACATATAGTAAAATAAATAATTTACACAAAGAATGAATAATTATATTTTATGGAAAAATATATATATTTTATTTTTATTAAGATATCATTTTATGTTAAATTTTAATATATATATATATATATAATTTTATTTTTATAAAATTGTTTAATAAAAAAATATATAATTGTATATGAATGGTAATATAATTTAATGAAATCATAAGTAATTTTTCTAAGTTTCAAATATTTGATTGTGTTATAAAAATCCTTTTCAATAAATAAGGATTTTATCTAGAAATTGAATTTATCATATTAATAAATTTATTTTGGTAAAATGAATTTAATTTTTAGAATTATCATTTCTAAATCAACCTAGGGTTAATTATTACACTATTCTGAAAAGGACAAATTTTTGGTGAGTAGTGAAATGTCAGATTTTGTAATTGTGTATATTAAATTTTTTTAAGGATATAAAAGTAAAATGAATATTTTATTGTCTTGATTACTTTATAATAACATGAAATGTACTATTGAGTCACAACATGGGTAAACTGTTGATGAAATAGTATTTTATTCTAATATTTTATTTTAAAACCCCCTCTTCCTCCACTTATAAGTACCACCCTCCACCACCACATATATATAATCATTCTAAGACCCTTAGCTCACCCAAACATAGGAAAATTATCTCTAAAACCCTCTTACTATGTCATATAATCCTTGTTCTCAATAAAAGAACAAACTAAGGAGGCTTAAGGTGTATCTTAAGAGTGAACATCCAATGGACGAGGTGATATATTCTCAACCGAATTCTATTAAATTATTTTCTTCTTATACCTCATCAAATATATTCTATCCATGATAGTATAATAACATAAGTATTATTAATATAATAAAATTTTATTATATTAATGGAATATTCTTTATCTAACCACTTCTCATTCTATTATAAAATGCAAACATCATTCATATTATGGTCAGCTCACCGCCTCCATGAAAAATGCATTTAAATTTTCATCACCGCCTTCATGGATGTTTATAATACACATGTTATATTTAAAAATTAACTAAATAACTATATTATATATTATTTCATAATATGTAATGTAGAAATAGTCATAAGGTAAAATAAAACCAAATATGTTCATCATAGATAGAAAAATCATCAAAATGAACTAAAACTATAATCATAGCATTTATACTAAATGAATCATTCCTATGTCAGATAACATATATATTTTTTGAAACATATAAACATATAAAAGGAAATAAAAATAATTTTATTACACTTATTGTGTTATGTTCACATTAGATGATACATTTTATAATTACCGATAAAATAATTCGACCTTTGAATGATCTAACAAACATCTAGGGGAAACTGAACATAATAATAATATCACAATAATATAATTATAGGAAAACATAAAATAATAATAATAAATTAAATATATATGAAAATTATTATTAATAAATTATTTAATAAATTTAATTTTATTATTTAGGATGTTATACATATGTACTGAATGAGTTAGGGACTCGACGTAATGGATCTTCCAAACCACCCTCATTACTTTTGGGTTAAACATTTTATTTATTTTTATCACTTTCCATCTATCCTATTCTCATGATATTATTATATATTATTAATATAGGTTCTTTATTTATATAGATATTTTATTCAATATTCTTTTTGTAGGGATAATACATGTTTTTATGTTCCCTTATCAATTCATTCTTTTACGAAAACATTTTTAAAGGGAACTTATTTATTTTTTATCTCATTTCATGTACCACTTCATCTAAGGATTTTAACCTTCTATGGTTTCTATAAATTACTCATTAAAATATGGAAAACATTTGGGCCAATTTAGATTTTTAAAGAAATTATTATGCTCTTACCCTCTTTAAAAGGATCCTTAACCTTTTCTTAAAACCCAACTTAAGAGGTTCATTTACAAACATACATCTCCTCACTTCTTTATCTATTCGATTTCCATGGACATAATTTTCATGAAATATGAATCCTTATTCATATATTAATTTCCATTAAATTTTTATTCTCATCATTCATAGGTTTTATTATGATATTCCATTTGGTTATTTTCTAAAGAAAGTTTGAGTAACACATTACCTATTCATGGATTTTCCTTATTCTTATTTCTTATGTATAATTTCCTTATGTGGAAAATGTATGAATTGACTTGTTATGAATGTAATGGGTTATCTCAAAATTATATATACCCCAATTCTTTGGGAAATTCTTTCATCTCATGAGATATTATGTATGGATAATGTCTATTGATCTTATTAAAATTTGTTTTTTTATGGTATATAGACTTGACATATTATGATGATATTTTATTTTATGTTGTTTTCTCATTCCTTTGATTACATGATCCTATGATATCATATTATTCTTGTCAATATTTCTTGTGATCATTTCTGATCCATCTCTTTTATGTTATCATTATGTTTCTATTATTTTTAATTTATTACTTTTAAACATGCTTTTCTATGATTATTACCTTACTGGGATATATAGCTCACCCCTTTCTTCATATATTCCCAAGAACACACTATGCTGTTAAATAAGTTCAGTGGGATTCAAGATAAATTTATGGATATAAATATTAACATGATGTATCTTATATTTTTATTATTTTGTTACATTTTTAATCTCACAAAGACATTGAACAACAAAATTTTATAGGTTTTATTTTATGGAAGATTATGTTAAAAAATCATGAATTAAAATATATAAGATACTCAAGTTACTATATTTTTTATCTGAGATAGTTATAGTTATTTCATGTAATTATAAATATAAATCATTAGTGAAAACCCTAAGGAGAATTTTTTAGAAAACATCCAATATCTTTGGTTATGTTTTGATCATTTCGTATCATAGATATAGAATCCTTGTCTAGATAAGAAATATATATTTAGGATCTATCATATAAGCACTTAAGTCATAAGGACCCAAAATTAAACATTAAATAATATTTAGTTAATTAAATAATTAACATTGAGGATATTTTCATGTTTATAGTTTTAGATAATTAGGATATGACTGTTAAATAACATCTCAAAAATTACAATAAAGATAATTCTACACACTATCCATTTTTTCATAATTCAAAACATTATAAAATAAAACATGATTTACTTTCTTGAAAAAAAATATTCTTGACCTTTTGTTTCTCTTAACCATCCTTAAACCCTATGGAAGACATTTCTAAAACATGGGATATGCACAAAAATCTCATTAGGGGATATAAAATAAGAAATGAAACTGTCAGTCTATGAAAACATTTCCACAAAATCGTACTTTTCACCCATAAAATCCAAACTATTTGACATCAATCATGAAATCATAAGATTAATAAAAAACAACATGCCAATACTAAATCATTAAGGTGAACTGTGTAATCCATAACATACTTACATTATATATTTTACATCTACATAGGTTGTAACCAATATGGTTACGTTTGGAATACCCATAACATTATATTCCCTAAACCTATTAGGAGAAACATTATCATTTAACACTATCTCATTACCCAATGCATTGGAGAGATATAATCGGCTCACACACCCTTGTTTTATCATGGATCCACCCATATACATATTTAATTCCCAAGAACCATATCATAATCTTAACACATAAAACAATCATAAAGGAAAAATAACATTTCCACTTTGAAATCACATTTCATCATTACAAAGAAACACATTAAAAAATTTAAAAAAATTATTTGAAAATAAAATTTTAAACAAGTAAATTAAACATAAAAACATTAAAGAATCATAAAAGTGAGAAATTCAGTTCATGACATATATGTTAAAAAAATACATTCAAAGCTATTGAAATAATCAATCAATTTTTAAAACACATTTAAATCATTTAAAAATAATATTTTTGATTCAAAGTGTCCCATACCACATTGACAAATTTTTAAAGGATTTAACATTTAAAAAAATTAATTTCCATATAAATAAATACATAAAGACCATTTTTAAAACATGTAGATAAAAGAGAAGGATTTATAATATTAAATCATTAGAACATTTAAAACGATGTTTTAATTAAAGAGTCCTTTACCAAGATCATTTTTTTAATAAATTAGATAGATTATGTTTATTAAATATAAATAAAAATAAATCAAGAATAAATACAAGATATGATATCCAAATTTAATTTCCCACATAATCATAGCATTACATAATCAAAAAGTAGAAGTTTGCCCCAAAGAATAGAAATTGGGATAAGAAATTCCCTTACCACTTGTAATCTATCGAATTGTATAACCCATTAAAGTAATAATCATAGAATGAAACATTTAATAACATTATTATAAATATATTAAAGATATTTAATATCAATTTTCATTATATATACACCATACAAAATTAATTAGTGGTGAATAATGCATATATCTCACATAGGTAAAAAGTGAGATGGTAAATCCTTACAAACTTAATATCAATGATGTAATAATTTACCAATGGTGTGATTATGTTAGAAACAATATATCCAAAGAAATATAATTGTAAATAAAAAAAATTGAATCCACACATAATATTGGTATAATAAAATCAACGAAGTAGATGTATAACCCAATGAATGGAATTTGAGTTACAAAAATCCCTTACCTCGAGTCCCACTTGTCTCGTATGTTAATTTTTCTACCTGAATAATAAATATTGGTTAATTTATACTTCCATGTGAACTTTTATATAATTATTATTAATTTTATATCACTTCTTACCATGTTATAACCATTACATAATTATTTATGTTTATGTCGGGAATTCTGTCATTATTTAGTACTTGAGTTGAAAATAAACATTGTAATATGTCACCAGTCCATGTTATCAAGTACGACATCTCAAGAATTAAAACATTATATAAATATATTATATATTAAATATATATTTATTTATAATTATCTTTTTAAGGCAAACTAAAATCACCGTTCATGGAGACGGTAGGCCGTATGTACACAATAATGCTTTCGTTTCTCCTATCATATTGAAGGAAAACAATTAAATGAAATATATGTAAATTTGTATACATATATAATATCATTACATAAGCATTAATATTCAATTAATATAATATATTTTAACTAAAAAAAATCCTTAATAAACTCAATGTTATGTGTGAACGAATCACATCATTTTGTGGAGGCGGTAGTCTACTTTTCCCCAAATGAAGTTATTGTATAAAAACAATATAGAAAGCATGAAATTATGTTTAATATAACATTTAAAGAATATTAAATATTTTATAATACATATTTAAATATTATTTAACCTAAAAATATTTTTAAGACCATCCATGAAATAGGTAATGGAAAATAACAAAAACATTATTCACGGAGGCGAATAATCGACACAACATAGATAATAAATTCATTTATTTGAATAAGAGGAGGTGAGAAATGAATTGGGTCTGATATATTCCATTATAATCATAAAACTACAGTATATAAATGATTATGTAGTAAACATTCATTGATAGATGAATTATTTGAGAATAATGTAGAAAAATAAAATAAATTAAGAGAGGTACTTTGAGAAAATTACCTCTTGAATATCCCCTCCTTGAAAGACTATTAAAGACCTTAAGTTTGGTAATTTTGTTAGCCAAAAATCACTTGGATGTAACGATATTGAGTAGGAGTGGTATGGGAAGATATTTTATGAGCTAAAGTGCTTTTTGATTTGAAAATGGGATGTGAAGTGGTGGTATTTATACTTGAGGAGAGGTGGGTTAAAGTGATTAGTTTATTGAGTATCTTATATTAAAATCCAAAAAATATATAGGTGGCATTTAATTCCATGAAATTTCCCTATAATTAATGTTTTAAAAGTTGGTAAGGGTCTAGAAACACCTCAAACACTCTTTAAATGTTGTAGTTTTTAGATAGGTTAAGAGTTTAACTTTTAATTATAACCCCTGTAAAAATTTTACTTTTATTATGGACCGAATGGTCCGAAGGAATTCATTTTTATTGATTTTTGATAACCCCCCTTTCAAGGGATGAGGGGAACCCTTACAAGGCCCGTAGGCTCAGAGATTATAATGCCTATAGGCTTAGGAGATTACATGACCTGAAGGTCTTAGGGAATTCATCCAGACTATCTACAAGGAATTGCCCCTTCCCAGCATCTGCATCATGATAATAGCTCTCCACCTTGGCATGGTCGTCTAGCTAGGATTTCCATGCAAGCACAAACTAGTCCCGATGGCATAGCCATACCCTCTAATTCTGAAAAATCCATTTGGCTCTGCTTTAGTGAGTGCACCTACTCTGAATCCTCTTTTAGGGCTTCTCCTTTTTTGTAGTCTGTCTGGGGAAACTGCATGTGGGCCGAAGGCCTTGAGGTGGCCCGAAGGCCTTAAAGGTGGTCCGAAAGCCCTACTGACCCAAAGGCCTGGGTGGCCTGAAATCCTTAAGGACTCCAAGCCCAAACCAGTGGCCCAAGGTGAATAGTTCCAGCTACTATAGTACCGAAAAATACCTGCTATAGTAACTGCTACAATGCCTGCTATAGTACCACACTGTGTACAGTTTTGCTACAACACCCGTACAGTGTACAGTTCTACTACAGTACCCACACAATGTACAATTTTCTATAGTACTACTATAGTACCTACTATAGTACTACTACAGTAGCCAAGAAATATGCCTCTACCTGGATTTGAACCTGGGTCTTGTAGATGCACTTAAGGATACCTCACCAACTGGGCTGAGGCTCATGTGCTACTTTTATTACGGTAAATAATTTTTTTACCATGGTAACTTTTTAATAAGTAAAAATGAAATAGAAATTAAAAAATAATTTGGGCCTTATGATTCCAAATACGGAATACATTTTACCTAATTCAATTTACAGAATTAGGAAAATAATATTTAAAATTAATTCTGCAGAAAAAACTAAAAAGTGGGTTTTTGAAGTGAAACGTTCAAAAGTTTGAAATGTTTTTATATCTATTTTCAACCTGAAATTGTTTCCAGTGAATTATATTGAATTTAATGATAATATCATAATATAATTATACTTTAAAACCTAATAAATTTTCAATCAATCTATATAAATAAATTATATGAAAAATTACTTTGAGTTAAAATGTAGTATTTTTCACTATTCATTTAAAAATGAATATTATCAGAAAAATACCAAAAATTTATCCAAAGTAATATTTTATGTCCCAATTCAAAATATGAAGTTTATTTTCTAAAATATAATTTATAAAAGTCTCAAAAATTATATTTAAAATGGGCTCACCATCAAAAGGTGGTAAAATGTCATTTTTTCGAGAAATACTTCTTTTATAAAAAAATTGAATGTGTTCAAAGGTCATGTCTAGGAAACATATAATATGAATATTAAACATTACATTAAACATATTAAATATATATTTCATTAATAAAACAAAATAATATTTTGTTTATTACTTTATAAAATCACTTATTTTCATTTATTTATTTTAGAAAATCATTTCCTTTTATTTAAAAAATGGTTTTACATTCATTTATAATTTATTGTAAACTAAAGATTTATTTATAAACATTTGTAAACCATTTTTTCATAGTTAAATTAATACTATTCATTACATCCTTTCCAATGGCTAGATTATAACGGTAAAATTTGAATAATAATATTTATTTGTTCATTTAAGATCGATGTAGTGTGTTATGTACACTATCGAACATAGTGTTACTTTATTAAAACATGGAATATTACATCCTCCCACTTTTAATAAATTGAATCCTCATAATTTTAATTTGGGGTCGGTAACTAAGGTAGGAATTTGAAAAATACCTTTATGGAAATCCCAAATCAGAAAAAGTATTAATAAAACTACCACTTTAAAATAAAGAAAGATAAGTACAATGATCACATGAGATGAAAAATATAAGGGTTAAATGTAGGAAAACATGGATATGAAAGTGAAAATTAGCCATCAAGTTCTGATGGAGAGTGATAGAAATCATTTTTATGAAAATGATAGCAATCAAAAAACCATAAATTTTTTATTGGTTAAAAGGCCATTGATTTCCAATTATGTAAAGAAATCATATATAGTTTTTGTTTATAGATCCTTTTTATATAATTAAAGAATTATTTTACTACATAAACTAAGAACATAAGGAAATATACTTACCTGAAAAGTATAGATTCAAATTTTAATCAATTTCCATCATGCACATATCTTTTTCTCCAAATAATGTGTATTCATGATGAATCAACTTCTATAAAATCAGATAACTCACAAAAGATTAACTATCTATTACTCTTATCTTGAAAATTTAACCAAACCCAATATGGAGAGGTTAAGATAAAATAGTTCCCAAAAAATAATAATCCATTTGATGATGAAAAACTAATTTTAATCTCAAAAATTCAATTGTGATACCCAAAGATCAATATATATCATTCAATAATCTAAACTAATATTCAAACCCAAAACTCAGAACAATTTGATTACATAGTCTTCCAAGATAAATTTTAACATTTATCTCCAAATAAAATCAATCACTCTCGATGTGTCATACCAAAAATGTAATTTCAAAAATCTCATATTCTCCAAGATTAAATAATCATTTCCATAAATAGTCCAAATCACCATAAGTCCATAATAGAAACATAGATTCATCCAATGTAAAATTCAACCATTACTCCTCAAATAAAATCCCTCAGTATTCTATTTTCCATAGTTATATAGGGTTCCCAAAATAGTAAACATCTTCTAAAATGACATTTATCACTTAAAAATAAAAAGTCTTTACATGACAGGTTATCACACAGTCTTTATATTTTCCTTTTATAAAAACTATATATTTCTTATAACATTCCCAAAATGATATAAAATCCTATAAAATAACCATAATTTTTTAACATTAATGTTTATTTCATACCTTTTATTTTCATTCCAACTTATATTTACTTTAAAATATTAATTCATGAAGTATCATATATAGTTAAAATTTTCATTTCATCTCTGAATGATTTAATAAAATTATTCCAAAAATAAAGAACATCGTACCTTGATCACAGTGTCCACCTGATTTCATCACCATTTTGTTCACATAGATAGAAGGTCCATGCATCACAATAATTATTTAGAGATTCTTTAGAATAAATTGCTTTTTTAATCCAAAATACACCTTGTACAACATCAGTCATATGGGTGTTTGTAGAGAAATAGTTTTGGAATATAATATCATATGACATATAATTTCAAAACATTAAATAAGACTTGATTTTTATAAAATATTCGAACCAATTTTGACATGAAACTTTTAATCAATGATCCTTTTAAAATACCATAAGTATATTATGAAAGACTATATTTTAAAAGAAAGTATAAATAGGCTGTGAAATGGTCTCCTTCTTCAAAATAGTTTTTATAATCCTAATATGCTTATAATCTTATGATAAGGTAAAATATTTTAAAATTCCTTAATAATATTTACCTTTTTTGAAAATCTGTGAATATTTAGAAAATAGTATTTGATTAAATACAACCCATGATTCATGATGGTATCGAGGTATATAGGGCGTGTTTGATTTATTATACAACTTTTTGCAAGAGATTTTTATGTTAGAAAAAGTTTCATAATCATCTTTACATGACTTTGAAATAATTATTGCAAGCAAGTCATCATGAAGAGATATGAATTTTGTTTGAGATCATCCACCTTCCATTTGTAAATGACATTTCTCAATCTAAAAAACTTATAAAACAAATATTTAACTAAAATAATAGACATAGAATCTTTCCATATGTTCAATAAAAATTTATAATCCCAAAAGATGTCTAAACCTTTCCTATGATGCCAACTATAAGAACCCAGTATTAAAAATTTCACAATCTTGAGTTTAGTAAAGAATTAAAATTGAGGATCCATTCAAGTTTAGGGTTTTAGAGAATTAGGACATAACTATTACATAACATGTCAAATTTACAATTTAGACAAGTTTACATGTTTTTCAATTTTTTCATAATCTAAAACATTATAAAATAAAACATGATTTCCTATCTTGGTAAAAATATTATAGACTTATTCCTTTATCTTAACCATCATTAAACCCTGTGGAAAACATTACAAAAACTTGGGATGAGCACAAAAAGCTTAGTAAGGGATATAAAATAACAATTGAAACTTTTAGCCTATGAAAACATTTTCACAAAACCATATTCTTCACCCATAAAAGATAAACTCTTTAACATAACACATGAAAACATAAGATTCCTGAAAAAATTATTAGCAATCATAAATTATAAAGGTTACTTGTGGTATCCATAACATACTTACATTGTATCTTTCACAGCTGTATAGGGAGTAACCCATATGGTTACCTTTGTAATACCTATCACAGTATATTCCTTAAATCTTTTTTGAAAAAACCTTATCATTTAACTCTGTCTCATTACCCAATGCATTGAAGAGCTATTAAGGGATGAACCGCCCCCAATTTATCATGGAACCACCCATATACATAAGTAATTCCCAATAACCATATCATAATCAGAACACAAAAAACAAGCATAAAGGAAAAAATAACATTTCCACTATGAAATTACATTTTATCTTTTCAAATTCACACACTCACAATTGAAAATGATTTATTTGAAAATAAAGGTTTAAAATTGTAAATTAAACATAAAAAAATAAAATAGGAATAATAGTGAGAAATTCAGTTCAAGACATATATGTTAAAAAAATACATTCAAATGTATTGAAATAATAAATCCATTTTTAAAACATATTTAAATCATTTAAAAAGAATATTTTTGAATCAAACATTAAAAAACCACTCTTACAACTTTTGAAAGGATTTAACATTTTAAAACATTAATTTCCATATAAATAAATCCATAAAAACCATTTTAATGAAATTTCACGAAACAGAAGGATTTATAATATTAAATCATTAAAACATTTAAAACAATGTTTCTGTTAAAGATTCCCTTACAATGTTAATTTTGTTAATAAAATACATCAATTATGTGTATTCATAATAAATCAACATAAATAAAGAATAAATAAAATATGAATTATACAAAAGTTATTTCCCACAAAATCATATCACGACATAATCAAGTAGTAGAAGATTAACTAGAAGAATGGAAATTGGGTTAAGAAATTATCTTACCACATATAATCTATCGAATTATATGAGTGATAAAAGTAATAATCATTGAATGAAACATTTAATAACATGAACATAACTAGATTCATGATATTTAATATCAAATATCATTATATATATACCACATTAAAGTAATTAGTGGTTAATAATGCATATATATCACAGAGGTAAAAAGTGAGATGAGAAAATCCTTACATAGTTTGTATCAATGACATAAGAATTTATCAATGGGGTGGTCATGTGTAGAAAAAATATATCCACACAAATAAAATTTTAAATACAACATAAACTAATTAAAATATATTCCATACATAATCTTATTATAGTAAAATCAATGATGTAGATGTATAACCCAATGAATGGAAATTGAGTTTGATAAATCCCTTACCTTAAGTCCCACTCATCTCAAATGTTTTTGGTTCTTATTGAATAATAAAAATAGGATAATTTATAATTCCAAAAGATCCATTTTATTCTTCTTATTCATTTTATATCACTTCTTTACCATGTTATAACAATTACATAATTATTTAAGTTTATGTCAGACGTTTTGTCGATATTCGGTACTTGAGTAGAAGATGAACTTGGTAAGATGTCACTAGTCCATGTTGTCAAGTAAATAATCTCTAAAATTAAAACATGATATAAATATCTTATATATTAATTATATAAATATTTAAAATAATCATTTGAAGACAAACTAAAAACACCATTCATGGAGACGGTAGGTTGTACGTACGCATGAACACTATTTTAGTTTTTCTTATCGTATTGAAGGAAAGAAATTAAATGAAATATATGAAAATATGTATACATATATAATATAATTATATAAAAATTAATATGTGATTTATATAATATAATTTTTCTTAAAAAATCCTTAATACATTCTATGTGATGTGTGAATGAATCACATTATTTTGAGGAATAAGAGGTGGTGAGAAATGAAATGGGAATGATATATTAAATAATAAACATAAAACTTAAGTACATACATGAATATGGATTTATCATTCATTTATAGATGAAGGAGGTGAGATGAAAGTAGAAAAATGAAAGAAATTAAGAGAGGTACTTTGAGAAAATTACCTCTCGAATATCCCCTACTTGAAAGACCCTTGTGGACCTTGGGTTTGGTTTTTTAATGAGACCAGAAGCACTTGTACATGGGTAGATTTAGGAGTAGAGTTTCATGTAGATATATTAGGATATACAAGGCTTTGTGTTTTGAAAATGGTAGGTGGATTGGTGTAATTTATACTTGAGGAGAGGTAGGTTTAAGTGATTGGTTCATTGATTATCTAATATTAAAAGCCAAACATAATGAGCTGGAATTAAATTTAATGAATTTGTATTGTAATTAATATTTTATATGATGGTATGGGTTGATACAAACATTAAACAATATTTAATGGTTGTTGTTTTTAGGTAGGTTAAGATTTTAACTTTTAATTTTAAACCTTGTCAAAAGTTTACTTTTATTATGGTAAATAATTTTTTTACCATGGTAAATTATTAATAACTAAAAAAATGACCTAAAAACATAATTTGGACCTTATTAATACAAATATGGAATATATTTTACATAATTAAATTAACATAATTGGGGAAATTTTATTTAAAATTAATTCTGTAGGAAAAACTAAAAAGCGGGTTTTTAATGTGAGACTTTCAAATGTTGTAAATGTTGTTATATATATATTTTCAACATGAAATTGGTTCTAATGAATTATATTGGATTAAATGATAAAAAATTAATCTAATTATTCTTTAAAAATATTAAAAGTAAAATCTAACTATATAAATAAATTATATGAAATAGAAGTTTTGAGTTAAAATGCAATATTTTTCACTATTCATTAAAAAAGAAATATTATCAGAAAAAATATCAAACATTTATAGAAATTAAAATTTTATTTCCCACCTATAAATAATAATTTTAATTTTATAAAATCTTATAAAATTTCAAAAAATTGATTTAAAATGGGTACTCCATTTGAAGGTTGCAAAACATAATTTTTCGAGAAATGCTTCTTTTATTTGAAAAATTGGATTGGTTCTTTTGTCATGTCTAGAAAACATATAAGACGAATCTTAATACTTACATTGAATATATTACATATATATTTCATTAATAAAACCAAAAAATATTGATTTAATTACATTATAATCTCACTTATTTTCGTTTAAATAGTTTTTTTAAATAACATTTCCTTTCATTTAAAAAAGGGTTTTACATTTATTTATAATTAATTGTCCACCAAAGAATTAATTATAAACACATGGAAACCATTTTTTGAAAATTTAGTTAATATTATTCATTACCTCCTTTCAAAAGACTTAGTTATAATGGTAAAATTTAAAAAATAATATTTAGTTGTTCATTTAAGCTCAATGTAGTGTATAATGTATGTTATCGAACATAATGTTTCTTTCTTAAAAATAGAGATGTTACATAAGGATAAAAACCAAAAATAAAAATATTGGGTATTAAATCAATATTCACTCCGTAAAAAAATGTGGACATAACTTCACACCCAGTTTGACACTCCTAGGGTGTTACAACACAATATTTTCATACATAAATCACATATCCTTTTTATGAATACTCAATACATTTCACAAATACAAACCTTCAGACCATTAAGGTTTAGTGTATTTGGAGACTATATTCACAATATTTTTATTCACGAACAATTTTCAACATCTCTTCTAAATATATTACCATTTATTATCCTTCAAATAAATACCCTACTTAAACCATTCTTTATAACCTGGGAAAGGAAACATAAGAAAGGGTGAGGGTAAGGTCATATTCACAGTAAGGGTAAACATGGGAGATATCAATTCATTATCATAATAAGGAATGAGATAATAATTTTGGTATGATATCATGAAAATAACATACAAGTTTTATAAAAAATATTCCAAAAATTATATACATGAGTCATGACATAAAACATTATCATTAAAATACATAAATCATAAGAGTGAGAATCATCATAAAACAATTGTGACCTAATTTTTTTTCCATATATGTTTGGTACCACCATATTTATAGAAACTATTTCATACATAATTGTTAACTACTGATACCATTAACTCATTGTGGATCAAGAATCCATACGAATTTACCATAACATAACATATTATGAACATTGGCCTATTTATTATATCTGATCAACCATGATGACTTGTTTCCCATAGTGGATCAAGAACATCATCTTGTTTTCCATAGAGTATCAATAACACTGACTTCATTACCACAACTATCTTATGATATATAATTCAATACCTAATGAACATGAGGGAGATATATGTAACACTAATCACATAATCTATATATTTTTATGCCATAATATCCTAAAACATTCATCATATTATAACATATAATAAGGGAATATATTTCATTAACATTTAATCATAATATAACCTGTGGGAATAAAATAGGTTTTATACAAATCTCATCATCATTAACATACATAGAAACTATCCAAAGAAATAATAAGGATGGTACATTAGATAATATCCTCAGTAAAAAAATAGGAAACACCAAAGAATATTGTCATTTATGATTATACATTCTGTAAAAAATATCACTAAAACTTTTTTGAGGAAAATATTATTTCCTATTTGAAATAACATCATCAAAATACAAAAAATTTCCAAATACTAAGGAAATAAATTATTTTATAATAATCATTAAATATTATAAATGATTATTTAAATAAATGAGTGGTCATGATGGTGAAAAATACTTTTCATGTTGTACACATTAAAACAATGATCCCCTTCACATTATTGGTAAAACACCAAAACTACCTCATTCGAAAAATAAAACGAAGATTGATTTTAAACCATTTTTGAAAAATCTAGTTTTTTTAATTCATGTATTTAAAAAATAATTTGATATTATTAAAATCATACTTAGAAATTTTTTTAGAAAACATTGAAATGTAATAAAAAGGATTTTCAACCAAATAGAGAAATAAAGCCTTTTTATTGAAAGCGCTATTTTCCCATTAGTTCTTAAACATAAAAAAATTAATGGGAAATATATTATAAAAAAATAAAAATATAATAATAAATAAATTATTTTCCTAATTTTTATACCATAATATATCATAATTATAATCTTTATAAAAAATAACCCTGATAAACAATGAGACTGTGACATAAAACTTTTACCACTTTGACAACTTTTGAATGGTAATCTGAGTGAATAAAATAAATAATAAATGATTTTTTAAATAAAATAGTTCCCATTTTAATATTCATAAATTAAATTCACCATTTTTATATACACCACATAAAAGAAACAAGATGTGGATATGGAATGTGTCTAACATAAATATAAGTTAGATGAAAATCTCTTACCTCAAGTGTCGATTTTATTTATATACATTCAAGACTCATGTATAATAAATAAATTTTTATTTTAATTATATTAAAGAACCATAATTATATATATCATACCATATATAATTTACTTATGAAATTTTATTTTCCATTAATTAATAATTCCATATTAAAATCATGGTTCAGTTAATAACTTCTTCATTTTTCATGTATGTTTTGGTTTGGTATTTTTAGTAAAAATAATTTGATCATGGTTAAATAATTTATAGAGTTATAATAATTGTATAAATATCAGATATAATCGTTACATATTTGATTAAATTAATCTATAAATGTTATATATATAAAAATGAATTACACCATTCATAGAGACGGTAGGTCGTATGTATGCAGGAACGTTGTTTACATTTTCTCAACGGATGGAATGGAACACTATTAAATAATATAAAACATTTAGAGAATAATTTTTATTTCATTTATATCATATATATTCATTATATATATCCTCAATACCATCCATTTCAAAATAAAAGAAAAACAGTATCACATCACTTTGTGAAGGAAGTAGTCTACACGTACGCATGAGCGACGTTATCGCTTTCTAAAACATTATAATGTATAAAGGTAGATGGGATATTATAATTCTAGTAGTAAAATTATTAAATTAATATCACATATATATGTTAAATCTATAATTTTATCCTTCTATGAGAGGTGGTGTTGGATGATGAATCACATCAGCCTGTGTGGCAGTAGTCCTCCGTACACTCGATCGATGGATTCACATCCCATTCGATGGAAGAGGATATGGATATGGGTTATAAAATTAACATAATAAAATATATTTATTTGTGATATAATTAATTTATTATTTAATCATAGTTATATAATATTTTATGGAGTTTTTAGAAGAAATAAAAAATCTCAGTTAGGAATAATACATATTCTTCAAAAAACCTCATCAAGTTTGCACTAAAAAACATAAAAGGATGAATTAATAACAAAACTGATGAATATAGAACATGGTAATGGAATTATATAATATAATTGTTTAGGTATCTTCCTAAAAAAAAGGTTTGGGTGTGTGAAGAGGATAGGATATAGGGTTCCCTTTTATAAGTGAGAGAGAGGACACAATTGGGATTTTTGAAAAGAAATAGGTATATACATGTTTTAACCATGTCACAAGGATCAAAAAATTTCACATTATGAAACATTATATTTCATATGTTCTAAATATTTTAATTAAATATTAATTGAATATGTTTTTAGTTTATTTTATGCTAGATATTTTTAGTTTTACCTCCCGATAAACTCATTTTAACCATACTGTTGTAATTATTTTTTATTGTTTTTAATATTCATTATGAATAAAAATTTATTTTAAAATATTATATATTATTAATTATTAGGAATAAAAATATATAATATTTTTTTCTAAATTAAAATCTTATAAGTTGAATAATTTAATTTAAAATTAATACTACAGAGAAAATGAATAAATGGGTTTCCAAAGGAAAAGTTTTTATAAGTGTATAAGTATTTAACATAAAAAACCAATATGAAATTTATTTAAATGAATTAAATTTTATTAAAAATTATAAATTTTAAGTAATTTTACTTTTAAAACAATATTACAATAAAATTGTGATTTTAAATTCTTTAATAAAAAAATAGTTTTTTGATAAAATAGTAATTTTATTATTATTCATTGAAAAATAAATATTTTCTGAAAATTATCAAAAAATAAATGAAATATATTTGTGAAATTTCTATTTCAAAAATAAATTTTATATTATAAAATAATATTTCAAAAAATTTATTATATTAATTTTATTATTTGGTAATAAAAATCAATGAAAATATTTTTTGAGAAAAATTTATTTTTAGAGAATATAAATATTTTACTAAAAATAAAGTGATTTTTTACCGATATGTCTTAATTATATAAAACCATGATAAATAATTTTTAAAATTACCTTATTACAATTCTATAGATATAATATAATTTATATCTTATAATGTTGATGTTTAAATAATAATATCAATAGTATATTGTTGTTCGTTAAAACTCGGTCTTGCGTGTTTTGCATGCTATTGAAAAATTCATTTTATTTAAAAAAAATATTTCATTAAAAAATAGTGTGTTTCATTATAATTAAATTAAAATGAATTTCAAACTTGACGTTTTTCACCCTAAAAAATATAAATTAGGATACTTATGCCTCAATGTATCCTCAGGTTCCCATGTAGCTTCCATAAGTTGGTGATTTCACCCTAAAACATTAACCAAGTGAGTGATCTTGTTTTGTAGAAAATTATATATAGGATCCAAAACCTCAAAAGGATTATACTTATAGTAAATATCTTGATCAAATGTTATAAAACATTATTTTAGAATATTTTAAGTATTTGGAAGGTACTTCTTCACGGGATATACATGGAACAGATTGTGGACTTGAGAGAGGTTCAGTGAAAGTTCCATGAGATAAGAAACCATACCTAATCAATAAAGAATATAAAAATGTTCAATTATATCTTGGGAAAAAATTTCCATTATCTCTAAATTTTAAAACCTTCTTCCATATAGATATTTATAGAAATACCATCTCACAAACATCAAATTCTAGATCACATTGATGATTATCAACATAACATTTCTATAGAATTGGTGCTCCCCTTATGTGTTGTAGAATGGACCATAACTTCTCTACTATTTTTCAATATATATATTTTCTAAATAAATTTATTTCTCTATATTCATCCTATCATGTTATAGTTTCATACTTCTTTTCATAGAGTGTATCATATGGAGTCATTTGAATACTCCAATGAAATTTAATATTGTTTAAAAATCTGACTAGAGTTAGGTGTTGATCTAAACCAAATTTGAAATCCATAAAAATATATATTATCATATCCTATAGTATATTAATACTTATCCCTGAATAACCATTTTAATGAGAATGATATGCTATACTGAAACTCAATTTAGTATCAAGTGCTTCATGAAGTATTTTCCAGAGCTTTAAAGCAATCCTTGGATCCTGATCAGATACGATGTAATATGTTACCCCAAGAAAAAATACTACCTAATTAATTTATTTCAAATAAATCTCATCTAAATATAATAATTCATTAATATAAATGAAGTATGTAGAATTTGTAAGGTGATCAAATAAAACCCTTATAGTATTTTCCCTTTATATGATTTAGGGAGTCTGACTACAATACCCATAGTGATGTTTTAATATTTCCATTATAGTATGGTAATAGTTGTAACATAGTCTTATACCTTTTTCTCTCGGTCATAACATTATGACATACAAAGCAATGAGAAATAATCTCTACAGTATCACTCTACTTTCCATCCCAACAAAACTACTATTTCAAATATTTATACAACTTTGTTCTTCTGGGATGAATAGAGAATCAAGAACTATGAGCTTGCTCTATTATATCCTTATTCAAATCAGGTATAGATAGAACACATTCATGGATCCTAAACCTTATCATTACATCATAATCAATGTTAAATTCTTGAACATTACCAACCTTCTTCTTCAACTCTACATCATCCTTTGGTGCCTCTTTAATATTAACTTGGATATATGGTTGAACAATAATTTGATAATGATAAGATTTATCCTCTTAAATAAAGATTCACATCTATAAAAAATATATATGTATTAAATATTTTTTTGATACTCATCATGGATAGTCTAGCATGATCCTTTAAAAACAAATAATTGGTTGCATTGTTCGCCTTCCCAGGGTGGTAATGTATTGAGTAGTCATAATATTCCATCTGTTCTAACCATTTATATACAACATATTAAAATATTTCTTTTTGAATATATAAATTAAAATTTTATGATCAGTATATATATATAAACTCTCTCCCTTTGTATAATTTATCCATGCCATTAATGAAAAAATCACCATGGCTAACTCCAAATCATGAGTTGGGTAATTTTTCTCATGAACCTTCAGTTTTAGTAACATATAATCTATCCCCATATAATTATTAATGATAAAATATGTCAATACCAAATTTGGTGTGTAAATTTTGATTATAAACCCTTCTCCACTATATGGTAATTTATGAACAAGTGCATTGAATAACCTTCTCTTTTATTCCTTGACATTTTCTTTACATTCATATATCTAAAGGAATATTTCTCCCATCTAATTTAACTTGGTAAGTGGATTGGAAATCCATAATAAATTATTCAGCAATAATCTATAATATCCAAAAATACAATGAAAAATATGAATAATAGTCACTGCTTTTGGTCTGTTCCAACTATCAATAGCCTCTTTCTATGATGGACCAACCCATATACCCTCAGTTTAGATTAAATAACCAAAAATGAAACCATTTATAGAAAAAATTTAAAATTTAAAATATATCCTTACAATTTATACTTCCTTATGGTCTTTAGTACAATTATCATGTGATATTAATTATATTTCATTCACATTTAATGGATATAAATATCAAATGAAAATACTATCATAAATTGGTCAAGGTAATCTCTAATGACTCTATTCATTAAATTCATGAATATAGTGGGGGAATTAGTTAGAACAAATTGAATCACTATAATTCATAGTATCGATATATTGTATAAAATATTGTCTTGGGTATATCCAACTTATTTACCATCAATTTAGTATATCGAAAATAATGTAAAAACATGGAAAATTATTGAGATCTATGTGGTTCATCAAAAAAGTAATTAATATAGTATAGAGGATACTTGTTCTTAATTGAGATCATTTTTAGTTCCCAAAAATAAATCCATAGTCACATAAATCCATATTTATCTTTTTTCAAAAGAATAGGTACACCCTAGGTGGCACACTTGGATGAATAAATCCCAGGTGTATGTTTTCCTAGAGTTTCTTCTTAAATTATTGCAACTCATTCAGGGACATTTTATAGGGAGTCTTTGATATCGGTGTAGCACCAGGTATGAGTCCTATACAAAACACAACTTCATTATTTAGTGGAATAATATGAAATCTTATGGTAATAAATCAAAAAACTCTCACATAATAGGCATATCATCGATGTTGATATTCTCTGCAACTATATGAGATACACACCCCTTCAAAATAGAAATAAAAAAATACAATGGATTTGATCTCCATAAGATGTTCATATTTATCATCGCACTAATAGACGATCACTAACTGGTTTGGAATATCAAATTTTAATTCTATTACTTATACCTTTATGTGGCCGTTAAATATAGATTCTCAATATGTTCCTATGATAACATCAAATTCAACCATAAGTAGAATAAAAAGATTTATAGGAATCACATTCATGCAAAAATCAACCAGATAAGAATCACATAGGTGATATTATACCATCATACCATTATGGTATTTCACAACTAATTCAAAATAAAATTATTTGGGGGGGGGTTCATAATCTTAAGAAATTATTTAGATTTAAACTAGTGGGTAAATCTAGAGTCAAATACAACATCAGTAACTATAGAGTGGATTGAAAGTATCCTTTCAGCACATCATTATTTTTCCCCATATTATAAATAGTGATCACATGAAATTTCACTTTTTATCTCATGTTAACAGGTTAATGACATAAATTATTATCATTAACTTTGATTTGAAAATTTGTTAGCATAATGACCACACACTTAACATTTTAAGAATTGGAGCATGTATGGTGTAGTGGGTTTCTTCCTCTCTTATATTACCTTACCTGTACCATTCATTTCCTTTTGACATTCACATGATTTATGACCCACACTTTGACATTTAAATAACCTCATAGTTTCATTTAAGAAGTTCTATTGTAGATTATTTTCACAGATCTAACATGTATATGGATTGAATTTATTTCCACCATTTTATTTATTTAAATTTCTATGAGACTTGATCACCCTTGTCCTATCAAAACCATGTGAATGGTGGTAATCTCTAATTTATATTTCTTCCTTAAGTGCACATATATTAAATTATTCAAAAAAAAGTATCTTACAGATTATTCATATTGAAAACCTAGTTTTAGGACACCAAATAATTAAAAAAACCTTACTTTCAGGTTAGATGTTAAGTAAACCTCATGTGTCTTGTATCATTTTCCCCATAAGTACCAATAGATTAATCATTATTACGTGTTTCCTCAAGGAATTAAACCTCCATTATTTTTCAAAATAATAATAGGAAAGTAATTATTGAAAAAAATATCATTAACTCATCCCAATCCATAGATTTAATTTGTTGTTATTCAATTATTTTCTTGATAATATACCACCACTGATCTACTTCACCTTCAAAATAAGAAAAAAATGAATTTTTTGTGCTATGAACTATAGAGTATAAAAAATATATTTTCATTGGTACTAATCCATTACTCAGCTACTGTTTGACCAACAGAACCAATAAAAGAAGGTGTAAATTTCCTCCTGAAGTACTCAATAGAATATTGCTACCTCCTTTGATCATTCTAAAGTTCAGCGTGATTTATAGCATGAGTGTGTCTTTTGTGCATAGAAATTATATTTTTAATCTCATATCTCATAAAATTTTGTTACAGAGGATTAAATTCATTTCATTTTCCATCATATTCATCATTAACATAATTCCTTCAGTTCCCAAACATTTAATAAAACCAAAAATCACTGTGTAAACAAAAAAAATCATAGTGGGAAATAACATAATCACAAAAAATTTATAAGATATCTAAATCAATAATAATTATTTTCAATCTATGAAACCATAGGTTTTACCTTGGTCATTCATGTTCATTTTATATTGAAATCCTTTATGATGGTTCATGATGAGTTTTTGAATTCCAAAACATATCCCCTAGAAGTTTTAAACTAGGTGTGCAACTATCCCAATTGTCATAAACAAAATTGCGATCATTTAAAATACCAATGAACCTTTTTAGAGTTATTACCAATAGGTAAAATTGTTTTAGATTCACATCCACTTGTATTATCTATACAGGGATGTAATTTCTTTAAAAAAACTTTCTCTATCATTCACCAAAATTATAGGATATTTTCCTATACTTAGACTTATCTATAGACTTATCCCAAAGATTCCCACTAAGGATTTCCAATATGAGTTATAAAGTCTAACTAAACAATCCCTTTATATAAACTATAGTAAATTAGGTTTTTCATACATAAATAACACATTTTTTAAACAAATAATCAATACATTTCACAAATAAATTCTTGATGACCATAACGGTTTAGTCTATTTGGATATTGGATACACAATATTATAATATAATTATAGATCCAAACATCCCCCATAAATATCCCCCCATTTAACACACTTCATAAGAATACCCTATATAAAACATTATTCTTAAAGTGGGGAATGGAATCTTAAGAATGGGTGAGCTCAGATTCTTAGTAAGGGTAAATGTGGGAGATATCAATCAATGATCATAAGAAGAAATAAGATAAGAATAAGGGTATGAGATCATGAATAGTACTCTCAAGTTTCATAACCAATCTATCAAATACTATAAACATGAGTCATGGAATAAATCACTATCATTTCAAATACATGAGAAATCCTTAGAAATCAATCATGAACTTTATATACATGTCATATAAGTGTGTCACTATTATTATTGTAGAAAAAATTTTCTATGTAATGTTTAACCATCAAGACTCTACAAGAATAGTGGATCAAGAATCCCTACATTTTTCCCATAATATAAAAGATCAAGAACATCATCCTTTTTCCCATAGAGGATCAAGAACATTGACTTGTTTTCTATAATAGATCAAGCATACAAGTCTGTTTTTAGTAGCAGATCAAGCACATAGACATGTTTACCATAATTTTCTCATGAGATACAAATAATTATCCAATAAATTGGATGGGGATATAGTTCATACCAATCACATAATCTCAATTTTTTTGTGGAACTAGATCATAAAACATTCATCATACCATAACATGTGGTAAGGAAATGAGTTTTATAAAAAATTTAATCATATCATAACCCTTAAGAAAGAAAAACGGTTCATAAACATATCAACATCAACATCATAATCATAAAACATATAGAGAATGAATAAAGATGGTATCATTATATCATATCCCTAGTAAAACATGATCAATACTAGAGGTTTTTTTCACTAAAAAATAGAATTTCTATAACAAGATCATTAAATTTGTTTAGGGAAAATATCGATTCTATTTTAAAATCACTTCTTTAAAATCTCAGAATTTTATAAATCCTAAAGAAAAAAAATTATTTGAAAATAAAATTAATAAATTTTAAATTAGGATTCCAATAATTTAGTGGTGATGATTTTGTGAAATTATATTAATTTCATTCATGTTAAAAAATATTCCTTTCATATTTTTGTTAAAAAGTCAAAACTACAACATTAAAAAAACATCATGAATATTCATTTAAAAATATTTTTAAAATTTAATTATTTTAAAAAAATGTCTTTAAACAATAATTTTAGAATATAAAAACTTATTTTATAATATTTTTATAAAATTTGGTCAATAAAGAATAATAATTTTTGACCCAATAGAGAAATAAAGTCTTTTTCCTTAAAAGATTATATTAGTCAATTATGTTTATAAAGAGATGAAAATAAAATAAAACATGTATTATAAAGTTGTAAAAAAGAGTATAATAAAAGGTATTAGTTTCATGAGAGTTATACTATAAGATATCATCATTGGAAACATGATCATAAGCAATCTTGATAAACAGTTATATTACAACATAAATATTTTACCACTTTCATAACTATTTAATCATAAGACCCATGAAAGAAAGAACCTTATATGAATATTTAAATCAAAAAATTTTCAGGATAATAATTATTAAATAAATTCATTGTCCTTATATACACCACATAAAATAAAAAAAGGGGAATTTGAGATATCTATCATGGAAATAAATGAGAGACAAAATTCTCTTACCTCAAGTACCAACATTCTTCAAGCTCATTTCAAACTATTGTATAAAAAATATATGATTATTATACATATATTAATGAAACATAATCATATATATCATAACATATATTATTTAAATATTAAATTTTATTACATTTTTATTAGCATATTCCTTGTAAAAATAACATTTCAGGTAATAACTGCTTCACTTTTCATTTATGTATTTGTTTGGTATTTTTAGTCATTTTTCTTTTACCATGGTTATATAATCTCCATATTATTAACCATGATATAAAAAGTATATTTAATAATTATATATATGTATTGATATTAAAAAATAATATTTATATATATAAAATGAATTACATTGTTCATGGAGATGGTAGACCATACATACTCATAAACGATGTTTCCATTTTCTCAATGGATGGAACAAAAGAATGGTAAATAATGTATAAAGATTATAGAATAATTTTAATGTTATCCTTATTTTCAACCATTTAAAAAATAAAATGAAATACATATCATATAACTTCATGGAGGCGGTAGTCCACACAGACGCATGAGAGACATTATCACCTTCCAATGAATTAAAATGTAAGAAGGTAGATGTTATATTATAATTATAGATGAATAATAATTTCATAATATCAAATAAATATGTTAAATACATCATTATTTATTTTCATTTGAGTATGTGATTGAAAAAAAATCACATTGATTTACATGGAGATTGTTTTTCATACACACAATCGATGGTTTTGCATCCCATTGGATGAAAGAGGTGATGGATATGTTTAATGGAATTAAAAATAACATATTATTATATATTATATACTTAATATATTATATCATAACATTTTTAGAATATTTTGAGTATTTTTAATACAAAATATAATAAAAACTATCGGTATAGAATGATACCTCATCTTTGGACAACCTCCTTATATTTTCAACAAAATCCTTCATAGGAGGGATTAATAATAAAACAAAGACCTCCATTCATTGGGGATAAAATTAATTAAAATATTTTTTTAGAAAATTTTCAAACCAAAAGGATTTCGATGTGTGGATAGTACTGGACAGGGGGTTCCCTTTTATAAGTGGTGGAGAGGACACACTCAGAATTTTTGAATGGAAAAAGGAATACTAACATTTTACACATGTCACAAGGATAAATAATGACTCACTATTGAGCCATATATGATATAAGGTCGAAATATTATCCTTCCATATGATATTTATTCATATAGATATATTTTATTATTATTAAATAATGTTGTTTATATTGTATTGTTTATTATTATGATGAATTCATTGAACATATAAAGTGATAATATGGGAATTAAATTACTTATCCCATCAATTCATTAGTAGGTCTCAAAAGAAAAAATAGTTTGGGTATTTTTCATTCACCTTACCTATTTATTTATGATGTTGTTGCACGATTCCCTAATGGTATATTTATGATGTCTTGGATTAAGGCTTAAACTATAAGTTTAAGAGGTCTAAAATTATGAATTTCATCATTGGGAAATCAGTTATTCAGTTCCATGTTATTATTTTAACAGTTATGGTATCCATGGATAATTTTCAATCATATTTGATTATATATAGGTCATTATTGGATCAATATTAATTCCATACAAATTAATATTTGTGCTGAAATTTATTAATTAAATTTAATTATTTTAATTTATTTACATTTATATATTAATTTTACCAAATCTACTCATGATATATTTAATTATACATAACCCTTACTCATATTTGATCTCACCATTATTTTGTTTCCATTCTCCAAGATTCTCAGAAGTGTACTTTTATTGATATGAAGGATATAATATAGAGAATAATGATTTCCTAAAAGAAAATAGTTTTCTATATTTTTTATTTTCAAATGTATGTGCGATTCAAGTTTGTTTGTAATCTAGAAAAACTACTAAAATATTATTTCTTTTGGTATGGGATCACTTGTATCTAGAATAAATGTAATAAAGTAACCATCTACTCTAGGATACTATAATTGAGAAATTTAAAGTTTATATAAGAGGCATGTTTAGTAGAAACCCGAGGAACTAGATTTATGAAACCATATATTAGGGAATGTTTCCCCATGAAAAAATCATAAGAAAAGTATAATTATAAGACAATATCATAATATTTTTTAAGGTAGATATTATATATTTTTCCTAGAAATCAATCTATGTATGGATACTATAAGTAGATGTGGTTTTGGAACAAATTCATCTAGGGATAATAACCCAACAAAGAGTTGGTTGAATATATATTAAAAATCATTTTTATTAATGGAGAGTGTTCCATTACTACACACATGGATTGACTCTCCCAAATGGATATTAATGGGTTGATTCAAATTTTCATTATGACCCATTATAATGAATGAGAGTATTGAAATAATGAAAATCTATTAAATTCCATAGTGATATGAGAAAAAAATAAATATTGTTAGGATAATAAGTCTAAGGGTGATTATAATATTAAAGGAATAAACACCCATTTTAAGGCATTATGTTATGGGATTTTTACATAATTAAGGATATTTTGATGTATATTTATTAAAATAAAACCCTTTGGTTTAGTATATAATTTAATGTGTATGTTATTTGAGGAATAATTATTCCAATTATTTGGAAATAAATTTAATGTTGTTTATAAATGTTAGGTTTAATATAATCATTTATGTTAAGGTAATAATACACAATTATGATTATTTTATTTCATAGAAAAATAAGTTGTATGGAATTATTTTTTGGTTAAAAAGTTATTTGATGATTAATTTTATCTTTAAGGATCTTCATCATATTTTTGGGAACCTTAGACGAATCATATTAATATGGTTTTATAAAATGGAAAAATGACGAGCATGTTGACTTACCATCACATTAAAAAAATACACAGGGATTGAACCTATAACCTATCGGAGAAAATGGTTCATTGACTACCACTATAATTTGTGATGTCTGGGTGAGTATGAATTTTCTTTACTCAAGTGATTTTATGGATAATTATTATGTTTATTTTTATATTCATATAATAGGGTTAATTTTTTTCTTCAATTCTTCTATTTTTAGGTGATTAATTATATTTTGGTAGATGTTTTATTAGTTTGATGTATATATAACCTTTCGGTTTAACATAAATTAATATTTGGGTAAGTTTATATTATGTTTTTAGACTAGTAATATTAATGGTATAAGATAACCATTATGGTTAAAATTTTTATTAATTGTGACGGTTTAAGGTTATTTTGGATATAGAAATAATTATTTATGGAATGATCTATGTAATAAATTTTATTTTATTATTGAATTTGGGAGAGTAATCTATTATTTGTTTATAAGAAGGATTATTAATTGTGGTTATTATATCACATTATACTCACCATTTTGGTATTGGTAAAGGTAGGTGGAATAGATTAGTATTATTTTATGCATTATGAGACATGTTAGAATTTTATTTTAGTTCTTTAGGTATAAAAAATCCATCTTGAATAATTATAATTTGGAAAAAATTATAAATTGTTGTGCAAATTGGTTAAAGGATACAATTATTATTCTAAAGTAAGTTTATTTACTTATGTTTTTAGTCTATATGGTAATTGAATTCCTAAAATATAGGAAAAGGATCTTCACATTCATTTTCGATGAATCAATATCCTTTTACAAACCCCACTAATTTATGATTCTTGGTAATTAACTTTCTCAAGACCATGTTTTATATAACTCTATATTAGTCCCAATAAGTTACTTTTCTCCTAGATGTCTATAATTTAACTTTAAACTAAATTTTTACTTATCCGAGAACCCTATTTTTTGTTCTTTTATGAAAATTTTGTTTCCTACATCCCATTCTCTACGTATATTGTATTATACCTCATTACGATGTGGAATTTCAATAATAATTTTTCAAATATTGAACCTTTAATGACCATGATAAAATTGTGAGGGTGAAATTTATTTAAGGGGGAATGAATGTAACACCCAAAAAAGTTGAATTAATATCAAGTTTGATAGATTTCATAACATGCAACACCAACCTTAAAGTGAACTGTGATACTCTATAAAAGTTAATATTTTTTAAAAATGACTATTATATTATATTTCATAAATTAGAGTGTATAAATATGAGTAAATGAAATATGGTATGAGTTTATAATGAAACTACTCAATACTAAATAATTATTAGGAAATAAGATTTATTTTTTAAAATTAATTTATGCTTCAAAGAATCATTTTCTTCAAAACTGATTTTATTATACATTCTGTGAAATTTATTATTAATTTATGAAACTTTTCGAAATTTTATTTTATAATTTCATCATAATTTTATTAAAAAACATATCAAAATTAAAATATGGGGAAATTGTGGTATATTTCTAAAATGAGTTATTTTTTAGTGAATAGTAAAAAATACTAATTTTTCAAATACTCTCATTTATTTTCATTAAATCAAGAAATATAAAAGTACCATTATAATTAAGAATTTTTATTTAAATTTCATATTATCCATTTTATTTATAAAAATATAATTAATTCCATTTAAATCATCAATTTTAATGACATTGTTATAAGTAATATTTTATTCTTAAAAACACATTTTTCTAAAAATTATTTTTTACTGTGTTTTACAAATTTGTATTAATAGTAATTTCTTCTACATCTAAGAAATAAATCATAAAAAATTGACACCATATTTTCAATTAGTAATTTAAAATTTATTAAGTATTTTTATTTTATTTTAAGACGTCATGAATAATAGTGATGATAAATATTTGTTGCCTTAGTAAGGGTAAATGGGTAAAATGGGTATAAAACTTTGGGATAAGGCATTAAAATTTCTAAAATACTTGTATTTGTCATATTGGATGAGTGTATTTCAATAATGTTAATCTAATTCTCAAATATTATGCTACTTGGTTGCATTTTTATTTGATTATGACCTTTGTATTATTTCAATATTAGAATAAATACAAAATTTCACTCTCTTGAATTCAATATCTCTAGGAATATTTACTAGGGGGTCTAAAGGATGTCTACCGAAGAAGAGAAAATCGCATTTTCCAACTCTATCAAGATTATTTCTTCTTAAACTTACTGAAAATTTATTGTACCAATATTAAAATAACTAATCTAACATATTCAGAATACTGAGATGTTATTTTTGATTATGGTATAACCATTTTACACCTCTTTTATATCCTATGGAAAGAGAAAACATCTCTCATGTGTATGTATAAATTACCATTTACATGTACCAGTGTAATTAATTTTTAACCATAAAATTAATTGGATAGTTATAAATATGTAAATAATTAATATATATTATATTTATGACATAATTATGGTTCTAAAAATATATGATATCATTTAACATCTTAATATTCCATTCATTTGAAAATGATAACATCGCTCGTGTGTATGACAGACTACCGCCTCCACAAAGTGATATGATTCATTTTTTTACTTCCACTTCACTTATATCATAATAAGGATAAATTTAATGAATATATATAATATATATTATATAAAAATTATTTTTTAAAGATGAATTACTATTTACATTTTTTCATTCCACCCACCGAAAAGTGAAAACAACGTTCACGTGTACATAAGGCCTAGAATCTCCATGAATGGTACAATTCATTTTTATTTTAATGTATTGAATAAATGAATATATATATAATTAATATATATATATATATATATATTTGAGAAATATATCATGATTATGATTATAGAGATTATGGTAGCATGATCAGTGTACAATGACCAAAACTACTGAATGAAAACATACATGAAAAATTAGGGAGTTAACACTAAACGATGATTTTAAAATATAATTATTATTAAACCTATATTTAAATGTAAAAATTTGATAATATATGATATTATAAGTATTTATATGTTTATGACATCGAAATATAATAATTTTTCATATACCAAATTTTAAAACCACAAAAGATTTTGGTCATATATGAGTTAAGGTTTTCACATTCCACTTTTATTTTCATGCGACATATGTCATATTCATCACATGTTTCTTGATGTGTTTTATATAATAACCCTTTGATATCACAAATCATGAATCCATTTATATTCATGGTACTAATATTTTCACCCCAATTTAATTCTTTTATGGGACTTATGATTCAGATGACCCAAAAGTGGTAAAGGATTATGTCACAATCATATCATACTTTGAGATTGTTTGTGTTCAAGTATTAATTTAAGGAATTATTTAATATTTATATTATAAAAAGAATATATTTTCTTCTCATATTTTTATTTATGAAAATTATATTCTTTTCTTTCATTTTTAAGTACTCAAGATATCAACAAAATCTACTTATGGAAAATCAAAATTCATTGTTATTCAGTCGAAAATATTTTTATCCCATGTACTTATTTTAATTAAATAATTTTCTATTTTTTTTAATATTAATTTATTTTTTAGATTCATTTTACTCATATTTTAATTTTTATAAAAATGTTTCATATAATACTTCATGTTATTACCTGAATGAAGTACTTTTTGATTTTTATCAAAAAAATTAATGGAAAAATTATTTTAACGTACCCAACATGAATACAATTTACCATATTTATTAAAAATAAATAATTTTAATCTTAATTTACATGTTTTAAATGTTATTTTTAATTAAAATATTTTTCTAAATATTATATAAATTTTTATTTTTATTTAAAAAAAATTGAAAGGTGTATTTTCCTCAAGAATTTTTTAAATGTCTTTTTAAAAATATTTATATTAATCAATGGTAACAGCCCTTTATTTATTTATTATACATAAATTATATGCTGTAATGATTCCATCCTTATTATTTATCTATATGGTTTTTTATTTTTTTAACTGGAGAAAATATTGACACTCTATATGCTTTTTGTTTCTATATTGGTTGTTTTATTATTATTAAGGAATATTGATTATGTTGTTTTGTTTATTCATATACTGAATTAATTGTAAGTTTTATGTGATTATTATTTATTTAAATTTAATATTTCCTCATTGAATCAGTAGGTCTCATTAGAAAAACTATTTTGGGTATTTGGTGTACACCTTACCTATTTATTTATGATGTCCTGGCACGAGGCCTTGAAGGAATGTTTATGATGTCTCAGTAAAAGACCATGACGGAAATATTAAGATAATGATAATTATGAATCCCGTCATTATTAAATAATTTAATTATGTCCATGTGATTATTTTAATATTTATGATATCCTTGGATATGTTTCAAACTGATGTTATGTTTTATATGGAACCATTTAATCATCATTTATTTATAACATATTGTTCTCTATGATCAAGATTTTCATTAAATGGAATGTGTTTTCATTTAATTAAATTTTTATATTTATTATTAATTATTTATATAGGATATATTCCACTATACCTAAATTTTACTGAGAATTTTATCTCACCCTTATTTTGATTCATTTCCCCAAGATGCTAGAAGGTGTACAAAGATCGACATAAAAGGATATCCAAGAGAGAATAATTATATTATAAAATAAAATACATTGTAATATTTTTTTTTTTTTAAATATATGTGATATTTATGTTTTCATATATTATTAAAATGCTACAAAATATTTTGTCATTTGGGATACAGTTACTTGTATCTTATTCCAATGTAAAAAAGTAACCATCGACTCTAGGAAACTGTAGTTAGGGTCTTTACACAAATGAAGGAGGTTGTTATAAGATAAGGGTAAACCTAAGAGTTTATAATTTATGAATGAGGAGTTGTGAGATTTTTTTCATTAATATGTGTACCATGGAGCCTGGGAGAAGGAATGAGTAATTTAATGATTCCTAAAGATCAACATTATTATTCTATGTAACAAAATAAGATTTTAAATGAAGAAAATTATGTTTGATATGTATATTAAATAAAACAACATGATTATATGATATTTTAACACCCTAAGGAATTATTATATATTAACTTTTAAATAAATTTATTATCTTTAATAAATTTTGGAACATGTAGCCCTGAGATTTTTGTGCTCGATAGAGCATACGACATGCAACACCGAGCTTAAACAACCCACAAAATATATAACCGTTATAATATTGGAATTAAATTGGTGATTATGAATAATATTAACTCTATTATTATCTATATATTTATATAAATTTCTTAATAAAAATATATTATTTATAAATTTTTAGTAATTAATCAATTACTTTTTAGTAAGGTAATTTTATTCTTCCAAAATATGTTTTCTTCAAAAATATTTTTTATTTCTATTCCTGAAAAGAATTTTATAATTAATTTTTGGGCCATTTAGAAAATTTATCTCATAAAATAAAATTCATTTTTAAAATGGAATATCAAAATATACCAAGGGTGTAATTTTAGGATTTTTAATTAAATAGTAAAAAATACATATTTTGGTAAAAATGTAATTTTTTTTAAATAAATTAAGTAATTTCAAATTTCGATAATGTTATAAAAATTATTTATGGTAACATATTTATTTTTTAGTTATATTTAATGAAATTAATTAAATTTTAATGACCTTTATATTGGATTTTAGTATAAATTGTTTTTGGCTTTGAAAATGAGATTTTTATGAAAATTATTTTAAAGTTTATAATTTTTTTACTTTTAAATTAATTAAAAAAACCCCAAATGAGGTATGATTTAAATGAAATTTATATATTATATTTAAATAAATATTATTTTATATTCATAAAATAATTATTATTTAACATAGAGTTAATATAAAATCATTGTTTCTTGAGAAATACACTTCATGAAAACCTGATTCTTCATCGCATCTGTAGGATTAATTTTAAATTAAATTTTTATAATTTTGTGAATTGAATTTTCAAAAATGGATTAAATTTTTAAATAATAATAAATTATATTATTAAATAATTTATACATAATATTTTACAATATTTAATAGTGAAAATAGTAAAAATTAATTGTTGTAGTTAAGGTGAAAACAGGTTAACAGGGGGCTAAACTAAATAAATAAAGTAAAATGATTTAAAAATGTAAAAAATATATTTTATAAACATATTTAGAATTTAGAAATTATTATTAATTATAATTTACCATTATTTATCATTTTTTCATGAGTAAAATATTGGAAAACCTTTTCATTATCAAAAATTACAAATGTGCCACTCACCTCACTTATAAAAGGCTACCCACACTCCTCTCCTATTCACACATTAAAAAACAATTGGCTCATCCATTAAATTACAAAATGTCTTACTAAATTACCTAATAACATCCTATAGACCTTATTTTTATTATAAATCCATCTTAATAATCCTTTTGTTGTTTACCTAAGGAGGTTGTTTAAATGAGAGGTATCATTCTTACTCGAGCATCATTATTTTTTTATTCTTAAACCAAATTAATATATTATTAAATTAATATTATATAAAAAAAATAGTATTTAAAATATAATAGGATTATATTATGTTAATTTTATAACCTAAATCTATCTCATCCTCAATCAAAAGGGATAGAAAATCATCATTTGTGTGTACTGTGGACTATCACCTCGTGAACCAATGTCATTCATCTTCCATCATTGCATATCAAAGCTTGTTATAATGATGGATTAAAGGTATATATATTATTTTTGAAATATTTATAATTATTTATTTAATATATCAGATATAATCTATTCATTTCTATTCTATGGGGGACACGATAATGTTTATCGTGTGTACGATGAACTACCATCTCACAAAGCGATGCGATCTATTTTTCAATAATGCTTTACATGGAAGATAATAAGGATAAAGATAAGGAATATAACTCATAAAAATTAAATAATTATGATATTAATTATTTATTTATCATTATAAAATGACATTATATCATTTTCATCCTTACTTTTCCACTCACTAAAAAATGATAACATCATTTGTTCGTACATGTGGACTACGACCTCCACAAAGTGATGCGACTCTTTTTCCATCTCCAAAACACATTGAATATATATAATCTTATTTAATAAAAAATATATAATTTATTATTTTATTATAATTATATAAATATAAAATATTACTTACCTTCTTTCCATAATGATCATTGAAAAATGGAAATGTTACTCATGCATATGTATGGCCTGCCGTCTCTATGATTGTCACATAGCTCATTTTTCATAACTATATTTCATGATTTCTTTAAAAATTATAATTTAATTATAAATATTATAAGTATTTCATTATTATTATTATGTATATGTTTAAATAATGAACTCTTCGACCATGGTAAACACACTGAAGACATTTTGAAATGATAAACCGAGCGTCCTCAAAATACCAAATGTGGACTTAATAGATGAACTATTGTATAATGACATTAAAAATAAATAAAATAAATGATATAAGTATAAGTTATTAAACCTGAAAATGTTTATTAGGAAATACAATTATTTATATATGATTATTACACAGGATTCTAAGGACGCACACTGAAATTCTAGACTTGAGGTAAAGGTTTTCTCATCCCACTTTAAATTCTATGAGAAATATGCCATATTGAAAACATAATTTTATTTTGTGGTATGTATAATTAAAATGAATTTAATTTTGGGTTTAATTCATTAAAATTATCAGGATTTACAAATCCATACAATAATCTCTCTTTTCAGGGGGTTTTAATCTAAGATTAACAAATCTGTAAGGGATCATGTTAATATCCCTTCATTGAGGCATATTGTAATTTCACACACATATATTATTTTATGAGGTTTATATACTAACCCTTTTAAATGTTATATCATGAAAATAATTATGTTCATGCTTTTTAACGTTTTATTGGACGTTTCTCATTTATGGTGCTTATGATTGAAAAATTTACTAAAGTGGAAAAGGCTTTATGTTACAATTTTCATTCTCCTTTGGATTTTTTTTGTTGATAAATATATTTGAGAAAATAACATGATCCTATTTTCATGAAACAGATTTGTTTCTTCTAAACTGGTTATAAATGTTGTTATAATTTTTTATTTTCATTTCATTCCCCATTAATTAAAGAAACATAAATAATGTAATATGTAAGGGATACCGATCTTGTATTTTCTTCTATGTCATGTTTCTTTCTCATCCATATATTTTTTAAAAATTTTCTATCTAAAAATAAATTATTTCATAAGCCCATTTAAAATATAATTTGACCATATTTTTAAAAATTAAATAGAGACTTTTTAGCATCTTCTAAACTTATCACTTTATACTCCCTTTTAAGAATTTTATTTGAATAGATTTTTTTTAACTCTTATAATATGAACATATTTTCCTAAAATAATGTCTATTAATTTCCTTGTATTTTCATTTTATGTTTCCATTTTTATATTAAATTAAATGTATTTTCAAAATATTTTTGAATTTTTAGTTTTAAAATGTTATTTTAAATATGAGAAGATTGTTTTCCTAAAATAATTAAATGATTTTTAATGGTATTTACATTAATCAACATCAATAACCTGTGTTTCTAATTTTGACTTCATGGAAATATTTTTTTAATGATACCATAATCATTATTTCTCTTGATGGATTATTATTGTCTCAACAGATAGCTATGGAACCTATTTTTTTTCATGGGTAAACCATCTTTCAAAAAGATTGTTATTAAACCAAATTCTTTATAATGGGTTGATAATTTTTTGAATATTTTTTCATGGAAATTGTTTTATTTCCATGGGTTATTCAAATTTTCAAAAGATTAAATGATGTTTATTTGAGAAAATGATGAAATTAACTCTCTTTGTAACTTATTCATGAAAATCACAAGGACATTATTAATGATCATTGGTTAACCCAAATAGCCTTTGGTGATACCATTATAGATTATATTATGTATTTTATAATATAGTATTGGGTGACCTTAATATATCTTATATTATGGGTTCACCCAAATAGTTATCTGGTGTATTGTGTATTAATTATATTCTTCGAATAATTCCGTTGGAAGTTTTGCATATGGGTTTTCCAATTTGTAAGGGTTTTTAAGGTATTTATAAAGATGATGTCCCCATATAGAAACATATTTTTATAATGATTATATGGGTTATAAATGTTGAATTTGATCAAGATTGATATCACATGGCTCATGAATATTGATTATAATGAATCTTTCTTTTTTTTAAATACATACTCCATGTTTTCATGTTTGATCATCAAGGTATTTATGGGTTTGATTTCAATTATTTTATTATCTTTCACATTGATTTTGTCATCATACTATTATTATCATCTTAATATCACTAATGAAATTTAATTTTTAATTCTTATGTTTACATTCATTGTGTATTTGAAATCATTATACTTATGTTTCCTTTTCATCAAATTATAAAGAATTATGTTAAATTAATTATTTCTAGTAGAGTTTCATATGAATTATAATGATGACATATTGTGGAATATGAAAAAATGAGTATAGTTTGAGATGATTTTTATCATTATGAACTAGTTGTTTATAAATACATGAGGTTATGAGTTTTCCCAAAATCTCTAAAACACTAAACCTAGAAGGTCCTTTATAATGTAAGTGATCCAATATTTCCTTCTGATGACTCGTGTTTGGGATGTAAAAAATCAGGTCACCATTTTTAGTATCAAATCCATAACTATAATGTTTATTATTTCATCATTGGATTTAAGAGTGTGGGTGCTGGGCTATTATATTCGATTTTAGTGGGAATTTTATACAAATTTTGAGATTATGATGTTTTCATGTGAGGTTATCTTATGATTTATGGATACCATTATAGGTTTATATTATTGAGGTTGATCATATGTTTATAATCATATACACACCTTTGAGGTTTTAAGAGATGATATCTTAATGTTATTGATGACTTTTTGAGAGATGTTTCATTAGGTTGAATAATATTTATAGCTATAGATTAACATTAAGTATATATTTAATTTTTTGGACATAATTTATAAGATATTGATAACCTATTGGGGTTATATGTTCATTTATATTGAGGTAATTATTGGAACACAAGTTTTATTATATAGATAACTATGATATTGAAAAGTGATTTATTGACTATATGATTAATATTATCTCAGAAGAAGATCCCTATAATTCTATGCTTGTGAGGATAATTATATGATATATAATTTGAGTTAAAAAACTATTTAATGTTGAGCATATTAATTTTATATGGGATATAGGGTCCTTTATATATGGAATAATTTTTTTTGAACTTTGGGTGTTATTATTGAATATTGGAGATTAGGGTATTATTTTATCATATGATGGTTCATTAAATTCAATTACTATTATAAAATATGCTAAACATTGTTGTTTTGGATAATGTCTAATGATATGTGGAGTAGCTTGATTAACCCTTTTACAATTATTTGGTCACTTAAAAGTTGATTTTATTGCTTCAAACATGAAAACTTCATCTTGAATACTCATCTTTAGGAGGAAAGGGTGAGATTGTGGAGGAAATTGATTAAATGAATGAATTTAAATTTATCAAGTAATTATATTTCATTATTTAAATAGTCTATATTTTAATCAATTCCTCAACCCAATGAAAAGGATTATCAAACAAAATATTTTCCTATTAATATCATTTCTTATAATATTAATTTTTATTTTCATACATTTTTGTTTATGGTTTTTGGATTTTGACTTTATCATGATTGTTAAATTTCTTGTGCTCAATGATCTCTATAAATATCCATCATTATTTGGACTTTAATATTTTCGTCCATGACTAAGTCATTACTTCCCACCCATGTTATCATATTTAGAAACCAATAATGTGTTCTTCTAAATGACCCTTATACTTCCTTTTCTCTCATAAAAATAGGATATTTCATTAACTCTTTTTATGATGTGGGATTCGAAAAATAGTTATTTTATCAAATGTAAAACCATAAATTATGGATTTCATGTTCAAATTTCAATAATACAATTTATTAAAGGGGGGAAGATGTAACACCCTGAGAATCTAAAATAATAAAATTATGTTCAATAGCATATACGACATGCAACAACAAGTGTAGATGAGAATGTAACACCCCTAGAAATTTTAATATATATATTTTTAAATAAATTTAATATCTCTTAATGATTATGATACTTTAAAAATTGAGATTTTTATGTTTGATAGCATATATGACATGTGACACTGAGTTTAGACGTTCTGCAAAATATATAACCATTATAATGTAGTGGATAAATTGGAGGGTATGAATATTTTGAAATAATTTATGATATATATATATATATATATATACTATAATAAAAATAAATTATTTATAAAATTTTTATAAATAATCAATTATTTTTTTATTAAAGTAATTTTATTCTTCAAAAACATATTTTCTTCAAAAATGACCTTCATTCTTTTAATGAGAAAAAAATTATAATTAAGTTTTTTAAAATTAAGAAAAATTATGTTATAAAGTGAAAATAATTTTTTAATTTTTAATTTCAAAACGTACTTAGGATTGATTTTTTGTATTTTTTAGAATATATATATTTTTTCTAAGAATAGTAAAAAATATAGAGTTTTGTAAAAAATAATAATTTTTTTATAAATCAAATAATTTAGAAGACTAATTATATATTTAATATGATTTTAATTAACATAAACATTATTTAGTTGTAATTAATCCAATTTATTAAATTTTAATCATCTTTATATTGTATTTTAGTATATTTTTTTGGTTTTATAAATGTAATATTTTTTAAAATTATTTTAAAGTGCATAATTTTACTCCTGTATAATTTAATTAAGAAAACTACAAATTATTAATGATTTTAATAAAATTTATAGATTATATATTAATAAATATTAATTTATATTCATAAAATTATTGTTATTATTTAGATATTTATTATAATAATATATTTTTCTTAAAAAATACACTGCCTGAAAACCTGTTTTTTCATCACATCTTTGGGATTAATTTTAAATTTAAATTTTCCACTCATTTGTATTGAATTTTGTAAAATTGATTAAATATTTTTAATAAGAATAATATATATTATCTTATAAGTTAAACATAAATTTTTACCACATTGAATAGTGAAAACATTAAAAATTAATTATTATAGTAATGGTGAGAACTGATTTACCGATGGTTAAACTAAAATGATAATTGTAGAAATGACCGAAAAAGTAGACAGAAATATATATTATGAACATATTTACACATTATAATTTATAATTATCATTAACGGTCCATTTTAGATCCTTTTTAATGTGAAAAGCATGGGTACACCTTTTTTTTAAAAAATTTCAATGTGTGCTGCTCCCCTCACTTATAAAAGGAAACCCCCTCTCATCTCTTCTTCACACCCTAAAATACATTTTTATCAGCTAGGACCTACCCTAATTTTTTCCTTAAATCCCTTCATACCTCCTAGGTACATTTTTTATCATAAAAAAATTCTATGAATTCTTTTTTCTCTTACCTATGGAGGTTTTTCAAAGAAGGGGTATCATGCTTAACCGAGCATTATTATTTTATTTCATTTTCCACCCGCTTAAAATAATTTTCAATTATTAATATATTGTAACACCAGTATATACCATATAGTTATATTTTGTTATGATAACCTAATAACCTAAATCCATATTTTATTATATCAAATGGAATACGAAATCATCAATCGTGTGTATGGAGGACTACCTCCTCGCGAACCACTATCATTCGTTTTCCATCATCACTACTTACAACTTGTTATAATGCTGGATGTAAATTATATATATGAAAATTTTAATATATTAATAAATATAGAGCTATTATATCACATATAACTTCTTAATTTCCATTCTGTGGTGGATATGATAACATTTTTCATCTGTATGGTTGACTTCTGCCTCGTGAAATGATGTGATTCGTTTTCCACTAACACTTTAAATGGAATCTAATAAGGAAAATGTTAAATAATATATGTGATATACATGAAATAATTATTATATTAATTACATTTTTATTATTTCTAAAATATAATATATCATTTTCATTATTACCATCCAACTTAAGGAAAAATGATAATGTTATTCGTGCGTACGTGTGGACTATAACCTTCATGAAGAAATACGACTCTTTTTTCATCACAAAATCACATGGAAGGTATATATAAGTACATATAATGAGATAATATATTATCTATGAAATTATTATCATTATTTAAAGATATAATATTACTTACCTTCTTTCTTTAATGATCATTGAATAATGGAATTGGTACTCATGCGTACATACGACCAACCATCTCTGTGATTTTAATATAGTTCATTTTTCATAACCATATTTCATTATTGGTTTAAAATTTATAATTTATTTATAAATATGGTAAATATTTCATGGTTATTTGTAACATCACACGTTTTTAGAAGGAAAAAAAATGTTCGATAGCATACATGATACGCCACATTGAGCTTAAACAAATAACTAAATATTATTATTTAGTATGGTAGTTATTGCATAACCATTAGAATTATGGGAATGAATAGTGTAAAATGAATTTTGAAAATATAGTTTAAAAATGTTTATATAATGATTCATTGGTTACCAAATTAATGTGAAATGAAACTAAAAACTAATCAAATATAAAGGATGTATTTTTTATGAAAAACTATTTAAATGTGACTAATTGTGTTTATAAAATTATAAAATCACACTTGTTGGATTATATTAATTAAATATTAATTAAATATAATTTTTAAAATTAATCTTATCTATTTTATAGAAATTATATAAGAATAAAAACAATTTTATGCATAAAATGACTATTTTTCTAGAAATACAGTTTTACCGCATTTTCATAGAGAACCAATTTTAAATATATTTTTAACACTTTTATATATTATTTTTTACAATATAAACTTATTATTTTTAATTTTTACATCAAAAATTAGTTTGGATAAAATTTTGGTATTATTCTGATTAAATTCCCATTTTAAGGAATAGTAAAAAATACAACATTTTAATTGAAGACTACCATTTCATCTAATTAACTTATACCGTTAGATTATATATTTACATGGATTTAAGGTATAATTAGATTATGTTTTTATTAGGTAATATAACTTAATTCATTGGATGTTTTTTAAAAATTAAAATTAAATAGAAATCTATGTGAAATTTTTAACATTTTACATTAAAACCCCATTTTGTCATTCCGTCAACGAGATAAATTTTTAATTAATTTATTAAAATTTTTTGTTTTAAATTTACAAAAAAGGAATCCATATTTAGAATCATAAGGTCAAAATTATGTAAATAAGTCCCTTTTATTTTTGGACATTATAAATAGTAATTTTAGTAATTATTTAATTACCATGGTTAAGGGTAAATCGGGTAAATAATGGTAAAATTAATATTTTAATAATATAAATACAGACTAACACAATTTATAATTTACTTTTATGAGTTTATTATGAGTATTATAATACTTGGGTCTATTTTAGGACCACTTGAAGATACATGAATTAATTTAATGAATTTATAGAATTATATTCAACGAATAGTAATTTTTTTATAATTTTTTTTTAAAAAATTAATGTATTTTAATATTGAGTTATACAGGGTATCTCATCAACTATAAATAGTTCTTATAAAAGTAAAAATATTACCTATATCAGGGTAATTTATTTATAATTTTTAGTAATTAAATAGTTAAATTCCATTATGACACAATGATGATGCAATTATAGATTTATTAAAGAGAGAATCAAATAAATGATATTAATAATATTAAAAAAATATATATTTGGAAATATTTGATTCCATAAATGAAATTTTTGGATGACTATGACATGTTAGTATTGATTTAATGAAGTATTTTTTGAAGAAATCACTTTGTTATGATTTTTTAAACAAGTCAAGTGTTGAATATTGTCAAAATTGACATAATTCATAACATAAAATATAAAATATATATTAAAATGAAATAAAATTTATAAAAATATAATATTAAGTAAAAAAGTGGAAATGACATTACAAATTTCATTAATTACTCATTCATAGGTCAGTTGGTGTGATTTGGTAATTATTTTAACTCTTAATGTTTAAATTACATGATAAAACGGAAAGAGTTAAAAGGGGTTAAAAAAATAAGGATTAAAAATATTAAAACCTTGTATAATTTTAATTGGATTGTGAGGATTAGATCAAAAATAATACTAGATTAAATATATATCAGTTTGGGGCCATTTGGACTCTAAATTGAATTTATATTAATTTAAAAAATTTAATAATTCTTAGGGGGACTCTTTCCTCTCCTAATAAAAGGAACTCATTCCTCTCTATTAATAACACTTCCAAAACCATTTGGTTCAATAAAAATATACCCAAAACACTTTCTATAATAACTCCCTATATTATTGTGTCCTTATTTTAGGTAGAATACCCTTCTTAGAGGTATTAAGACACTCTTCAAAGGTGATCAACCGAATAAGAGGTATCATTTTCTTTATGTTTTTCTATTTAATTTATTCATCCACTTACGTCAAATCATATTCTTCATAGAATAAATAATAACTCTATTATACACAATATAATTATATTTTATCATCATAATATCTTAAAATATATCTATCTCCACTTACATTAAATGAGACTGGAATTAATCGTTCGTGCATTCGTGTGAACTATAACCCTCACGAACCGATCTAATTCGTTTTCCATAACTGTTTCTCATGACTAGTTATAATGATTTAATTAATGTTAATATATGATATTCATGGAATATTTATCATTATTTAATAATAATATATCAATTATATTCTTACTTTCCATGTGCATGAAAATGATAATGTCGTTTCTACGTACGTATGAACTATCCCTTTCACAAAGTGATGTGACTAGTTTTTATTCATTAGATCACTTGTATGATATATATATATAATTATATTGAAATTTTTAATATTATATTAATGATTTTATGATCATTATTGAAAGATAAAAGGATACTTACCTTCTTTCCACATCGTTCAATGAAAAATGGAAAGTGTTACTCATTCGTATGTACGACTTAACATCTCCATGATTACAATATTGATCATTTTTCATAACCATAATTAATGGATTGATTAAAAGTATAATTTTTTGTATAAAAATGATAATAATTTCATCAATATTATTTTGGAAATTATGGACTTCTGATCTCATTGACTATTTATATCCTACCAAATTCATTTTTGACTCGAGTACCGAATATCGACAAAACACCCGATGTTAACATAAATAATTTAGTAATTTTTATGAAATAATAATAGTCATATAAAAGGAATAATAAAAATTATAAATGTTTTTATGAATGTTAATAATTAACCTAATTTTATTATTTAGGGCGATAAATATTGTACGTGACAAGTTGAACATAAGGTATGAGATTTCATCTCAATCTCCTTTCATTGAGACAGTTCTTGTTGATATTCACCTTTATTATTTTATAAAATGTATATACAACCCCTTTTACTTTACGAATCCTTATTTTATCTATACTCATGTTATTTAATGTTTTGTAAAATTTTATACAATCATGTGTCATATAATTTAAATGTTCAAAGTGGTATGGGACACTTTTACTAAAACTTTGTTTTAAGTGTTTTAATGATTTATTCTTATAAATATTTCTCATTCATGTCCATGTTTTAAAAATGATTTTTTGGATTTATTTTTAAGGAAAAAATTGTTTTAAGATTTTAATTCTCAAGTTTCTTTTAAATTTTTTGAAGTGGAATGGGACACTTTGATTCAAAAATAACATTTAAAAATATTTTTAATTGGATTTTTAAAATAGATTGGTTATTTGAAATACTTGAAACGTTTTCTTATGAGGGAAAATGAAATTTTATGAGTGAGATGTGGAACATTGAATTCTTTTATGTGTTATGATTGTATAATGGTACTTGGAAATTTCATAGGTGTTCCTGATATAACTTATACGATGGGTTGATCCCCATTATAGCTCATGGGTGAGCACGATATAGCTTATATGAATAGTTAATCTCCATTATAGTTCAAGGGTGAGCCTGATGCAGCTTATACAAAGGGTTAATCCCCATTATAGCTCACGAGTGAGACCGATATAGCTTATACGAATGGTCATCCAAATTATAGATTCCAATAAATTGGGTATGGAAGTCATCCGTTTGGCTATTCCGTTTGTAAGTGTGATATATGTAGAAGTCGATCGTATGGTTAATCAATTTAAGCATGATTATGTCTGATGTTACCTTTAAATGTTATATGTTTCTTTATATGGGGTTAAAGGTAATATTTTTATTACAAATAGGGTAAGATATGTTTATAAAATAAATTATTTACTTCTTATTAAAGGTGATATAATATTACTTTATGATAAATTAGTCATGGTTTAAATGTTTTCACAAGACTAACATTTTTCCTTCTTTGTGTAACCATTACAGTGTTTTAGTGCTCATCCATAGTTATGAAATGTTTTTTATAGGTCTTAATATTGGTATGGAAAATGATGTTGTTTGGATTAATTAATTTAATATGTGTCTCGAAGGGAAGTCATGTTATATTTTTAAAAGGGTTTCCTTTGGTGGAAAAAGTGGATACCGATTATAATTGTCCACAAGTCATGTATGGGTCTACCTTGTAAGTCTTTTTTCCCTAAATCTCTAAAATTGTAAACTAAAAAGATCATTTAATTTCAATTATAGTTTAAAAACACTAAAATTTGGATTGTTTATGGATGGGTCCTTATAGTTGGTATTAGAGAATGGTTTATACATCTTTGAAGATTAGGGTTTTTACTAAAGATTTAGGCATATCATCATGAGTTTATAATTTTAAGCTTGATTATATTTTTAATGTCTTATAATCCATTTTTAGGTTATATGTTATGAACATTTAAGGTTATTAACATTATTTTTAGAGACATTCACCTTTGATAAATTATAGGTTATTAGTTTTTAGGATGAAAAATGAGAGGTATGAAATATCCTTTAAGGTTAAAAAATGTTATGGTTATTTTTTTGTTTGTTATAATATTTTTATAATTTTATAATAATTATATAGTTTTATAAAAAGGAAAACCCACAGGATGGGTGACAACCCATCACGTCTAACAAGGTCGTGGGGATCGAACCCACATCTGAAGGGAGACAGAGGTGCATCACCTACCACTAGATTATGATATGTCCCTGGTCAGTATGAATTCATTTTTTTAGTTAAAAAATTTGATAAGTTTATTTTTGGAACTTATGTTTTATAAATTGGATATCCTTGGTATTGGAAAATTATTTGTGGATTATGTGACAAATGTTAATTTTGAAAAAGTTTAGTATTTTTGGAACACTTTTGGATTGAGGAAAATAGAATACTAAGGGATTTTATTTGAGAATTAAATGTGGAATTATATTTTGGAAGAATATATGACGGAATTATACTGAATGAAGTTATTTATAAAAATAGTAATCATATATTGAATATTATTAAGACAATTATTTTTTGTGTGAGACTTAGAGAGTAATTGAATTAATTTGGAGATAAATGTGAAAATTTATCTTGGAAGACTATACGATCAAATCTGTCTAAATTTTGGGTTTCAAATATAGTTTAGATTATTTTAAGTAATTTTAAAGAAATTATTTACCATATTCTCTATGATGGACTTTGGGTATTTCATTTTAATTTTGGAGGTTAAATGTATTTTTTCATCATAAAATGGTTTATTCATTTAGGGGAATTATATGACCTTATTCTAACATATTTTTTGTTTTGGTTAATGTCTCATCATAGGATGAATATATAGTTAATTATTTGTGGATTATTTAATTCTCTATAAGTTGATTCTAGTGGTTCAGGCATAAAAAATCCTCTTAAATACTACTCATTTAGAGAAAAAATGAGATTATGATGGAATTTTATTAAAGGATGAAACTATACCAGTAAAGTAAGTTTATTTCCTTATGATCATAGTCTATGTAGTAAATTAATTATATAACTCTTTGAGAAGGATATTAAAACAAAAATCCTTTTGTTTATTTTTACTACTACAAAAATCAAAGAATGTTTAACCCATAAAAAATTTATAGCTTTATGAGTGTTAAATTTTTCCTAAAAATATTTCCAATTATTCTCCATCAGAACATTATCGTTGGATTTATCTTCCATATCAATGTTTTCCTATATGGAACCCTAGTGTGTGTTTTCTCAAGTGGCCTTCGTACTTTCCTTTCTTTATTTTAAAGTGGAAGCTTTGTTAATCCTTTTTCTAATGTGGGATTGAAATAAATGTATTTTGAAAATTCATACCATAGTTAGAGACCCAAAATTTAAATTGTGAGGAAACAGTTTCCAAAATGGGGAGGAGGGGTCGAATATAACATCCTATATTTTTAAAAGGAAACACAATATTCGATTGCATACATGATACACCACATCGAGTTTAAATTATAAACAAAATTTTAATATTATGTATGGTAGTTATTGTATAGCTATCATAATAGAGGGAATAAAATGTGTTAACATAATATTGAAAATATGGTTTACACATGTTGATATAATGATTACTTGGTAACCAAATTAACTTGAAATGAAACAAAAAACCAATCGAATATAATGGTTCTATTTTTTTATGAAAGAACTATTTAAATGTGAATAATTGTGTTTATAAAATAATAAAATCACTCTTTATGAACTATATTAATGAAATATTAATTAAATATAATGTTTAAAATCAATCTTCTATGTTTTATAGATATTATATAAGAACAAATATATTTTTATGGATTAAATGAGTGTTTTTCTAAAAATACAATTTTAAATCCTTTTGATGGAGAACAAATTTTAAATCTAGTTTTTGAAACATTAATAAGTTATTTTTAAAAAATAAAATTCTTATTTGGAATCAGTACATAAAAATTTATTTTGGATATTTTTTTTGTATTTTTCTAATTAAATTCACATTTTAATTAATAGTGAAAAATACTGTATTTTAATTCAAAAAATGCCTTTTCATCTAATTTATTTATATTTTTAGATTATTATTTTACATTTTTTAAGATATAATTAGATGATGTTTTTATCAATTAATCCAAAATAGTTCATTGGATGACTTTTCAAATTAAAATTAAATATAAAAACTATGTAAACTTTTGAACGTTTGACTTTAGAACCCCGTTTTCTCATTATGTTAACGAGATTAAATATTAATTAATTTCTTCCTATTATGTGTTATGAATTTGGAAAAATGGATTTAATAATTATAATTATAAGGTACAAATCATGTAAATAGGTCCCTTTATTTTTGGATATTTTGAATAGTAACTTTAGTTCTTATTTTAATAACCACAGTTAAGGGTAAATCAGGTAATTAAAGGTAAAAATAATATTGTAATAATATAAAACTACCCAATTTTTTTTTCTAATTTAATTTTATGAGTTTATTCCTACCAAGTTCATCCTTGGGTCAATTTTTGGACCAAATACATCTACTTTGATGACTTTAATGCATTATTAATATTATATTCAACGAATAGTCATTTTTGTTACACTTTTGTTTTTTAAAAGTAAATTATTTTAATATAGTGTTATAAAAGGGATATCTTCGACTATAAATAGTCATTTAAATAATATAAATAATACATACATCATGGTAATTTATTTATTATTTTTATGAATTAAATAATTAAATTTAATTATAACACAATGATGATACAGTAATGGATTTATTAAAGAATGATTCAAATAAATGTGATCAATAATATGAAAACAAATATAATTTCACATATCATATATTATACATGATTTTTTTGAATGAATATGACATATTAATATATATTTAATGTAGTTTTTTCAAAGTAATAAATTTTTTATGATTTTGTTTTTAAAATTCATGTGATGAATAGTGTCAAAATTGACATAATTCATAACATAAAATATAAAATATTTAATAAAATTTATAAAATTTATAAAAATAAAGGATTATAAAAATAAGATTAAATAAATCTAAAAATTACACTAATTACTCATTCATACATTGTTTGACATGAATTGGTAATTATTTTAAATCTCAAAGTTTAAATTACTTGGTAAAACATTAAGAGTTGAAAGGGGTTAAAACAAAGAGATAATGATTATAATTTTTTTTTAAAAACATGTATAATTTTTATTGGATGTAGATTATTTGACCAAAAATCATCCTATATTATAAATAAATTATTTTTGGACCATTAGAAATTGAAATTTAATTTATATTAATTTAACAGTTTTGATAATTTCAAGGGTGCCCCTCCCCTATTATATAAAAAGGCACTCATTACTCTATATTAATAACACTTATAAAACCCTTATTTTTTGGCCAAAATATACCCTTAAACCTTTTTATAATCCCTATACACATTCTTGAGGCCTTATATTAGGCATAAAACCATCCTTATAGGAGTTAAGGTGTTCTTCAATGTTGATCAATCAAAGAAGAGGTATTGTTTCTTTTAAGTATTTCAATTTTATTTCTTCTTTCAATTCCTTTAAATAGTCTTCTTAATAGATGAGATAATAAATTTAGTATAAAAAATATAATGATATTTTGTCATTATAATATCATCACCAAAATCGATCTCTACTTCTATTAAATGGGAATGGAATTAATCGTTCGCACGTACGTGTAAACTATCACCTTCACGAACCGATCTAATTCATTTTCCATAACGGTCTCTAATGATTTGTTATAACAATGGAATTAATTTTAATATGTTATATTCCAGACATAATAATCATTATAGTATAATAATATATCAATTACATTCTTTCTTTCTATGAACATGTAAATGATAACATCATTCGTGTGTACGTGTGAACTATCACCTCCACGAAGTGAACTAACTCGTTTTTATTCATTTTATCACATGTATAATAAATATAAAAGTATATTTAAAGTATTGATATGATATTAAATATTTTATTATCATTATAAAAATATAAAATAAAACTTACCTTCTTTCCATGATGATCAATGAAAAATAGAAAATGTTACTCATGCGTACGTACTACTTAATATCTCTATGATTATAACGTTGTTATTTTTTCATAACCATATATAATGGATTGATATAAAAGTATAATTTATTTATAATAATGATAATAATTTCATGAATATTATTATGGATATTATGTACTTATGACTTCATGGAATATTTACATCCTACCATCTTTATTTTCGACTCGCATACCGAATATCGACAAAACGCCCAATGTGAACATAAATAATTAAGTAATTGTTATAACATGATAACAATAATATAAAAGGGATAATAAACTTTATAAATGTTCTTAAGAAATTAAATGATTATCCTATGTTTATTATTCAGGAATATAAATATTTTACACGACAAGTTGGACACGTATGAATATTTTATCCATCCTCATGTTATTTAAAGTTTTTTAAAATGTTCAACTTCCATGTGTCTTGTAATTTAAATGTTCATTGTTTCATGAGGATATTTAACTAAAACATTGTTTTATGTTTTTTGAGGATTTATTATTCTAAATATTTATCATTCATGTCCATTTTTTTAAAATGATTTTGTGGATTTATTTATATGGACATAAATGTTTTAAAATGTTAATTCTCACATTTCTTTTAAAAGTTTCAAACTGGTATTAGACACTTTGATTCAGAAATCTATTTTATAAATGATTTAAATTGGTTTTTGAAAATTTATTACTTATTTCAATAACATAAAATTATTTCTTATGAGTGAAAATGAAATTTAGTGAGTGACTTGTTGAAAATTATAAACTTTTATATATTATTATTATATAATGGTACCTATAAATTTCACAGGTGAGCCTGATACAACTTATACGAAGGTTTGAGCCACATTATAGCTCGTGGATGAGCCCGATATAGCTTAAACAAAGGGTTGAACAACATTATAGCTCACATGTGAGCCCAATACAGTTTATACGAAGTGTTGAGCCCCATTATAGCTCATTGGTGATCTTGATATAACATATACAATGGGTGATCCACATTATAGATCTCCAATGTATTGGGTATGGATGTCGTTTATATGGATATTCCATTTTTATGTGCGATATGTGTAGAGGTAAATAACATGGTTATTCTATTTAAGTATATTTATATCTCAAGTTACCTTTTATATGTTATATGTTGCTTTCTTTGGGTTTTAAGGTAATATTTTGATTACAAAAATGTGAACCAAGTTTTTTTAAGGAAATTATTTAATACTTATTAAAGGTGAAAAAATATTAATTCATGCTAAATTATACATGGTTTACATGTTTTCACAAGACTAAAATGTTTTCTTATACGTGTAACCCTTACCGAGATTTAGTTCTCAACGCATGTCTTGAAATGTCTTTTTACCGGTCTTAATTTTGGAATAGAAAATAAAGATGTTTAAAAGAATGAAATAATGATTTTTCTTAAAGAGAATTAATGTATTATTTTTAAAATGGTTTCCTTTGGTGGGAAAAGTGGATGTTGATTATAGCTATCCACATGTCATGTATGGGTCTCCCTTGTAAGAGTTTTTGGCTAATTCTCTAAAAATCTAAACTGAAAAGATCCTAAAATGTGAATTCTAGTAAAAAAATGAATGATTATGTAACATTTAAGGCTATGTAATTATATTATTATTCTATATGTGTTGAAATAATGACCACTTAGAGAATAATTAACACACAAAATTCTTTTTAAAATAATGAATTGAAGGTCCTTAAAATACCTGACATGAAACTAAAAAATTTAGTATTTTAATACAAAATTGAAAACAAATAAAATAAATTTATTATGTATATTTTATTCAACTTATTTTTTTAATAAATAAATAATTGACATATACTTATCATAAAATAGTTAAATGAAACACATGTAACGTATAGACTTGAGGTGAGGGTTTTCTCATCTCACTTTTACTAATATGAGATATATGACATATTAACCAATTATTTTTATATTTTGGTTTTTATATGATCATAAATGTATTTTAAAATTATTTTAATTATTTTTTTTGGATTTAAAAATCCATATGAGGTTCTCTCTTTTTATTGGGTTTTGATCATGAGAATACCAAAGCCCTAAGGGACTTCATCTCAATTTCCCTTCATTGAGGAATATTGTAATGTTACACACCTATATTGTTTTATGAAGTTTATCTACTACCCATTTGACATTTTATATTATTAAAATCCTTATTTTAATGATATTTAGTGTTTCATTTGGAGTTATTATTTCATGGATATTAAGATTGAAATTATTACAAAAGTGGTAAAGGCTTTATGTTACAATATATTTTATTTTATTGATTGTATATGATGAAGTTTATTTTTTAGAAAATAATATTCTCTTATTTTATTGAACAACATATATTTATTCTCCACTTGTAATAAATTTTATATCATGTTTTATTTTCTTTTCCTTCTTTATTTATTAATGTAACATCGATAAAGTAGTTTGTAAGTGATACCAATATTGTATTTTCATTTGGATATGGAATCTTTTTCTTCCATATCCATGTTTTATACAATGAATTAAAAATTAGTAAATCAAAAAATAAATGATTTCATATAGCTATATTAAATATAATTTTTTCTTATTTTAAAAAGGTTCTAAAAGGAAATTTCCTATCATTTTTCAAATGGATCTCTTTTTTACTTCCTTTTTCATAATGTTTTGAAAATAATGTTTATTTGTAACCATTATAACATGAAATAATTTTCACACTGTCATGTCTATTATTTTCCTTCATATTTCCTTTATATGTTTCAAAGGTTGTTTTCAAATAAATGTATTTCCATAATATATTGTGAACTTTTTGTATTTAATTTTTATTTTTAAAATGAGAAGTTTATTTTCACTGAAAAAATGTTTTAATGATATTTTAATGGTATTTAAATTCATTACCATTGAAAAAACTTATTGTATATTTTTTTTCTAATGAAGATATTTTTTAATGATACCATCTATATTCTTTCTATGGATGTATTAGGATTATTTCAATAGATTTTGATGGTTTTTTTCTTTTCCATGGGTTAATCATCTTTCAAAGAGATATTTATGTAACCCATTTTTCCATGGGTTAATCATGTTTCAAAGAGATTATCATGGAACCCATTTCATTTCCATGGGTTAATAAATTTATAAAAACAATAAACATTGTTTATATGAATTTACTATGAAAAAAAGTCTAAATTTACTTTATTTATGAACCTTACTTTTAGATTATTGAAGATAATGGGTGTTCCCAGATAGCTTCGGTTGAGAAAATTATATCATATATTATGGGTGTCCCCAGATAGACTTGGGTAAGCCCGACATTGATTATACGATGGGTGCACCAAGATAACACTATAATGAATTCAGTAATGATCATGTTCTACAAAAAAATATTATTTGAATTGGAAATATGGTTATTTCAATTTGTGAGGGTTCTGTAAGGGTTCTATAAAGATTATGTCCCAAGATATGATTGTGTTTTTTATGCTTCTATGGGTTATAAATGTTTCCATTGATCAATATTGATATCATATAGCTTAGGATTATTGATTATAATGATTTTACCCATATTTAAGCATTATTCCATGTTTTCATGTTTTAAGATCTAGGTACTGATGGGTATAAGTTCTCTTATGTTATTCTCATTCACTTTGATTATATCATAATACCCTTATTTTAATCTTAATGTTGCTAATGATATTCAATTTTTAATGCTTATGTTTACCCTGACTGAGCTTTTGAGCATACAATTCATCTATTTCCTTTTCCCGAGGATATCAAGAATGATTTTAAATAAATTATTTCTATATGGGTTTAAAATGGATGATGAAGATGAAATAATGTGGATGATCAATAATAGGGTAAAATAGAATATAATGTTCATCCTTAAGAAACTAGTAGTTTATGAATCCATGATATTAAGTGTTTCTCAAAATTCTCAAAATCTCTAAACCAAAAAATTTCCTTGAGAATATAAGTGATAAAATTTTTTCTTCTAATATTTTCTATGTTTAGGATGGTGAAAATTGGGTCACCTTCATCAGTATAAAATCTAGAAATGTAATGATTATGATTTCACTATTAGATCTGGGAGTGTAGATTTAGTATTGTTATAATCAACTTAGAGAGGAAACACACACACACACACACACACACACACACACACACATATATATATATATATACATATTTCAGATAAACATTTATGTGATTATACGAGGATGAATATTATAGAATATATATCAAAGTTCTTAGTATAATGAAAAATAACGATAGAAAGGGAAAATACCAAATGGATGATGCAACCACTACCCATACATATGTGGTAATGGGAGGACATAACTATGGGTTTTTCCTTAGTTGTTCTGAATATATCCAAATTAAATAATTTAATAAGGTTAGTTATGGACCATCTTACTAGGGATACCCACTAAATAACAAATTGAGAAAACTTATCACCTAATTAACTCACTATGCTATACATTATATAAGTAGTGAGGATGCATAGAACACTACTATAAATTGTATTCGATTGAGATATGATATTCACCCCAATTTTCTAGAAAATTATCCAACATTATTTGAACACATTGTTAAATTAATTATTTCATATCATCAAAAAACTAATGGTTAATCATAAATATCCATCCATACAGTTAAGGTTGATTTATGAGCTTGTACTATGGTCTTAAAATGAGGCTATGACTAATCTCTTCATCTATAGAGTTCTCAAATAAAAATACCATCAATTCATGAATAAATATGGATCTTAATGAACCCATATAGGAGATGATTTTTAGAATATCTTCTTATTTGGATGGATTTGGAGAACTCAATATTTTGGGAATTAAACTAGTTGATGAAATGGTACAGAACATCAAATCCCTTAGAAAAACAAATTGGAGAATCTTATAGTCCTTAGATGATCTATACTAGATATCATAAGTGATACCAATAGTTTTATGTTAATGATAATTTGTTCCTTTATATATCCCCATGGAAGAGAGTCTTGAGTTTTTGGGAAAATTGAAATCTATGTCCCAGATACATTGTCTCCTTTGAGATTCTTGATTGTATCGAGCTATGTCCTATCAACTATAACTCTCATAAAAACTATCTCATGTGCATAGAATGTTCCCGTTATCCCTCATATGTAAGTAAATACAATATCCATCATATATATTAAGTCTAGAGTTGTTATATTTGAAACATGATCATTCTTATAAGGAAAAATCAATGATGACATTTTATCTTAGAGATAAGGTTCTTTGAAACAAGAAAACTAACATTGTCAGTGTAAATTGGTGGAATAATAAGTATGAAGAAGAAACACGGGAACCAAAACAAATCATGAAACAAAATTACCCTCATCTATTTTCATCTTTCTAAGTGAAATGAAATTTATATATAATAATTTCTTAAGGGGAGAGATTTTAACAACTGAGACTTTTAGGAGTGAAATTTACCATTTGAATATATATGTGTGTCATATTATGTAATGTAGAATAATAAAAAACACATTCACTATATAATGAAAATAAAAAAAACTTTATTATATTAATTTTATTATAATATTTTTAAAATAAATATACTGATATAAATTGAAATTGTTAAAATGGGATGGTAAATATAGAAAAAAATATAAATAGAATAAGTAAATTTGGATCTCTCTGGACCCTGAGAGTAATCACACCCTTGAAAAAGACTATAAAAAAGAAAAAAACCATTTATAACTCAGTTTTAATTTTAGAAAATAAACAATATATAACTATAATATATATTTCAGTGTATGATAAAGGATGTAAATTGTAGGTATTTATGGGAAGTAGAAAACCATTATGACTGTTGGAATCTTGAATGTTATGAATAGTAACCTAACCATTAGAATAGTCCCCATACTCATTGAATAGTAAAATAATATATTGTGTATCTTATAAAAAAAAAACATTTCAATTTATATTATATGATAATTAAATAAAACAGTTAAATATGATAAAATAAATATTAACACAAAGAATGGATTTTTTTAGTAAAATATATATGTTTTATTTTCATAAAAAAATTTATTATTTTAAATTTCTTAATATAAATAAAAATTTATTTTCCTAAAATAATTTCATTAAAAAACATATATTAGTATGAAACAGATAATATTTTTTTATGAAACCATAATAATTTTTCTATGTATAAAAAAATTCATTGCATAATAATTTGTTTTCAATAAATATGGATTTTATTTATATAGTTAATTTTATATCATTTAGAAAGATATTTTTATAAAATAAATTACATATTTTAAATCAGCATTCCAAAAACATATTACAGTGAATTTTTTGTATTTTTGTAAGGTTTGAATTTTTGGTGTATATTGAAATACCATATATGTACCGTATTTTAAAATAATGTGTATGAATCTTTTTTGAGGTTTCAAGAAGTTATATGAATATTTTATTAGCCCCTATAATTTATAATAATAATAATATTACTTGTGAGTCACATGGTTGGTCAATTTTAAAGGAAATATAAATTTATTCTAATATTTTATGTTAATACACCCACCTCCTCCCTATAGAAGTGCCACCCTCCACCACCCCAATTCTACACAATTTATAAGAAAATTAGATCTCTCCAAAACTCTACCAAAATATCTCCCCAACCCTCCACCAAAAACCTTAAATCATTTTCTCACAAAAATTTCAAACTAGGGAGCCTTATGGTGTATCTGAAGAGTGAACATCCAAAGGGGGAGGTAATATTGCCAACAAAATTTTCTAAAATTCACTTCTACATACACTACCTCAAATATATTCTACCTAAGATATTATAATAAAATAATAATTATTAAATTTTAAATTTTATTATATTAATGAAATATAAATTATCAAACCTCCTCACAATCTATTATAAATTAAACTTTTATTGATATTATGGTCGATTCATCACCTCCATAAACAATTTTTTAAATTTTTCATCACTACCTTCATGATATTATACAAAACAAACATTATGGTTAAATAATATATATATATAATTATATTATATAATGATTCATATTATTTATTTGATAAATGTTAAAATGGTAAAATAAAACCAAATAAGTTCCTCATGGATAGAAAAATCGCCTAAATGAATTAACTGTATAATGATTACATTTATAAAATAATAATCATCCCTATATCAAAAAATATATATATTTTAAATACCATATTTATAAAGCCCCATCCATAAAAATTACATAATCTTGAGTTATGTCAAGAATTCACATTGAGGATCTTTTCGAGTTTATAGTTTTAGAAAATTAGGCTATAACTATTACATTACATCGCAAATATTACAAAGTAGTCACTTATACACTATCCAATTTTTCAAGAAAATAAAACACCATAAATAAAACAAGAATTATTTTCTTGAAAAAAATATTCTTGAATTATTCATATCTATTAACCTTCATTATATCCTGTGAAATTTTTTTCAAAAACATAGGATGAGTATAAAAATCTTAGTAAGGGATATAAAATAATGAAAGAAATAATTAATCCATGAATACGTACAAATCAATGAAATCATACTTTTTACTCATAAAACATAAGCTATTTAACATAACTAATGAAATCATTAACTTTATGAATAACTCATATAAAAAATTAATCATAAGGGTAACTTGTGGAATCCATAACATACTTATATTGTAGTTTTCACAGCTACATAGGGAGTAACCATCATGGTTGCATTTGTAAATCTCATCATAGTATATTCCCTAAATAGCATAGGAGAAACATTATCATTTTCCTCCATCACATTACCCAATAAATTAGAGAGATATCTCGGGACCACCTGCCCTAGTTTTATCATAGAGCCACCCATATAAATAAATAATACCCAAGAACCATAACATAATCATAACACATAAAACAAGCTTAAAAGGAAGATAACAGTTCCACATTGCAATCACAATATATAATTTCAAGATATTGACATAATAAATGGTTTCTCAAAACCATTTTCAATACCAAAATATGTAAAAGGTTATAGGTTATTTATTTTACTTTTAAAAACATTACTGTTTGTTAAGGAATCCAAATATCAAATAATTCTAGCGGTGGAAGAAAGGTCGTTCTCGCTGCGTACGTTGAAAAAAACATTCATTTTCTCATTTAGTAAAATGATTCATAGAAAAAGATTCATTTTGAAAACCATTGGATGAAATTAAAAGAAAAATGGTATAATTATACACCATATAAAACAAGGTCGTGTAAAAACCAAATATGTCTCAATGAAAGGAGATTGGGATGAAGTCCCTTACCTTGAGTCCAACTTCTCTTGTTCGTTCTTTATATTAATTAATAATAAACATAAGATAAATTATAATTGCTTCAGAAAATTTTTCAATTTTATTATTCATTTCATATTAATTATCATCATGTCATAAAAATTATATAATTATTTAAGTTTTTATTGGTTGTTTTGTTGATATTCGGTACTTGAGTCGAAAATGAACTTGTTTTGATGTAAATTTTCTTTGTAGTAAAACATACATCATGACAAAAATACTATTAATGATTTAAGTATGATATATATAAAATATATATATTTATAATATTCCATAGCATTTGGATATAATAAATGAAATGCACCGTTCATGGAGGCGGTAGGCTGTACGTACGCATGAACACTACTTTCAATTATTTGTCTTATTAAAGAAATGAAAACTAAAAGATACATAGGTATATTATAATTCTAGTATAATATCATATTTTATATACATTACATAAGTTAATTAACTACATTCTTTATACATTCCTTTTATGGAATGAATGATTCAAATCACATTGAGGGGGTGGTAGTATGCACTTCCTCAAATGAAATTATCATATTTACACATTATGGGAAACATAATGGTATGTTGTAAATAAAAATATAGAAGAATAGAGTAAAAATATATATAACATATATCATATATAAATAAAATGAAATCATAATTCCTACCATGATAGGTGGTAGGGGAAAATTGAACAATCGTAGTTTTGTGAGGCAGTAGTTTTCCATACATAGAAACAATATGTGCATTTCAATTAGATAGAGGTGTGTGTAATTGTAGTTATAATAATTCTAATGAAAACATACTAGTATATTGAGGATATTGGTGTTTTTATCTAATAAAACAATAAGATGATAATATGGAGTGAGGATGGAAAATATAGTAAAGTAACTTGAGAGAAGACGTTACCTCTGAATCGGGTAACATCTTTTTATTTGAGAAAAAAGGCTTTTGTGAATTGACTTATTCCAAAGGTAAGGATTCTAGGAGGAGAGGTAGAATGTTGGTAAATTATTTGATTAAAATTTTGATAATCCAAGGGGCCTGAGAGGTGCGAGTAAGTGGGTAGATGTGGTGGCCTTTTATAAGAGGGAGGAAGCTCACTTTAGAAAAGTTTTGAAATATTGTTTTATTATAAAATGATTTTTTGTTTCAAATTGTCCCAAACTCATTTATTTAAAATATAATATTATTTTGGTTAGAATAACCATCATATAATAATTTTAAGACAAGTTTTGAATAATTTTTTATCCTTATCTTTTTGGATTAACCCTTATTTTAAAACATTAACTTTTACCATGTCTTCCTGTATTTTCATAATTTATGGTAACTATCATTACTATAAAATGCCAAGAGAACACTAAGTGGATAATTAATGAAAAATTTACCCCTATATAAGTTATCTAGGTGAATATTATATTTTTAGGACTATTATATCATTTAATAAAATAGTATTTGTTTTGAAAACTCATTTATTTCAATTTTGACACTATTAAGTAATTTATTTTTTTAAGTCATAAAAACTTGATTCCTTTAAAAAAAGGAATTAACTGAATGATAATATGTCAATAGAAACCATAAAATTCATTTATGACATCAAAATAATCAAATTACATTTATTTTAATATTTATAATATCATTTATTTGAATCCTTTATTAATGAACCAATCACTTCATGATCATTATGTCATAATTAAATTTATTTATTTAATGTCTAAAAATTATATATACAATATAATTATGTATGAAATATTTTTATCATTATAATGACTATATATAGTCGAATAGATCACTCATATATCCTAATATAAAATTTTTTATTATTAAAAGATACATGTTTATGTTATATTTCCCATTTCATTAAATTAAAAATTATAAAATGTCATTTTCACACCCAAGTGGCTCCCAAATAGAAAATGTTCGGCCTAATGATGCTAATGTTTGGAAATATATTATAAAATATGATTAGGATATGTTTTAGGGTAGATTTATATTATTATAATAATATTTTTTACCCTTACTTACCTGATTTACCTTTTAACCATAGTAAATAAAAATAGTTACTAAAGTTACTATTCATAATGTCCACAAATAAAATGTACCTATTAAAAAAATTTGAACATTCTGATTCGAAATATGGAATCCATTTTTCAAATTCAAAATGCAGAAATTGTCGTAATTAATTTAAAATTAATTCTCATTGTGAAAACCTGAAAGCGTGTTTTTAAGAAGTAAAAATTGCCAAAATATTTACAAGTGTTTGTGTCCAATTAAAATGTGAAATTACTTCCAATGAACAAAATTGGATTAAATTATAAAAACATAATCCAATTACACTTTAAATAAAATTAAAATAACAATATAACTATATAAATAAAATAGTTGAAAAGACAGTTTTGAATTAAAATGCAGTATTTTTCACCATTCATTAAAATATGAATTTTATCAGAAAAGTACAAAAATTTAATCCAAAGTAAATTTTGATGTCCTGATTATAAATAAGAAGTTTATTGTGTCAAATAGAACATATAAAAGTGAAAAAACTATATTTAAAAATGGTTCTCCATTAAAAGGTGATAAAACAACATTTTACACAATATTAGAGTATTTCTTGATTAAAATCAGATTTATTATTTTTTAAGCAAAAAAAATTTATTGGATAATGGTAAAAACAATTAAAAAACATGTATAATCATATTTTAGTTATTCTTATTTATTCCTACTAATAAAGAGTCTAGGCGTTACCTACCATTTAAAATAATAATAATAATATTTTATTTTTTGGTATAACTTAATGTTGTGTGAAACGTAAGATTTCAAAGAAATTCATTGTTGTGTGTTGATTATGCTATCAGAAAAATGTACCCCTTAACATAAAATTAATATCTTATTCATAAATATTAGTAGATATGAAAATGTATTATTATATAAATTCATGGTATCCTACATCATTCCCCCCTTTTGGGAATTGAATCCTCACAATTTTATTCACTTATCAAATAAGTGAGGGTATTTATTCCTAATAGAATTTTTAGACTCCCACGTTTCCTCTTGAACCATATGGGTTTTCCACAAAAAATTTATCTGATTAATTATATTATTCCACAACACTTGCTATCTACAGTCAATAATTTGGACTGGTTGTTCCTCATAAGAAAGATTCTCTTCCAACTGAACTACCTCTAGACTCAAAACATGAGATGGATCTGGCATACGCTTTCTCAACATTGAAACAGGAAAAAAATTGTGTACCTAGGAAAAACATAGAGGTAAATACACTCTATAGGAAACTGATCCAACTTTCTCCAGAATTTCATAGGTTTTAATGAAGCTCAGACTCGATTTTACCTTCTTACCAAAACACATCACACTTTTCCATGAATTTTTTTTAAGAAATACATGATCACCTATCTCAAAAGAAAATCTTTCCTCTGGTTATCTGCAAAAAATTTATTCCAATTCTGAGTTGTTCTCATGTCCTTCTGAATCAACTGATCTTTTTATGCCATCTCTTCTATCAATTCTGGTCCCATAAACATTATTTTACCCAATTCATACCCAAAATCTAGAGTTCGACACCTCTTTCCACATAATGATTCAAATGGTGCCATCTATATACTGGAATGAAAACTATTGTTATAAGAAAAATAAACCAAAAAAATATGTTGGTCCTATCTTACCTGGCAATCCATTAAAAAATCAGGTAGCATATCCTCCAAAGTCTGAATTATTTATTTTTATTTCCCATCAAATTGTGGATTAAAAGTTGTACTAAAATTTAATTCAGTAACCAAAAACTTTTTAATGCCCTTACAAATGTTAAAAGTGAACCTAGGATCATGATCATATATAATGGATAGGGGAACTCCATGTAACCTGAATATCTCTTTAATATAGAATCAAGAAAGTTTATCTAGAGACAAAATATCATGTATAGAATGAAAATGAGCAGATTTAGTCAATCGATCAACAATAACCTAGATTTCATTGTTACCTCGAGAAGTATTTGGTAATCCCACTACAAAAACCATGGATATATTTGTCTATTTCCACTCTAGGACATGAAATTGTTTAAGAATCCCTTTCAGTAACTACCACTATACTTTAACCTATTGACAAATCAAATATATGAGAGTAAATTCAGCAATATCTCTTTTCATTCCATCCCACCAATAATACTCCCGAAGATATCTGTATATATATGTACTGCCAGGATGAACTAAAAATGGAGAACTATGAGATTCACATAATTACTCTTTCTTTAAATGTGAATTCCAAGTTACACATAATCTATTTCCAAACCTCAAAACACAGTCTTTATCAATGTTAAATTCAGGAAACTTTCCCTTCTAAAACAATTAAACCTTTTCCTATAAATCATTTTATTCCTTCTACACTTGATTTATCCTTTCTGTTAAAGATTATTTCACTTCCACCTAAAAATATAGGAATGTACTACACCAACTACTTCCAATCTAGAATTCATCAAATAAAAAACCAAATGATCTTGTTCCAAATATATCATGGTTAATATAGCATTGCTATTTCAACTCAAAGCATAAGCTACTTTATTTTCCATTCCTGGATGGTAATGAATTTTAAAATAATAATATTTGATTAATTCCATCCATCTCCTCTATATTATGTTTAATTATTTTTGATTTAATATATAATTAAACTTTTGTGATGAGTATATATTTATCACTTTACGCCATACAAATGATACCTACAAATTTTTAAAGAAAAAAAAGTAGCTAATTAAAAATCATGTGTAGGGTAATTTAACTCATGATTTTCCAACTAACGTGAAGCATAAGTAATTACATGATAATTCTGCATTAGGACACATCCAAGTCCTTTCAAATAAGAATCACTATAGATAAAAAATTCACAATTTATAGAAGGGATTTCCAAAACTAGACCATTCAAAAATCTGATTTTCAATTCCTAAAATCATTCATCACATTCTTTTGTCTAGATGAACATAACAAATTTTAGAGTTAACTTAGTCAGTGGGCTAGATAAATATGAAATTTTTTAAACAAACCTCTATTATTAACCTATTAAACCATGAAATCTAGGATTCTCAGTTATATTTGTGGGTCTTGACCATTCTTCAATAACTTTTGTTTTATCAGGATCAATAGTTATGAAATATTTAGAAACAATGTGACCAAGGAATGAAATTTGGTGTAACCAAACACACACTTTCTAAATTTTCCATAAAGTTTCTTTCCTTGCATGGTTATAAAGACAAACCTTAAATAATTTTCATGCTCCTATTTACTTTTATAAGATACCAAAGTATCATCAATAAACACAACCAAAAACTTATCTAAGAACTCATGGATAATTCTATTCATAAGATCCATGAATAAATAAGTTGCATTGATTAACCCAAAAGGAATAAATAAAAATTCATAATGGTCATATCTAGTATGAAACACAGTCTTTAGAATTTATGCTTCCTTTACTTTCAACTGCTGGTACCCTGACGTCAAGTAACTCTTTGAAAAATACTGACCTCCCTAGAGATGATCAAACAAATCATTGATATGAGGGAAAGGATACCTATTCTTAATATTTATGTTATTCAAGGCTCTATAATAAATGAATAGTATGATTGAACCATCCTTATTTTTAAAAAACAAGACATGAGCACTCCATGGTGATGTACTAGGTCAAATGAACCCTTTATCTAATAACTCATGCAATAGCTTTTTAACTCTAAAATTTTAATTTGAGCAATTCGATAAGGTGTTATTGAAATTTTATTTGCATCAGGTAATAATTCAACAGTAAATTCAACTTATGGATTAGGTATTATACTATGAAATTCATTAAAAAAATCAAGATACTCATTTATAACTAGAACATCATTAATCTAAATAGTTCCGTTGTTTTCAACAAAATGTGAAAGGTAACATTCATTTATATCATTTACTAGTTTCTCAACTTCCTGATATGTTATCAAAAGTAAGGGTTCATTCTTGTACAAAAACTGAAATTCTTTCTGAACAAAAACCTATTTAGCTTTGCAATCAATCATAACATGATAAACGGAAAGTAAATCCATACCCAAAATAACATCAAACTCTACTAGAGGTAAAACAATAAGGTTTTCAGTTAGATTCTTTATTCACACAAGGAAATGAAGGTTCTTATAATTTATTTTTGTCTAAACATTTCCACAAGGTTTTTTTACCACAAAGTCATGATTCATAACACGATATGGAATTCTAAATTTACTAATTTTTTTTTCAGAAATGAAAAAATGTGTAGACCCAGAATCAAACAAAACATTTGAATAATTTGAATAAACAAAAAATGTATCTAATACCACATGATTTGATGGCCCAACATGTTATGAAGTAGTTTCAAGGGATTTTCCACCCCTTTTTCTTGTATTCTAGATTCTTTCCATTATTTGAGTTCTTTGTCAGATACTCATTTCCATAATGAACCATTTCATTTCACTTAAAACATTTTACTGACTATAAATAAGATTTTTTCTTACCACTAACCTAATCATTTTCTGTGAAATTATGAGCCTTATGTCCCATTTAACAACATTGGAATCACTTACCAGAATTCAAAAGGCATTCCCCAGTGTGCTTTTTACCACAATTTTTACAAACTGTAAACTTAAGTTTCTTACCATTAGGATTTTTGAAGAGTTCTTCCATTTTTCCTACCACCTCAACCTCTTATTCTATTTTTTTTTGAAAGAACACCCAATCATAGGCAAACTCCATTTCCACCTTCTTTGTACATCAAGCAAGTTTTTCATAAATTTTGAACTCACAAGAGGCTAATTTTATTCTATAATTTGGCTTTAATACTAAGTAAAAATGATTATTTTTTACTATCAAGATCTTACATGAAATTTAGAGCATACCTTTCCAGTCGAGTGAATTTTTCTTCCTAAGAAGCCATTGAGTCATCCTCCTACCTCAAATCCACAAAATGTTTTTCCATCCTAAGTCAAACCGCCTTAGGAAAATATTTCTCAAGGAAAATACCTTTGAATGAATCCCAATAAAGAGCATCAATAACCTTACTATACCTAATATTTTTAACCATAAAACACCAATGATTGTCTTCACCTTCAAAATGGTACATAGCGAGACTACCTTTTGATGTTCTGAAAACCCCATGACATCAAAAATATTTTCTAGTGCTTTAATCCACCTTTTAGCTAACACAAGATAATATGATCCTTTGAAGGATGGGGGATGTAGCCTCATAAAATTCTCCACTACTGACATGTTCCATTATGGTTGATTTAAATGATCTTATCCATGGATACCACCACCATTTATATCCTGAGAAAACTATTCCATCACTACAACAAACTTTTTAGTTCTAATTCTGACCATTTATGGTTCCAGATATGGAAGGTTGTTTTCCTCTTGATGTCATCCCATTATAACAACCTTATTTCCTCTACAGAAAAACATTCCAAACACATACATATCATAGATGAAACAACATGGTAATCATCAAATTCTATATCATTTAAATCTTACCATAAAGTAAAAATACTTTATAGATATTCATTTAAGAATATTATAACTCATAAAGTTGTCTAAACAGACCTATGATACCAACTATAAGGCCCCACCCATAAAAATTACATAATCTTGAGTTAAGTCAATAATTCACATTGAGGATCTTTTCAAGTTTAGAGTTTTAGAGAATTAGGCCATAATTATTACTTTACATCTCAAATATTACAAAGTATACACATCTAATCTATCCAATTTTTCACAAAAATAAAACTCCTTAAATAAAACAAGGATTATTTTCTTGATAAAAATATTCTAGAATTATTCCTTTCTCTTAACCTTCCTTGTACCCCTAAAAAACATTTCAAAAACATGGGATGTGCATAAAAATCTTATTAAGGGATATAATATTTGGAAAGAAAACATTAATCAATGAATACATACAAATCAATAAAATCATACTTTTTACTTATAAAACATAAGATCTTTAACATACCTCATGAAATCATAATATTTATGAATACTTCATAGAAATAATAAATCATAAAGGTAACTTTTGGCATCCATAACATACTTACCTTGTTGCTTTCACAACTACATATGGAGTAACCTTCATGGTTACATTTGGAATACCCCTCACAATATTTTCACTAAATATCTTAGTAAAAACATTATAATTTACCTCCATCACATTACCCAATGCATTGAAGAGCTATCTTGGGATCACCAACCCTTGGTTTATCATTGAACCACCTATATACGTAAACAATGCCTAATAACCATTACATAATCATTACACATAAAACAAGAATAAAAGAAAGTTAAAATTTATACATTATAATCACAATATATCATTTCAAGATATTGACATAATCAATGACTCTTTAAAACCATTTTCAATACCAAAAAATGTAAAAATGTTATATGGTATTTATTTTCCATATAAAAACATTATAGCTTGTTATGGAAGCCAAATATCAAATAATGCTTGTGAATGCAGAAAGGTTATTGTTGTCACGTACATTAAAAAGAAACATTCCTTTTGTCATGTAGTAAAAAACTTTATAGAGAAATATTCCTTTTGAAAACCATTGAATGAAATTAAAAGAAAAAGGGTATAATTATAGACTGTATAAAAGAAGGTCATGTATAAACCAAAATTTGCCTCAATGAAAGGAGATTAAGATGAAATCCCTAACCTTGAGTCCGACTTGTCTCGTTCGGTCATTATATTCATGAATAATAAGTATAGGTTAATTTCAAATTTCTTTAGAAATTTTTTCAATTTTATTATTCATTATATATTCCTTATCATCATGTCATAAAAATTACATAATTATTTAATTTTATATTGATTATTTTGTCGATATTCGATACTTGAGTAAAAAATGAACTTGTTTTGATGTAAATTTTCTATGTAGTCAAAAGTACATCATCACAAAAATATTATTCATGATTTATATATAATATATATCCAGTATATATGTATTTATAATAGTCCATAACAGTTGGAGATAATAAATTAAATGCACCATTCTGAGAGACGGTAGGCCGTACGTACTCATGGACACTACTTTAAATTATTTTTCATATTAAATGAATGAAAACTAAATGATACATAGGTATATTATAATTATAATATGATATCATATATTATATATATGTTACATAATTTCATTAACTCCATCCTTAATATGTTTCATGTATGGAATGAACGAGTCATCCCACTTTGAGGGGGCGGTAGTCCGCACTTCCTCAAATGAAATTATCGTATTTACACATTATGGAAAGCACAAAGGTATGATGTAAATAAAAATTCAGAAGAATAGAGAAAAAATAAATATATTATATATATTATATAAATATAGTTCCATCATAATGGATACCATGAGAGGTGGTTTGAGAAAATTGAACAATCAGCATTTCGTGAGATAGTAGTTTGCTATACACAGAAACAGTATGTTCGTATCCATTAGATGGAGGTGTGTTTAAGTGAAATTCGAATAATTATCATAAAAATATACTAGTATATTTAAAATACTGGTGTTTATTTAATCAATTAATAAGAATAGAATAGGGAGTGAAGATGGAAAATAAATGAAAGTAACATGAGAGAAGACGCAACCTCTAAATCGGGTAACATATTTTGATTTGATCCAAAATGATTTCTTGAATTTCCTTATTCCAAATGTAAGGATTATAGAAGGAGAGGAAGGATGTTGGAAGATTATTTGAGTAGAAGTTGAAAAATACAAGGATCTTGAGAGGTTTGATAAAGTGGGTATAGATGGTGCCCTTTTATAAGAGGGAGGAGGGGCACTTTAGGATAGTCTTGAAATATTATTTTATTATAAAATGATTTTTGATTTCAAATGGTCCCAAACTCATTTATTTAAAAGATAAGATTATTTTGGTTCAGATACCCATAATATAATAATTTTAAGGCAAGTTTTGAATATATTTTTTATCCTTCTCATTTTGGTTTAACCCTTAGTTAAAAACATTAACTCTTACCTTGTCTTCATGTATTTTCATAATATATGGTAACTATATTTACTATAAAATTCCAAGAGAACCATAAATCGTTCATTAATAACATTTTTAACATTATATAAGTCATTTGGACTAATATATGATTTTTAGGACTATTATATCATTTAATAAACTAGTATTTGTTTTAAAAACTCATTTATGTAAATTTTGACACTATTTAGTAATTGATTTTTTTTAAAGTATTGAAAACCTGATTCCTTCAAAAAAAGGAATTAACTAAAATATAATATGTCAATATCTTCCAAAAAATTCATGTATGGCATAAATATAATCACATTACAATTATTTTAATATTTATAATATCATTTATTTGAATCCTTTATTAATGAAGCAATCACTACATCATCATTGTCTCATGATTAGATTTATCTAAATAATGTCTAAAAATTATAAATAAAATATAATGATGTAGGAAATCATTCTATATTTACAATTACAATTTATATTAAAATATATCACTTATATAACATCATATAAAAATTGTTTTATTAAAGGATACATGTTTATGTTATAGTTCCCTTTTCTTTAAAGTAAAAATTTTAAAATGTCATTTTCATACCCAAGTGGCTCCCAAATTCCAAATCTTAGGCCTAAGGATGCTCGTGGTTGGAAATATATCATAAAATAGGACTAGGACACGTTTTAGGGTAGATTTATATTATTATAATATTATTTTTTACCCTTATTTACCTGATTTACCCTTTAACCATGGTAAATAATAATAATTACTGAAGTTACTATTCATAATGTACAAAAATAAAAGGCACCTATGTACAAATTTTTAATAGACTGATTAAAAATATGGAATTAATTTTTTCAAATTCAAATCACAGAAATTGTAGTAACTAATTTGAAAGTAATTCCTGTTGTCAAAACCAGAATGCGTGTTTTTAAGAAATAAAAACTACCAAAAGATTGACATGTGTTTATGTCCAATTAAAATGTGAAATTACTTCTAATGAAAAAAAATTGGATAAAATTATAAAAAAATAATCCAATTACACTTTAAAAACAATTAAAAGAGAAATGTAACTATAGAAATAAATTAGATGAAAAGGCAGTTTTGAATTAAAATGGATTCATCTGGGATGCTCTCGTAGAGGGAAAACAACATTGGGTGTCCTGGGGTAAGATGGAAAGACCATTTCAGGAGGGTGGTACCAATGTTAGGATCTTGGTTAAAACTCTTCATTACTTTCATGCTAAATTGGCATGGGAAGTTTTGGAGGAACGTACGCTTTGAGGGAAGGCAATGGCGGGCAGATGGATTGGGGGCTCGGATAGAGATGCAAGGCATGGGTCCCCCTTTTGGGCCATGATTCTCCTTCTCATTCAGGACCTCCAACCCTTTGTCCGATGGATTGTTGGAGAGGGAGCCATTTCCTTTTGGCACCAGAACTGGGTTGGCTCCATCATCAGTTTCCCGGGGTGTCCAACCACTAATATATCATTCAAGGAGGTGGCTATTCATCCTCCCTTCATCTCAACTATTCTAGAAAAGGACCAGAAGGATATTTTTGATCTCATTGATATCAATGATGATCATGATAGGTGCATCTTCACCCCATCTAGTTTGGGGTCTTCACCTACAAGGATTATAGGATGATTTTATCTTCTCAGAACCCTCCTAACAGCTGGAACATCACAACGTGGAGTAGGAAAATTCCTACAAAATAAAACTTTCTCTCCTGGAGAATTAGGAACAATGCAACATCATCTGACGATAACATCAAAAAGTGTGATATCAGTATCGCTTCTAGGTGCTGCTATTGTAAGGAGAACCGAGAAGAGAATGCAGTGCATATTTTCTTTGAAGGCGGATAGGTGAGAGAGGTCTAGAATGCTTTTAGTGAGTTTACTGGGGTTTCTGTTGGAAGCCTGGCTGGTACTCCCTTCATGGAAAGATGGTTCCATCGTTTGGGTAATACTGGTCCAAAGAAGGAGGATCCAGTGATCATGCTTCACGCTGGCTGCTAGTGTCTCTGGTAGGCGAGAAATAAGTCACGGTTTGAGGGATCCAATTGACAGGTAGGTCCATCGTTTCTAGAACGCGGAGATTTATGATGGAATTGGTTAGGTTATGCAACAACTGGAGCGGTGCTCCTTCTATTCTCTAGCTTCTTCCTCCCAATCCTGCGGCTCATCAGGTCTCCAATGGTCCAATATCTTCATGGGTTTGCTGGCTTCCACCCTCCGAGGGATTGAAGCTCCACCCTGACGGTTCGTGCAGACCGGGGATCATTAGAGGAGGTGGTGTTGTCCATGGCTCAGGAGGTGCAATAATTATAGCTTTCAATGCTCACCTCGGAAGTGATTTATATCTCCAAGCTGAGGCCAAGGCGTTGTTCACTGGTTTATTTCTCTATCGGCAGGCCAGTATTGTCCTCTCAGAGGTGGAAATTGACTCCTTGATTTTGCATAAGTCCTTGGGTGGCAAGGGCTCTATCCCATGGTCAATCTCATATGTCAACAGAAAATGCAGAGGTATGCTAAATAATAGTATCAAAGTCTTCCATACTTGGCACGAGGGAAACAAAGTTTCAGACTACTTTGCATCCTTAATCGACTTTGGCCACAACGTCTCCTGTTTCTCGAAAGTGGATTCTCTTATGCCAGAGGGGGCTGATCTTGTCAGAGGGGATTCCCTCAGATTTCACTACTTTAGACCCCCTTAGGATCTTGTTTAGCCTGTTTTGGCCATGTTTCTTCCTGATCTTCTCCTTTCTTTGAATAAATAAGTAAACGATGATGAATTAAAAGGCATCATTTTTCACTATTCATTAAAATATGAATTTTATCAGAAAAATACAAAAATTTCATCCCAAGTAAATTTTTATGTCAAAATTATAAATAAGAAGTTTATTTTTTCAAATAGAACATATTGAAGTGAAAAAACTAGATTTAAAAAAGCTTCTCCATCAAAAGGTGGTAAAATACCCTTTTAAAAAAATATAAGAGTATTTCATGCTTAAAATTAGATTAATTATTATTTTATGCCACTAAATTATTTTGGATAAATGAAAAAACAACTAAAAAAATGTATAATCATGTTGTAGTTAGTTTTAATCATTACATCTAATACAACACCTATGCGTTAACTACCATTTAAAATAATAATAACAATATATTATATTTTGGTATAACTGAATATTTTATGCAACCTAAGATTTCAAAGAAACACATTGTTGTGTGTTGAGTACGCTATCAGAAAAAGTGTACTCTTTAACATAAAATTAATATATTATTCATAAATATTAATATATTTGAAAATTTATTATTATATAAAAACCTGGAATCCTACTATATAAACTTATGGAATGATATTAAAATAACCCCATTACACTTCTTTTTGGTTATGGTCTCATTAAAAAAGAAATTTTATAATTACAAAAAAAAACAATGTAATCTTAGAACCTTGTAATAAATGTATGTAAAATGGTGAAAATAATCATAATATCATAAAAATGATAAAAAATAGACATAAAAGTATATTAATAAATTAAATATAACTAAAAAATTCTTTATATAAAATATTTAATGGATTTTATTTGATAATTCCAAAGGTTATAGAAAGGTATTGAATGATTCATTTACATAAGGTTAGGGATCTTCGGAAGAACCCTCAATACATTTGGGTTATGTATTCTCTTTTTCAATCCTTTTAATTTCATCATCTTAACTTTTATTTCTTACATATTTTGTATATATGTTCCTTAAAAATATACCATGTTTAATTAAACTTTACTTTTTAGGAACAATACATGTTATTCAATTTCCTTTCTCGATTTCTTATTTTAGGAATGCTCATTTAAATAGAAATTTTTTATTTCTTTTATAATTTCATGTTCCAATCCATATAATTCTTTAAAAATACATGGTTTCTAAAAAATTAATTTTTTATAAATCAATTTGGTTTTACTTATAGTTTTAAATAAATTATTATGCTTTTAAACAATTTAAATACACTTAACCTTTTTTTCATAAATACTCACTTAAGAGGTTCATTTTCAAACATACTTCTCCACTGTTTTTATGCCCTAACGTAACTTGAACATAATTTTAATGAATTATTCTTATTTATTCATTTATAAACTCCCAAAAATTCATTAATCCTTTATTTCATGTGATTATTTATGATATAGAATTTTGTTATGCTATAAGAGATAAATATATAACCCATTTTATTATCAAGGTTTTTTCTTAATATTATGTCAGTTATATGATTTTATTATATTGAAAAAATATTCATTTACATGTTATGAAAGTGGTGGGTGGTACTAGAATTATATATTACCAATGTACATTGGGTAATGTTCTCATCTAACGAGATACCACATATGGTGCATGGGAAATGATCCTAGAACACTATGTTATGTTGAATTAGAGGTGACCCTTAACTTATGATTATAATGTAATGTTTTATGTCACTTCCACGTTCTTATGATTCCACGATATTATGATATCATCATCTTCATTCCATTCAATAATATTAACATATATGATCTTTCTCTTTTAGTGGAATATATACATATGATGGGTTGGACATTACATTGTTGATGGTTGACAATATTTCTCCACACATTGATGAGAAATAGAACCAAAGTCTTGTCTGGGAAAAAAATAAAGATGAAGTTAGGAAATACTTTTTGTGTCTCAATGTGGATATTACTACTGGACCATATGGGTTCACAAATAAATTCATCAGGTTTTATCAGGACATTATCCATGATGACTTGTTAAGTGAAATATTGTAATTCTTTACTCATTCCTTTTTTGGTCTATATAGTCAACTAAAAATTAATTTCCTTGATCCTAAAGAAGTAACATGAAGTTGATATCAATGAATTTAGGCCAGTGGCCATTGGGAATACTTTCCTTATAGTCATTAATAAAATCATGATGTCTATGATAGGGGGAATTATTAAAGACCACATAACTATACATCAGTATGGGTTTGTTACCAAAGGATTCATATAGAATTTCCTATATATAGCCTCGAAAAGTGTTAACATAATAGAGAAAAAGGTAAAATAAGGGAACTTTTCCATCCATATTGACATATCTTGGGCATTTGATACCATAAAGTGGGTTTTTTAGCTCATCATCCTCCCCAGTTATGGTTTCTCGCACAATGTTTTGATATTGATAATATCCATTCTCGCATCTTCAAGGTTTTATATCATAATAATTAGTACCCTCGGGATTTTTTCAATGCACCAGAGGTGTAAGTAATGAAGATAAACTTGTATAGATTCTCTTTTATCTTGTTAAATATTAATCCAGTTGGTGTGTTAATGATCTTTCTCAGGTAAACCTTTATATGAAAATCAACACTGGGTGGAATGTGATCATCCCTTCACACCTATTATATATAGATGACATACTTATATTTGGAAGGCTCCAAAGATAACCATATCTTCTATCTAGGTCCTATTTTCTCACTATGAGGATGTTTTTAGGGATGAAATCAATTGGGTAAAATACTTTAATGTTTATTTTGATGGATTTTCCATGGTAAAAAATAATAGGGTCACTAATAAGAATTGGGTGAGAAGGGGATCCCTCTATTTTAAATATCATGACATTCCACTATTTTGGAGAAAAGTGAGATCCAATTTCTTATAGGAATAAGTTCTATAATCATCCATAAATTATTAAAAATGGAAAGGGATGTACATTTCCCATATTAGTATGGTTTTATTTTTTAATTTAGTGATTACATATAATTTGTTTTACTAATTTTCTATCTACATGTGGTCAAAAGGTATAATTAAGGATATGTAATGTATGATTAAAAACATTATTTGGACTGGTTCGATGCATGAAAGAAAATTGACCATTGTCTCCAAGAAATACTACATCAAGACAAAATAAATGGGTGGACATGTAATCAAGGATTTCGAAATCATCAATGATAGTTTTATTAGAAAATTTATATTGAAACATTTAACCATGAATGAACTCACTTGTGACTTTTTATCAAGATAGTTCAGGGGAAGGATATTGGATGGGTATTTAAACAATATTGATTCATCAATCTCGCCCTCAATCATGAAATCCTTCAATAAAATCATGAATAATACAAAATGGATGGTTAGTGGGAAATATAATCTTAATTGATGAAACACATGCTGGCTTGAACAACCACTCATGTGAATTCTCATCATCCCTTTTTGAAGAATTAAAATGACCATGTCTAAATTCATAGAACAATAAATCAACCTTGAATTTTATCCCCACTATGTTACAATAAAATCTCAAAACTATTCTTTCATGGAAATTGATACACTTGTGTGGAGTCCTAATGGAAATAGGCAGTTCAATACCAAGGATTACTACAAGATGAAAAGTGAGATCCCCACTAGAATACCATCATGGTTTTTCAAATTTAAGGTAAACTTCATAAAACCTTCGGCATGTATTCTTAAAGGGATAATCTTGGAAAAAAATTACCAACATATAAAAAAATGAGGAAGGTTGGACAATGCATTGTTTTATCCTACTATCTATTCTTAAGAGCCGATGAAAACATAAATCATCTTTTTATTAACTATTTGTATGCAAGGGATCTATTGAAGAATGTTGTTCATATTTGTTTTCCTTGAGATCATCATAGTTAGGCATCTATATGTGTATATAGATTTTATCAACAACACTATAAAGATATAAAATATTCATAAACACCTACTGGAAGCTACGACACCACCCTTGCATCGATCTAGAGAGAACAAAATAGAAGGTTGTTTGATGATCAAGAGCCCTTCATCCATGCTAGAACATTGGCTATGCATAAGGAGGTCTATGATTCTTTAAAGTTATAGGTGGGAGAAATTAACAACAAAATTTATGACCTAAAAATTCTAATATTATTGGAAGTTGTGGGAAGACCTATGAATACCATTTTTCTCAGATCTATGAGGTGGATTCCTCTGATTAATATGATGATTATAGAAAATGTTGATAGTGTGGATACTGGAATTCTAGGACCCTTGGGATATGGTGGTATTTTATTAACCCATCTTAGATTTTGTAAAGGATTTTTTTATCACTATATTGGAATATTAACTACATATGAAGATAAATTATGGAGAATGATGTCTTCTATCAAACATGATATCCATTATAAGTGCAATTACCTATAGATAGAATCTGATTATGAAACTTCTATCATGCCTTTGAGGTAGAGAACCCGAAATTTCCCATTGAAGCTTTAGCCCCATTGGATTGGTTGCTTGAATCATGTCACTCAACTCAATTTTACTACTTCACTTACATATAAGTAATCCAACTAGGTGGAAGATTCTTTGTTGAAGAGAGTGATCATTGAAACAAGTAAAATATTAAAATTCAGAGTACCATATTATTTCACATCAATTGTGGATGATGACATGTATAGAGTGGTTTAATAGCATATTTTTTAAATCCATTGTAAGGCCTGAAATATCCTATTTAATTTTTTTCAATAAATTTTTAGGACCAGTTTTTTCTAGAACCTATATTTACCTAGTATTCCATTAATGATAATTATATCTCGCTCGCTTTCTTTATATATTCCCTAGAATATTCTATGAAGTAAAATAATCACAATGGGATTCAATACCCCATTATATAGATCAAAATAAAGGCTATTTTGATTATATTTATGTTGTTATATTATGTTTCTAATTTCTAAAATACACTTGAACTCTTGATTTCTAGGTTTTATTTTATGGAATATCATATAAATAATAATAAAATAAAATTTATATAAAACCTATGTTTCTATAGTACACTAAGAATACGTCATTATTTAAAGTGTGATTTTAGTTAATCTTCTTTGGTCAGTTGAAGAGGAATTAAGGGATGTTTTAGTGAGGTGATAGGTAGTTAAGCTAGGTAAAAGGTTCTTACTTTTCCATTAAAGGGAGGTTTTATTGAGTTATTCTAGTGCTAAAGTCATACTAATGTATAATCATCACATATGAATGAGATAATATATTTTCATTCATGTTGATATATGATGGGAATTCAGGATATAAGGGGACTTCTAAAATAAGGTCTGGAGGATCACATAAAACAAATAATTGGGCATCATTGATATGGTTATGATATGGAGGTGGATATGTATCTCAGGGTAATCTGCAACCTTCACCACAAGGAACTATACTAAATGGAATTCAAAGATCTTGAATACTAATAAATTTTTAAGATATGGGTTGTCTCTTTATGTTTTATTAGTGTTTAGTGGATGATGGTGGGGGAATATATAGTAATACATAAAATTTATGTTAATTTTACTTTGTAATATTGCTTTTCTTGATATCAGATACACCCAATGTTATATTATAGCTTTCCTAGTAACTAATTTGGTGAGTGTATTTGATTAAAGAGTATGTTTGACGACCTTTTATGTGCCTATTTGAAGGATTTTTCACAATGATAGGTTGTGCCCTGGGTGTGTTATAGTGGTTGGTGGTTATGACCACTTATGGGATTTCATTAAGAAAGAATAAAAACAGTTTAAACATGATATTTATTTTCTCTTAGATGAGTTTCTTCTATTCAAAATACAATTACTACAAGAGGTGAGTTCATTTTATATTCTTATGGGTTATGAGTATAACTTTACAAGGGAATGTGATTTACAAACTGGTTGAGAAAGACATAAATTTTAATATATGGGGTTATATTATGGATCATATTTTCTTCTTTTATCTTTGTGGTAGATATGAAAATATATTTTACTTATTTTCTTATTATGGTGGACCATTCAAGATGTTTTTTGAATTATTTATTGGTTTTTCCTCTAGAGTGAGAGGTTGAGTTCACTATTGAGTTTATATAAGATGATGTCACATAATACATAAATTCATAATATTTTATTGATATTTACCTCATATTTATTTGTTTTTCATGTTGGATAAAATTTTTTATTTTAAGTTTGAATCATTTGATTGTGTGAATGTTGTTTGAAATGACCCAATTGGGTATTTAATTTACTTAGTTATTTTTTTCAATTGAATTCTACTAAATATTTTTCACCTTTATTATATGTATTATTATATAATTTAATGTAAAATAACATAAAATTATTGATAGTATATATTTTAATGAATGTGGTGTTGTTTTGAGTACTATTAAAAATTCAACATCCCTAAGAAAGCATGAAAAAAATGAAATTATCGTGAGTGTTTATGAGTAAATTTAGCTCTGTGTATGTGTCATTTTACACACGAATATGAGTAATCTACACCTAAACATGAGTCATTTACTCTATGAGTATCTGAATCTACCTCTATATATGTGTCATTTTTCACCTACATAGTATTTATTTTTTCCTATATATGAGTCATTTTCAATTATATATGTGGTATTCCTTAGAGAAAATCAGTTAAAGGATGATAAGAATTATATTTTTAGATACTCACTATTGCTTAAATATGAGGATTTTGGGTGTCACTTCAACATTCATGAAACCAATTAGGGGATTCAACATGGATCATAATATGTAAAATATTTTTTTACCAAGAATAAGGAAATAAAATTATTAATTTTCTAGATGATAGTTTCACATAGTGATTTGAATCTTCAAAGAATAAGGACAAATTATAAAGAATATATAGTAAAATATTTCATGGGATTTGATCAGTGAAAGGAGAATAAAGCTAGGGCTCTACAAAAATAAATTGAGATGAAAAGAATAAAGGATATGAGGTTAATTAAAGAGTTTATTCTATAGAGTCTATAATTATTGTTTTTCCTGTTTTTGTTTTTTTCTACATTCTCTAATAAATTAACATTATTTATTCATCTATGATACACTTATAGAAGAAGGGTAAAATTTTAGTGATCAGAGAGGGTGTGATTTTAATTTTTTAATTATTTATTATTCATTAACTTAATGAATAAAACTCTCTTTTATTAATCTAAATTCATTTTCAGTGACTAGTCAACACTTTTAATACAATTGTGTTTAGAATTTCAAACTTTTTCACTATTTACTAAATAGGATGATAATTTTTTATCTCAATCACATAATGAATCTTTTATATAAAAGAAAAAGTAGTATGGGTTAGTAGGTGTTTAGAAATTTATGGCACATATGTAATGGTAGTGAGTTACTTTAAAATTGCACGTGAACTCCATAAACCAATTAGGTATTTCCATTTTAGTTTTTGAGTGGAATAATATTATGGTATAATTAATAATTTTCAAACATACAAGAAGGGGGGAGGTCCATATAATAATCACAACTAGATAAATATCTTCAATAATCATCATCTTTGGTTGTTTGATGAATAAATTGAGGAATATTTCATTTATTAATTAATAAGAAGATAATTAAAAATGTTTTAATGTGAATGATAACATTTAAAATTGAAATAAAACCCTCTCTAACTCAACCTTTAATTATATTATTTTTAATCACTTTCTTTGTTTCTCTTCATTTAAAAAAAAATCAAAAAACCATTTTTCTCACCTGAAAACTAATTTTTTAGTACTCCCCTATTGTGATAACCTTGGGGTTACCACTAATACTACATTTAACCTAGGTAATAATTTTTTTTTAAATTCCATGATTTTAGAGTGTTAAAACATAGTGTCAATGATGAGGATTATGTGAAAAAATATAAATTTTATAATTTCATGACCAGATATTCTACTATCCCAATCCTTTTAATATAGAGATTTAATGAACTCTAATATCTAAATTGAGATAATTTATTTTAAAATGTGCCTTTGAAGAAGATTCCTTAAAATGATTAATTGAGTTTTTAGTTTTATATTGTAGATTTAATCATGGAATCAACATTAATGAAACCCTTGGAGATCTATGTGAACCCCAATTCATCAATTAGATTACTAAAATTGTGATGCCTATATTACACAATGATTATAAACATAAAACTAGCCAAATATAATTGATACCAAAGTTCCATGTCTTTTATGTGAATACCCAACTAAGTACATAAAGGATTTCACATTGGTATGAAATTCTCTCAGAATATGAGGATTGGTAAAAGAGCTAGTTATGTGGAGGGAATTCCCCTTTTCGCTCCAAATAGCACTAAAGGAATGGTTGTATAGTTGATAAGTAGGTCATTTTCATTATTAGGTTTACCTAAAAAGATCCTTTCATCAAATATTTGTTACCACCACCATAAGTAAAATAATTGGGAAGGAATTTAATATAATTTGTAATGATTATTTAGAAACTATCTATGAGTATGCGGAGAAGATTAAGAATATAGGTGCGTGTTTACCACATCAATATATAAAGGTTGATCAATTTTTAGTTTATTTTATAAATTATTTAAATGAAATGAAAAAATAATTTTGGATAGATTAACCTGAGGATCCTTGATAATGAAATAATGAGAAGAAGCTATTGGACTAATTATGAACATACCATGAAACTCACAACATTTTGGAATAAGAGGTACTAGTTCTAGAGTTATTCATGAGGTACGAACTTATAACTGATATTCATTATTATAATCAAAACCTGAATTAAGAACAAATATTAAGTGGTAAATGGATTTGAAAAAAAATCTTGTAACGCTTCGACCCGAGTTACCCAGATTCGATGCATTATTGCGTAACATTGGCATGATAAAAAAAGATCAAGTCTCGAAATACCGATTAGTTTAGTAGTCTTAGAAACACTAGATACATTCATAAGTCTTAAATTAAATCATAAAGTAAAAAAAAACTACAGCAACATCTTGTCTTCATATCCCCTCATACTATCTCTACAGGTCATTCATAATATACTTCTTCACATCCTGGAAAAACTAAAACATTGGAAGGGGTGAGCTCAGATACTCAGTAAGGATAACAATATAGAAGAAGATTTCATAAATAAACATTAACATTTAAGGCAATGTATAACTAAAACAAAAGCCTTTTAAACTTGAACTTCATCATAATATGGCAAAAATAAAATGAAATAATTCCATTTACTTATTCACATGGATATTCTACTAGTCGAATAATCACATGAAATATCAATAACCACTTTCATAATGATGGAATGCATAATGCTAGACTATCATAACCACGTAGCCAAGGCCTCGTTTCAAGACTACAAATAATATTTTGTTAAGGCCTCGTGCCAAGACACTAGTTTGTCTCATGAGACCTACCGATGAATCGAGTAGCTATAGCGGGCTCCACCCATCACTTATTAAGTCCAATACATTCCTCATATGAACAGGTTTAAACATATCATAAACCATAACATAATCGTATCACATAAAACATGCATAAAGGAAACATAATATTTCCACATTTCAATCACAAGATATCAATACAACACATTGATATAATAAAAACACTTTCAAAACCATTTTCAATACCAAAATAAAAGAAAATTAAATCTTGGTATTTATTTTTCATTTAAAAAAAGTTATGGCTTTTAGAGGAATCCGAAACTCAAATAATGGTCACAGTGGCAGAGAAGTCATTGTCGCCGCATATGTACGACAAAAAAACATTCCTTTTTTTCATTTAGTAAAACACTTCGTATAAAAAGATTCCTTTTGAATAAACGTAAAAGTCAAAGGGGTTTATACACCGTATACAAGAAATTTGTGTATAAAACAAAATATGCCTCAATGAATGGAGATTGAGACGAAGTCCCTTACAAAGATCCTTTTTAAATAAAATATAATTTTTATGTGTATTCCCTATAAGTAAACATAAAGAAAGTATAAATACAAGATAGGACATAATAATATCATTACATAATTTGAAAGTAGAAGATTAACCCAAAGAATGAAAATTGTGTTAAGAAGTTCCCTTACAAAGATATTTTTTTTAAATAAAATATATTTATTATGTGTATTCACTATAAGTACACATAAATAAAGTAAAAATACAAGATAAGACATAATAATATAATGACATAATTTGAAAGTAGGAGATTAACCCAAAGAACGAAAATTGGGTTAAGAAGTTACCTTACAAAGATAATTTTGTAAATAAAATAGATCGCTCATGTGTATTCACTATAAGCTCACATAAAGAAAGTATAAATACATGATAAGATATAAAAATTCATTTCTCACATAATCAAATAACAACATAAATAATAACGATAGGTTCAACCCAAAGAATGGGAATTGGGTTAAGAAGTTCCCTTACCTCGTGTCCGACTTGACTCGAACGTTCTTTAACCTCCTGAATAATAAACTAGAGTTAATTTATAATTTCTTAAGAACCTTTTTCAAGTTTATTATTCCTTTTATATCACTTATTACGAAGTTATGAACATTATTTAATTATTTATGTTAATAACGGTCGTTTTGTCGATCTTTGGTACTTGAGTCAAAATTAAACTTCTTATAATTACAAGTTGTTCATGTGGTAAAATATACATTATATTCAGAATTATATTCATGATGTAGATATCATATATATCATATATATATAGTATATACATTCATTCATAATATTACGTAACATTTAGAGGTAAGAAATGAAATGCACCGTTCATGGAGATGGTAAGTCGTACGTACGCATGAACGCTACTTTCATTTATATTTCATATTTAATGGAATGAAATCATAATGATATAAAGGTGTATTATAATTCCAGTATAATATCATATATAATATCATTTACTCCATCCTTTATACCTCCCACATATGGAATTAACGATTCAAATCACTTTGAGGGGGCGGTAGTCCGCACTTCCTAAAATGAAATTATCGCGTTTACCCATAATGGAAATCATAAGGTGTGACATAAATGAAAAATACATAAGAATAAGGAAAACATAAACATAATATATATTATATATAAAAAATAGTTTCATCATAATTTCCACCATGAGAGGTGTTAAAAGAAGATTGAACAATCATCGTTTTGTGAGGCAGTAATTCACCACCCACAGAAACAGTATGTTCTTTAACCATTAGACGAAGGTATGTGTAAGTGTAAATAATTATCATAAAAACATCCTAGTATATTTAAGATACTGGTGTTATTACAAAATAAAGGAATAAAAATAGTTTAAGGGGCTAGAGAAGCAAAATAAAACAAAAGAACATAAGAGAAGACATTACCTTAAAATCGGGTAACTCTTTTTGATTTGAGCCAAAGGATTCCTTGGGAAGACTTATGCCCAAAGTGAGTCTTCTAGGAGTAATAGATGGAAGTTGAGAGAGTATTTTGGCAGAGTTTGGCCGAGACAAATGGCTTTGATGGTGTGAATAAGGTGGTAGAGGTGGGGGCCTTTTATAAGAGGAGAGGAGGGGAACTCTTGGAAAGTCATGAAATTTTACATTATTATGAAATGATTTTTAGATTTTAAAGGTCCCACAATGATATATTTCTAGTATAAGGTGATAAGGGTTCTAAATATACTCATAAAATAGGTTTTTGACAAGTGTATGTCTTAGATTTTACATTATCATTTCATTTTATTTAAATCGTTAATTAATGAGGTAATCACTGCATCATCATTGTGTCATAAAAAAATTAATTTATTTAATGTCTAAAAATTATAAAAAAATCACCATGATGTAGGAAAGATTTTTATATTTCCAATGAATATTTATAGTAAAAAATTTAACTTATATAACCTCATGTAATAATTATTTTAGTAAAACAACACATGTTTGTGACAATTTTATTTTTACTTTAAATAAAAAGTTATTAATGTCATTTTCTTACCCAAGTGGCTCCATGGGGTCCCCAAGTTGACCCATGGATTGTATTAGTCGGCCATGACTCATCCAATAAGTGTAGGACAAGTGTAAAGGTATTTTCATATTTTTATAATATAATTTTTACCTTAAATTTCACTAATTACCTTTAATCGCGATTAATAAAACTTAAAAGTTACTATTCACCAAAAAATTATTTTAATCCCATTGAACCAAAATTTTCTTCCTAATGAAAACCATGTATGTAGGATTTTTTAAAATCAAATCATAGAAGTGGTAATGTTTCATTTAAACAAAAAATCAGTATTTAACTACCACTTAGTGGTTTCATTATTCATCAAAAATTGAAGTTTTTCAGAAAAATACCAAAAATTCACCCTAAGCTATAATTGATATTATGAATTCAAAAATTATGTCTATTTTAAAAAATTACAAACATATAAGTTTAATTAATTAATTTTATAATTAATTCCCACTGTCAAAATAAATAGCGTGTTTTTAAGAAACAATATCAATCAAAAGATTGACAATTTTTTATGTCCAATTTCCAAGTGAAATTAATTCTAATGACCACCATTGGATAAAATGGTAAAATTATATTCTAATTATACTTTAAAACCACTCAATAGTATAATTTATCACTTTAAATTATTTTTATTAAAAAAGTTGTTTTTAAGTATTTTTCACTATTCATCAAATATTGGAAGTTCTCAGAAAAATACCAAAAATTCAACATAGGCTAATTTCGATATTCCGAATCCAAAAATGAAGTCAATTTTGAAATATAAAATTTATATAATTTCAAAAAGTGGGTATTAATATTCATAACAACTACTTTTATTGGTCACGGTGTGTTAAAACTCGAGGTTGCGTACAACAAATGCTGCTCTATTATTCAAAGAGAAGCGTACCATGGAAGCTTGGGGTGTTACAAAACTTATGATCAAGAATCACCAGCCAAAGTATATGATTTAGTTTTCCCTCGATATTTAATTAAGTAGTGTTTTTTGGTGCATGGAACCAAAACATGAACAACATCAATTCATTGAAGGAAATTCTAAAAACCCACTCAATTATATAGAGATAATTCTCAAGTATAATATGGATTTAGGAACCAAAAAATTAGTGTAGACAACCCTAACAAAACTAATAGCCTAAAAAACCACCCTTTCTGTAGTAAATCCTATAGGTCTATAACCCACCACCTTTTTAGAGACCATGAATTCTATATTACACCCAAAATTCCTAACTTCCACACCCATTCCATAAAAATATATTTTTTAACATCCCTCCACCACTTTAAATCCATCTATACTGAAAAAACATGGACCTAAAGTAGAGTATTTTTAGGAATGAAGTCATGTACATAAATAATGAACTTAGTAGTTTAGTGGAAACTATATCATAAAATCCAGGAAGTTGTACCATCCCAATATATCCCTAATATGAAATAAAATTTTAGTATGATGAAAAAAAAGTGGGAATAAAATTCCACTACTAGACCACCTAAACCTAGAACAGAATAGAAAAATCATGAGGAAACCTAAGTTAAAAATTTTGGGATGATTAAAGACAATTTCTTGAGAGAAGAAGTGAATAAAGAGGAACATAATAGTATTGGATCAAGAAGAAATATTTAAGACAATCTATTTAAAAAAATAGATAAAATATTAACCATACACTGCATATCCCATCAATAATGATTCATTCCTAAATGACTTATTATGAATAACTTTTAAAAAATTGGAAACATTTTACAAAATTGACATCAATATTCATATTATAGAATCCATAAAACAAATCCTCATGTATATTATGTTCACCATGGAGATTTATACCAAAAAAAGAGTATTATTTGAGGTAATTAGACTTTCAACATGGGAAGTAGTGTCTCATATTTGATCACAACATATCTACTTATATCGTTTCATGATTTGGTGATTTTTTCTACCCCTTAAACTACTGGTTCCACGAATTTAAATAAAGTTTTATGTCATTTATGGGAATTTATAAGTTTTATTCCTTACTTATTATTTAATTATTTTCATATTGGATAATTAAATCCAACAAGTTTGTTCACACAACTTGAAAATATATTTACGACCTTCCTAACACAAGTCTTATAGGAAACTTTAGTTAAAATTAAATAGTTGATCTTCACCACATACATATATGTTTTGAACATGGGGGAAGATAGTTCTCCATGCCACCAACCATTATTTTGGGCAGAATATTTTTCATTATACCTAATTAAATCACTGATTTACATAAAGGAACACTCAATATCAAATTTAGAGGCTTCACTATCCACTTCAACATTTTTACACTATTGGGAACCCTTTAGAGGATCATTCCCATATTACACCTTTACACATTGAAGAAGTGGAACCCATTAGTGTTCTAGGTATGTTTCATGAAATATTATACTTTGTGAAACAATTAATGATTTCAAATTAAATAGAGAAGGATGATGATCAAGAATCTTGAAAAATAATTTATAATTTGGAGGAGGAGGTAACCATTGAATTCAATTGTTGACTTGGTTAATTATTTAAAAATAAAAAACTCAAATTTCATCTTATATGCATGAAATCAAAAAAATGGAGGTGATAAACCCAAATATTATTTAATCCTTATAAAAACCACTAAATATGGAATTTAAACTTGTTTTGATAGTAAGAGTCAAATATTCAAAACAAGAGGGGGCTAAATTGTAGATTATAAATTTAATCTAAGACAAAATTAAAATCCTCTTTTGTCAAAAATATTGGACTCAAAATTATTATGATAATAAGAGTTTTTAAATGGGATTTACAAATTTTCATATATATCATAATTATTATTATTCTCACAGATATCCCAAAAAAACTGTTATTAGAAATATGACTAAAAACTAATTCTCAAATGAAAATGCACAATCAAAAAAAATTAACTTGTATAAACAAGTAAAACAAAAAATTATAATTCTATGAATGACCTAAAATATTTATAAAATATAATTCTACTATTTAACAATAAGGGTTATGTATGTTATAAATCCTGACTTTAGATATCTAGAGTTTCAATACCTTCTATAAAGGTTTAACTTTCCTTACAAAGAAATCCATTTATGTGATGATCGGTATGACTCTTTCTTCCAATAACATGGAATACCTTGATACGGGGATTGGTATGTCTATGTATTCCTAGCCCTAGAATCACTCCATCTGATGGGTCAGAATCACCCATCTTCTAATCCCCAGAAGACCCCGATCAATACCATGATTGAACATAGTGAATACAAAAGAAAATTGTTTTGTGGAATTTAAAATTGTGACTTTTGTTCATTATAACTTCAAATATATAAAAAATAGAAAATAATTCTGAATGAGATGTTTAATTTGAAAAAACATATTCATGTTGAGTTACGAATGTATTAGATCCTAGCTCATCAAATGAACCCTTATTTATAGAAATTCCTCCAACAGTTATATTTCTATGTTTTTAGAAAAAAATTCGAATACGTTTCACTTTGATATATAATAATGATATGGATTTTGATCATGGAATATAGGAATTAAAAATAAATTAATTTCCTACATAATTCCATAGCACTATTATAATGCTATTATAGATTACACCCAATAGAAATAATTAAAAATGCATCAATTATAAACTTTGGATAGTCTGATGGACATCACTAATATTTGTAAATAAGATAAATTGATGAATAATTAATTTTATGTATCAAATATAATTATAGTACGATGGTTATGACTTGGATTATAGTGATAGAGAGAATAATATTCTAACCACTAGTCATAATATTAGTCTATCTGATGTACCAGACTCACCACTAGTCTGATGAATTAGTTTTAAAAAAATAAATATTTATATTTGTTTTACATTACAACCATTTATATGTTCAGTATAAAAGTATGTTTTATATGAAAACATACTAAAACACTTGGGATATAATTATTTAGTAAAATATATTTTTAATAAGGTGTTTTTGACTTATAAAACTAAAGAAAGGAAAACTAAAAAGAATAAATTTTGGCTAAAAAATATCCCCCTTTTTGGACACCAAAAAACACAACACTTAAAATTAAAAAAATATCAAATAATTATAACCTAGTTTAATTTTATAAAATTCAAAAATAAACATCATTGGAGTAGTTTATTTTCTCATCTTAACACCACCTGAGTTTATGACATTGTTTTATATTTTATAGTATTTAATACTTTGGATTCTATGCCTTCATAATTTTTTTCCTTAGATAGATTCACCACTTTTTGATAAAATATACCCCTTGGAATCTTCCTTTCATTTCTAACAACCCAACTAAACAAAATTATCCCAAAATTAACCTCCTTTTTAATTTAGAAAATGGCATAAGAAAAAAATTACATCCTCCTGAAATGTTAGAAAAAAAATAATGCATTAAAGAGTTTTATTGGAATTAATAATTCATCCTAAATATAAATGAAATATGATTCATCCATGTGAATCGGAAAAAATTCAGAAAATATATTTGGATAATAATATTTATCAAACTAGAAATCATTTAAAAAGTTTCAAATTAAATAAATATTTTGGAAAAAATGTTCATTATATCCAATATAACTTAATTATGATCACCTTAACTTATTTACATATTAATGATCCTTCTCATCTTCAACAACATAAGATTAATGTTTAACCATCCTTTTCTTTATGAATTATATTCTCCTTTTCTATAACTCCAAATTTTAATCCTTCTCACTAATGTTCTTATTTTCTTCCTTTATGATGAACAAGTCACGTTTATAAAATTAGGTCCTTCTATTTTCCACTTCTAACCTATCAATATTTTCTTTCAAAAAATTATCTTAATCATTATGATTGAGATTATTTTCTTTTAAATTCTCAACATACTATGATATATCTGATACATTGGATGATAGTTTTTCAAAATATTTAGCAATATCTAGAGAAATTTTATTTACTTACATAATTTGGTCATTATGATCCATCAAATAATTATAAACATGTCTTTACCATATAACTATATGGTTGAATCTTTTATTATGTTACTTATTACTTCCTTTTAATGTTTTGATGTTGGCATCATGTTTGATCACAGTCTCATTCAAAAAAATTAATTATTATGATTTTTCATTAAAATAATTTTGAATTTTTTTACATCCATATTCAATATTATGTACATATAGAATTAATTCAAAAAGTTGTTTTAAAGTCTTTAAAATTTAATATTTTTTTTGTTACTCGATGGTTGTTTAGTCTAATGTGTAGTATGTATCTTCTAAAATATGTAGTCTAGATGGTATGATATTTTACTTATTTACTTCTTCAAATTTTCTTTATTCCGAAACATTTTTCATATAATCATCCTTATCATTCACTAACTTTTCTAAAACATTCATATGTGAATGCTGATCTTCTAATTATTCTTTTGAAGATGATCTTACTTCCTTTGAAACAAATATGTCTGTATTTTTATTTCACTAAGAAGGTAACATAAATAATTTTTAAGATTAATTTCATATATATTTTTCCTATTTTTTCACTTTTTCATTTTTATTACCTTCTTTTTATTTTTCCTCTTCCTTTTCCTCTTCACATTCTAGTTCTAACATCCTCACAGTTCTAGGAACTTCTCTACCATATTTTTAGGAATAGATTCTTGATCTTGTTTTTCTATTTGAGTTTCAGGTTGAAACTCAAATATAAATTCTTTTCATTTAAATTTTTACAATTATTATCATACTATATATGTTTTAGAAACTATAACCCAAAATCTAGACTTTCTTGATTGGCATAAAGAATATTTTTGGAACCTGGAACCAATCGTATGACTGATAAGGGAGAAACTAATAAAACTAGATCTTCTGATTCTCTTTCAAATTGCTTCATTAACCTTTAAAAAATTTTAATTTTCAAACATTTTGTTTTATTTTTTTATTTTTATCCACATTCAACTCATCAGTTGTATGAATCATAAGAGACAAGGCCTTATCCTTATCATTACTGAAAATAGGATCACCTAGTTTCTTCTATTCCTTATGAGCCATAAAATTTTTGAATCCAAAATCTGATATAGTTTTAGTTTTCTTTTGAACATTTAGATAATAGGATTCATCCTTTGTTAATTCCATACATCCTCCTCCTCAATAGGTTCAACTTTGAACACAACTCCATCCATTTTATCCTGAACCATATTCAATTTATAATTGAAAACTAGAATAATCAGGGTGATAGTCTCTTCACAAATAAGAAAAATCTTTTCCATCATAGCATAAGTATGATTCTTAATTTGAAAAAAATCCATAAAGTTCACTATCATCTTGTTAATGAAATGTGGAACCATAAAAATATAGGACATCATTGATTCCTTCTTAATTGATTAAATCTAATGAAAAAAAAACTTGACCAAGTTAATCTATCACATATTAATAAAAAATCTAGTATAAAGATGTTGATATCTTTAAGGGTATCCATATCACAATTCCTAAATATCAAATAACCATCCACCCATAAGGTTATAGCCCTTTTTAATGAATCATATTTTCTAGGTTCTATTTTTAGAAAATTATGAGACCAGGTGCTGAGATGGCATGAGATTCTAAGGCCTGGAGTGACCAGAATGATCCATAAAGAATTTTATTTTTTAAATAGCATGTGTGAGCTATTTTCTTGAAAATGTGTAATACTTCTTAAATGGGTTCCCATATCATCAATTTTAGGGAACAATTTCTTTAAGAGAAGTGGGTTTACCCTAGGCACGACTTATGATTATTCGACGTGGGTCTCCAGTCAGAAAACCCAAAAAATGGAATAATTGTAAATAAAATAATTAAAAAAACACATATTTTTTTTCAAATCATTATAACTCATAAATGGTAACTCAGATTGAAAATTTGGGAGTAATATTGAGCTCGCGTCGATGTTCTTTCCTTAGGCAGATCCCAACTTTGACTAGCACGGGTCAAGGGTAAAAGTCAAATTTACGACTTTTTAAGGAGAATAAAATAAAATTAAAGATGTTTATTTTTATTTCCTTTTAATGTTTCATAGCATAGAGACGCTACAACACAACGATGGTGCAACCCATTCTCTATTCATAAATTAAGAAGTTTGGTGATGCTATTTCAAAGAAAAATAGTAACGCTGAAACACATTAATGCATTTCCTCTATTAATAAATGGTAGGGTCTAGTGTTAGAATTCATACTGCTGGATAATTTCTCTGGAACCTTGTAGCTTCACAAAGGAAATTAGGAGGAGTCTCTCTCACCGGTGATGATGGATCGGAGGTCTGGATTCGATCAAGCAGCAATGAATTGACAAATGCTAGTAGGACAAGGATCGACGTGACAATATGACTTCAATATATGTATGCAAGAAATACAACTTGAGGTAGGGGTTGTTATTTTCAATATTTTATTTCCTTTTAATTGGATTTAAATGAAGAATACGGATCAACCCATGAATAGGTTAACCTGCTGTTAGATCATTCTTGCGGGAAGGGAGTTTTATTTGTAGGGTTTTAATGGATGATTGATACTGTTTATCAAATGTTTATTAATCATGTTTGATGGATTTTTGGTTTAATTCGATTTTATTTATAATGGAGAAAAACCTCGATCGACACTAAAATCGATCTAGGTTCATCAATTTTTGTTGATTCATGCCTTTCCTCCCTCCATTCTTCGTTCATCACAAGAGTTATTTGTTTGGACCACTACATGACATTCGATGATCGATTGATCGTTACACAACCGATCCTTAGCTCAATGATCCGATGTTGCAGGTTTTGGAGGGAAAAACATGATAGTGGTGTGGCGACAATGATGGTGATCGAATCGAGGTGGTGTGGGAGATATCACACGCGAATGGATTCATAATGGAAAGGGATCATTGTGTGATTTTTAACCCATAATGATTAAGAACGTGACCTGGGGACTCCATAACATCTTCATTATTGAATAATGGACCACAAGAGTGCGTCTAGTGGCCCACGGAAGGCCCCATCGGTGGCGGTGATGGAGGCCCGTAGCATCCGCTGTCGGTGGTGATCAGAGGCCACTATAAATGGCCAATGACGGTTAGGCAGATGAAGCTATATGCTGTAGTTTAGCCAGACCGAGGTGGTGACCCGCTATAATGGTCGCGGGTGGGACGCGACACCTGCTGCGTCCTGAGTGGAAAACACCGACCTACTTCAAGGGGTTGTGATGGTTAGGTGGGCCGACCCTAGGCTAGACCCATTGCCTCTGGTTAGGCTTCCACATTGTTCTAGGTCGACCCAGACCCCACCAAACCCCTTTTACAAAAAAATCCCATGTAATTCAAACTATAAATTCGATTGAAGATTTTCCATTAGCGTTGGGACCCTAACTACGAGGAGGTCCTTTTGAGATGACTTTGTGAGAAATTAGTGAGGACTAGTGTAGGTGCAAAGATTTCCTCCTTGGTTCTTTCTTCGAGGGTTTTGTATGACATTGAATATAAATATCCTTGAGAGAAAGATTCCCATATAGAGTTTTGGAATGCTCTATAGGATTGGAGTGATAATATATCAAGCCTGATGGAGTTCGTTTGGTATTGACATGACCTCAAAGAGAATGGTGTTAATCCAACATTTAGTGATCCATATTAGTAGGGTTCACGGTATTCTTTGGAATCCCATATGTTACGATCCACATAGGTAGTGTTCTTGGTATTCTATGAGAATCCCATCCATTGCAGTGTAATATAGACTCGGTTTGTGGTATTATCTAAGAGAATACCTTATCTTTATAACATAATCTTGACCAGAATTTTCTCTTTGGGAGGGACGAAAATTAACAGGAAATATTTTAAGAGTCCCCGATGACTTCATTGCTCAAGGTGTGAGTTCTCCTGAAATGGGCGTACCTTGGGAATAATCATGTGACCAAATATTTGGATGCGATATTAATACTTCTTGTCTCATTGAGACCATAAATCTCAGGGAAACGTCGTGACATATTGACACTAGATGTTCTCTTGGATATATTGGTAGACGTGTTCTACATGGTTACTATCAGATAGCTTGAGGAGTTTGATATCCTAGAATGTATCATGCTACGAGTGGAACTATATAAATGGCAGTGGATGAGATGTTTCATTTTGGAATCCTTTATGAGTATACCTGGATGTTCTTGTTATATTGGTTGTTGACATATACCTGTGTTGAGCTGCATGTACCTTCTTGTTGGTGTTTATTTTTTGGTTTTTTACCTTTGTTTTTCGTGGTCCTGTACTTAGTACTATTTTAATCACCCCTTCATGGGTTTCTCATGCACGTTCCTTGTCTTGTTTAGTTGAACAAAGCTTTAGTGGAGTCCTAGGTGGAGTAGGATGATGACCATGACCGGATAGTGCCTTGTGAGATCAGACAAGACAAGGTGTTTCCAAAAGCTTCCTACAACAACTTACGTTCACTTTCTTACATGTAAGACTTTATGGTTGCCTTTATTTTAGTGGGATCCTTTCCGGCCTAGTTTCACTATACTACATTACTTTCTGTCGTACTCTTTTGTTGGGTGGCAGTGGAATGCATGAATTTTAATTACTAAGTGTTCTCACTCTCCAGCCCTGTGGAATAGAGTTGGGTGCGAGTGTACAGATTCTTAGGATAATTCCTACCATTTGTGTGATATACCAACTCAGTGCTATTCAGAATCCCCTATACTCTTAGAGGTGGGTTGGGGGTAGTCACGACATGGGCCCTGAGTGATGTTTCATGATAATGTGGTATCAGAGGAGGTCAGTTCAACATTAAGGACTGAGAGTCTGTGAGATTCGTTTGGGGAAATAGTGTCTAGTATTTAGAGTTTAGATTTTAGTCTAGGGAATCCAGTGTTATTGTCCGACTAATGTATCCATCCACCAGGAATCTGGGAACCTGTTTTCCAACTCGGTACATGAAAACACTAGATGCATAGAAATAAAGTTACATGAATCATATAGGAACGAGTTGTGCTTTTTCATGCCCTTCTTGAGTCATCTCACCAGGTATACCCTTTTAACCCCGACACATCTTGTTCTCCACAGGATGTGTTTGCGAAACTATCTATTGAGGTTTCCTCTGCAAGATCGGGAGTTTGGAACGATGCTCTATAAGGCCTCCCTGATGGGATCTAATCGTATAGCAGTTTTTAATCAGGATGGTCAACAAGTGATGATTTATCCTGATGATCAGTTAGTAGACCCCCCTCTATTGGTTCAGGTGAATTTATATTTCCAGACTGAGTTGTGGATGGCTATTTTGGGTCTAAATTATGAAGAATAGGGTTCAAAAATGCGTCATAGGCCTCTGAGGTAGCGATCGCCCGAGATGCATGGTCAGCAGGACCTACCAATAGCAGGTGCACAACATAAGCCTCATATCCAGTGGTTTTTAAGAAGTTCGAGGGATGTGCTAGTTCCTAGAAGAAAATTATTTTATATTATCTTAAAAAATGGGGAAAATAATGTTATATTTACCTTTTATTCATGCTATAATCATAGAGGCAGTTAATGAACCACCAAGAAAGAGACAATGACAAGAGCAGGATGATCCATTGGGCAGTGGACATGGTAGGAGAGGTGGGGAAGCAGTAGGAGGTGGAAGACATTTTGACGTGTTACCACCACCACCTCCAGGTGGTCCATACCAGTCTCTGTGAGTTAGAGGGAATTTGAGAAGATAGTTACACACTACCGAAGCTTATGAACCTAGGAAACCAGGGATGATTCAAGGTACGATCGATGTATTTCTACTTTAGTTTCAGTATTTATAGACACTTGTACTAGTGATTTCCTTTCTGCCACTTTCCCTATTTGATACATAGAGGTTCTCGTAAAACTGTTGAATTGATCCTCACGTTTAGATACTTATAATAGAGGAGACCCAATGACCACACATTGGAGATAAAAGTGTGACCTAACACATAGAGTCAAGGATTTCGGTTGGGATTACTTGGTAGTGGCATCAGGGCATTACGATATCATTCTCAGTGTAGGATACATCCTTAGTTTATACTTAGATTGATTGTTTTAGGGAAAATATGTGGTTCCTTTGAGGTGATGAAACTAGATTTCACACTTTCGACAAGGGAGAATTCCTTTCAGCTCATAAAGGACTCAGGAAGAGCAGGGTGTATCCATTTTTGATTTGGTTGGCTAGTCCGACACTCGGTGTATTTTATGTTATGAGTCTTCAAGTTTCTTAGTGGTGGAAGAGTATAAGGACATATTCCTTGAAGATGTTCTAGGTTTAATCTCCATTAATAGATAGAATTCTACATTGGTCTACACCTTAGGGTGGCACCAATATTTATGTCAATATATTAGATGGATCCCTAATAGCTTTATGATCTAGCGGTGAATATGTGGGACTTGTAGAGGAAGTTATTTGTATGACCCAGTGTATCATCCTTGGAATCCCCATGTGATATTATTTGATTACATATTAGTGTACTTGACATCTAAGGAAAATCTCTTGAGACACATGAGGATGGTCCTACACCCACATCAAGAGAACCAGCTACATGAAAATATCTTGAATTGTATGTCTTAGATTTTAGAGGTTTTCTGTTTACAGGAAACATCACCTCAAAGGCTAGAGCTATTTTGAATCTAGTTAGGTTTGAGACGGAGTTTGATGAGAAGAATGACGTGACCCATTGTCTTGAGTTAGCAGTGGTGGTATTCGGGTTGAAGATGCAGTGATACTATTTTTTGGGTGCGTGATACATCACCTACTTCAAAATTGAGATTGTTAAGTATGTATTCTCTTAGAAGGAATAGGGATTGAGATATATATGTTTTATAGAGTTCCTAAATGAGTATGACTTGGAGTTTTTCTATAATCCTGGGGAAAGAAATGTGGATGTAGATTCCTTCTCTGAGAATCCTGTTAGTAGTAACTAAGCAAGGCATTTGAGCAATTTTCCTCATTGCGGTTATCCTTCTTGGATGGAGATGGACATGAATATCTCTTATTGATGGTATTTACAAAACAACTCTTAAATTAGGTAGGTAGGAACATCTTGGTGGTATCAAATACGAATCTTTATGTGCTTAGTTTTTTATAGGGAATACCCCTGAGGGAAATTTGAAATGTGGCAAGCACGTCATTCTTTTCAGAAAATGCACAGTTGTAGCAGTGACACCTAGAGTGGTGAGATGCATTGGGAAATGCATGTTGGTGTCAAGGAAGACACTCTAGATGATGGAATAGGTTGAATTTGGGATTACCTATTGAGATAAAAGCTAAAAGATTGTTTGAATAAGTTTCACGGGGTTTCAAATCACCTTGTCAATGCACGAAGCTTGGAATGAGTTTATCCATCTCTTCATTAGGGTAATAGGAAGGAAGGGGGAATGGATTTCATAGACTTCTTGACTGGTTCACCACATATGTCCAAGAGACACGATAACATAGGGGTAATTGATGACCTAATAACTATGTTACCACACATCCTAACTACCCAGGATTAGAGTTTAGTAGACGGATTGTGATTCCTGTATGTGTAGGAAATAGTTCAACTCCGTGGAGTTTCATTGATAAATTTTTCAGATCGGGATTCTCTCTTTGTATACTAGTTGTAGAAGGGATTGTAGAAGTCATCTGCAGAGAATGTGCAGGTCATCTAGGAGCAGATGAAGAATGCACATGACTATCTGAAGTTTTGTGTTGGAAGACGACGGGGTTCAATTGGTCTTTAAGGGAAGAGACCATGTATTCCTTTGGGTTTCACCTCGACAAGGGTTACAGAGATATTTTCAAGGTGGCAAGCTACCTATTTGGTTAATTTTCACTATTTTAGGTTCTGTGTAGATTTGGAATCATAGAATACTACATGGCTCTACCCCATAGTGGGAAACGGTACACAACATCTTCCACATGTCTCTATTGATGAGAATTGTTAATTAAACCTTTCCAAATCACAATCTGGGGAGAGATGGACATCGATATTGGAGTGTTTTGGGTTAAATTTCCAATGAAGATTGAGGATCCTTTATGGAAGATATTTTCCCTTGGTGCTTGTTTGGAGGCACCATGATGATCTTAACAGGAGAACATAAGAGTGGGAGGTACATATTCATTCTCAGTACTCTCACCTTTTGTTCGAGTAAACCTTGCTTGTTTTTTGAGGACGTAAATCCTTAAGGTGGGGAGAATATAATGACTTATATTTTCCCAGTTTTATTTTTAGAAAATTCTTGGGAAAATTATGAGACCAAGCAATGAGACAGCGTGTGATTTCGAGGGCTGAAGTTCCCAGAATGATCCATCAGAAAATGTTATGTTTTTAAATAGAGAGTGCGATCATTTTTCCTAAAAAATTGGAATAACTCTTAAATGGGTTCCTAGATAAAAAATTCGGGGGAAGTGTTTCATATAGAGTAGTGGGTTTACCTTTTTGATGACTTATGTTTATTTGACATGGGTCTCTAGTAAGTAAACTAGAAAATAGAATAACTATAAATAAAATAATTAAATAAAATAATGAAATAAAATTATTTTATTTTTCCAAATCCTTATAACTTATAAATGGTAACTTGGATTGGAAGTCTGAGAGTACCGTTTATCCCATGAGGCTGATCTTCCCTTAGGCAAAGCCTAACCTCGAACAAAAATGGTCAAGGGTAAAAGTTAATTTTCATAATTTTTAATAGAGAATAAAATAAACATAAATAAGTTTACTTTTATTTCCTTTTAACATTTTACAACATGGTGAATCTATGATGAAACGATGAAGCAACCCATTCTCATTTCATAAATGAAGCAGTGTGGGGACGCTATTTTAAAGTGAAACATTAATGCTAAAATGCGTAAACATGTTAATGTGTTTACTCCATTAATTAGTGGTAGGTTCAAGTATTAGAATTCAAAACACTAGATAATTTCTCTAGAAACTGGGAGTTTACCTAAGGCATGGAGGAGGAGGTCTCTCACAGGCGATGATGGATCAGAGGTCGGGATTTAATCAAGAGATGATGAATCAATGAACGACATTGGAACAAGGATTGGAATGATGAAGGAACTTCAATCTATGTCTGTAAGTGATCCAACTCGATGTAGGTGTTGTTATTTTGTATATTTCCTTTCTTAGTTCTTGGATTTAAATGACGAATGCAGATTAACCCACGAATAGGTTGACCCATAGTTTGATTGTTCTTGTGGGAAGGAAGTTTTATTTGTGAGGTTTTAACAGAATATTCATCCTCATTATCAAATGTTGATTAACCATGTTTGATATATTTTTGGTTAAATTTGATTTCTGTTTCAACAACGATGAATCACGATCGACACTAACATCGATCAAGGAATGACCATTTTATTGATTCATGTCTTTCCCCCCTTCGTTCATCATTTTTTTTGGGAATTCATTGTTCGGCCAATGAATTGACTTTTGGAGATCGATCAATAGTTTCACAACTGATCATGAACCCAACAATCTAATGTCTCTAGTCTAGGAGGGACACGACATGAAAGAGGTGCAATGGCAATAATGGAAATCAAATTAAGGCTGTGTGGGAGATATTTCACGTGAATAGATTCACACTGGAAAGGGATCATTGGGTGATTTTGAACCCCTCATGATAAATAACATGAAATGAGAACTCTATAAAATCTTTTGAATTTATGAACAGACCACCGAAGCACATCTGGTGGCCTGTGGAAGGCCCCACCAGTGTGTTGTGGTGGTGAAGGGGCATGTGGCATCCACCGTGGTCATTGATCAGAGGTCACCGACAATGGTCGATAATGGTACTGCCGATGTGGGTGACGAGCCACATCATGAGGTTGGAGGTCGTGGTCTATCTAGACTGTGGTGGTGACCCACGACAGTGATCATGGGTAGGACGTAGTGCCTGCCACATCCTGGGCAGAGAAGATCGACTAGCTCCAGTGGGACAGGTCGACCTGGTGTGGTGGGTCAGACCTAACATCACGGGTCAAACTTGGGTTGGGTCAGGTCGGTCTAACCAGGTTGGATCAGACTCAAACTCTACCAGACCCCTTTTTAGTAAAACCCCCACATACTTCAAATTGTATGTCTGATTGATGAGTCATCTATGGATTTGGGACCCTTATGATTGGGATGCACTTTTTAGTTGGATTTGTGAGACCATAATGTGAAATAGTATAGGTATGGATCTTTCCCTCTTGGTTCTTTCCACAATGTTTTAGTATAACATTGCATAACAACCCCCTCGAGAGACAGAGTCTTGGATAGAGTTATGGAATCCTCATAGGGACGAGAGTGAACCTCTATCACCCCTAATGGAGTTCATTGGTTATTAATGTGACCTCCAAGATAATGGAGTTAATCCTCTATCCAGTGGGCCATATCCATAGGGTTCATGGTATTCTATGGAATACCCTATGTTACGGGACACATCGGTAGGGTTCGTGATATTCTATGAGAATCCCCTCAATTGTGGGGTAATATAGATTATGTTTTCTTTATTTTCTTAGATTATACCCTCACTTTATAACATAATCTTGACCAATTTTTTCTCTTTGGGAGGAGACCAAATTAGTGGGACCTCATGTAAGAGTCCCCGATGACTTCATAGCTCGAGGTGTGAGTTCTCCCAAAATGAGCATACCCTGAGAAGTATCATGTGACCAAGGATTTGGATGTGATATCAAGACTCCTTATCTCAGTAAGACGGAACGTCTCAGGGAAACTTCATGACATATCGAGACCATATTTTCTCTCAAATACATTAGGTAGACTTTTTCTATGTGGTTACTATCAAATAGCTTGAGGATTGGGATCTCCCTGAATCTATTATGGTACGAGTGGAACTATATAGCTAAAAGTGGATGAGATGTATCATCTTTGAATCCTTTTTGAGTATACCTAGATGTTCTTATTATTTGTGTTATTGACATATATTTGTGTTGAGATGACTGTACCTTCTTAGTGGTGTTTCATTTTTGTCTTTTACCTTTTGTTTCGGGGTCCCCAACTGAGTATTGTTTTACTCACCCCTACATGGTCTTTGACCACATATGTCATGTCTTGTGTAATTGACTGATGATTTGGTGGAGTCCTAGGTGGATTAGGACCTAGAACGTGACTAGATTATGCCCTGTGAAATCAGACGAGCTGAGGTGTTTTTGGAAGCTTCCTATTGTAGCTTCATTTCCCTTGTTTGCAGGCCAGAAATTACATTTTTCTTTCTTTTAGTGGGATCATTTCCAGCCCGGTTTCACATTACTTCATTACTTTCTATCGTACTTTGTTTTTGGGTTGTAGTGGTATGAATACATTTTCATTACTAAGTGTTTTCACTATCTAGTCCTGTGGCTTGTAGTTTGGTGCGTGTGTACATGTTCTTAGGAAAAATGATCCCATTTTTGGGATATGCCGTCTCGACGCTAGTCATCATCCCCAGGCCTATCGGAGGTGGGCATGGGGTTGTCACAACACAGTTCATGGGAGATGGGTTGTGAGACCTTTCATCAGAAATAAGATATTATAATTCCATTTATATCTCAAAATATATAAACAATGATTCTTGTTCCTTCAACATCACAAAATTCTCAAGCTTTTCCGGACAATTATGAGAAGGAAATACACTTTTCCTTAAAATGAAACCTTAACAATATCAACTACTTTTTGATATGAAAGTTTAAAAAATTATTTAAACAAGTTAATGAAATTTATTCCATATAATCTTCTGAAATAAATAGTAGTAATTCATGAAGTTGTCTTATAACATCTGGGTAATGTTTTTCAAAGTTCATATTTTCAACACAAATTATTTCCCATCATCGATAAGTAGTAACATTCTTATGAATAGAATAAAATTTTTCATACCAGGATATATCGATGAGTCTTTTTATGAAAAAAATATATTTTTGAAAAATCGTAAGTAGAGGCCATCAGATTCAGACTTGTACTGAAGCTTGTATTTAGAATTATGATCCAAAGAATTCTATAGGAATCATACTTAGAAATAAATCAGGCGGTGAAAGTCAGGGATGAAGGCCTAGAAAATCATTGTGGGACATGGGGTGAACCACCCTAATATAGGAATGGGGTCAAAGGTTCACATTCAACAAATTTCAACTGATCAGATTGAAAATACTTTTATAATATGATAATCGTGATTTAATCAATGAATAATTTTAAAAACAAATCCGAACTCTTACTATTTTTTAAGAAAACCTTTCATCAGAGTAAGAAACAATATGATTAAAAAATCTATTATGTTTGTAAAAAAATAAGTTTTTCAAAAATATAATAAAATTTATAATCCACATGGATTATCTAATGTAATGGATAAGTGAAAAAAACTAAAATAATGTAGGAGTACCTTTTAGAGTAGAAATTTTATCTCAGTATTAGTAGACCGTTGTTCTTTGTTTTTCTAAAAAGTAATTGATTACAAAACACTTTATATAAAAATGATTGTATGAAAAAACATTTGCATGAAATTTTGATCCCAAAAAAAATTATATAGAAATTTGATTCTGAAATGATTATAAAAGTTTCTATTTTGATAATGTATAAAAAATTTGTATAAAAAAAGTTAAAGATTTGAATATTAAAGGTTTCATGAAACTAATGTGTTTTAGAAACCACATTTTTTTAGTAAAATAATGTTTTTGGAAATAATAACATATGTAATACCCTTTTGAAAATTAGTTCATTAATGTTAGGATATTGTTAAACATGAATTAGATATGAATTGTCATTTGATATTGATCATTCTGAGATTTTGTTTAATATATACAAATCTATCAAAACTATGTGGTTTAATAAAAATGTTGGAAAGTTTTTCTTGGATTCTGATGGACTATAAAATGATATCTTGTTTATTCTATGATCCTAATGTAAATTATGTCTTATTTCTATGTGATTAGATCATGTGTGATGTTCAAGGATTTTACATAAGTAAATGGAATTTCTATTATAACAAAAAATGAGTTTTAGTAAAACTAATTCCATAGTCGGTGAGTGTGTGTTGCATCCAAAAAACTTGAGCACAACAACTTCTAGATGCCATATAGTCATCTTCAGTAGTGGAAACATCTACTAAGTGTTGTTTCTTACATGAAAAAGAAACTAAATCTTCTCCTAAAAATGACATGTTCCGAATATAATTTTCTTATCTTTTATATATTCACCATTATCAACATCCATTTTTTAAATCAAAATCATTTCCATAAGAGGAAAATGAACTAAAATTCAATATTTCATTAAGGTAACAAAAAATTAATTTTAATTATTTATGATGAGAATATTTTGGATTGGATTTATATCTAGAACATAATAATAATGAAAACATTAAATCTGGATGACTAACAATTAAGTAAAGTAAACTTCTAATCATTCCTCTGAAGATATTTTGATCAAATGGTCTCCCAACATCATTACTATCCACATTATTTTGAGGTTCCAATAGAAATACTAATACAATTAGTTCATTCATAATCATATTTATTAAGAATATATTTTATATACTTATTTTGAGATATATAAGGTACTTCTAGTTTTTGTGAAATTTGAAACCCTAAAAGGTATGTTAACCCACCCATCATACTCATTTCAAACTCATATTTCATTAAATATAAAAAGGAATATTTTATAGGAATTTGAGTTTATAAAAATATAATATCTTCAACATAGAAATATAAGATCATAATACTCTTATTAACTTCTTTTATAAAAAAATTCAGATTTGCAGTTCCCTTAACAAAATTTTTATGTAACAATATCCTAGTTAAACTATTATTCCAAGATATATAGTCTTGTTTAAGTCTATATAGTTCCTTAGTAAGTATGTAAAATCTATTCTAGATGTTTTTTATTTTCATAACTAGGTGGTGTTTATACATAAAATTCTCTTGAATATAACCCATTTGGAAAGCACACTTCACCTCAATTTGATATAGTTTGAAATTTATGAATGTTGTATAAGATAGATGTATAAAAATAGCCTAAAGTCTAGCTAACATAGGGTAATATTCTTCATTGTCTATTCCATTTTATTTATTATAACCCATACTAATAGGTATAACCTTATTTTTAACTATTATACTATTTTCATCACATGTGCTCTGAAATACCAATTTTACTTCAATTATAGAAGTTTATCTATGCCATTAAACAAAAGTCTAAACATTGTTCCATTAAAACCCATTTTGTTCATCTTGCATACCTATTATCCATTCCTCATCACCTAAATACTCATCATGATTTTTATGTTCAAATTATGATAAGAATTCTAGATGTTCAATTTCATTTATCAATAAACTTTTAGTTCTGTCTAGTTGATTACCATCACCAATGATATTATCACTGAGATGATTATGAATAAACAACTGAATTATGGGATTTCTAAAAATATGTTCCTCAATAATATGTTTAAAAATATTCTGGAGGAATAAATTTTTAAATATATTATTTATTTGTTCTATCATGAGAAGAATATTACAAAAAACATGGAATATTATTTCTTGAAATAACATTTGAAGATATTTATTGAGGTTGTTTGGAAACAAAATGATCAGCTTCATCAGACCTAACATATACTATTTCCTCAATAGTACTTGTATTTTTATTAAAAACTATATATTATTTACTAGTTGTATTGTAACCTAAAAATATTCCTTCATTGGATTTTGAAAAAAAATTATGTGAGTTATCATTAGTTTTTAGAATGAATACATTTCATCCAAAAACATTGATGTATAATTTTTTTTGTTTTCATCCTATCTAAAAATCATAAAGAGTTTTATTAATAAATAGTCTAATTTAAAATAAATTTGTTATATAATAGGAAGTACTAACATCTTCTGCCCAAATTTTTTTAGCAAATGAGTATTCACTTAGTATGGTTCTATTAATCTCTTGAAGAAATTTTTTTCTACATTAAACTACACCATTTTTCTCTACATTTCAAGGTGACAAAAATTTATTTATAATATCTTTTTTACTATAAAAAGTATCAATATATGAATTTAATAATTCTCCAACATGATCATTATGAATAGTTTTCCAAGAATACTTTTTCTCATTTATAACTTTGGCTACAAAATTTTTAAAATAGATAAAGTCTTTAAATATTATTTATATAAAATAGACCAAAGTATATCTATTGTAATCATCGAATAAAACCTATACATATTATTTTACATTGATACTTCCAATTTTTTTATGACTAAATAAGTCCATGTTCCCAAACTGTGAAACATCATAAGTTTATAATTCACTAATATATTTAAAACATGACTTATGTTGGTTTCAAAATTGACATGGATCCCTAAATTTAGAAGTATAAAACCTAGGTTCCAGTAGATCCTTAATATGTAATTTCTTTAGCAATATAGCTAATGTTCTATGATTACAATTTTTGAATCTTCTATTAAATATCCAAGATTGATCTTATGCCACACTAAGGTATGGTAGATCTTATCTACTAATGTCTTATATTTTTAATCTATAGACATTCACATGCCGATTGGTCGAAAGAATAAATATTAATTAGAACTATAATCAATAAATTTATAATTTTTGAATCCCACAAGATAACCCTCATTGCATAATTGTTTTTTTCTAATACGGTGGTGATTAATTCTGAAAACAAATTAAACATTTGAAATTAAAGATTTTTAAAGAATAATAATATTACCTATATAAATAATTTCTACCTAAGAATTATCTATGAAAGTGACTTTCCAACCTTTCAAATTTACGATCTTCTTAAAGAATACATTATTTGTAGTCATATTTCTAAAAAAACAAGAATCCATGTATCAAATATAATTGTTATTGGTAATTTTTCTCCTGAAATTTGTTTTAGTGTTTTAGAACACAAACCTTCTTGGGATCGGTATCTTTATTAAGTAAAATTTTAGGTTACCACATTTGTCCAGCATTAGGATGTTGATAAAGTGTCAATTGTTTTTAAAAATATTCTCTATCAAAAAAGCTAAAAATTATTTATAGAACATTTGTTCCCCTAATGTCCACCAATTTGAAATTTAGTGAAAAATGGATAACTCCTTGGAGCAATGGAATTATTACTAAAAAATGATTTTTTGTAAGTAAAACCCATTGCAGAAATATATAAATGTTGTTGAATTAGTTTATAAATTTTATGAACGTTTTCCCTCTTATAGGAAAACATAGAAAAAAGTTTCTTCAAACTTTACTTTCCATTTTTTAGTTTAACAACTATGTTTTTTTTCATTAGTATAAATAGTATTCAAACTAAGATTTAAAAAATCAGTTTATAAATTATTTTTTTCAAAAATAGATCTCTCAAGATCTTTAGAAGGAATATATTTTAAAAAATTAGTGTTAGGATTCTATTTAGAAAGATATTATATTTATTTAGTTAAACACTACTAAAAAATATTCCTTTAATAGATCTAATATTGGTTGTTGTCATCGCAGAAAAAGTGCTAACCACCACAGTGTGAATAAAATACATAGGATTTTATAAGTATTTGAAAAGAATTGATAAATGACCCCATTTATCAACACTTTTATTTATTTATGATAAATTTTTCCTATATCATCACTTTTTGAAATGAAGATAAAGGATTCCTTTATTATTTCTTATATATCACTAATAAAGTGTTCATTCATCAATGCTTTTGGAATCACTGATAAAGGGGGTTACTATAGGATGTTGCTAAATTTATAGCACACTAAAGCACCAGAAACCTCATATCATAGGTACATTTACATATTATAAATGAAATAAAAATTAAAACACAAATACATGAAAACACTATATTATATACATTTAAAAAATTGGTTTATATGATTACATGAGTAAGTAAAAATTACCATATACATTCATAAACATTAATGTTCCTTTTACATTGGCCCTTGACACCCACTCAAGCTATTTCCAGTAAAACCTCCCCACCTCAGGAAAAAGAATGAACCTATATAAGAAAAAAATACATGTGTTTGTATTACTATAAAAAAATAAATTTAAAAAATTTGTTAATTAAAAACTGAGCACTGATTCATACTAGTGACACTGTGTATCGGATTAAGTTGTCGTAGATTCTTACAGATCACACCATTTCTTGATCATATTCAATAATTTTCAATTTGAAAGTTAACTAATTAAGTATACAACAAAAATGATAAGGAAATTAATTAATAAATAGATAATATAATTATGAGAAAACAATTTAGGATTTTTTTCTTGGATTTCGTGATGTGATGCACATTTTAAACTAAAATGAAACTTATATATTGAAATTATGCACTTGGAGTCATACTGGTCACACAGTACATCATATTGTGGTACAGATGATTTCTATACGTTACAAATGAATTGGGGTTTCACATTAATATAGTATGAAAAAAATATGGATGTGTTTTATATGTTTTGAGTATGTCACTTTCATTTATTTACTAAAATGTCATTTTAAACTAGAAACATGAAATTTGTGTCATACTAGTCACATTTCATGCCATTTTTATTGGATACTAATTGTTGCATGCCGAAAATGACTTAAAAACCATTTTCCAAAATTATCATGACAACACGATCATGTTTTCTTGATTTTTAATGAGTGATACTTTTGAAATAAAATTTTAATTATAACTAATAAAGGATAGTTTGAGTCATACTAGGAACATCTATATCTGATTTAGGTCTTGAGTATTTATACACATAAAAAATGACATATGATTAATTTTCTAAATCTATAAATATAATAAAAATTCATTTTCCCAGCATTGAGTATATAACATGCCTATTTTATTAATATTAATGTCAATTTTAAATAAAAAAATAAAATAGAGATATACTAATCACACGGTGCATTGGATTGAGGTGAGGTTGATTTCTACACATCAAAAAATGATATATCGATCATTTTCATAATGTAACAAAACAATATGAATGTGTTTTCTTAGTTTTTAGTATGTTAGTTGTTATTTTTACTAATATTTTATTTTAAACTAAGAAAACACACTTTGATTCATACCGAATTCATCGTGTGTCGGTTTTACATGAGATAGATTCCAACACATCACAATTTAATTATTAATGTTTTCCCAAAATTATCAAAGTAATCGAAGTGAATTTTATTAGTTTTTAGAGAGTTACATTTTTTAACTAAAATCTCAACTTTAAAGAGATACCATACACATTGAATCATATCAGATATATCGTGTTTCTAGTTGATCTGTGGCTAATTATTATATGTGAAAAATGACTTATATATATTTTTACTAAATTATAAAAACAATGTTAATGTTTTTTTGTAGTATTGAGTATGTCATATTTCTTTTTTATTAAAATTAATGTCAATTTTAAATAAAAATACACACATGGAGTCATATCTTTCACACAAAGTGTCTGATTGAGGTGAGACTGATTCTAACACAAAAAATTGATGTATGTATCATTTTAATAATGTATAAAAACAATAAAAATATATTTTCTTAGTTTTGAGTATGTCACTTGTGTTTTTTAGTAAAATGTCAATTTAAAATAGAAACATGAACTTTGGGTAATATCGACACATCATGTATCAATTTGAAATGAGAATAATTCCTAAATTTCACAAAATACTTATGAAAAGTTTCCCAAATCATAAAGACAATCTGGATATGTTTTCTTGATTTTTAGTGAGTGACACTTTTTGAACTAAAATGTCAATATTAAACTAATAATGAATATAATGAGTTATACCGAGCACATAATGTAATGGATTGAGGGGAGGCTAATTATTACTCATAAAAAATGTCTTATAGATCATTTTAGTAAAGTATCAAAACAATATGAATGTAGTATCTTGGGTTTTTACTATGCCACTTTACCTTTTTACTAAAATTAACATCAATTTAAAATGAAAAGACATAATTGGAGTCATACCAGTCACACCATCTATCGGATTGAGGTGAAACTAATTCCTAACCATCTTAAAATGAGTGATGTATCATTTTCATAAAGTATCAAAAAAAATCTGAATGCATTTTTTTAGTTTTGAGTATACGGGTCAAGTTTTTACTAAAATTCCATGTTAAACTGGAAACATGGAAATTCAATGATACCAGTTACATTGTATGTCGGTTTGACATGAGGCTGATTCTTACACATAAAAAATTTACCATGATTTTTTCCTTAATTATCAATAAAATCTATGATTTTATTCTTAGATTTCAGTGATTGTAACTTTTTAAACTAAAATTTCAATTTTAAATTGACAACAAAAACCTTGAGTTGTACCCAAAAGATCATGTATCAGTTTGAGGTGAGAATTATTGATACACATAAAAAATTAATTATGGAATATTTTAATAAAGTAAAAAAATAATATAAATGTGGCTTCTAGGTTTTGTGTATGTCACTATTCTTTTTAACTAAAATTAATGTTAATTTTAAATAAAAAGACATAGTTGGAGTCATACCAGTTACATCATGCTTTAGATTTAGGTGTGATAGATTCCTAAATGTCAAAATGACTTTTGGATCATTTTCAGAATGCATAAAAAATATGAATGTGTTTTTATGTTTTTTAGTATGTCACTTGTCTTTTCTTCTAAAATTTTAATTTAAACTAGAAACACACACTTAGAGTCATACTAGTCACATCATGTATCGTTTTTATGTGAGATTAATTACAAGACATACAAAATGATTATGAATAATTTTTATAGATTATCAATAAAATCTGAGCACATTTTCTTAGTTTTTAGTGAGTGAAACTTTTTGAAACAAATTTCAATTTTAAACTTATAACAGACACATTGGGTCATTATAGGAACATTGTTTATCATATTGATGAGTAGTTGATTCCTATATCTTAAAAATAACTTATGGATCATTTTACTAAAGAATCAGAATAATATAAAACATTTTCTTAGTTTTGATATGTATGTTGTCATTTGTTTTCTAAAATTAATGTCAATTTAAAATAAAAAAACACTCTTGGTGTCCTACCAGTCACAACTTGCATTAGATTGAGGAGATGATGATTAATACTTTTCACAAATGATTTATGTATCACTTTCCTAAAATATGAAAACAATATAAATGTGTTTTCTTAGTTTTGACTATTTCACATGTGTTTTTATTAAAATTTCATTTTAAACATTAAACAACCACATTGAGTTAGATCGATCAAATATTGTGTCAGTTTGATATGAGATTAATTAATACACATCAGAAATGACTTATAAATAATTTTCCTAAATTTTAATGAAAATTAGAAATTTTTCTTAGATTCATTTTAGGCTAAAATGTCAATTTTAAAATGATAACAGAAAGTTTGAGTCATACATGGAACATGATGTATCAAATTTAGGTGAAGTATATTTTTACACATCAAAATTGACTTATTAATTTTTTTAATAAAGCATAAAAACAATAAGAATGTGTTTTCTTGGTTTTGAGTATTTAATATTTATTTTCAACTAAAATTAATGTCAATTTTAAATAAAAAGATACACTTGGATACATACCAGTCACAACATGCTTTGGATTGAGGTGTGTCTGATTCCTAAAAATAAAAATTTATGTACAAATAATTTTATTAAAGTAAAAAAACAATCATAATTCCTTTTTTGGATATTGAGTATATAACTTTCCTTTTTTGTAAAATTCCATTTTATGCACTTTGGGTCATATTGGTCACATCAAGTGTCATATTGATGTGAGACTAATTCCCACACTTGAAAAATGTCTTATGAATCATTGTACTAAATTATCAAGAAAATTTGAGCATAGTTTCTTCAATTTCATTATGATGCTCTTTTTGAACTAAAATATCAATGTTAAACTAATAATGGACACTTTGATTCATATCGGGAACATTGTGTATCAGATTGATATGAATTTGATTCATATATGTCGCATTTTTCTTATAGATAATTTTCATGAAGTATCAAAATAATATAAATTGCTTATCTTGGTTTTGAGTATGTTTGTTTTGGTTTTTATAAAATTAATGTCTATTTTAAGTAAAAAGAGACAGTTAGAGTCATACTGATCATATCGTGCATCAGATAAAGGTGGTGTTGATTCCTACACATCAAAAATGATTTATGTTTTGTTTTATAAAGTATCAAAAGAATACAAATGTTTTTATTAGTTTTGAGTATATGACTTATGTTTTACACTAAAATTTCATTTTAAACTCGAAAAAAGAACTTTGAGTCATACTGGTCACATCTTGTGACATTTTTACATGTGACTAATTACTTATTATCACAAATGAAATATAAATAATTGTACTAAATTATGAAGAAAATTCATCTTCATTTTTCTAATTTTTATTGGGAGACACATGTTTTGAACTTAGATTGTAATTTTAAACTGATAATGGACACTTTGAGTCAAATCAGAAACACTGTATATCATATTGAGGTGTGGATGATTCCTATACATCAAAAATTACTTATGAATCATTTTCCTAATGTTTCAAAATAATATGAATGCGTTATATTGGTTTTGAGTATGTTGTTTTTTTACTAAAATTAATGTCAATTTTAAATAAAAAGACTAACTTGAAGTCATACTAGACACACCATGTGTTAGATTGGGGTTGGCTGATTCCTACACATCAAAAATTACATATAGATTATTTTCATAAAGTATCAAGAAAATATTAATGTGTTTTCTTCATTGTGATTATGTGAGGTTTTTTTAACTAAAATGTAATTTATAAAAAAATACATAGAGTGTGAGCCATACTAAGAACACTATATATCAAATTGAGGTGAGGATTATTGAGTATGTTATATGTGTTTTTCTTTCACATATTTTAATAAGGCCAAAAAATAGAGAACATGTTCAATTTTGGAAGAAGAGGAAACCTAAGGCTTCCCCAATCACTTCTTATTTCAGGAAGCATTTTGTTTCCTTTTCCACCATAAATAAACATGTTCTTGACCCATTTCTATGTTTTCATTATAATAGTTTGATCCTTGAAGTCCAATCTCTCATGTGTATGAGAATATTCAAGCAAACCATTATAACTCAAACAAGAGAATCCACCTGTATTAGAAAAAAATCTTATGTTATCAATACTATAAATAAATAACACAAACACAAATATGAACCAATCCATTCCCAGTCCCATTGTTTAAAACTATGATTCCAATGTATAACATTTTTGATTCACCCACTATGGATACATATGAGATATTTTAGAAGCTCAATTCCAATAACATGATAAATTTAAACACTTTACAATTACACAACATTCATCTATTATACAAAATTACCATAAATACTTTTATCATTTTTGGTTGGTGTAACTCTCATATATAAATTTTTTTCTTTATTATATGCTAAATAATACTAGAATAGAATGTTATATATTCTTGGATTATACTAATCATTATTGTATCTCTATATCTATTCATAGAAATCATTAAACATTATAGTAATCCGATTAGAATTCATTGATTGAATTAAAATAAATATTTACATTTGTGTTTTTGGGGAACATAATAAAATATATCTTTCCCTTTCACCATCATATTAGTTATAAAATCCAAGATAAAACATTTATCTTCTTTGAGGGAAAAAATAACAGTGTGACCCATAATGTATTTATAGAAGGCACTAAACCCATTATAAATTGTTTACCCCATTTTGAATGTATTAAATAGTAGTATAGACCTTTATAGAATCAAAATGACACTAAAATCTAGAGAACCCATTAACTATTCCTAGTATGTGTAATTAATTAGTATATCATTTTCAATAAACATGGAGATTGTCATGAACCTTCCCCGGGGACCATCCTGTGGAGACCCCAAGCCCGCCTTCCATAGGCTAAGGGCTGGCGACTAGCACCGAAGGCGTATTCCCTAAAACTGGGAAGGCATTGCCTTTATAACCTACAAGCACACGTAACCAAGAACACAACAAGATAGGAACACAAATAAACTGAACTGTAAACAGAGTGATTACAGTAAGTAAAAGGGGCCAGAATACAAGCTCAATTGGAATGTACAAGTACAATAGTGATAAAATACAATGGAAGAAAAGGGAAAGTTAGCTGTTGGTTCATCCTCTGAGGTTCCTACCTGAAGGGTAGGTATGGATCACCTCCTCAACACTCCACATCCACCTATCTCCTCTGCATACCGACACGCCGTATGGTCCACCTCTAGGTACCATCTAGTCCTAGAACTCTCAACCTTAGTTAGTATTGTCCGTCGTTTGCATCCAATACAATAAGGTGCAGGCATTGCCCGTGCAGGGGTGAGTATAACGATACTCAGCAGGGACCCCGAGACCCTCTAGGTCTCACAAAATCCATCAAGGATAAATCACAAAGTATGAAATCAAAAGATAACCTTACTTAGGTATATGCCCATACATATACCAAGGTTATCAAGTAATACATCTCAATCATGAGGAAAACACAGAGGTACTGACTCATCTCACACTAGGTTTTATTCTAGGGATAGTAACAAGTAACATTTCAAACACAACTTCGACCACCTCAGATGCTAGATAAATACTCCTCTATCGAGTACAGTGGGCCTACCACGTCACACAGAGGTGCTTCCCACTAACCTTGGACTGCTGAGGTACTCCTCCTATCGAGTACCGTGGGTCTGCCACATTACACAGAGGCGCTCCCCACCGTGGGTCTGCCATGTCACACAATGGCGCTCCCCCTCGTGGCCTGCTGAGGAAATACTCATGTTGAGTACTGTGGGTCTGCCACATCACCAAGTCTCTCCTCACCATGGGTCTACCGCATCACCAAGGTGCTCCCCACTAGGCCTATCAAGTCACTCCGAGTCGAAACGGTCAGCAGTCATCAAGTCTCAGCCAGCTACTAGGTCTCTACACTATGCTTGCTCGTCTCTGGGAGGATCCACTCCACAAGCTACTGGTCGATACTCCAACTGACACGAAGTCCCATGAAGAAGTATCTCAAAGTTCCTCTATGTAATAGGGGTCTCAACGTAACAGATGGCACATCAATTGGACGCCCGATCTGTGAGTTATTAGCCTTTTAGTCTCGGGGCCCTGGTTGGATTAGTGCTCAATCCAACCTGACTATTCCCCATATTAATCCAAATAGCAGTAGGGTATCACTCAAAGGGACCGTCTCGCTCCAAGATTTCCAATTCTGCTGACGGTTCGTCAAACATTCGTGGCGGTTAGAGTATCGACCAGTAGCTTGTGGAGCACATCCTCCCGAAGACGAGTGAGCATAGTACGGGGACCTAGTGGCTGGCTGAGACTTGATGACTACTGACCGTTTTGACTCAGAGTGACTTGACAAGCCTAGTGTGGAGCGCCTTGGTGATGTGGAAGACCCACGGTGGGGAGCGCCTTGGTGATGTGACAGACCCACGATACTCGACAGGAGGAGTACCTCAGCAGTCCACGAGAGGGAGCAACTCTATGTGACGTGGAATACCCCCGGTGGGGAGAACCTCTGTGTGACACAGCAGACCTATGGTACTTGATAGGAGGAGTACCTTAGCAGTACAAGGTTAGTGGGAAGTGCCTCTATGTGACGCGGTAGGCCCACTGTACTCAATAGAGGAGGAGTTCTCCAGTAGCCGCGGTGTTCGACGTTGTGTTCAAAATGTTACTTGTTACTACCCATAGAATAAATCTTTGTGTGAGAAGATTCAGTACCTCTATGTTTTCCTAATGATTGAGATGGATTAATTGATAAGTTTTTCATATGTATGGGCATATACCTAAGTACGGTTATCTGTTGATTTCATACTTTTTGATTTATCCTTGATGTATTTTGTGATACCTAGAGGGTCTCAGGGTCCTTACTAAGTATCATTATACTCACCCCTGCATGGGCTATGAACGCACCTTGTTGTGTTGGAAGCAGACGACAGAAAACGCTGAATGAGGCTGAGAGTACAAGGACTGGATGGTACCTGGAGGTAGACCGTACGACGTGTCGGTACGTAGAGGAGATGGGTGGACGTGGAGTGCTGAGGAGGTGATCTGTACCTACCCTTCAGGTAGGAACCTCGGAGGATGACCTAACAGCTGACTTTCCCTTTGTTCAGTTGTATTGTATCACAGTTGTACTTGTACTTTCCAGTTGGTCTTGTATTCTAGCCACTTTTACTTACTCTACTCACTCTATTTACAGTTCAGTTTACTTGTGTTCCTATATTGTAGTGTTCTTTGTTACATGTGCTTGAAGGTTATAAAGTAATTTCCTTCCTAGTTTTAGGGAATATGCCTTCGGAGCCAGTTTCCAGCCCCTGGCCTATGGAAGGCGGGCTTGGGGTAGTCATGGAACGGGTCCCGAGGGATGGGTCGTGACAAATTGGTATCAGAGGTTTATACCTTAGGTGGTCCCTACCACCATAATATCCATAAGGGAGGTTAGGATCAAGTGTTCCCCACCACCGAGCATTCAATTTGGAGAATAAAACTCCTATGGTCCCTACCTCCACAATATCCACAAGAGTATGGTTACAAAAACATAAAATAAAATGTGTGTTTATTTTATTTTATTATTTCCACAAAAAACCCAAAAATTAACTTCCAACCTAAACCAACCATCGTCGAGGTGAAAGTATGTTTAAGCGAATACCGGCACTATGAGTTCAATGGTGCCCTCAGATTTCAATTCCAAGCACGAGTTCAAAAGTTAGAAAAACCCACTCGCATGTTTACTTAACATACCCAAAACAAAGTTCAGAAATTCATTCCGGGCACTCCGGGCCTCGTAATCACATGCCTTCAATTTTCACAAACTTGTAAAATTACCATTTATTTAAAAAAAATTACATGGAAATTCCAGGTCTTTATAGAGATGATAAACACTATGATAAAAACATCATTATTTGTTCATAAAATGGGAACATCCATATTATAATTTATTTTTTATTGATATTAATGATGTGTTTTTTTATTAATGGGCTTGTGAATATTGATCATTTTACAAAATGAATGTGCACATGAATTTTAGTAAAGAACCAATAGAGAAATTTATATATGGTGAGCCAGTGAACAAGTATCTATATGTATAATAAGGGCAGGTTTAACACCTCTGCAATTTTAATGACTTTGATATTCTATGTGATATAACGGTGGGATGATTTAATTTCACATTATGTAAATCAAAAGAATCATTTTTAGTCAATCCATTTCACTAATGTAAATGTGATGTGTTACTTTGATGGATTTAACTAGAATTTGTGATATTAGATGATGAATTTAATTGATTATTGAACAGTTCAAATAATTACACCACCCACCAAAGTGAAACAACTATATTTTTATTTTCATCAATCATTTAACACCACCCATGATGGAACCCTAAATATGAAATTAGTCTAGTTTAATTATAAAAATGATAAGGAAATTTAACAATAAATAAAGATAGGATGATGGGAAAAATCAACTAAATAAGTAATAGGAAATAACCTCTTCAAGATGCATGTGTACATTTTGATACCATATTTTCTGCTCATTTATAAATCAATTGATTTCCTCCATTATACATCTCCTTAAGAAACATATAAAAAATAATATATAAGCATTATTATACTAATGATTCGCACCCCAAATATATTTCTATGGCCATAGCCTTTGAAAGATCACAAAAATAGAATTTTACCACCTAAATTTGTTGTGGGAAAACATTCTAACACCGATTTATCTACCCACTCATCTCTAAACAAATTTACTTCCTCTTTTGTGTAAAAAGGTTGTCTAAAATCATAGTAGTTATTATAAAATATTTAAAAACAAATTATTAAGAAATATTTTTAATTAAATTATAATTACCTTTAAAAATTATCTATTCAGGGATGATGGATTTTTTTATGGTTTATGATCTCCCCCATAAATTTGAATACATAATAACCACAATATTTGTTGTTATATTACTTTGAGACACTATATAAATACTGAGAAAAATAATTAAGTTGTTTTGAAAAATGTTTTAATAGTTAAATTAATCTATATATACCATAATCAGTTTACATTAGAATTAATCCACATGTTTTTATGTTCAGTCACTAACTTCATTCCATGATTTTGACTATATTTAGAAATATCCCTAGGGAAAAAAATGTTAAACCATAGCTTGTAACATATAATTAGATGTTTATCAAAAAATATTAATTTAAGTGTATTTTAGATTCATAATACACAACATATGTGGTATTTTTTTTAGATATCCTTGCATTAGTTCCAAAGAATAAATATTTTGGGTATCCAGATTATGCATGATCAATATCCAGATACTCCTAAGAAAATATAAAAAAAAAATTAATAAAGAATAAAAATATAATTATTTGATTATATTATAGAGTTTTACCCATAAATTCTAGGAATCAAAAAGATTCTTTCATCTATTATGTTTTCGTCAAACCCATTTTATAGCTCATATTAATTTATATCAATTTCTTTCTTCTCTGAAATAATTATTTCAATAGAAATAATAAAAAAATTAATTATTCTAAATCATTCTTCACATAGTTATTCCTTTATATAGTAGTAATAGAAACATATTTATAGAATATGAATAGTTATTAACTTTAATTAAAATAGTATATCACTATTTTGATAGTAGTATTATGAAATTGTACTGTTTGTATATATTCACAATTGACACTCCAATCCATTCAAACTCAAGAATCTCTTTTATGAACTTGAGAACAACTATGTTTGTAATGAAATTTCCAAATATTTCTTCTTCATATGGAATATAAGAAATTTTTTCATCTTTAATTGTGGTCTCCTCATGAATTTATAATTATAATAAATGTTGATGTGGAACTAATAGGAAGAAGGTACTCCTAAAAGGTCCTTTTGGATTCTTGGTAGATTCACATGATTTTATTTATATGTCCTTATATTTCCCCATAACATTATCCATATGAAATAACCTAACTCACTTTATAATTATTTCAATAAAAATTTAAATTTTTTTTATAAGATAAAATTTGTTAATGATATACCTCATTTATCATTATAATTTTAGAATTTCATAGAACAAAAGATACAATAACATCATTGACCGTTGTAATATCTGGATCATCATGTGGAACATGAAACTTAGAATTAATCTCTTTATACATACTCTAGTTTGATCTTTTAGGAGTTAATTATTTTGTTTCTTGTCTCCCTATATATTTTACACCGTACCCCTCACAACAATCTGAGGCAATAATGTGAATAAATATAAATCACATACAACATTACCTTTTAGAATTCTAGTAATATAAAGTAATAAGATGTTTTTATTGACATATAAGATATAGTGTATGAAAAAAATCATTACATATGGTATGGTATGATATTTAAGGGAATAAATAACCTCAAATATAGTGGGTTCATTTGGTTCTTCATGTGAGGATCTTTGTTCCACCACAGATTTTTGTTGATCATTTTTTATATATCAGTCTTCCAAACTAGACTAGACAATAATATCATAAAATAATCTATTTCTGTCTGAAAAACTTTCATTATATTATATATATATATATATATTCTTATCATTTTATCTTCCAAAAATATGTTCTATTAAACACTCTAAAACCTACTCCTCTAATGATACCATATTGTTTCAACCGATTCAATTCTACTTAAAGTTGTTTTTCTTTAATGAATGTTTCTACTTATTCTTATGTCTAAACCTTATAATGTACATATAAACATAAAAATATATTTTTATGTAATACTATTATAAATCATAATGAATTACTATTATGTCATATTTACACATGTTTCCTATATTTAGTTTTTCATCAAATAGTTTACCCACCTTATTTTTGTGAGCCTCCTTCCATAACACGTGACATGGGAAGGAAGTGGACTCATATTTTGATCATTAATATGAATATAAAAAATGAAGATTTTTTTTCATATCCCATATATTTTTTACTTTTTATATAATATACATTCAATTTTTTTATATATTTAAGAGTACCCTTCCTTGTGTTGTGATAGGGTACATTGGTTTTGATGCAAACTCTTTATTTTAATCACTTTTGTTTTTATAAATTAATAATTTCTAATCAAATTGGTTCAAATAAACAATGTAAAATAATATATTATCGAATAAAATGAACCAAAAAACGATTTATCATCATTAAAATTGATGAAATAATTCCATGTTTCTTGCTATATAATGTGTTCATAACTAGTTGGTGGGTGGGGATTTACTTTCCCCTTAGCATCCCTATAATGTAAGTTGGTAAGAAGTATCTGGAAGACTCTATGATATTTTCTAGTGCCATTAATACATATTTATTATTAAAATATTCTAAAATAAATGAAATATATAAGGAATAATGAAACTTAAATCAACATTTCATTATATAATTTTTCGGTAAAATATAGAAAACATGTCGTAACATTACCTTTATATCTTCCCAAAGGGTTTACTTAATTCTAATATGTATGTGGAACCAATAATCTATATCAATAGGCATATTTATACTCATTGATACCCCAACATCTAATGAACATTGACATATTGGGTTCAATAGGTTTTTCATGTTGATTCTATCCAACCTCAAATTTTATACCCATAATTATTGCCTCGATAATTTTATTCAATTATATGATGTTGTGTCACTATTCTTTTTTTCATCAACGTTTTATTGAACCCATACCAATTCTGTAGTTTCATCATCAAAATTATATTCTTCCTTAGGAATTGAAGAATCATTCAATGAAAAAGACAACAACTTCATGATTAGTCGATCATTTATTTATATTATATTAATATATTATTGAATAGATAATATTATGAGAAAAATGTAGTATATTAAAAAAAACTTTAACCTTCTCAATGTAATGTCGTTCTCTCTTTAAAGGTTTAATGGATTTTGATCCTCTATCAAGAATATAAATCCCCTTTTTGGGGTCCCCCTATAATATAATTGACATTGTCTATATTGGGACTACCATGAATTGATTATGATCTCCCAATGAAAATGAAATCCTTGATTTAATTTTCATCTGACCCTACAGTTGTTTTAGTCACTAAAAGGACAATCAGACAATTATTTATTTCTAGATCTAATACATACAATACTTTAATTGATTTTGATACCAATATGAATGACTCATCCTTTTCTCCTTCCACACTGAAATTCAACTTCACGAAGCCCATTTCATCAACTTTCATTGCACTACTATTGTCAACCTCTTTACAATGGAAAATTATTACTTGAAATGTTATATAATCTAACTTGTATATTTGTTAGATAATACTAAAATATGATATATTATAATAAATTACATTTCATTCTATTGAAAAAGATATGTACATTGCTTCTGCAACAAGTGTAACTCTATATATTTTTATCCTACTACAAATTTTTTTCTCCTTTATCAAACTTATGATCATTTATTAAAAAAAAATGTGTATGTTATAACATTTTCATTCAGTCCCCTGTCTAGCCATCAATGTTTTTCGACAATTGAATTTTTATTTTTTGATAAATCCTTATAAATTTGATCTCATAACCATCTATAAACTATTGATTTTATATATTTTATATCCACACTTCCACCCTTGATGGATTCAAATATCTATGAATTTCTTTATGGGATTCAATATATAGATCAAAATATTCATTGTAATGTAAAATTTAAAGGTGTACTTATTCTCGCTCTATGATAATAATTATAAAAAAATATCTATGATAAATACATTCATCCATAATTAATCCACTATGACAAGACTTTGGGAGACCAATAATGTAAACATATGATAGGTAATTGGTAAATAATTCAATATCTTCTTCAATAAATATCACTCTACAATAAAACCTTCGAGATAACTTCGATTCTCGACATACCCATTCAAAATATTCATATACCGTTGAATGTGGTAAATCCATATGTAATGTAAAATAACTCAAAGTTAAATCACTTTAACCATGTGAAATATCCAGTAGGCCATTATATCAAATAATTTAGGTGGGGATAAAATCTATAATTCACAAAATTTGATTATAACCTCATGAATAATGATTGGAAACATCCTCGGGCCTATAGCATTACTACATATAGGATTAAAAAAGGAGAATAATATGGTTAATGTATGTCCCAAACTTTTAGGTATAATCTAATGTAATGTAACAAGCATCAAATATTTCATCAAAACATGACTGGCGTGTCATTATAGTCCGTATAACTTTAAATTAGTCATTGACATGACATTTTTGATATTTGACGAATACCCCTATAGAACTTTTACACCATTAAGGAAAATAAAGAAGTCAATTTTTTTTCTAACTAGATAGATTTTAATATACTAGAGTAAGAAACATCCATGCTTTACCCTTCACTAGTTTGAACTATTCCCTTATCCCTATCTCATTCATGTCCACCCTCACCTTGATGACATCTTTTGTTTTTTTAAATACATTTAGTATTGTTCCAATTAAATAATCAAATAATTTTTTTTCTAAATGTACGACATCAAGAAATTTTTTGATGTATAAAATTTCAAAATATTAATTCAAATAAAATTGATCTCCCTTTCTATAATTATTTCGAAAGTTTTTTCGAGAATGTTTTTTCCAAAATAGTTTCAATAAATTTGACATTGTTAAACAATTGATCACTCGTTAGTGGAGATGGTGTTTTAACTTATTTGGTATACCATATAAATTTGTCTTATAAGATCAATATTTATGTCATCGAGGTAAAAATTTATCATGCACTAAAAAATATTCTTTGAGAAATGTTTTAACTTAACTGAGTGTGTGAATTATTCACAAATGAGTCACACACACACATTCCTTTAATTTTGTAGCCTGAAAAATTTACATAACCAGGAAATCTGTTATTAGTCTCCTATAACATGTCCCTCAATGTTAATTATTCACTTATATAAGAATCAAAAATTTTAACACATTTATCCCACATCAATTTCATATCTTCGATCAATGGATCAAAATAGAAATTAATGTCATTTCAAGTTTACTTTGGTTAAGAATTAATAAGAGATGACAAAATGTATTTGCGATATATGCATAACCATAATGGTAAGTTATAATTTACTAACATTATGGGAAATGTATAGTGAGTACTACTCTATACACCAAAATCATTTATTCCATCTATAGATAACACAAGCCAAATGTTTCTTGACTCATTTAAAAATTTAGGATACTCATAAACAATTTTCTTCAATTGAGGAGAATTTTCTAGATTATTTAGGTTCCAATATTTCATTATCATATCTTCATTCCATGTAAATTTTTTTGAGTTTTCCTAACATCCATATTGTATTATAAAACATGGAATTATAGGAAACTACCATAAATTTTTTGAATTACTTTATTTATTTTTCTTGTATCAATCCGCGCCACACTTAAGAAATTTTATGATTGATTCATGGTTTTTGAGAAATAATATACAATAATTTAGAAAAGAATTTATTTTTTAGAGATCATTCCCATTGAACGTAGCATTTTTTTAGCCTCATATTTTAGATAGGGAAGTTCATTTTATTTTGGTAGCATAACATTCAAGAGACAAAGTAGTTTTTAAAAGATATTGTTGCTCAATCTGCTACCATCATTCAAATTATACATCTTCAATAAAACTAAAAATGTTGTGAATTTAGTACAACCAATATATTTTATTAATTTATAACTACTATTTAACTTCTTAAAAAACTTTTGAAAATCACTAAAGGCTATCCTAAATTTTCATTTTCATTTCTTCCATTGTATATCTGCCATCATTTACAGTGGTATTCATATCAATTGATCCATAAACCACAGTATCATCATAATCGGTGTGCATGTTCAGTTTTTCTTTTGTTTAGTCCATCACTTATAACTCTAATATTTTCTCCGATTCATCAAATTTTTTTCCAACTCTTCTGGAAAAATTATTCTTGAATAATAATAATTTAAACTTGTACAAAGGATATGAGAAGGTTCATATGCATGATCTATTATGCACTAGATGAACTATTTAACTCCATCTTCAAAATAATTTTTCATATGATTATAATTCATCCGTTTTATATTTATATACATTTTATTAGGTTCATAAAATATTCATATTATATAAAAAATAAATAAATAAAAATTAGATATTCATTATCAATGTTGAAAGTTATAGATAATTATATTAAGGGAACCAAATATTTAATTATTTCAAATAATTTATTTATGATTTGATGGAAATGTTTAATTTGAATTTAAAAAAATAATTAATTCACTATGTAATGTTTTATTGTCTAAATTCATCCAAAATGGTCACCAATACCCGGTATGGGATGACTACTACTCAGAGTAGTTCAATAAACATAAGTGAATGTAGAGAAGATATGAGGGGTGAGTTTGAAGAAACAAAATGAAATAATAACTATTCTGATATTAATATGATGATGATTAAAATATTCTCCTTAAATATAAATGTTCTCCAGTTGGGAGTTGGGAAAGAACCAAAAACAATTTCTTAGTTTGTTACAGAAAGTTGAAAATTTTCTTAGGAAAACGATGATTTGATGGATGAGATGATCGTACAATACATGCTAACATTGAACTTACTCTTTTATAAATATTTACCCATTACCAATGGGATAAAATACATTATCACTTTTTATCTAGTATACATGATCCACTAGCCCTTGAATAGATAAATTATTTCACAAAAACTACAATATTCAATCATAGTGGAAACATAAGCATGATTTCATATTCCTGCTTATTTTAGACACTATGGTGAGGATTTGAGTTGGTATAAAAAGAAGAAAAAATATAAATCATCATCCCTATAATTAATGAACAATAATTAGTTGACTTCCAAAACATTTGGTTAGGAACAGATTTTAATGAATTTTAAATTAATGATCCTTTGACTATAAATTATTTCCAAATTCCTTATTGAAAAAACTGATATAAAAAACACTTTTACAGAGACCATAAAATTTTAAATTACAAAATAATAACTTAAAATTTAAAATATCATCTCAAAACCAATGTCAAAATTCAAAAGGAAACATTGTGAATCTTTATAACCTAACATAAATTATGTTTTCAGTATTCCCATGAAAATTGAATAATTGTTTGTTCAAAACAGTTAATGGGATACAAACCAACTTTTTAATAAAAAATGTTATCCTTGATTGAAAAATTTTAAAATAATATTAAAAAAACATTAATAATAAATTAAATGTTTATAAACATTTCCATAGAAATATGTAAACACTGAATTTTTTAAAACATTACAATTTTACTTTGAAATAACTTCATGAGTTTCAAAACCCTAAATCCATTTTAATTCATTTTATTAGAAATCCATGTTTTTTAATTTCAAAATAAACTTTAACATTTAAATAAAAGTTCCATTTTTCCAAACATAAATTTAAATTAGGCATGACAATAAAAATTATATGTAAGCCACCACCAAGTATAAATAAATACATGATTATTAAATATTTCATAAACATTATATAAAGATTCCATGAAAAAAATTCTAGAAGATAGTGTTAGATTAGAAATTTAAATCCTATCATGATTGTCCTGAACTACCCATCTAAATACTGAGATTCCCATGGGTTCATTCGAAATTAAATCAAGGTACTATTCATTTCCCAAATTTTTTTTTCCTCAAATATCACATAAGAAGCTACAAATCCAAGAATTTACATGCCATGCAGTTTATTCAAGAATCAACATAAAAAAGGTTTTACTAATATTCATGATAATGAAAATTGATTTCTGAAAGGTCATGAGTTGTTAAATGGAGTCTGTGTGTGTTATGGATCTTAAATTAGATTTTAATTTATCTGAGTGTGTGTCAAATTGACGGTGTTGTAGTATCTGGGGTAAGAGAACTATAGTTTATTTGTATTATGTTTGGAAACTAACTGACTATGAAGTTATACTAATTTTTTGAGTTTTAACATTATTGTGGGTGTATTGAAGATCATCGGATTATTTTGGTTGTTTATGAATTGTGAAATAGTGATGATAAAGCACATCAACGAGTGGAACTGAGCATTTTATGTGAAAATGTAATATAAGGAGGTCATAGTAATTATTTTTCATGAGATTGGGTGTGATGAGATAGAAACCACATCACACATGTTGTTAAAATTATATATATACTTGGTTTAATTTAAAAAGTCTATTAAACATATTTACATTATTTAAAATTATTTATTATATGAAATTAATGTTTGGACTTGTGTTATTTAATTATTTATATTCATTCATTTACACGAGTTCATGCTTATAAATTTTATAAGGCCTAAATCATTTTATGATCCATAATGGAATGCAGATATTATATGTTTGGGTTATGTTACCTAACTTTATTATGATAAAGTAACCTGAATATTCATATTCCATAGACTATTTTTCAAGGAAGGAAATTAAAAGGTGGTACATATTTATGTTCCTATATCTTGAGTACTTTCAATATAACAAATTTTTGTTTTAAATCATGAGTTTAAATGGTATGAATATACCTCGTTATGTATTCCCTTTTATACCTTATCATGTATTATAAAAAATAATTTTTTTTTCACTATAATCTAAATGAATTATTAGTCAATAAACAATACTAAATTTTGATTTACTCATTTCATTAGTGATGAGATAGTGGTTGGGTTGATTAATTAGGAAGGAATTATTTTTCTGATAAATTATTAAGTATCATCATCATATTTTATTTTCAAAACTATACTAAAACTTTTTACATACTAAATTTTTATGTTTTCTTAAATAATTGTGCCTGGATTTGGTTTTATATAAATACCATAAACAAATAGTTTTTTTCATAAACCCACAACCTTAGGTATTTTAATTATTTAATTTTTTTACTAAATAATAATTTTACATTACTAATAGGACATGTTCTTTTCATATTTTAAAGGTAAAAAGTGTAATACATCATATTCATCAAATATGAGTTATAAATATGAATATTAACTTCAAATGACCTCTTTTAATTAGTAATGGTTGTTAGTAAATTGGGTTTTAAATATGTAAAATCAATTTAAATGAGAATGTTTCATTTTTTCCATTAGAACATCTTAGTTGGTGCATAAGTCACCCCTTATGGATTTTGTGGGTTATTAGGACTTATAATTAATGATATATTTAATACATTACCAAGTTTAATATTATGATGCATTAGTTATTTCCTATTACATGTCTAGTACCATTTTGGATTAAAATTAGTGAATATTAATCTATACATACACCAGTGTTTTCAAAGGTTAATGCTTTAGCACACCTTGGAATAAGTCATGAGAAGGCGTTCCTAGTGTGCCTCACCATTGGTGAGACCCTATGACCTCAATAAGGAATTCCAAAGTAATGAACCTCACATGATAACCTAATAGTCTCTACATATTCAGACACTGTATATCCACACTAGTGGCTGAATAAACTGTGGGTGTAGGTGGTGGAAATTGGGGCTGAATGGATGGAAATCAGGAGTGACTAGAAATCAGGTTATATTGAAGGTGATTTTCTAAAATACAGTGGACAAAATCGTGGCTATACAGTGGGTGAAAATCATGGAATATTTTATGATCCATAGGGGGATATAATTAAAAATAACATTTAATATATTAACAAAATGAACGTATATATAAAAATAAATAAAAAACTTGAAAAAAATACACAACACATCTATTGGAATATAGGCATACACATTGATTGAATTCAGTGATTCATTATTTGATTATTATTTTGTTATAAACTATCAGTGTGATCAAAAAAATTGCACGAAAAAACATTTAATTAAAAGTAATTGAATAAAAATTCATAGAAGACCCTTCATATATTTACATATTTTTGAAATCCCAAGGTAATAGCTTTTAAAAAAAATAAAATACAACCATGATTAAGATTAATACATTTATAATCATGTGGATAAAAAGAATTTATTTAAAATAATTATTTCAAAATACAATTTTATGAATCCAATGGATGTAATAATACAATTAAAATTGTAAACACATTAACATTTTAAAATTTGGACTGTAGATATAATGAAGTAAAATCCAAATGAATTTTAATCATTCCAAACATTTATCGAAAGATATTTTATAATAGAAACAAAAAGTAAAATCAACCATAAATTAAAATGGAAAATAGATCAAATGACATCTATTATAACAATTATGTATAATAATTGTAAACAAAAATATATTATTTCAACATGTCTATGAAATATTAAAAGGGTTTAAAACAATGTGTGTTGCAGGGATATCTAAGCTAATGTCATCAAATAAAAATTCATAATGCAAATATCCCTGGATCCTTAGGTTTGAAAATATTTGAAAAATACCAATATAATGAAAAACCTAAGGGGTCCCATATATAAAAACACCATCAAAAAATAAATAATTCTATCACATCACTAACACTATATTTGAATGGATATTACATCACTTATAGTATGGTTAAATTAATAAGGACACCATGTCCAGAAATGATGATAGAAAAATGATCACTAACATAGTTACCTTTGGATCCTATGGCATAGTAAAAGTGGACTCAAGAAAAAAATATAAACATGATAAATTTAAAAATCGCTTATAAAACAGAATCAATAAACCACATCTCACCTAAAACACCCTCTCATGAACAATCCACCTATCAAATCAAACAAGTACCACATAATAATAATCAATACAAATCCCATAAAAGGGAAAAAGCCTATTGAAAATAGTTATATAAGGTTTTTATAATAAGGGTTATAAAATCATAATGAAACTTTTTTCAATAAAGTGAGAACATGCATTTAATAACAAGAAGGGTGAAAATATTATTACAAAACCATATTGGTTATAAAATAAGGATACCAATTATCAATTACCAAAAGTCCTAAAATCATCATGTAAAACCATGTAATAAATATCCTTTAAAAAATAATATGTATGAACACATTGAAAAAAAATCATTCATGTCATTGAATTTAACTAATAATCATAAATATTTTTATATTAAAACCCCTTAACCATTGGATTCATCCTTTGGAACTCAATATAAGTCCAAAACCATTTTTCATTTATCTTATTCATTTAAATGACCCTTTAATGCATTTACAAGAACACTTCAAAATAATAAATCAATACAATTATAAATATCTTTCTAATCCCCATGAAAACCCATTACGACCTACATATGAATAATATAAAAAAATATATATTTTTAAAAGGGAATTAAAAAATTAATTACCAAAGAGAATCAATTTAAATCCATAGGAGGAGTATATATAAAAATGGTGAAAAAAATAGAGGAAGCTATAAGAGATCTCTTATATATAGTTCATGCTAAATAGGGTGTAGATGATACCCAAAATGAGTTAAATAAAGTTGAAGAAATATTCAATAAGATGTTGAATAGAAGGAAAAAAATAATTAAAAACGAAAAAACCATTAAATTACATGGATGCTGGAAAATATGTAGGCAAATGTACCTTACGCATAACCCAAAAAATCAATCATCGAGTGAGGGGGAGGAGGATAAAATAACATACCTTGGATTTGACAATTTATTAATCTAGGATAAAGTAGAGATATAACAAAATCATTGATTGTTTCAAGCCTTGATTCAAGTATTGATTCAAGCCTTGGATTCGAGGAGGACGAGGAGCACCGACAGTAGGTACTTTCACAAAAACTTGAGATATTGCGACAGAATTCAGTGTGTTGGGGTTCATTAAGTAGATTGGGGAGACATTTATTGGTGCTTCCAAAAAAGTGCAGATAAAGATATCTTTTATCAATGATAAATTAATAATCACTAATAAAAGAAATCACTATTAGTGCTAAAGAAGCACAAATAAAAGGAATCTTTATGACCATTAAAGCTTTTGCACTAATAAAGGTTTTATAATTATAAATAAAATAAAAAAAAGAATTATATTTATATATTTATTTATTTTAATTTTATTACTATTTAAATATATAATTACTTATTTTTAATTATATAAACTCTTTTATAAAAACTAATATTTCATTATTTATAATTATAAGTATTTAATTATACAAGTATATTAAATATAAATTTAAAATTATATCTATAAATAAATATGTTTTAAAATATATTTATAATTACTTATTTATAATTATAAATGTATTTATATCAATATATATATTTATATAATTAAATATATATATATATATAATGAATTTATATAAATATTAATATAGTGAATATATATTTTTTTAAATATATTTTTTTATAATTTCATAACTATAAATATTTTTATATCATTATATATGTCTATATAATGTAATATATATATATATATATATATATATATTTAATAAATATATATAAATATAGATATACATATCATAAATATATTCATTATTTAAATATATTTATGATAATTTTATTATTATAAATATATTTATATCATTATATATATATTTATATGATTATATATATTTAATAAATAAATAAAAATAAAAATAAAAATATGATAAATATATTCATGATTTAAATATTTTTATTATAATTTTATAGTTACTTAAATATATAATTAATTATTTATAAATATATAAATACTATTTAAAAATATATATTTATATATTTATATCATTATATATATTTATATAGTTATATATATATATATTTAATATATATATATTAATATAACCATAAATACAAATATAGAATATCAATCCATAATTTAAATAAATTTATTATAATTTTAGAATTATTTAAATACATAAAATTATTCATTTATAATTATATAAATACTTTTCTTAAATAATAATATTTATTTATTTATAATTATAAGTATATGAATTTATAAATATTTTAAATAAAAATTTATATATATATATATATATATTTATTTATAAAAAAATATTTATAAATATATTTATCACGTTATTAATGAATATATAATCTTAAATGCATACATATTAAAAATGACCAAAATTGTATAATTAAAAATGATTACACTTTAAAAATATTTAAAAAATGGATAGGTTTTATTAATTAAATATAAATTTTTAAATAAATATAAATATATAATGAAATAAATATGAATACAAATTCAAAATATTAAAACATAGTAAATATATATAAATCAATAAATAATAATAAATGATTAAATTCATTAAAAAAAATAAAAAAATTAGACATGAATAAACAATACCCTACTATAATACTATTAAAAATAAATAAATAAAATAAACCGATTAAAATCATAATATATTAAATGTGTTATTTTATAATGAAACTCTAAAATTAATAAAACAAATTGTATAAATTACATAAGTATTAGGTGAATGTGTTTCTATATAATATTACATTAATTAAGTAAATATTTGCATGTTGGAGTTCTATATAAAAATGCATTAATTTTGTATATAGATGTGAAGTCAATATTACACATGTTTGATATATGTTAAATTTAAAAATAAAATGACATTCATTTATATCCATTACTTGATGCAATTAGTCAGTTTTTTTAATTAATAACAATTTTTAGTTGTAAACCATTCTTAAAATAAATACATGACTTATATAATGTACGCATAATTATTTTTTATTATATAAAAAATATTTTCAGAAACATTATATAAATTAATATATATTTATATTGGTATATATATACATATGAAAATATTTCTACGATAAATGTATTAATGATTAATTAGAAATAAAAACCATTAAAAATGAATAAGACATTAATATGTTTTTAATTTTTTTGTCATTTTCTATATTTATATTTAATATATATTATTTATTAATATTTATAATATATATATTTATTAAAAATATTCATTTTTATTAAAAATTATTTCATTACTAACTATTTTAATAATTTTTTACATTATTCATTTTTTTAATTATTAAAATTTATTCATTTTATATATCAATATTTCATATATACTATTTTTAATATTTATATTATATATATATATCTAAAATTTATTCATTTTTATCAATACTTATTTAATTAATTTCATATTTTTCTTAATTTTATTTTTTTTATTTGTTTAATTATTTCATATTATTCATTTTACATATCTGTATATTTTATATATACTATTTTTAGTGTTTATAATTTTTATATTTTTATATTAAATTTATTCATTTTTATCAACAATTATATAATTAATAAAATTTTAAATATTTTTTAAATTTACCCATTTATAATTATTACTTTTTTAAATATTTATTTTTATTTGGGATCTCTATCAACACTAAAAAGGAATAGAAAAAGGATTCACATTATCAATGCTAAAAGGAAAGCATTAATAATCGGTACCCATTATGAGTGCTAAAAATAAAGCATTGATATAGAGTACCTTTTATCAATTCTAAAGAAAAGCACTGATAAAGGTCATTATTTACCCAGACTAAAAAATGCACTAAAAAGGGTACCTTTTATTTGTTCTTTTTTAGCGCTGATAATGGACAATGCTATTAAAGACCTATCATTATAGTAGTGAAGGAAGTAATTTATGAATTCTTATTTACATGTTTACCTTGAAAAACTTCTTGTTTTTTTGAAACATTGAAATTTTCATTCTCAAGAAGATTAAGAAACCATGATTCTTCTTCAAAACATGGTAATGTATTGTCCTCTTTATATAAGGAATATTTATCTTCAGAATATGTAAAATTATTTTCTTCATTTCTTTAAGGGTAATTAGCATTCAGGGTACGGTTTGTAAGAGATTCATCAACAGTTACCATATCCATGAGGCATTTATTCACCTTTATTATTTTTACATTCAAACCAATATTTCTTTATCATGAAAATTTATTGTCCATAGAGCTTTCAGAAGATCTATATTTCCACATTCACTCCATGTGTCAGAAGATTTTAAACATTTCTTACTCTTGTGTTTACATTGCATCTTAGCATTTCTATCTGAATTCCTTTCCTTATTATCATTTCTTTTACGTTTATGAAATTTTGGTGTTATATGTATTGAATTTTTTCAATCATAACAAATTACTTATGTATAGAATTTCATATCACTCTTATACTTATGACTATTCTTATATATATATTGATTGTCTTTCTTGCCAAGAATCTTATTCATCCATCATGGAAGTTTTTTTAATTGATTTCCTATATGTTCTGATGCACTAGTGTATGATTCAATAACAACTTTATTCATCTTATAACATTTCACAAAATTTTCAACATATTAAGATTTAATAGAAAAAAATAGATGTTGTTTCAAAAGCAACTCCTCTATTAGTTTGTTTCATCTTATATTCATCCCTTTTTAGTCTACCACCATATTTCATAATGGTACTAATTAGATCATCTGGAGTAAGATTTTTAATATTCCTCATGCCATCTAAAGTTGTTATCTTAGATTCCCATTCATTAGGCACAATTTCTATGAATTTCTAAACTAACATTCCCTCTGTTAAATCAATCTCTCTATGTGAATGTAAACTACTAACAATGGTCATGAATCTATAATGAATCTTAGAAATGAATTCTCCAGGGTTGAATTAAAAAACATATTAATTATTTCCCAATATAGATCTTCTAGTTTAAATACATTTTTAATTTACGAAGTGAGTAACCTCTAATTTCTTCTATATACTATTTTCTACATCACATGAATTTTTTTTACTATATATACTTATTGACTTAGAACTATTTAGAGTATTACTTACTCTGTAATTCAATTTATATTCATGATTTTCCTAATTCCCAAAAGTAATAACTTCCTACTCTGTAATTTTATTATCTCTCATTAACATGGAAAATTTATCCACACAAGTATTGATAACAAAATCCCTCATTATATCTCTCCCAAAATCACAATCATTCCAATAAAAAATATGTGGTCGATTGGTATTCTGATTTTCTAATTTATTGACATTAAATATTTATATATTATCAAATATATAATCTCTTTTCTACAACACATGTCAGCGTGATACATTTTTTCACGACCCATCCCCTGGGGCTTGTGCCGTGACTACCCCAAGCCCACCTTCCATAGGCCAGGGGCTGGCGACTAGCACCAACGGTGTAAATCCCTAAAACTGGGAAGGCATTGCCTTTATAAAGTGTAAACACACACAACAGAGTATGATCTGGAAGTAAAACACTAAGCAAAACTATATACAAATGAGTGCTGAAAAGTAAAAGGGGTTGGAAATACAAGCCCAACAGAAAAGTAGAAGTACAACTGAAAAATAAGTACAACTAATGAAAAGGTAAAGCATCTACTAGGTCATCCTCCGGGGATTCCTATATGAAGGGTAGGTACAAATAGTCTCCTCAACACTTCACGTCCATCAGTATTCTCCGTGTACTGACTCGTCGTAAGGTCCACCTCCGGGTACCGCCCAGTCCTACTACTCTGATCCCCAGTCAGCGCTGTCTGTCGTCTGCAACAAACACAACGATGTACGGGCATAGCCCGTGCAGGGGTGAGTATAACGATACTCCGTAGAGACCTCAAGACCCTCTAGGTCTCACAAAATCCCACAATGATAAACCAAAAAGTATGAAATCAACAGATAACCTAATTTAGGTATATTCCCATACATATACCTAAGTTACCAAGTAATCCATCTCAATCATGAGGTAAACACAAAATTTACTGAATCAGCTCAACCAGGATTTTATTCTAGGGATAGCATCAATTTGAACCCTCGACTGCTGGAGAAATCCTCCTATATCGAGTACAGTGGGCCTACCACATCACACAGAGGCACTTCCCACTAACCTTTGACTGCTGTGGTACTCCTCCTGTCGAGTACCGTGGGTCTGCCGTGCTCACACAGAGGCACTCCCCACCGTGGGTCTTCTGCACTCATACAGAGGCTCTCCCCCTCATAGAATGCTGAGGTACTCCCCCTCTCGAGTACCGTGGGTTTTCCGCGACACCAAGGCGCTCCCCACTACAGGTCTGCCGCGACACCATCACTACGGGAAAAAGGGGTTTTTGCGACGGGGGTATTCTCCCGTCGCAAATAACCACTTATTTGCGACGGGGAAATCTCACCCGTCTCAAAAGGCTTGGCGCGTAAAGCGCACCAAACCGCGGGAACGTCATTTGCGACGGGTGGTTACCACCCGTCGCAAGTAACCGGCGGCAGTAAAAACTATTTGCGACGGGAATATACCCCGTCGCAAATACCCGGCGGCGGTAAAAACTATTTGCGATGGTAATATACCCCTTGTCGCAAATAGTATGTCGGCAGGTTAATATTTGCGACGGGTCCCGTCGCAAATAACTATTTAACCGTTGACCGTGATAAATGCGGGCTCAATTATTTGCAACGGGACCCGTCGCAAATAATACTATTTGCGACGGGTATCCCGTCGCAAATACTCCCGTCACAAATAATCTAACCTATAAATACCCCCACCCGTTTTTTTCCATTCATTCTCAACTTCTCTCAAAACTCTATTTTTAGAGTTCACAGTTTCTTAAGTTTAATTTTTTATTTCCAGATTTGATATTGATGTCTTCAACAATTATCGGAGATCAACCTCAGATCAATTTTAAAGGTATTTATTTTCTTTTTAATTTAATATTTAATTTAAATTTTTTATTAGTTTTATTTATTTTTAATTAGTTGTAATTTAATTGTGTTTATATTGTTTTGTTATTTAATAAATTTAAATTATTAGTATTAATTGTTCATAGTTAATGGTAATTAGTAGTAATTAATAATAATTAGAAATAATTAATAATAAATAGGAATAAACCTCCCCCATGCGCGCATTAACCTTTACAACTAAGCCATTTCATTTTTTTATACATTTAATGATCTATCTATATATATATAGTTATATTTATTTGTATATTAATATAGATTTATACTAATATAAATATATTTGGTTATATAAATATATATATATATATATATTTGTATATTAATATATATTTATTCTATATATATATATATATGTAGTTATAAGTTTTTATTCGTATATTTATTTGTATATTAATTAATATATATTTATAAGCTTAGTTTTAAATAAATTTATAAAATATGGGTTTTTATGTATATGTATAAATAAATAAATATATATATAAAATAGATACACACACACACACATACACACACATATATATATATATATGTATAGTTATGAGTGCATACATAGGAATGAGGGGGTGAAAATCCACCAAGAATGTTAAAACAGCTATAACTTCTAATACGTAAGTCCGTTAAAACTCCACAACCAGTCAAATCGAAGAACATGAAACGATCTTCGATATGATATGCGGTACATGCCAAACGGACATCCGGATCGGATGTTATAGCCATTTGAATGTTTAAATGACCATAACTTCTAGTCCAGAAGTCTGTTTCAGCTCCACAATTAGTCAAATCGAAGAACATGAAACGATCTTCGATATGATATATGGTAGAGGTTTATCGGACATCGGGAGAAGAAGTTATAGTTGTTTAAATGGCGAAAAATCGGGGTACCCCGACTAAAAACTCAGTTTTGGAGGCCTTCTGGGCCTTTTTTGGCCTTGAAAAAACATTGGACGGGTTCCACCGGTTTACAGCGCTGTAGAGCTCGTCGCAGGCTTCCATTTGATATGCTGTGGAGCTCAAACGGAGTCCCAGATCAAAAGTTATGGCCGTTTGAAGTTTGGGTTTCATTTTTAACTTATTTTCCATCTTTCATTAATTTTTTTATTTTTTTTATATTCAAAGAGTTATTAAATGACTATTAACTGATAAAAATTACATAATTACTAATTAAAAATATTTTTTAATTTATTTTATAAGCCTCTTTTACTGAACATCTTATACATTCATATTTGATTTTCAATCTTCCTTTCTAAAACATATTTAAAAAATAAATATTATATTTTTATCAATATAAATAGGTTTATTGATTTATATAATAATAAATAAATTTTTTAAATTTTTTTTAATTTTTTTATTATTATTTGCGACAGGAATATATTCCCGTCGCAAATACTTATTTGCGACGGGCCCGTCGCAAATACCCGCTTCGAAGCAACCATTTGCGACGGGAATATGACCCGTCGCAAAAGATTTTTAAAAAAAAAATCAGAAACCTATTTGCGACGGGTCAATTTCCCGTCACAAATACGTGTTTTTGCGACGGGCTCGTCGCAAAAAAAATTATTTGCGATGGCGTTTTCTGCAACGGGTGATTTGCGACGGGGCCCCGTCGCAAAAGGCTATTTGCGACGGGATCCCATCGCAAATGACCCGTCGCAAATATCTATATTTCCCGTAGTGCATGGTGCTCCCCGCTGGGCTAGTAGAATCACTTCAAGTCAAATGGTCAGCAGTCGTCAGGTCTCAGCCATCTACTAGGTTCTCGCACAAATGCTCTCTCATTCCTAGTAGATCTGCTCCACAAGCTACTAGTCTATTCTCTAAATACCACGAAGTCCCATGAAGAAGTAACTCAAAGGTCCACCACATCATAGAGGACTCAACGCAACTGACGGCACGTCAATCGGATGCCCGATCTATGAGTTATTAGCCTTTTAGTCCCGGGGGCCCGGTTGGATTCGTGCACGATCCAACCTGACCGTACCTCAACTTTACCCCAAACCTCAGTGGGGTATACTCAAAGTGATCATCATGCTCCATGAATACCAACGTCGCTGACGGTTTGTCAAACGGTCGTCCGGTGCCAAAGATATGGCCAAAAGAAAGTAAAGGGTTATAGTGGGCCCAGGTCTGGTCCGACCCGGTCGGTCCGACCCAGTCTCGGTCAACCCGGTTAGACCTGTAGGGTCTTGCCTGGCCCATTAAGTGGGCCATCCTGTTAGGTTCGACCCAACCCTCTGGGCCCAACCTAGCCGGCCGCGAGGGCGGTTCGGCCCGGGATCAGGGCCGGTTCGGCCCGGAGCATCACGAGGGCGCGGATCGGCGTTGCTCGACCCAGAGGGCGCAGCCGGGCCGGTTCACCCAGGGTGCCGTGAGGGGGATGGGACACCGAATCAGCCGGGAGGCCGTGAGTAGGCCGGGACACCGCCTTAGTTGGGTGGCCGTGAGGGAGCCGAGACGCCGGCTCGGCCGGGAGGCCGCGAGGTAGCCGGGACACCGGCTCGGCCGAGAGGCCGCGAGGAGGCCGAGACGCCAGATCAACCAGGAGGATACGAGGAGGCCGAGACGCCAACTCGACCAGGAGGCTACGAGGAGTCCGGGACACCGGCTCGATTGGGTGGCCGCGAGGGAGCTTGGACGCCGGCTCGGCTGGGAGGCCGTGAGGGAGCCGGGACACCGGCTCGGCTGGGAGGCCGCGAGGAGGCCGGGACAATGGCTCGGTCGGGAGGCTGTGGGGAGGCCGGGACATCGGCTCGGCTGAGTGGCTGCAAGGGTTCCGGGTCACCGGCTCGGCTAGGAGGCCGCGAGGGGGCCGGACCAGGGAGGAGCGCGGGGCGCGCAGAGGCCGACATGCGTGCCAGTTCGGGGAGATGCACGGGGCGCACGTGGAGGCCGACAGGTGGTCCAGCGGCATTCGGCTGGGCAGGGTGCGGCCAGGCGGGCTTGTATCCAGGAGGAGGTTGGGCTGGTGCGGGCCAGCGGTGTTCGGCTGGGAGCACCGGAGTACCGCGGGGGCGGCACGGTTCGCAGGGGCCGTGCGTAGCACGACCTTTGTCGCCACTGCCTTTGTCGCCGCTGCCTTTGTCATTCTGTTGCCTCATCACCATGCCGAATTTCATCATAAACAAGATTAGTGGAGGGGTCAGGCTTTGTTGGTTTGTTCCGCACCCTCCGCGTTTAGGGTGGTATCAATTGGTTCATCAAATAAGTACGATGAAAAACAATTATTTTACAATCTCTGCATCGATTACTTTCCAACCGAAGATGAGAAAAGAAATGGGATAATACACAAATAAAACCTACTACCTTTGATTTTCGGCCATTGATGTCAAAGTAGATGGAAGAAGATGAAGGATTTCTTCATTTGTTGTGTTTGACACACGCTTCCAATCCCAAGTTTTGTCGACTATGGAAGACACTCCACGTCGGTATGATCCGAGGAAGGAATTAGAAGAAGGATTGTCGCCTACATTATTCGTTGTAAAAACGCGTTCTTCGTTCTTTGTTGTGAGAATTCTAATCCTCCCAAGCTCTCCTCTTCCCTAAATTCCACCCAAATGCCAAATTTTTTCCAAATAATAGATTAGAGTATCTATTAATTCATTGGAAAGAATTCAAAAAGAATTAATTAAGTACTTGGCTCCACCTAATTAATGTGAAGGGTTGGCACAAATTAATTAGGGAAGTTGGCACAATTGAATTAAACGGAAGTTCAATGGGCTCTCCCTCATTAATGAGGGAGAGTTGAGAGGTTTTACTCTCTTCCATCAATAGGGGGGTTAAGCCTCGTGTGGTCCCCACATCATAACCTCTTGCAGAAGGTTATGTTTGGGTGGGCCCACCACCATAACCTCTCATGGGAGGTCAAGGTGTGGTGGTCCCACCTCTAACTTCCATGAGGAGGTTTTAACCACCAATCTCCCACATGGAGGCTCAAATAAAATAAAGTGAACCTCACTTCATTTTATTACATTCCATGAAAACCCAAAATTTATCATTTATTCTCGACTCACTACCATCTAAGTGAAAGTATTATTAAGCGAATACCAGCACTGTGGGTTAAATAGTGCCCTCAAATTTCATTTCCGAGCAACGGTTCAAAAGTTATAAAATACCGCTCGTATGTGTATTGAACGTACCCAAAAAAAACTTCAGAAATTGATTCCAGGCACACCGGGCCTTGGAATCACACGCCGTCAGATTTCATGGACTAATAAAATTCCCATGTATTTAAGAAAAACATTTCCACAGGAATTCCTGGACTTTACATTCTCCCCACCTCAGGGCTTTACGGCCCCATAAGCTACAAATCGAACTAAGGGAACAAGTGTGGGTAATGAGCACGCATCTGAGCCTCCTGATCTCATGTGCTCTCGTGGAGGTTCCCGTGATGCCAGCGAACGCGCACCAGAGGTATCGATCTTCCACGTAGGACCTGCTCCTATCGATCCTCAATCTCTAGTGGAACCTCCATAAAAGTCACCCCATCGTCGACGTCCAGATATCCATGGTCGATGATGTGGGAAGGTTCATGCACGTATCTCCTCAGCTGAGATAAGTGGAAGACGTCGTGCACCCGGTGCAACTAAGGTGGAAGATCTAAGCGATAATCCACCTTGCCAACTCTGCTGAGGACCGGAAAAGGTCTGATGAATCGCCGAGATAACTTTCCACCTTAGAAAAATCTCTGTATACCTCGTCAAGGTGAGACCCGTAGAAAGACGTGGTCACCATAATAGAACTCCAGAGGCCTCCATCTCCTATCAGTATATGACTTATGCCTGCTCTGTTCAGTCTTCATTCACTCCTGGATGATCTGCACCTTCTCTGTGGTAGCTCGTACCATCTTTGGTCCAACTGGTGTTGACTCCCCTGGGTCTATCTAGCACAAGGGTGATCTGCAAGGTCGCCCGTATAACACCTCAAAAGGTTCCATCCCTATGGTGAAGTAATATCTATTGTTGTATGAAAACTTCACCAAAGGTAAGTGATCCTCATAGCTATGACCGAAGTCGAGGACACAAGCACACTGCATGTCCTCGAGGGTCTGAATGGTCCGCTCATTCTGACCATCCGTCTGAGGATGGAAGGCGGTGCTCAAATGAAACTGCATCCCAAAAGCCTCCTGCAACCCCTTCCATAGCCGGGAAGTAAACTGTGCATCAAGATCAGAGAAAATAGATGAGGGTACTCCATGTAACAGCACAGTCTCCTACACATAGAGGCATCTCAAGATTTCTACTGAACACTACTCTCTGATCGGTAGGAAGTGGGCCGACTTGGTGAGTCTGTCAACGACCACCCAAATCGATTCGTGACCCCTGGATGTACGTGGAAGTCCTGTCACGAAGTCCATGGAAATCCCATCCCACTTCCACTCTGGGACCTCTAATGGCTGAACCAAGCTTGCTGGTACCTAGTGCTCCACCTTCACTTGCTGAAAAGTGAGGCATTGAGAGACAAACTCTGCTACTGCCTTCTTCATACCTAGAAGCCAATGCTGCCATCAAAGGTCCTGGTACATCTTTGCCACTCCTGGATGTACCGCTAGAGGGGATGTATGGAACTCCATCAACACTCACTCTTGAAGTGACACTGGTACCATAGTACGTCCTCTTAAGAGGATGACGCGCTCCCCACCTTTAGAAAATCCATTAGGTGCCTGTCCTGTGGATATCTGATCACGTCGTGTCTTGCAGTCATCTATCCCCATGATTTGCCTCCCTCACTCACTGAAGAAGTGGGGGAGTGACTATAGAAGACTATAGAAAGGCTACTCCGTCTCTATCCACAAATGATATCTATAAGGTAGCCAGCTACTCTATCGCCTCACCTAGCAGCTGTATACTAGATATCCTACTGAGTGCATCTGCTACAACATTCCCCTTTCCAAGAGTATAGACTATCTCAAAGTCATAGTCCTAGAGGAACTCAATCCATCACCGCTGTCTCAGGTTCAGGTCCTTCTGAGAGAAGATATACCTGAGACTCTTGTGATTAGAGTACACGGTAAAACGTTCTCCCATAAGATAGTGACACCATATCTTCAAGGCGAAGACCACTGCTGCTAACTCTATGTCATGGGTAGCATAGTTCTGCTCGTGCTGTCTCATCTTCCAAGAACCATACATGATCACTGCTTGCTCCTGCATCAGGACACACTCGAGTCTGGTCCCTGATGAGTCATAGTAGACTACATACCCTATGCCTTCCTCTTGAAGCCTCAAGATGGGGGAACTAGTCAGCCTATGTCTCAGCTCTTGAAAGCTCTACTGGAATCTCTCCGACCACATGAAGGGTTTACCCTTATTTATCAAGGATGATAGTGGTGATGCAACTCTGGAAAAGCCTGGTACAAATCTTTGGAAATAGCCAGCCAAACCTAAGAAACTCCGTACCTCCGTCACACTCTTGGGTGGATCCTAAGCAAGTATCGCCTCAATCATCACTGGATCCAATACAACTCCAGCCTCTGAGATGACATGTACCAAAAAGTGAAACTCCCCGATGAAAAATTGAAACTTCCAGAGCTTACCAGAAAGCTGGTTCTCCTAGAGTGTGTCCAGTACTACCTGCAAATGGCAGGCATACTCCTCCTCAGTAGTCGAGTAGATCAAAATGTTGTCGATGAAAACTAAAACAAAGAAATAAAGGTATGGCTCGAAGATCCTATTAATGAGTCCCATGAATACTTATGGAGTGTTGGTTATGCCTAAGGGAATAACCAATAACTCGTAGTGGCCATACTAACATCTGAAAGTCATCTTCTGCACATCCTCATCTTTAACTCTGAGTTGGTGATAGCCTGATCTGAGGTCTATCTTCGAGAACCACTGTGCTCCCTTCAGCTGATCAAAGCGTTCTTCAATCCTTGGGAGTGGGTACTTGTTCTTCACGGTCACCTAGTTAAGGTGATGATAGCAAACACAAATCCTCAAGCTTCTATCCGCCTTCTTGGTGAACAGAATTGGGGCTACCTAGGGAGAAACACTGGGCCGACTGAATCCTTTCCCCTACAAGTCCTCTAGCTATACCTGAAGCTCATGAAGCTCAACGGGAGCCATTCGATATGTTGGTGTAGATATCTGTGTCGTCTTGGGGTACAGGTCAATGTAGAAGTCCACCTCTCTGTGAGGAGGTAGTCCTGTAACATTGTCAAGGAAAACATCCATGTACTGGTCCACCACTACAGGATATCCTTGACTCTCCACATCAACTGCTCCAAGGGTAAGTTAGGACAACTGATGAGTAATCGGCTGTACCCTCCTCCTTTTAAGTCCATCCTTTGCTATAAAGGCTCCCTTATCTTCGGTGAAGGTAAACCTGGTCCCATCCTTGCAGACACATCGAAATTTGCGCCTAATACAGTCGATCTGAGCATGGACTGTAGATAACCAGTCTATGCCCAAGATGAGTAAGGCCTCGACGCTGCTACGAGGAGATCCCGACCGAAGATCTTGCCTCCTAGAGTAACCTCACACTCCCGAAACCAGTGCGTAATCATCAAGTCTTCTCCCGTAGGAGTCTCTAGCTGTAAGGATCGAGCCAACGGCTCCGTCGGAATCTCTGAGCTCCAAATGAGGGTAGTGGAAATTAAAGAGTGACTGGCACTTATGTCTATAAGAACTGAAGCTATGGTGGAGTAGACACAGATCGTACATCAAATCATCTCTGGAGTTCCGTGATTGTAGGCCTCACCTACCTGAAGTTGAGCTCTCCCCTATCCACCTGCTCCCTACGGTCGGGGTGGACCTCCTGGTGGTGGTGGCGGTAACACCTCGAAACATCGTACACCACAAGATTCACGACTAGATCCTCTGCCATGTCCGCCTGCTCTTTGAGGACTGACTCGATCGAATATTTGTCTCTGCCTGGGCAGTCCTTCAACCATCTGATGATCATCCAAACGGAAGGTCGGACATTCACAATCCATGTGACCATGCCCACCACATGAGTAACATTGCCCGCTCCTGGCATGTGTGTCTCTATCCAGGGTTCCCCGTACAACCGATTCTGATTCATGTGGTTTTCCACCCGTGGGTTTGGTCCTCTTGGACCTCTACGACATTTTTCTATAGCCAACTAAAGAAGACTCCACTGTATGTCATCTAGTGGTGGGTCTCGCAGCTGGAGACTACTCATCAAGAAAACTCTCCACTAATAGGGCTTTCTCCAACACCCCCACCTGCATCGGGATGCTGAGGGAGATCATCGAAGCCTTGATCTCTCGCCTGATCCCCTGATCAAAGGTTCGGGCCCTTTAGAATGGGTCCCACACCATATCTGTGGAGTAGCATGAGAGGTCGTTGAACCTCGCTGAGTACTGTACCACTTTCATGATACCCCACTGCAGATTAAGTAGCTCTTGTATCTGTACTTCACGTAGTGTGTCTGGGACAAACTCTACCCGAAACAGGATATAGAAGTATTCTTAGAGTAAGGTCATCTCGTCGTGAACCTAGATCATAAATCTCCACTATCTGCCCGTTGTTCCCTGTAGAAGGATGGCAACAAGAATCACCATGAAGTCGGCTGGTGTCCCTACCAGTCGAAAAAATCTCACCACAACCTCCATCCAATCCTCAACTACTTGTGGGTCCGTCTCTCCCCTGAACCTGGGTGGCCTCTAGCGCTGGAACTCATGCAACGCACTCAAGTGGCATAAACCATTTGCTGCTGGGGCTAGTGGCTTCGGTGGCCCAATGAGTAATGGTACCACTGGTGCCTCCGCCGGTTCCTCTACTAGAAGAGGGCCCTGCAACGAGGCCTCATCGCTTGGTGGGCTATCTATACGTACTACTCTCGGGACCCTCTCTAGTCATCTACGGGGAGGCATACTGAAAGAAACAAATGCGATACAGTCTAAGATTATACATGGTGAGCTGACCTGGTTGAGCTTACATAAAGAAAACTTTTGAAAACACACATGCAATTAGTGTTTTCGTGCACTGAGTCAGAAATCAGTATTCAGGGTCCTGGTGTATGGATATGTCGGCCTCCACACCAACACTGGACTCCCTGAACTGAAAAACACACTCAGTACCCTTAACACTATTTCTTCATAGAATCGAAAGATAAGAGTCCTAAGTTCTATGGTAGAACCAACTCCTATGATACCAATTTGTCATGACTAGTCCCCCGGGGCTCGTTCTGTGACTACCCTAAGCCCACATTCCATAGGCTAGGGGCTAGAGACTAGAACCAAAGGCGAATATCCCTAAAATTGGGAATACATTGCCTTTATAAAGTGTAAACACACACAATAGAGTACGGTCTGGAAGTAAAACACTAAGTAAAACTGTATACAAAGGAGTGATAAAAAGTAAAAGGGGCCAGAAATACAAGCCCAACAGGAAAGTACAAGTACAACTGAAAAATAAGTACAACTGAAGAAAAGGTAAAGTAGCTACTAGGTCATCCTCCGGGGATTACTACCTGAAGGGTGGGTACAGATAGCCTCCTCAGCACTCCACATCCATCAGTATCCTCAATGTAATGAATTGTCGTAAGGTCCACCTCCGGGTACCGTCCAGTCCTGCTACTCTAATCCTCAGTCAGCACTGTCCGTCATCTGCAACCAACACAACGAGGTGCGGACATATCCTGTGCAGGGGTGAGTATAACGATACTCAGTAGGGACCCTGAGAACTTCAAGGTCTCACAAAATTTAACAAGGATAAACCAAAAAGTATGAAATCAACATATAACCTCACTTAGGTATATGCCCATACATATACCTAAGTTACCAATTAATCCATCTCAATCATGAGGTAAACACAAAAGTTACTCACTCAGCTCAACCAAGATTTTATTTTAGGGATAGTATCAATCTGAACCCTCGGCTGTAGGAGAAATCCTCCTCTATCGAGTATAGTGGGCCTGCCGCATCACACAGAGGCGCTTCCCACTAACCTTGGACTGCTGAGGTACTCCTCATATCGAGTACCGTGGGTCTTCCGTGCTCACATAGAGGTGCTACCCACCATGGTTCTTCCACGATCAGACAGAGGCGCTCCCCCTTGTATCCTACTGAGGTACTCCTCCTGTCGAGTACTGTGGGTCTACCGCAACACCAAGGCGCTCCCCACTGCGGGTCTGCCGTGACACCATGGCGCTCCCCGCTGGGCTAGTAGAATCACTCCGAGTCAAACGGTCAGCAGTCGTCAGGTCTCAGCCAGCTACTAGGTTCCCACACAAAAGCTCTCTCATTCCAGGTATATCTGCTCCACAAGATACTAGTCAATGCTCCAACTGCCACGAATTCCCTTGAAGAAGTAACTCAAAGGTCCGCCACGTCATAGAGGTCTAAACGCAACTGATTGCATGTCAATCGAATGCCCGATCTGGGAGTTATTAGCCTTTTAGTTCCAGGGGTCCGGTTGGATTCGTGCATGATCTAACCTGACCGTATCTCAACTTTACCCCGAACTATAGTGGGGTATACTCAAATGGACCGTCGTGCTCCGAGAATACTTGCGCCACTGATGTTTCATAAAATAGTTATCCTGTGCCAAGGATATGGCCAAAAGAAAGTAAAGGGTCATGGTGGGCCCAAGTCTGGTCCGACCTAGTTGGACCAACCTAGTCTGGGTCGACCCGGTCATACCTATTGGGTATGGACCGACCCATTGAGCAAGCCAACCTATTAGGTTCGGCCCAGCCCGCTGGGCCCAGCCCAGCTTGCCGCGAGGGCAGTTCAGCCTGGGCTCGGGGTCGGTTTGGCCCAGAGCGTCGCGATGGCGCAACCCGGCGTGGCTTGGCCCAGAGGGCGCGGCTGGGCCGGTTCGGCCAGGGTGCTACGAGGGGTCTGGGACACCGGCTCGGCTGGGAGGCTGTGAGGGGTCCGGGACACTGGCTCAGCCAGGTGGCCATGAGGGAGCCAGGACACCGGCTCGGCCGGGAGGCCGCGAGGGAGCCAGGACGCTGGCTCGGCCAAGAGGCCACAAGGAGGCTGGGAGGCTGCAAGGAGGCTGGGATACCAGCTTGGATGGGTGGCCATGAGGGAGACGGGATGCCGGCTCGGCCGGGAGGCCGTGTAGGAGTTGGGACGCCAGCTTAGCTGGGAGGCCGCGAGGAGGCCGAGACGCCGTATCAACCTAGAGGCCGCAAGGAGGCCAGGAGACCTACTCGGCCGGGATTCCACGAGGGATCCGGGATGCCGGATCGGCCAGGAGGCCACGAGGGGGCCGACTCGGGGAGGCACATGGGGCGCGCGGAGGCCAATAGGCGGGGCAGTTTGGGAAGACGCGCGGGGCGCGTGGAGAGGCCGATGGTGTTCGGCTGGGCATGGTGCGGCCAGGCGAGGCTTTGGCCAGGAGGTGGCCAGGCTGGATGATTCAGCACGGCTCGGGCCAAAGCGGGCTGACAGTGTTCTGCCGGGAGCACTGGAGTTTCGCTGGGGCGGCGCGGTTCGCGAAGGCCGTGGGTAGTGCGTCCTTTGTCACTGACGCCTTCGTCATTGCGTCACCTTATTGCCATGCCGAAGTTCATCATAAACAAGATCGATGGAGGGGTCAGGCCATGTTGGTTTGGCCCGCACCCTCCGCATTTAGGATGATATCAATTTTTTCATCAAAGAAGTATGATGAACAACAATTATTTTACAATATCTTCTTCAATTCCTTTCCAACCAATGATGAGAAAAGAAAAGGGATAATACACAAGTAAAACCCCTACTTTTGATTGTAGGTCATCGATATTGAAGTCACGGGAAGAAGACAAAGGAGTTCGTCGTTCGTTGCATCCGCCACACACTTCCAATCCCAAGTTGTGTGGGCTGTGGAAAATGCTCCACATCGGTAGGATCTGAAGGAGGAAGGCAAAGAAGGTCGTCGTTGGCGTTCTTCGTTGGAAGAACGCGTTCTTCGTCCTTCATTCTTCATTCTTCAGTGGGAGAATTCTAATCCTCTCAAGATATCCTCTTCCCCAACTTCTACACAAATGCCAAAGTTGTTCTAAATAATAGATTAGATTATCTATTAATTTGTTGGTAAGAATTCAAAAAGAATGAATTAATTACTTAGCTCCACCTAATTAATGTGAAGGGTTGACAAAAATTAATTAGGGAAGTTGGCACAATTGAATTAAAGGGAAGGTCAAGAGGCTCTCCCTAATTAATGAGGGAGAGTTGAGAGGTTTTACTCTCTTCCATCAATAGGGGGTTAAGCCTCATGTGGTCCCCACGTTGTAACCACTCACGGGAGGTTATGTTCTGGTGGTCCCCACCACCATAACCTCTCATGGGAGGTTAAGGTGTGGTGGTCCCACCTCCATCTTCTATGAAGAGGTTTTAACCACCAATATCCTACATGGAGGCTCAAATAAAATAAAGTGAAGCTCACTTTATTTTATTACTTTCCATTTAAACCCAAAATTTTTCTTATATTATCAACTCACTGCCATTGAAGTGAAAGTATTCTTAAGCGAATATCGGTGCTGCGAGTTAAACAGTGCCATCATATTTTAGTTCCGAGCATCGGTTCAAAAGTTATAAAATCCTGCTCATAGGTTTACTGAACGTACCTGAACAAAACTTCAGAAATTGTTTCCAGGCACACCGGGCCTCAGAATCACGCGCCATCCGATTTTGCAGACTCGTAAAATTCCCATGTATTTAAGAAAAAAATTCCCATGGGAATTCCGGGTCTTTACACATTTAATAAAAAAGAAATTTATAACAAAATAAAATAATATTTATTTGATAAAAAAATTTAAAACTCAGGAAGTATAATTGTAGAACCTGCTCTCATACCAATTGTTGGATCATAAGAGTTTATGATGGATATATGATGAGGGTGAATTGTGGTATAAAAATTTAAACACAGACAAAACAAAACTCCTATTAAGTAAAAAATAGGAAACTCAAAATTCATCTAATAATTATAGTGTATCAATTGAAATGAGAAATCATCTAATAAATCAGAGTTATTATCGACCTCACAGAACACCTGATAAAACTATTATAACAATGTTTAATAAAAACTAACTTTTTAATGAAAATGAAGTTGAAAAAAATTAACTTGTAGAAATGAGTAAACCAAAATTTTATAACAATAAGAATGTCACATAGGATTTGAAAATGGGAATTATACACTTTAACCTTAAATTTTATGAATTTCATAAATCCTGACATAAGTTATCCCCACATTTAATACCTACTGTAATAGTCTATCCACCCTTTCCAGAGAATCCCTCAATATGATGATCGATATGAGTTAGTCTTTCAATCCCCTAGAATCCATAGATATAATGATTGATATATCTCTATCTTCCTCTCCCTAGAATCCCTTGGTCTAATGGTTCAGACTCACCCGTCTTCCTATCCCCAGAATCCCTCGATCAATACCATCAAAAAATATAGTGGATACAAAAGAAAATTGTTCTATGTAATTTAAAATCCTCAAATGAATTCCTTAAAAGACCAAATCTATAGGAAATTAAATGGAATTTAGCATGATATGTTCATGTAGAAAAAAATATTAGATGTTTAGAGTTGCAAATGAATCATTTCCCAGCTATCTAAATGACCTCCTAGTTATAGGCATTCCGCCAATAGTTATATTTCTGAGTTGGTTGCAACAACTTTAGATAGTTTTTACTTTGATAGGACATAATGATATGGATCATGATCTTGATATCTAATAATGGATTTTACATTAATTTATGCCATTTTTGGAACCATTATAATGCAATAATGGATTCATTCTTATATAAAAAATTATAATAATCTGATTATAATCTATGGATAGTCTAATTGACTTCACTATTGTTTTTTAATCTGATAAAATGAACTAATTTTAATCCAATGTATTAGTAATAATGTCTGTCTAATTGTCACTACTTCAGTTAGTCTCACAGACACAACACTAGTCTAACCACTATTCATAATAGTAGTTGATCAAATTTAATGTACGCACAATTATTCTAATGAATAGGATTGAATAATAATTTTTTTCATCTTTGATGAGAAACATTTCAATATTAGGTATAAAAATATTTTTTTTTTGAAAAATAATTCTAAAACACTTTGGGTATAAATTTATTGTAAAATAGGGTTTTAATAATGTGATTTCAATTTCCAAAAATAATTAAAGGAAATATATAAATTATATCTTTTGACACAAAAAATGTCTCCCTGTTGATTTAAAATAAGAATACCTAACTGAAGTAGATAATTTTCTAGAAATCATTTCCAATAAAATTCCCCATAATTGAGAAAAAAATTGACTGAAATTTTAAGAGAAAATTTACAAGAAATATGTTAGAGTTTCAGAAATATTCCAAGCATTAATCCTAAAATAATTATACATAGGATGTTGTGCGAGTAAAATTCTAGACAAGTTAGTCAACCTCAATGAAGAATAAAATAAATTGAACCATACTTTTAATATATAGATATTACATCGTTTTAGATGAATATTCATTCCATAACATAACAATCCATGATAGAATAGTATAAGCCCAGTTCCTTATGAAACTTAGTTTCAAAAACAACTTATTCAAAAAATATCTATTTCATCAACCACTTAATTCCTCACAAAATTCACCCTTATTATATATAACAGACATAAAACATAATTCATTTCTATGGAAGGGAAACATAATAATTAGTGAGGTCATATATTCAGTAAGGGTAAATAAGCAGATATCATTGATCACAAAATAATAACATGAGAATATAGGTATGATAAAATGCGCTTATCATTTTAAAACAATACCTAGTATATCATGGATTATAATATGACTTATAGAAAATAAACCGGGATGTTCATAATTCATGAATCATAAGGGTATCAAATAACAAGATCTATGAGAGAATAATATTTTCATAAGACAAATATATGTTTCATACACATAGTTATAGAAAATCACATCATTAGTAGTCCGGGCTCACTTCCAATACTGTTATAGTTTTCTCTCCCTATTTCATCATATTAGTTAATAATCACTTCCAAGACTATCATAGTGGATAGATTCCCTTTCTAAAGGTTCAATCCCCATTTTAGTCCTATTTATCTCATGATATATCCATATTTACCCAATTCATTAGAGGTCTATATAATTCTGGTCCCACCCGTCAGATAGTGAAAATCATATAGTTGTGTGCCAAAAGATTATACCAAAATCCTCATATCATAAATTGTGAAAAATAAATGGGTTTCAAAAACATTTTTTAAGGACCCAACTGTGAATAATCTATAAGTTGAATAACTATACATGATTTCACTTTCTTTCATTTTAATGATATCTTAAGGTTTATCTCTTTTATATAATTATTTCATACCTATTACATAAAAAATACATATAGTACATGTTCCAAATTTCTTCTTAGATCCATTTTTTTCACTAAACAATACTTTTAAGATATAATAAGTATTGTTTCCATTACAAAAATTCATATCTTTCATCTTGACCTCAACTTTATTCTCACTCATTAGTTTAAACATATGAAAGAAAATTATAAACATGATATGATCACAAAATTCATAACGAGGGACATAGAAAAGGAAGGAACAAACCATTTAATCAATTTTAAAACCATGATATCAGAAAATATTTTTCCTTTAACATTATATAATTTCATCTCAAATAATCATTCATATATAAATAATATCATTGTTACTTTCCAATGTTTTTCATAATTTTTTTATAAGAAATAATTATGGAAACATAATAATCATGAGGCTTTCTTATAAAATATGAGTACTAAAAAAATCATAAAAAATAGATTATTATAAAAAAATATCATAATCATTCCTTTAAAACAAAATAACCTTAACTTACCTTTTTGAAATCAAATTATTTCCCTGAATATTCATTAGAAAGAATATAAAATTCTTATATTTAACTTTGAACATAATTTTCTATATAAATATTACAAATGGAATAACCAATATGGTCAACATCCATCATAATTTTTCAGAGAGAATTATCATTATCCAATTCATTAGAGGGATATAATGAACCCACCTATCCTTATATTTTAAAATAACTACACTTTTTTTATTTATAACAGAACCATATATACCAAGTTTATAACAGATCTACCCATTATTGGTTTATAACGAGACAACCCATCATTGTTTATAATGGAACCACAAAAAATAATTTAAAATTATCAATAACCATAAAATAATCCTAAAACATGAAATCATTCATTTCTCAAAATTATGGTCATAAAAATATTCTCTGCACCCATAATAAAACATTTATATACATTGAAATATCCATTTCATTTAAAACATTTTTTTTAAAATACCCATAATGAAGGGAATGTGATTTTTAATATGAAGAAAACATGAAATATTTTATAGGAATACAAACATCAAATAATATATTTGAAAGTGGTAAAACCATTTTATTTCGTATAAGTTTAAATAGAACATTCCTTTTGGAATTTGTAAAGAAAGTCAAAAAATTACATAAAATGATTCCCTTTGAAATTATTCATAAGAAAGAGACATAAAATGACCTTTATAATTAATTTATGTCATTCTAAATAATTATAAATAGTTTTTTAATAGTATATACATGGAAGGGATATATTTAGATAATAACTAATTAAAACATTTAAAATAATGATTTCAAAGAAATGTGTATCTTACCTCGAGTATGGATCATCATGTATATTCCTTAATTTCTAGAATATTAAAATTATTTTAATAATTTAATTTCTTAATAATAATATACATGTTTTTTAAATTTTTACAATGTTGTCACCAATTAATTAATCAATTTAAGTCCACATTTGATATTTTGATGATATTCAGATCATACACCAAAAATGACATCAGTAGGCTAACTATGGATAAAGATGTCATTATTCCATAATATTAAGAATACTAATATATAAATAATTAATGTTTTTATAAATCAATTACATTTTAAAATCCATCAATGAAATATGGTAATGAAAATTGAATTACATTACAATCATAAAGATGGTAGGTCATATGCACGCATGAATTATGTTTCAATTTATCAAAGATCATGATTTAAATAAGGTAAAAATTATCTTATATTTCCAAAATTATCATTAATATCATATTATATTTTTTAATATTCTTATATACATCTTTTATATGATGTGGTGATGAAAAATTAATCACAAAGCTTCGTGGTGGTGGTAGTCCAGACATACATGCAAATGTCTCTAAAGATTCTCAACAAATGTAAAAGTAATAAAGTAGATGATATATTATCTAAAAATAGTGATAAATGTATCATTATTATCATATATATACATTAAATCAATCAGTATATCCATTCATGGGATATAGTGATGGAAAATGAATTATATTAGTTCACGTGGCGGTTGTCTGTCGTATACATGATTGATGGTTTTATTTCCCACATGATAAAAGGAGATGAATATAGGTTATTCCATTTAGATAATATCTTCTCGGTATATGGTAGATACTGATTTTATTAAATAATCATTATTGAACAAAATTTTAATGAGGTGGAAGAAAAAATATAACAGAAATATTTGGTTAAAAGGTATGCATTTTCTTTAGACAATATACTTTTCATTACACCTAAAGATATATAAGGTTGCTATTATACATAAAAAATACATATAGAGTGAGGAAAGATATTCTATGAAGGTATTATATAAGGTATTTAAAAATCTAGAACTATTTTTGATATGTGAAGAAAAGTGTAGAGGAGGTTCCCTTTTATAATTGAGTGGAGGAGAACTCTTGGAATTATATAAAGTATTAAATAAATATAAATTGTTTTCCAACTAAAACTTGATAAAAAATGATATTTTTCTATGTTAAAATGATTATGGGTAGAAATTATCAAATTAAAAAATATTTGGACATGTTCAAATTATGTTTGTACCCTTATAATTCTTTAACCCCCCATTACCCTTTTTAACAATTACGTCGATATCAATGTTTTTTACACTTTATGACTTAAGATAGTTACTATGAAAGAAAAATAGGATCATAAATGGACCACGAATAATTTTTTTTCCATATATTAACCACTTTTAAGAATATACATTTTCAGTAATTTTATATCATTTAATAAAATAGTTTTTATTATAAAATATCATTAATTTTATTTTTGATACAATTGATTTAATTTGAATTTAAAAACAACATGATAGCAAGGGAATTATAATATAATCCATTAAAACATCTCAAAAATGATATATTTATCTAAAAAATTAATGTAAAACAATAATTTATTAAAATTATATTACTTTTAATAATTTTTTAATAATTTTTTATTTTTCTATTAATTGAATAAATGTTGTGTCAATGTTACATAAGCATTTATGGTAATTATTAATCACAAAAAAATTATAAACAAATTTACAAGATAAAAAAATACTGTATTTTGGAAATAACCATTTAGAACCAAAAATAATTTGTAATCATCATTTTCAAAAAAAATATTATAGATATTAAATGTAATAGAGTTACATGTTCTAACATTGTCCTTTACTAAAATATTAGAATTGAAAAAATCAAGGTTAAATGAAAAAATCATATATTTTATAAAAAATTAAGGAAATTTATGAATTAATATCATCATATATGATAAATTTAAGTCTTATGATAATTTTTTAGTCCTTATCATATTATATTTAACCTTAATTTTCTGAGTGACCCTTATCGTAGTGATAATTATTTACTAATGTTACTATTCATAATGACTAAAAATAGAAGAGGAATATTTAATAAATTTATAATACTTGATTCCTAATATATAATAAATTTTTAAATATTCAATTAACAAAATTTGTGGATGTAAATTTGAGATCAAAATACAAAAAATTAATTAGAACACGTTTTTTCTGAAAAATGTCTTTTTATGTATAAAGTGTTTCAAAAACAATTAAACCATAAAATTGATTTTTATTAAATTTATTAGATTATTATTAGTGTAAGAGAAATAATTTTACGTTTTAAATAATTTTTAAAATGATGTAAATTCATAAATACATGAATCAAAAATACATTTTTAATAAAAATTAGTATTTAACACTATTAACTAGAAAATCAATATTTTTAGAAAAATTTTAAAAATAATCTTAAGATAATTTTGATATGATTATTTAAAAAAAGATATCCTTTTTTAGAAATATAGTATAATTTTTTTTGAAAAATATATTATAATATTCACTTACAATAGGCAATAAAACCAATTTTGGATGAAAATGCATTTTTCGTTGAATGAAATAGATTTACTAATAATTGAGTGATTATTTCCCAGGAATTATTCAATAGATTTAAATTTATTGATAAATTTATATATATTTAATGATATAATTATTACTACTTCTACCCACTCATTCAATAGTTATATTTTAATGGTCATATTTAAATATTAATATTTCTCAGTCCATTTAAACTAAGTGATGCGTATCATGTATACTATCGAACAGATTCATTATTTTAAAATATTAGGATTTTAAAATTTTTATCATTTCATGAACCATGAAAAATAAACTAGTTTCATAAGAATTTCATAATTTCATCATAGGATAACTAGTTGAACTGGAACCGGTTACAAAAACATTTTGTCATCATATTCATAAACCATCCATATAAATAATATTTAAAATATCACTAGAATATATCCCAACTAAATCATTAGTAACATTAATAGATGGTATTGTAACAACTAAAGTTTTTAGGAACATTTTTTAAAAATAAATTAAAATTTATTTTATGTATTGTGTAATATTCTATGCCATGTTAAGCTTATGCTACACACAATACCTTCTTAGCTTTCTTTATATGCAACACTGAGTTTCTAAGAAAGATCATTTTTTTAATATAATTATTTTAAATACAAAATTATAAATAATCCATTATAATAGAAGGTATGAACAAGATTAACTAAATTATTAAATTATGGTTTACACATAATTACTAAAGAAATTAATTACAAATGAATCTAAAATCCTTTTTAAAATAAAAGGTAATGTTTTCCAATATATTAATTGAATGTGAACAAGTGTGTTTTATACCAATAAAAAAACAATAATTTATAATTATATTAATGAAATATATTTATAACATATTATTTCTAATTTTTCACATTCATCTTTTTTTTTCTAGTCATGATATAAAATAATTCCAATTTTACGTAAAAAAGAAGTATTTTACTAAAAATGCATTTTTGCAGCCTTTTGATCGTGAAATTTTTTGAAATATAGTTTTTAAAACTTTTATAAATTCATTTTGAAAAAATTAAAATTTTCTTTGAAATCAGAGTATTAAAAAGTACTTCAGTTTATTTTTTTTGTTTTTTTATAAAATGTTTCATGTTTTGATGAATAGTGAAAATACTGAATTTTAATTGAAAATTGTTTTTTCATCTACCATATTTATATATATAAATTATGATTTGAATTGGTTTTTAAGGAATAATTTGATTAAATTTTAATAATTTAAGCCAATTTAGATTATGTTAATCAATTTCAACTTGAAATTAGATATAAAAACTTTGGAAGTTTAGAACGTTTTTACATTAAAAACATGTTTTCTCATTCCATCATCAAGATTAATTTTTCATTAATTTCTTAAAATTATGTTTTTTTAATTTTAAAATTTTTCTCATAATTGGAATCATAAGGTAAAAATTTATTAAACAAGTCCCTTTTATTTTTATTCAATATAAATAATAACTTTTGTAATTTTTTTATTACCATAGTTAAAGGTAAATCAGGAATCTATGGGTAAAAATAATATTATATATATTATAAAATTACCCCAATTTTTTTTCATCCCTATGAATCAATTTATCTATTATGATACAAATTATGTTTTTTATGATAATAAAACCTTTATAATATTATATTCATACGAATGTGAATTTTGTCATACTTATGTTTTTAACAAGGAAAAAATATTTAATATGGGGTTATATTAGGGATATATTTGACTATAAATAGTATTTTTAAAGAAAAAATGTTTATCTAAATCATAGTATTTTATATATAATTTTTAGTGGCTATATAAATACCTTAAATGGTGACAAAATAATGTTTCAACAATTGTTTAATTAATAGAAGAATAAAATAATTCATGTTAAAAACGTTAAAGAAAATATAATTTGATATAATTAATATCATCTAAAAATATTTTGGATTACATTGAATTGTTATTTCTGATTTAAAATAGTTAGTATGAATATATCAAGTTGTTATGATATTTTTAAAAAGTCATGTAATGAAACGTTTCGAAATTGACATTAATGATATTTTAAAATAAATATTAATTTAGTAAATGATATAAAATTTATAAAAATATTACATTTGGAAACATAATTGGTATAAGTCTCAAAATTTCACCAATGTGTCATTTATTTGATGTTTTTAATTTTATAGTAATTATATTAACCCTAAAATGTAAATTAAATAATTTCATGGTAATTTTTTTAAAAAAAGTTAAATAATGGTTAATGCTAAAGGATAATGATAAAAAATAGTCAAAAATTATCTAATTTATATTTGATGAATTAATTTAGTCCCAAAATCCTCTTATAATTGAAATTAATATGTTTGGATAGATTATTATTATAATAATAATTCATATTAATTTAAAATTTTAATGATTTCTAAGAGTACCCCTCCCATATCTTGTAAAAGGGAACATCTTATTCTATTTTATTCAAACTTAAAAACCTCTTTATTTCACCCATAATCCATATAAATCTCCCAAAAATTCCCTATCTTCATCAGTGATTCTGTAATTTTGGAATAAATCCAACCAAATGAGTACTTTTGTGAAATTTAAAAGGAGATACCAAAAGAACAGGTAACGTTTATTAATGAACATTGTTGTATTATTTCAAACCTAAAACCCTCAAATTATTTTATTTCATATTTATTTAATAACATTATTATACTTATTATACTTATATATTGTTGTATTAAGGGTTAGACCTATACTCACACACACTTCCATCAAATGTGTAACAAACTTTCTGTTCTTGTGTACGACGAACTAACGCCAAACGAAACAATACTGTTCATTTTTCATTTACCACCTCTCATGGTTAGGAATTATGACGGGCACAAATTTTTTATATGATATATATATACAATATTATATTTATTATTTATATATGGGTCTGGAAATATTACACAAAACATACCTTCATGCTTTCCATTTTGTGTAAATATGATAACTTTATTTGTGGAGTTGTGGACTTCCACCTCCTCAAAGTAATGTGATTCATTCACACGTTACATAGATTTTATTATGGAATAATTTAGTAAAATTATATTATATATATGAAATATTAATTCTACCATAATTATAATATATATATATATACATCATTTATTTCCATTGAATACGACAATAAGACGGAAAATTCGTTAATGCGTCCGTACGACCTACCGTCTCTATGAATAGTGTATTTAATTTTCTATTAATATATTTTATAGAAAGACATAATTATGTATATAATGAATATATATCATGGTTATCATTTTTATGATAATGAAATCGTAATCTAAGAATGAGGATTAAGAATAACAAGTCAAAACATGTATGAGAAACAATGTGGTTGTTAGCCGAAACATAAAGTAAACATAGAATTGTTAATAAGCGGGTAATATAAAGTAATAACTAAATAATATAAGCTATTATATATATGAATATGGTTCTATAATAAATTTATAATAAACATAAATTTATTATACATGATTATTTCATGAGTACAACTATAACACCACAATATGTTACAGTATTTCACTCTTTAATTTTAATATCTTCGATATCTTATGTTGCACACAACACCAAGTTTAAAATAACAATGATATATAATTAAATATCATTATTTTATCATGAAATTTATAACCTAGATGTTACATCAACTATAATGAATAGTGTTAACCAAATTATGAAATTTAAATATTATATAATTAATCAAATGCATTTACTTTCATTCAATTGATTTTATAGGAATAATATAAGAATTAATCCATTTTTACACATTAAAAGAATATATTTTTCTAAAAGAAATTTTACCACTATTTAATGGATAACCCATTTTAAATATATATTTTTAAAATTTTATATATTAAATTTTAAAAAATAAAATTATTTTTGGAAACAAAAATATCGAAACTTACTTTGGTTCAAATTATGGTATTTTTCTAAAAATTTCATTTTTTGATATATAATAAAAAATAATAAATTCTCAATGAAAATAACTTTATTCACAGAAATAATTTTGTGTAAAATTGTAGTTTTTATTAGATTTAAAGTATAATTAGATTATATTTTTATAATTTAATCCAATTTATGTCATTGTAATCAATTTTACATTGATTTATGATATAAATTTTTTTAATCTTTTGAACATTTTGACTTTTAAAGACTTGTTTTCTCTTTTCATCAAAGAGATAAATTTTAAATTAATTACTAAAAATTTTGTTTTTTTAATTTTGGAAAATGAAATTGATATTTGGAATTAGTGGGTATAAATTATGTAAATAGGTCTCTTTTATTTTTTTGAATTAGGAATAGTAAATATAGTAAATTTAGATTAACACGGTTAAGGGTAAATTGGGTAATTAAAGGTAAAAATTATATCATAAATATTATAAAATTACCATAATATAAGAAAAAAATCCTAATATATGGATAAAAATATACCCTTTTCACCTAAGGTTCTAAATTTAATCATTTAATGTAAAGTTGTACCTGAAAATAACATAAATATTATTAAAATCAATGAATGTGACAAAATGTCACACTCTCATTTCTTATAACTGTAATAATTTTAATATAGGGACAACCTTGAGATAACAATGATAATTAATAGTATCTGGAAATCTAAAATAATTATACACATCATAGTAATTTATTTAAAAAATTTAGAAATAAATAATTAAAATTAATGATGACACAATAGTGAAGGAGAAATTATTTTATTAATAGAAATATCAAATAAATGCAATTAAAAAAATAAAAAAATATAAATTTAATTAATTAAGATTCTACACAAATTTTATTGGTGAACAAGAAAAGTTATGAGTATATTTATTGGGCTTTTTAAAGTTATATTTCTTTTTATATTTTATTTAATTTTAAAGTAATGAATAGTGTCAAAATTAACACTATTTATATTTCAAAAAATAATAATTTATTAAATTAATTAAAAAACATAAAAATCATTAAAAAATTTAAAATAAAAATTATATGGTCTAAAATTTCATAAATTTATATTTATGGAAAATTGACACCACATAAGTTAAACTCTATAACTTTTTAATATTTAAAATTTTATTATCACAATTAAAATTAAATAGATTTATTAAGGGTTAAATCCAAAAGATAAAGCTAATATTGTGACCTAAACAAGTCTCTGTAACATTGGTTGAGATTATTTATAAGGCCCCGGCCTTAAACCTTACTTAATATTGAATTAAATGAATAATTCACATTGAGGATCTTTTCAGGTTTAGAGTTTTAGAGAACTAGAACATAACTATTACATCTCAAAAAATTTACAAAGTAGACACTTCTACCAAGTTTCCATAGAATAAAAAAACTCTTAAAAAGAAACATGTCTAGTTCCATGTTTTATATAGCATGACATTCCATTGATCCCATCCTTGACCTTATTCCACATTAAGTCCCGTGAAAAACATTTCAAAAAAACATGGCGTGAGCATAAAAAGCTCAGTAAGGTATACACAAAGAATGAAAACTGTTAGTTTTTCAAACATCAAGTAAACCATGTATACTTTATCAAAGTAATACGTTCAACTTCATGAAGTAGTAAAAAACTCTTCACCGAATAAAATATCATTACTTACCTTTTTGTAACCAAAGTATTACCATAAATACCATATAAAGAACACATAACATATATAAAGGCAACTTGGGACATAAACATACTTAAGTGGAATAACCATACGGTCGACTTTCACACATATCACTTAATGGAATAGCCATACTACCAACTTCCATACATACTTAATGGAATAGCCATACGGCCGAATTCCATACCCAATGCATTGGAGGTTACAACGTAACCACCCGTCCTGGTATTCACGGCACCACCCGTCATATGGTTTATCACGTAACCATCCGTAAAATGTCCAAGTACAAATATAAAATCATAAAACATAAAACCAATATAAAGGAATGATAACATTTCCACATTTCAATCACAATATATCATTTAAATATATTGGCATAATAGAATCCTTTATCAAAACCATTTTCAATACCAAAATATATAAAAGAGTATATTTTATTTATTTTATTTTAAAAACATTACGGCTTGTTGAGGAAGCCAAAGACCAAATAATACTCGCGGCGACGGAAAAGGTCGTTGTCACCGCATACGTTAAAAGAAACATTCCTTTCTGTCATTTTGTAAAACGCTTCATAGAAAAAGATTCCTTTTGTATAAAAGTAAAAGTCAAAGGGTTTTATACACCTTATAAAAGAAAGTTGTGTATAAAACAAAATATGCCTCAATGAGAGGAGATTGAGACGAAGTCCCTTACCTCGGGCCCGACTTGACTCGATCGTTCTTTAACGTCCTGAATAATAAACTTGAGTTAATTTCTACTTGATTAAGAACCTTTTTAAAGTTCATTATTCCTTTTATATCACTTATTGCCATGTAATAAACATTATGTAAGCATTTAAGTTAATAATGTTTGTTTTGTCGATATTTGGTTCTTACGTCGAAAGTGGACTTCTTACAATTACATGTTGTTCGTGTGGTCAAAGGTTCTTTATATGCAGAATGACATTCCTGATTTGGATAGCATATATATCATATATATCCAGCATATACATGTATTTATAATATTACATAATCATTTAGAGGTAAAAATGAAATGCACCGTTCATGGAGACGGTAAGCCGTACGTACGCATGAACGCTACTTTCATTTCTTTGTCATATTAATGGAATTAAAACTAAATGAGTGGTATGTATATTTTAATTCCAGAATTATATTCATCATTTAGATGTATCATTCATTATATATATCCATTATATACATGTACTTTTAATAGCACATTACATTTGGGAATAAGAAATGAAATGCACCGTTCATGGAGACGGTAAGCCGTACGTACGCATGAACGCTACTTTCATTTCTATCTCATACTTTAATGGAAAGAAATAATAATGATATAGAGGTATATTATAATTCCAGTATAACATCATATATAATAACTTTAAATACATCCTTTATACGTCCCACATATGGCATTAACGAATCACATCACTTTGAGGGGGCGGTAGTCCCCACTTCCTTAAATGAAGTATCGTGTTTACCCATAATGGAAACCATAAAGGTATGCCCAAAATGAAAAATACAGAAGCTTAAAGAAAACATAAGCATATTATATATCATATATAAATATAGTGTCATCTTAACGGCCACCTTTGAAGGTGTTAAAAGAATTTTGAACAATCATCGTTCCGGGAGGCAGAAATTCGCCATCCACGGAAAAAGTATGTTCTTTAACCATTAGATGTAGGTGTGTGTAAGTGTAGATCTAATCCTTCTTATAAAAACATACTATTATATTTAGGATACTGGATTTGTTACAAAATAAAATAATAAAAAGATTTTAGGGGGTTGGAGAAGAAAAATAAAACAAAAGGACTCAAAAGAAGACATTACCTTAAAATCGGGTAACTCCCTTTGGTTTGAGATCAAAGGCTTCTTTGAGAAGACTTCTGCCCAAAGTGAGGCTTCAAGGAGTAAGAGAGGGATGTGGAGAGACAAAATGGGCAGGGGTTGGCCGAGAAAAAGGCTTTGGGAGTGTGGGTAAGGAGGTATAGTTGGGGGCCTTTTATAATAGGAGAGGAGGGGCACTCTTGGAAGGTAAAGAAAAGTCACTTTATTTTAAAATGATATTCGGATTTAAGAGGTCCCACATTGATGTAACTCGATGGTAAGGTGATGAGGGTTCTAAATATACCCATACAATAGGTTTTGGACATGTGTAGGTCTTATATTTTAAATTATCTTTCCATTTTATTTAAATCGTTAAATAATGAGGTCATCGCTGCATCATCATGATGTCTTAAATAATTTAATTTATTTAATGTCTAAAAATTATAAAAAAACACTATGATGTAGAAAATATTTTTATATTTATAATAAATATTTATAGTCCGAAATCTGACTTGTATAACCCCATGTAAAAATTGTTTTAGTAAAACATCTCATGTGTGTGTCATTTTTACTTTAACATTAAATAAAAAGTTATTTATGTCATTTCCCAACCAAAGTGGCTCCATGGGGTCCCCAAGTTGACCCATGGCTTTTATTGGTTGGCCATGACACATAAAATAATGTAAGTACATGTGTCAAGGTATTTTCATTTTATTATAATATCATTTTTTCCTTAAATTGCACTAATTACCTCTAATCACGATTAAGAACTTAAAAGTTACTATTCACCAAAAAAATATTTTAATCTCATTGAACCACATATTAATTCTTAATGACAAACATGTATCTTGGATTTTTGAAATTCAAAACACAGAAGTGGTAAAATTTAATTTAAACGAAAAATCAGTTTTTATAAGTAACACTTAGTGGTTTCACTATTCATCAAAAATTGAAGTTTTTCAGAAAAATACCAAAACTTAACCCTAAGATATATTTGATATTAAAAATTCAAAAATGAGATCCATTTTACAAAATTCACAACATATAAGTTGCATTAATTAATTTAATAATTAATTCCCGTTGTCAGAGCAAATAGCGTGTTTTTATGAAACAATAAGTATCAAAAGATTGACACTAGTTTAAGTCCGATTTCAAAGTGAAATTAATTCCAACGACAACTATTGGATTTAATGGTAAAAATATATTATAATTTTACTTTAAAACCAATTAAAAAGATAATCTAATCATCTTAAAAAATTAGATTAAAAAGAGGTTTTGAATTAAAATACAACATTTTACACTATTCATTAAAAATATGAACTTTATCGGAAAGATACCAAAAATTTACACAAAGTAAATTTTGATGTCCCAACTCTAAAGGAGAGTTATATTTGGTCCAATAGAATTTATAAGATCGATCAAAACTATATTTAATGACGGTTCACCGTCAAAAGGTGATAAGTGGACCTTTCATGAAAATTAGAGTATATAAGCCTAAAATTGAATTATTCTTGTATTTTAAGCATTTATCCTTTATTAGATAAATGTAAAAACATTTAACAAACATATATAATCATATTTTAGTTATTTCTATCCATTCCCGCCAGTACAACGACTATGTGTTAACTAACATTTAAAATAATATTATTTTATTACTAGTGTGCAACGTAAGTTTTCAAAGGAACTCATCGTTGCGTATCGGGTATGCTATAGATCATAGAAACCCCTTTAAAGTAAAATTAATATTTAATTCGTAAATATTAATAAATATGAAAATTATTTATTCTTTATTTACCTGGGATGTTACATCCTTCCCCCCTTTTGGGAATTGCGTCCTCGCAATTTTATTCACTTATCAAAATAAGTGGGGGTATTTATCCCTAATAGCATTTTCAGATTCCCACATTGCCTCTTCAACCATATGGTTTTTCCACAAAACCTTTACCTGGTGGATTACCTTATTTCGCAAAACTTTCTCTCTTCGATCAAGAATCTGGACTGGTTGTTCTTCATAAGATAGGTTCTCTTCCACCTGAACTACCTCTGGACTCAAAAACATGAGATGGATCGGGCATATACTTCCTCAACATTGAAACATGAAAAACATTGTTTACCTGAGATAAACTCTGAGGTAAATCCACTTGGTAAGAAACTGATCCAACTCTCTCCAGAATTTCATATGGTCCGATGAACCTTGGACTCCGCTTTCCTTTCTTACCAAATTTCATCACACTTTTCCATGGAGAAACCTTGAGAAAAACATGATCACCTACCTTGAAAGATAGATCCTTCCTCCGGTTATCTGCATAACTCTTCTGCCTGCTTTGAGCTGTTCTCATTGGTTTCTGAATCAATTGAACTTTTTCTGCCATCTCTTCTACCAATTCTGGTCCCATCAGCTTCCTTTCACCCACTTCATCCCAAAATACTGGAGTTCGACACCGCTTCCCATATAATGCCTCAAATGGTGCCATCTGTATACTGGAATGAAAAATGTTATTATAAGAAAACTCAACCAAAGAAAGATTTTGATCCCAACTTCCCTGATAATCCATCGAACAAGCTCGTAGCATATCCTCCAAGGTCTGAATTGTTCTTTCTGACTGCCCATCTGATTGCGGATGAAAAGATGTACTAAAATTTAATTCAGTACCCAATGACTTCTGAAGGCCTTTCCAAAAGTTAGAAGTAAACCTGGGATCACGATCGGACACAATGGAGAGAGGAACTCCATGTAACCTGACTATCTTTTTAAGATACAAACGGGAAAGTTTATCTAGTGAAAAGGTATCTCGTATAGCAAGGAAATGAGCAGATTTAGTCAAGCGATCAATAATAACCCAGATTGCATTATTACCTCGATATGTCCTCAGTAATCCCACAACAAAGTCCATGGATATGTTTTCCCATTTCCACTCTGGCACTGGTAAAGGCTGAAGCATCCCTTTCGGTAACTGCCGCTCTACTTTAACCTGTTGACAAGTCAAACACTTTACAGTAAAATCAACAATATCACTTTTCATTCCATCCCACCAGTAATACTTCTGCATATCTCTGTACATCTTAGTACTGCCAGGATGAACTGAAAACGGAGAACTATGAGCTTCACATAACAACTCTCTCTTCAACTGTGAATCACAAGGCACACACAATCTCTTCCCAAACCTCAAAACACAATCACTATCAATGTTGAATTCAGACAGCTTACCCTTCTGAACCAGCTCTACCTTTTTCTGCAACTCACTGTCTTCTCGCTGTGCTTGCCTAATTCTGTCTGATAGGGATGATCTCACTGATACCTGAAACAAAACAGAAGAACTTCCTGCACCAACAACTTCTATTCCAAAGTTCATCAAATCAAAAACAAAAGGATCTCGTTCCAAACATAGCATGGTTAATGAAGCATTACTTTTTCGACTCAAATCATCAGCCACTTTATTTTCCTTTCCCGGATGGTAGTGAATTGTACAATCATAATCCTTGATTAATTCCATCCATCTCCTCTGTCTCATGTTCAATTATTTTTGAGTGAATATATATACTTTAAACTTTTGTGATCAGTATATATTTCACACTTTACTCCATACAAATGATGACTCCAAATTTTTAAAGAAAAAACAACAGCAGCTAATTCCAAATCATGTGTAGGGTAATTTACCTCATGAGTTTTCAACTGTCGTGAAGCATAAGCAATTACCTGATCATTATGCATAAGGACACATCCAAGTCCCTTCAACGAAGCATCACTGTATATAACAAACTCACCATTCCTGGAAGGATGTTCCAAAACTGGAGCATTCACCAATCTTCTTTTCAACTCCTGAAAACTATCATCACATTCTTTTGTCCAGATGAACTTAACACCCTTACAAGTTAGATTAGTTATTGGACTAGATAACTGTGAAAAATTTTCAACAAACCTTCGGTTGTAACCTTCCAAACCAAGAAAACTACGAATCTCAGTTACATTTGTGGGTCTTGTCCATTCTTCAACAACTTTTGTTTTAGCAGGATCAACAGTTATGCCATCTTTTGAAACAATGTGACCCAGGAAAAAAATTTTTTGTAACCAAAACTCACACTTTCTGAATTTTCCATATAGTTTATTTTCTTTTATGGTTTGCAAGATAACCCTTAAATGACTTTCATGCTCCTCTTTACTTTTAGAAAACACCAAAATATCATCAATAACACAACCACCATTTATCGCTTGAGTCAACTGCGCCATTACTGCAACAAACTGTTCAGTTCCAATTCCGACCATCTCAGGATGCTGATTCGGAAGGTTATTTCCTTCTACATGCCTTCCTAGCACTGGTTACTTGTTTCCTCTGCGGAAAACCATTCTGAACAAACATGTCTTAGATGAAGAAACATGGTAATCTTCAAATACTATATCACTTCAATTTGACCATAAAAAAAATATTTTTGGATAATCATTTAATAGAATTCTAACTCCTAAAGTTATCTAAACAGACCTCTGATACCAACTATAAGGCCCCGACCTTAAACCTTACTTAATATTGAATTAAAAGAATAATTTACATTGAGGATCTTTTCAGGTTTAGAGTTTTAGAGAATTAGAACATAACTATTACATCTCAAAAGATTTACAAAGTAGACACTTCTACCAAGTTTCCATAGAATAAAAAAACTCTTAAAAAGAAACATGTCTAGTTCCATGTTTTATATAGCATGAAATTCCCTTGATCCCATCCTTGACCTTATTCCACATTAAGTCCTGTGAAAAACATTTCAAAAAAACTTGGGGGTGAGCATAAAAAGCTCAGTAAGGTATGCACAAAGAAAGAAAACTATTAGTTTTTCAAACATCAAGTAAACCATGTATACTTTATCAAAGTAATACCTTCACCATCATGAAGTAGTAAAGAAATATTCACCGAATAAAATATCATTACTTACCTTTTTGTAACCAAAGTATTACCATAAAACCCATATAAAGAACACATAACATATATAAAGGCAACTTGGGACATAAACATACTTAAGTGGAATAACCATATGGTTGACTTCCACACATATCACTTAATGGAATAGCCATACGGACAACTTCCATACATACTTAATGGAATAGCCATACGGCAGACTTCCATACCCAATGCATTGGAGGTTATAACATAACCACTGGTCCTGGTACTCACGACACCACCCGTCATATGGTTTATCACGTAACCACCCGTAAAATGTCCAAGTACCAATATAAAAGCATAAAACAAAAAACCAATATAAAGGAATGATAACATTTCCACATTTCAATCACAATATATCATTTAAATATATTGACATAATAGAATCCTTTATCAAAAACATATTCAATACCAAAATACATAAAAGAGTATATGGTATTTATTTTATTTTAAAAACATTACGGCCTATTGAGGAAGCCAAAGACCAAATAATACTCGCGGTGGCGGAAAAGGTCGTTGTCACCGCGTACGTTAAAAGAAACATTCCTTTCTGTCATTTTGTAAAACACTTCATAGAAAAAGATTACTTTTTTATAAAAGTAAAATTCAAAGGTTTTTATACACTGTATAAAAGAAAGTTGTGTAAAAAACAAAATATGCCTCAATGAAAGGAGATTGAGACGAATTCCCTTACCTCGGGTCCGACTTGACTCGATCGTTTTTTAACATCCTGAATAATAAACTTGAGTTAATTTTTACTTGATTAAGAACCTTTTTAAAGTTCATTATTCCTTTTATATCACTTTTTTCCATGTTATAAAAATTATTTAATCATTTAAGTTAATAATTTTTGTTTTGTCGATATTTGGTTCTTAAGTCGAAAGTGGACTTCTTACAATTACATGTTGTTCATGTGGTCAAAGGTTCTTTATATCCAGAATTAAATTCCTGATTTGTATAGCATATATATCATATATATCCAGCATATACATGTATTTATAATATTACATAATCATTTAGAGGTAATAAATGAAATCCACCATTCATGGAGACGGTAAGCCGTACGTACGCATGAACGCTACTTTCATTTCTTTGTCATATTAATGGAATTAAAACTAAATGAGAGGTATGTATATTTTAATTCCAGAATTATATTCATCATTTAGATGTATCATTCATTATATATATCCATTATATACATGTACTTTTAATAGTACATTACATTTGGGGATAAGAAATGAAATGCACCGTTCATGGAGACGGTAAGCTGTACGTACGCATGAACGCTACTTTCATTTCTATATCATAATTTAATGGAAAGAAATAGTAATTATATAGAGGTATATTATAATTCCAGTATAACATCATATATAATAACTTTAAATACATCCTTTATAAGTCCCACATATGGCATTAACAAATCACATCACTTTGAGGGGGCGGTAGTCCGCACTTCCTTAAATGAAGATATCGTGTTTACCCATAATGGAAACCATAAAGGTATGCCCAAAATGAAAAATACAGAAGATAAAGGAAAACATAAACATATTATATATCATATATAAATATAGTGTCATCATAATGGCCACCTTTGAAGGTGTTAAAAGAATGTTGAACAATCATCGTGTCGGGAGCCAGAAATTCTCCATCCACGGAAACAGTATGTTCTTTAACCATTAGATGTAGGTGTGTGTAAGTTTAGCTAGAATACTTCTTATAACAACATCCTATTATATTTATGATACTGGATTTGTTACAAATGAAAAGAAAAAAAAGAGTTTAGGGGGTTGGAGAAGCAAAATAAAACAAAAGGACTCAAAAGAAGACATTACCTTAAAATCAGGTAACTCCGTTTGGTTTGAGCTCAAAAGCTTCTTTGGGAAGCCTTCTGCCCAAAGTGAGGCTTCAAGGAGTAAGAGAGTGATTTGGAGAGACAAAATGGGCAGGGGTTGGCCGAGCCAAAGGCTTTGGGAGTGTGGGTAAGGAGGTAGAGGTGGGGCCCTTTATAAGAGGAGAGGAGGGGCACTCTTGGAAGGTAAAGAAAAGTCACTTTATTTTAAAATGGTATTTGGATTTAAGAGGTCCCACATTGATTTAATTAGAGGGTAAGGTGATAAGGGTTCGAAATATACCCATCCAATAGGTTTTGGACACGTTTAGGTCTTAGATTTTACATTATCTTTCCATTTTATTTAAATTGTTAAATAATGAGGTCATCGCTGCATCATCATGATGTCATAAATAATTTAATTTATTTAATGTCTAAAAATTATAAAAAAAATACTATGATGTAGAAAATATTTTTATATTTCTAATGAATATTTATAGTCAAAAACATGACTTGTATAACCCCATGTAATTTTTTTTTGTAAAACATCTCATGTGTGTGTCATTTTTACTTTAACATTAAATAAAAAGTTATTTATGTCATTTCCCAACCAAAGTGGCTCCATGGGGTCCCCAAGTTGACCCATGGCTTGTCGTGGTCGGCCATGACCCATCAAATAAGGGTAGGACATGTGTCAAGGTATTTTCATTTTATTATAATATCATTTTTGCCTTAAATTGCACTAATTACCTCTAATCGCGATTAAGAACTTAAAAGTTACTATTCACCAAAAAAATATTTTAATGTCATTGAACCACATATTAATTCTTAATGACAACCATGTATGTTGGATTTTTGAAATTAAAAACATAGAAGTGGTAAAATTTCATTTAAACGAAAAATCAGTTTTTATAAGTACCACTTAGTGGTTTCACTATTCATCAAAAATTGAAGTTTTTCAGAAAAATACCAAAACTTAACCCTAAGATATATTTGATATTCAAAATTCAAAAATGAGGTCCATTTTAAAAAATTCACAACATATAAGTTGCATTAATTAATTTAATAATTAATTCCCGTTGTCAGAGCAAATAGCGTGTTTTTATGAAACAATAAGTATCAAAAGATTGACACTAGTTTAAGTCTGATTTCAAAGTGAAATTAATTCCAACGACCACTATTGGATTTAATGGTAAAAATATATTCTAATTTTACTTTAAAACCTATTCAAAAGATAATATAGTCATCTTAAAAAATTAGATTAAAAAGAGGTTTTGAATTAAAATACAACATTTTACACTATTCATTAAAAAAATGAACTTTATCGGAAAGATACCAAAAATTTACACAAAGTAAATTTTGATGTCCCGACTCTAAAGAAGAGTTATATTTGGTCTAATAGAATTTATAAGATCGATCAAAACTATATTTAATGATGGATCGCCGTTAAAAGGTGATAAGTGGACCTTTCGTGAAAATTAGAGTATATAAGCCTAAAATTGAATTCTTTTCGTATTTTAAGCCTTTATCCTTTATTAGATAAATGTAAAAACATTTAAAAAATATATATAATCATATTTTAGTTATTTTTATCCATTCTCGCTAGTATAACAGTTATGTGTTAACTAACATTTAAAATAATATTATTTTATTACTAGTGTGCAACGTAAGTTTTCAAAGGAACTCATCGTTGCGTATCAGGTACGCTATCGATCATAGAAACCCCTTTAAAGTAAAATTAATATTTAATTCGTAAATATTAATAAATATGAAAATTATTTATTCTTTATTTACCTGGGATGTTACATCCTTCCCACCTTTTGGGAATTGCGTCCTCACAATTTTATTCACTTATGAAAATAAGTGGGGGTATTTATCCCTCATAGCATTTTAAGATTCTCACGTTGCCTCTTCAAACATATGGTTTTTCCAAAAAACCTTTACCTGGTGGATTACCTTATTTCACAACACTTTCTCTCTTCGATCAAGAATCTGAGCTGGTTGTTCTTCATAAGATAGGTTCTCTTCCACCTGAACTACCTCTGGACTCAAAACATGAGATGGATCTGGCATATACTTCCTCAACATCGAAACATGAAAAACATTGTGTACCTGAGATAAACTCGGAGGTAAAGCCACTCGGTAAGAAACTGATCAAACTCTCTCCAGAATTTCATATGGTCCAATGAACCTTGAACTCAACTTTCCTTTCTTACCAAATCACATCACACTTTGCCATGGAGAAACCTTGAGAAAAACATGATCACCTACCTCGAAAGATAGATCCTTCCTCTGGTTATCTGTATAACTCTTCTGCCTGCTTTGAGCTGTTCTCATTGGTTTTTGAATCAAATGATATTTTTCTGCCATCTCTTCTACCAATTCTGGTCCCATCAGCTTTCTTTCACCCACTTCATCCCAAAATGCTGGAGTTCGACACCACTTCCCATATAATGCCTCAAATGGTGCCATCTGTATACTGGAATGAAAATGGTTATTATAAGAAAACTCAACCAAAGAAATATGTTGATCCCAACTTCCTTGATAATCCATCGAAAATATTGTAGCATATCCTCCAAGGTCTGAATTATTCATTCTGACTGCCCATCTGATTACAGATGAAAAGATGTACTAAAATTTAATTCAGTACCCAACGACTTCTAAAGGCCTTTCCAAAAGTTATAAGTAAACCTGGGATCACGATCTGACACAACGGAGAGAGGAACTCCATGTAACCTGACTATCTCTTTAAGATACAAATGGGAAAGTTGATCTAGTGAAAAAGTATCTCGTATAGCAAGGAAATGAGCAGATTTAGTCAAGCGATCAACAATAACCCAGATTGCATTATTACCTCGAGATGTCCTCGGTAATCCCACAACAAAGTCCATGGATATGTTTTCCCATTTCCACTCTGGCACTGGTAAAAGCTGAAGCATCCATTTCGGTAACTGCCACTCTGCTTTAACCTGCTGACAAGTCAAACACTTTACAGTAAAATCAGCAATATCACTTTTCATTCCATCCCACCAGTAATACTTCCGCATATCTCTGTACATATTAGTACAGCCAGGATGAACTGAAAATGGAGAACTATGAGCTTCACATAACAACTCTCTCTTCAACTGTGAATCACAAGGCACACACAATCTCTTCCCAAACCTCAAAACACAATCATTATCAATGTTGAATTCAGGAAGCTTACCCTTCTGAACCAGCTCTACCTTTTTCTGCAACTCACTGTCTTCTCACTATGCTTTCCTAATTCTGTCTGATAGGGATGATCTCACTGATACCTGAAACAAAACAGAAGAACTTCTTGCACCAACAACTTCTATTCCAAAGTTCATCAAATCAAAAACCAAAGGATCTCGTTCCAAACGTAGCATGGTTAATGAAGCATTACTTTTTCGACTCAAATCATCAGCCACTTTATTTGCTTTTCCCGGATGGTAGTGAATTGTACAATCATAGTCCTTGATTAATTCCAGCCATCTCCTCTGTATCATGTTCAATTCTTTCTGAGTGAATATATATACTTTAAACTTTTGTGATCATTATATATTTCACACTTTACTCCATAAAAATGATTCCTCCAAATTTTTAAAGCAAAAACAACAACAGCTAATTCCAAATCATGTGTAGGGTAATTTACCTCATGAGTTTTCAGCTGACATGAAACATAAGCAATTACCTGATCATTCTGCATAAGGACACATCCAAGTCCCTTCAACGAAGAATCACTGTATATAACAAACTCACCATTCCTGGAAGGAAGTGCCAAAACTGAAGCATTCACCAATCTTCTTTTCAACTCCTGAAAAAAATCATCACATTATTTTGTCCAGATGAACTTAACACCCTTACGAGTTAGCTTAGTCATTGGACTAGATAACTGTGAAAACTTTTCAACAAACCTTCGGTAGTAACCTGCCAAACCAAGAAAACTATGGATCTCGATTACATTTGTGGGTCTTGGCCATTCTTCAACAACTTTTGTTTTAGGAGGATCAACAGTTTTTCCATCTTTTGAAACAATGTGACCCAGGAAAGAAATTTGTTGTAACCAAAACTCACACTTTCTGAATTTTCCATATAGTTTATTTTCTTTTATGGTTTGCAAGATAACCCTTAAATGAATTTCATGCTCCTATTTACTTTTAGAAAACACCAAAATATCATCAATAACACAACCACCATTTATCGCTTGAGTCAACTGTGCCATTACTGTAACAAACTGTTCAGTTCCAATGCTAACCATCTCAGGATGCTGATTCGGAAGGTTATTTCCTTCTGCATTCCTTCCTAACATTGCTTCCCTGTTTCCTCTATGGAAAACCATTCTGAACAAACATGTCTTAGATGAAGCAACACGGTAATCTTCAAATAATATACCACTTCAATTTGACCATAAAAAAAAATATTTTTGGATAATCATTTAATAGAATTCTAACTCCCAAATTTATCTAAACCGACCTCTGATACCAACTATAAGGCCCCGACCTTAAACCTTACTTAATATTGAATTAAATGAATAATTCACATTGAGGATCTTTTCAGGTTTAGAGTTTTAGAGAATTAGAACATAACTATTACATCTCAAAAGATTTAAAAATTAGACACTTCTACCAAGTTTCCATAGAATAAAAAAACTCTTAAAAAGAAACATGTCTAGTTCCATGTTTTATATAGCATGACATTCCCTTGATCCCATCCTTGACCCTATTCCACATTAAGTCCTGTGAAAAACATTTCAAAAAAACTTGGGGTGAGCATAAAAAGCACAGTAAGGTATACACAAAGAATGAAAACTGTTAGTTTTTCAAACGTCAAGTAAACCATGTATACTTTATCAAAGTAATACCTTCACCTTCATGAAGTAGTAAAAACTCTTCACCGAATAAAATATCATTACATAGCTTTTTGTAACCAAAGTATTACCATAAAACCCATATAAATAACACATAACATATATAAAGGCAACTTGGGACATAAACATACTTAAGTGGAATAACCATACGGTCGACTTCCACACATATTAATTAATGGAATAGCCATACAGCCAACTTCCATACATACTTAATGGAATAGCCATACGGCCGACTTCCATACCCAATGCATTGGAGGTTATAATGTAACCACCCGTCCTGGTATTCACGGCACCACCCGTCATATGGTTTATCACGTAACCACTCGTAAAATGTCCAAGTACCAATATAAAATCATAAAACATAGAACCAATATAAAGAAATGATAACATTTCCACATTTAAATCACAATATATCATTTAAATATATTGAAATAATATAATACTTTATCAAAACCATTTTCAATACCAAAATACATAAAATAGTATATGGTATTTATTTTATTTTAAAAACATTACGGCTTGTTGAGGAAGCTAAAGACCAAATAATACTCGCGGCGGCGGAAAAGGTCGTTGTCACCGCGTACGTTAAAAGAAACATTCCTTTCTGTCGTTTTGTAAAACTCTTCATAGAAAAAGATTCCTTTTGTATAAAAGTAAAAGTCAAAGGGTTTTATACACCTTATAAAATAAAGTTGTGTATAAAACGAAATATGCCTCAATGAAAGGAGATTGAGACGAAGTCCCTTACCTTGGGTCCGACTTGACTCGATCGTTCTTTAACGTCCTGAATAATAAAATTGTGTTAATTTCTACTTGATTAAGAACCTTTATAAAGTTAATTATTCCTTTTATATCACTTATTTCCATGTTATAAACATTATGTAAGAATTTAAGTTAATAATGTTTGTTTTGTCGATATTTGGTTCTTAAGTCCAAAGTGGACTTCTTACAAATACATGTTATTCGTGTGGTCAAAGGATCTTTATATCCAGAATGAAATTACTGATTTGGATAGAATATATATCATATATATCCAAAATATACATGTATTTATAATATTACATAATAATTTAGAGGTAAGAAATGAAATGCACCGTTCATGGAGACAGTAAGCCGTACGTACGCATGAACGCTACTTTCATTTCTTTGTCATATTAATGGAATTAAAACTAAATGAGAGGTATGTATATTTTAATTCTAGAATTATATTCATCATTTAGATGTATCATTCCTTATATATATCCATTATATACATGTAATTTTAATAGTACATTACATTTGGGGATAAGAAATGAAATGCACCGTTCATGGAGACGGTAAGCCGTACGTACGCATGAACGCTACTTTCATTTCTATCTCATACTTTAATGGAAAGAAATAATAATGATATAGAGGTATATTATAATTCCAGTATAACATCATATATAATAACTTTAAATACATCCTTTATACGTCCCACATATGACATTAACGAATCACAACACTTTGAGGGGGCGGTAGTCCGCACTTCCTTAAATGAAGATATCGTGTTTACCCATAATGGAAACCATAAAGGTATGCCAAAAATGAAAAATACAGAAGATCAAGGAAAAAATATACATATTATATATCATATATAAATATAGTTTCATCTTAATTGCCACCTTTTAAGGTGTTAAAAGAATGTTGAACAATCATCGTTTCGGGAGGCAGAAATTCGCCATCCACGGAAACAGTATGTTCTTTAACCATTATATGTAGGTGTGTGTAAGTTTAGCTCGAATAATTCTTATAAAAATATCCTATTATTTTGAGGATACTGGAGTTGTTATGAAATAAAAGAATAAAAAGAGTTTAGGGGGTTGGAGAATCAAAATAATACAAAAGGACTCAAAAGAAGACATTACCTTAAAATCGGGTAACTCCCTTTGGTTTGAGCTCAAAGGATTCTTTGGGAAGAATTCTGCCCAAATTGAGGCTTCAAGGAGTAAGAGAGGGATGTGGAGAGACAAAATGGGCAGGGTTCGGCCGATCCAAAGGCTTTGGGAGTGTGGGTAAGGGGGTAGAGGTGGTGGCCTTTTATAAGAGGAGAGGAGGGGCACTCTTGGAAGGTAAAGAAAAGTCACTTTATTTTAAAATGTTATTCGGATTTAAGAGTTCCCATATTGATTTAATTCGAGGGTAAGGTGATAATGGTTCGAAATATACCCATAAAATAGGTTTTGGACACGTTTAGGTCTTAGATTTTACATTATCTTTCCATTTTATTTAAATCGTTAAATAATGAGGTCATCGCTGCATCATCATGATGTCATAAATAATTTAATTTATTTAATGTCTAAAAATTATAAAAAAAATACTCTGATGTAGAAAATCTTATTATATTTATAATTAATATTTATAGTCAAAAATATGACTTGTATAACCCCATGTAAAAATTGTTTTAGTAAAACATTTCATGTGTGTGTCATTTTTACTTTAACATTAAATAAAAAGTTATTTATGTCATTTCCCAACCAAAGTGGCTCCATGGGGTCCCCAAGTTTACCCATGTCTTGTCTTGGTCGGCCATGACACATCCAATAAGGGTAGGACATGTGTCAAGGTATTTTCATTTTATTATAATATCATTTTTGCCTTAAATTGCACTAATTACCTCTAATCGCGATTAAGAACATAAAAGTTACTATTCACCAAAAAAATATTTTAATCTCATTGAACCACATTTACTTCTTAATGACAACCATGTATGTCAGATTTTTGAAATTCAAAACACAGAAGTGGTAAAATTTCATTTAAACGAAAAATCAGTTTTTATAAGTACCACTTAGTGGTTTCACTATTCATCAAAAATTGAAATTTTTCAGAAAAATACCAAAACTTCACCCTAAGCTATATTTGATATTCCGAATTCAAAAATGAGTTCCATTTTAAAAAATTCACAAAATATAAGTTGCATTAATTAATTTAATAATTAATTCCCGCTGTCAGAACAAATAGCGTGTTTTTATGAAACAATAACTATCAAAAGATTGACACTAGTTTAAGTCCGATTTCAAAGTGAAATTAATTACAAAGACCACTATTGAATTTAATGGTAAAAATATATTCTAATTTTACTTTAAAACCAATTCAAAAGATAATATAATCATCCTAAAAAATTAGATTAAAAAGAGGTTTTGAATTAAAATACAACATTTTACACTATTCATTAAAAAAATAAACTTTATCAGAAAGATACCAAAAATTTACACAAAGTAAATTTTGATGTCCCGACTCTAAAGAAGAGTTATATTTGGTCCAATAGAATTTATAAGATCGATCAAAACTATATTTAATGACGGTTCTCCGTTAAAAGGTGATAAGTGGACCTTTTGTGAAAATTAGAGTATATAAGCCTAAAATTGAATTCTTTTCGTATTTTAAGCCTTTATCATTTATTAGATAAATGTAAAAACATTTAACAAACATATATAATCATATTTTAGTTATTTATATCCATTCCCACCAGTACAACGGCTACGTGTTAACTAACATTTAAAATAATATTATTTTATTACTAGTGTGCAACGTAAGTTTTCAAAGGAACTCATTGTTGCGTATCGGGTACGCTATCGATCATAGAAACCACTTTAAAGTAAAATTAATATTTAATTCGTAAATATTAATAAATATGAAAATTCTTTATTCTTTATTTACCTAGGATGTTACACCATTTCGTCCCATAATCATCTTATATTTTAAACAACACACATTGGAGCATTTTTAAATCTAGAAGTAATTTATATTAATTTAACATTTTATTGGATTCTAACAGTACCCCTCCCCTCTATTATAAAGTGGAACCTCCTCCCTCACTTATTCACAACTCTTTGAGCCTTCTTAATTGAACAAACCATGACCATTTCCCTTATCAAATACTATATACATATCTTAGAGGTTCTGGTATTCTCAAAATACCAACCCTATTATATCTAAGAAGAGATCCAAAGAAGGTTTGCTAAAGAAGAGGTAATCATGTTTACTGAATCCTTCAAAATTAGTTATTCTTCTATTTCCTCCACCCATGTTGGTTTAATTATAAAATAATAACTCCATTATGATATATTTTTTGATATGTTATTATTATTATGGGACAACCATATTTCTCTTTTTATCCATTATACAAAAAAGCAATATCGCTATGCGTGTGTACCCATGGCTAACAGTTTCCACGATGTGGTGTAATTTTCTTTTTATTACCACATTATTTGGATGGGTATAATTATAAATATAATGGATATAAATAATAAATATTAGATGATACATATTTTTAATAATTAATATACTATCCAATTCCATACCACTTTACCATTAAAGAAATTATACATTTTCTCATGCATACGTACGACCTACCGTCTCCATGATGCGATGAGATTCATCTTACACATTTACGGTTAAATAATGATTATAATGATGTATATGAATACTGAATTTAATATTTATGAACTTAATATCATTATTGATATGAAAAAAATATATCCTATGAAAAAGAAACAATACTGACATGACAAAGAAAAAATAAAACAATGAAACAATTAATACCCGAAACAATGTTAATAATGAAATATTATTAACAAAATGATATAATAAGATTATATATTATATCATAAATATGGATATAGTAGTGGAATAATTTAATATTATACATTAACCATTATATAGTATGATAACACACCCTTAACTAATGGAATGTACAAGGTAAGGGTTAATTTCTCAATCTCATTATTATTCGAGGTTATTTATACATAATTATCTACAGGGACATATTTATCATCCATGTCCATGTTTCATAAAAATTAATTTGAAAATATTCTTACTATTCCTCTAAAATTTATTAATGTAATTTTTACCCATGTTTTACTTTTTTAAAAATGTTATGAAAGGAATATATCATTTGTTTTCCTTACAAGGTACTTTATAACCTTCTCGAAAAAATTATGAAGGAATGTTTTTTAACTTATATTTAATGAGAGAAGGTTCCTTTATAATCTTACAATATTATTTTACACTAAAAATGTTTTCTTTTAAAATTGCACGCCCTTTTTATAATAATTTCAATAGAAAAATACTATTTCACTAAAGAAGTTTTTAATGATTTTATAAGATTATTTTCATCAATTTCATCTTCATTTATAGGATTTTATGTTTAATTAAGTTTGATTTATTATCTACCATATAATATAGAAGGGTTTATAATATTTTTAAATGTGTGTGTTTTATTTTGATATCATTCATGGTTGGTGTGTTAACATTTCTAATGATATTTTTAATACTAATGTTTATATAGATTATGTTTCTCTTGTTTCATATGTGGAATGTATTTGACTTAGTATGTGATGGGTGAGGCCCATTATATACCCTCCATGAATTATTAGTTCTATTGAGAAAAACTACTTTGGGTTTTTACTAACATCTTTATCGCTTTTGTATGGTATTGTCATGAGACCTTGAAGTTATGGTTACGATATTCAGCATTATGTATCCCCTCATTATGGGATTAGTTATTGATAATACATGTGATTATTAGACTAGTATAATATCCATGTGAATTTTTATATTTCATTTTTTGATTTATTATTCCCATATTATGCTCAATATTATGTTTAAAAATACTGTGTTTCAGTTATATACCTCACCTTAATTTTTTTTGTTTATTTATGATAGATTCTGATGTATTATTTAACCATACTGAAAATCTGACATCATCCATTTCTTATGTTTTGTTTTTCCAAAGATGTAAAGATGTATATTATGAATGATTTGTAGGGTTAATCCAGGATAATCTTTATCTTAAAAGGACTCTCTATGTTGTAGTTTATATTTTTTATTGCAATGCAAGGATCATGTATGTAATCTATTTTCCAAAATTAGTAAACTGATTGATTCTTTGGTATTTGAAACTTGTATCTATTCCAAATTAATAAAATAAGGAACCATATTCTGGATATAGATGTTCATGTTGTTATTGTTAGTATCAGATCATTTCTAAAAACAACCTTGGAAAATTTATTTTCAAAACATAGATTAAGGAATATAACCCTAAGATAGACTTTGAGGCTATGTATATAAGGACGCCCTAGAATTTTGGTACGGTAAATATTATATTTTTATTCCTGGAAATACATACCTGTATGGATACAACAAGTAGATGCGGTCATGCAGAAATGTACCAAGGGGTAACAACTTGGACAAAGTTTCTCAGGTATGAATCTCAGTAACTTGGTATATGACAACATGTTTCCCTGCACACATAGTTTGACACTCCCAATGGATCTTTTTAGGATAATCCATATTTTCTTTAAAAACATTATGAATGATTTAAATGTCAATATATCCCCAATATAAACCACATTTATAATTATGAGGTTAGCAGTGCATAAATTTTCAAATTATTTTAAGTGTTTTACTAATTTTAAATTATGCATTGTGATTTATAACCTAATCTAGTGTATTACATTTTTAGAAATGGTTCCTAGTGAAAGGAATGGAAACCGTATCAATGAATAGAATCCATATAGTGAATGTACCCCTATGCAAGAAAATGATGATGGAGATGGAGCTGTAACTAGTTTTAAAAAACATATAACCATATTGGAAAATCTATCTCTAGTTATGAACAATAAACTTACCCATATGGAGTGGTCTGATCCAATATTTGGAGTAATAATATTAGACTTCTTCATGAGGAAACAACATCCAACATTAAATGGGACTAAAAATCCAATTATAACCAAAAAATGGTTAATTTATTTAAAGAATACATTTAATTCTTTGGGATTCATTGAAAGAGAGAATGTTGTCATGGTATTTTATCATTTATTAGAAGATGGGGGTCAATGGTGGAAACTGATTCAAATCACAATGGAGGAAGTGGAAATATCAAAAATTTAATGGATGCATTTTAAAGAAATTTTATTGGAATGTTATTTCCCTCACAAACACAGGGTGGATATGGATTAAAAATTATTGAATCCAAGACCAAAGGAGGATGATAATGTTCCTAAATATGAATCCGATGTTATAATATTAGAAATTCATGATACAGACTGCATACAAAAATCAATGAGTAATATTAATCATTTATTTGGTGGGTTAAATCCATTTCTCTGAAGCGTATTGGTCTTTGGAACATTATCAACCTATAAAGATATAGTATCATGTTATATCAAGATAGAGAAAGAATATTCTATGTCTTATAAATTTATGGGAAATTAAGAGAATTAGATAAAGGAACATAAAGAGATGGATAAAGGGAAAAAGGTAAAAAGGGAATGTGGTAGTTTTCCCACGTGTTATAATTGTGTGAAGAAACACCCTAGAACATGATTGAAGGTAATGGGAGTTTGTTACATGTGTTGATAGAAGGTCATCGAGATCTTTATTTCAAGAGGAAGAAAAAAGTTTTCAATGTGCAATGTTTCAACTTTTAGGAGATGGGGCACTACAAAAATGAATGTCTCATACATTAAGAAAATATAGGTTAGAAAAAGAAATGGGATCGAGTTTAATCATATAATTTTACTACAGTTAAAGTAGAATAATTAAAGTATTTTTTTTGGTTTTAATAATTGTGTTATTATATTATGTTTATAAGAATAATGTTTTATATACGGATTTTACTATATTACTTATTCTTTATGAATTTGGAAGCATGCATGTTATCATTAAGATATTGTAATGATTTAGGTATTCCTATATTTCATATGTGACAAAAATATCTGCATTGTGTTTTTTGGGGAAATTTTATGTTATGTTGATCTTGGAAATTTAGTGACTTTCCTTATAATTTTTTGGATTTTGAGGTTGGAAATTTTTTTTGGAATATTATTATGGTTGGAATGGATTAATATAATCATTAGATATTATTATTTTAGGTTAAATAATTTCATTATTGATATATATATTTATATCATTTCTAGAATGTGATATTGATATAGTTTTAGAAAAAAAGGACAAACCGTATGTCGAGCAACAACTCGACACATCCGGAAAGGCCACGGGACTTAAATCGAAAACTGAAGAGAGATAAGGGCACACCACCTACCATAGGCCTATGTGATGTCTTGGTTAGTATAAAATAGTTTTACGTATTTAAATTGTATGATAAATGAATTATAAGTTCATTTTTGGAACCCTATATCATTATGATAACAGAATATATTTGGATTTTATTATCTTTTGGAGAGAAAGATGTGTTTGTGGTAAAAATTGGTTTAATGATGAAACATTAATTTTCAAATAAATATTTTTCCTTATGCTATTATTATATGAAGTAAATTAATTTTAAAACTCTAGGAAAAAGATCCTGAAACCAAAACTGCAATCATACTACTTTTTTTTCTATAAATCATCATCATAGATTTACAGCTTTGTGATTGTTAAAATTCTTCTAACCATGTTCTCTATTAGTCTCTATTAGAACTTAATGGTTATATTTTTCTCTCAAGTACATGTTTCCCTTCATGGAACCCTTGTATGTGTTATATCTAGCAACCATTATACTTACCTTTATTTATTTTTACAGTTGAGGTCCCATTAATCCTTTTTCTAATGTGCAACTTTAATAAAGATATTTTGAAAAGTCAAAACACATGTTTTTGATACTGAGTATAATTTGTGAGGACACAATTTTTTTAAGGTGGGGTGAATGTAACACCCCATCATTTTATAGTATTTATATTTTTAAATTTAAATTCTTTGATAGATTACGTTGCACACAACACCAATTTTAAATGATCAATGATATTCAATTAAATATCCCAATTATTCACGATAATTATAACCCATTCATTACGTTAGAGGAAATGAACAGTGCTAACTAAAATTTTAAATTTATATATTATATAATTAATCAAATTGTTTGAAATTCATTCAAATGATTATATAGGCTTATGATATGAATTAATCCAATTTAATGCATTAAAATGCTCTATTTTTCTAAAAGTAATTTTACCACCCTTTAATGGTGAACCCATTTTAAATACAATATTTGAAACATTTATATACTCAATTTTACAAAATAAATATCTTATTTTAAATTTTCATATCAAAATTTACTTTGGTTCAAATTTTAATATTTTTCTAATAATTTTCATGTTTCGTGAATAGTGAAAAATATTACATTTTGAATGAAACCAACTTTTTTTTCATAAAAATAAATTATTGTGTAAAATTATAATTATCACTGGTTTTAAAGTATAGTTTGATTCAATTTTTTTTCATCATTTAATCCAATGTATTTCATTGGAATAAATTTCATATTGAATTATGATATAAAAACATTTTAATCTTTTCAACATTTTCATTTTGAAAAATATATTTTCTCTTTCCGTCAATAGGATTAATTTTAAATTAATTACCAAAAATTATATTGTTTGAATTTTAGAAAATGAATATAATATTTGGAATCAGTGGGTCTGAATTATGGAAATAGGTTTCTCTTATTTTTGGGAATTACAAATAGTAAATTTAGTAATTTTTTATTAACATGGTTAAGGGTAAATTAGGTAATCAATGGTAATAATAAAATTATATTTATTATAAAATTATCCAAACACATGAAAAAATACTACTCAATGGATACAATGAGACCCTTATCACCCATGGTTCTCAATTGAACCATTTCAGGGACACTTCCCTATGAATATGACATATATATTATTAGAATCAAAGAATGTGGAAAATGTGACACTCTCATTTGTTATAAGTATAAAAATTTAAATATATGAATAACCTAGAGATAAATTTGATCTTAAATAATAACTATAAATATAAAATAATTATATACATCATATTAATATATTTAAAAATAGTAGAGATTAAATAATTACCATTAATGATGATACAATAGGGAAGAAGAAATTATTTTATTAATTAAAATATCAAATAAATTATTTTAAAAATATTAAAATAAATATAATTTGAAATAATTACGGTGATTAAAAAAATTATAGATTACTATGAAATGTTAGGAGTATATTAAATTGTTTGGTTCTAATTTATATTTGTATTTGGATTTTATTTTAAGTAAATGTAATGAATAACATTAAAATTGACACTTGATATTTATAAAATTAATAATTTATAAAATTAATAGTTGATAAAATTATTTAAAAATCTTAAAAAAAATTAAAAAAACTTATTATTATATGGTCTAAAATTTCATTAATTTTTCATATATGGAAAACTAAAACCATATAATTTAAATGTATTCCATTTTAATATTTATTTTTTTTACCTCAAATAAGATTAAATAGATTAATTAAGGGTTAAAGACAAAATATAAGGTTAATATTGTTACCTAAATGTGTAATAAATTCATTGGTTGAGATAATTTAGACCCATTAGCATATTATTTTACATATAACTAACTTTTGAGCTTTTTTAAACTGGGAATCAATTTATGTTAATTTAACAATTTAATTAATTTCATGAGTACCCCTCCCCTCTCTTATAAAAAGGCACATCCACCCTCATTTAATATCACCATTTTTAGAATTCTTTCTCGATCAAACCCTTCCAATTTAAATTATCAAAATCCATATTCACATTCTATATGTTCTGGTAACCTCAAAATACCATCCTCAGTGTCCCTAAGAGGGGATCTAAAGAAGGATCACTAAAGAAGAGGTAATCGTATTTACCAACTCATTCAATATTATTTCTTCTTCTACTTATTTTTCACATGTTTTTTTTAATTATAAAATAAAAAATCCAATATTATATATATTTTGAGATATTATTATGATTTTTGTATATCCATATTCCTCCTTTTATACATCTTATGAATAAAATAACCCCATGTGTGCATATGTACGACTTATGTAACACCCCAGGTAAATAAATAATATGACATTTTTATATTTATCCATATTTGTAAATAAAATATAAATATTACTTTAAAGGGTTACTATGTTCGATAGCGTACCCGATACGCAACAAAGAGTTTCATTGAAATCTTACGTTGCACACTAGTAATAAAATAATATTATTTTAAATGGTAGTTAACACATAGCCGTTGTATTGGCGGGAAAGGATAGAAATAACTAAAATATTATTATATATGTTTTTTTAAATGTTTTTACTTTTATCTAATAAAAGATAAAGGCTTAAAATATGGAAAGAATTCAATTTTAGGCATATATGCCCTAATTTTCACTAAAGGTTCACTTATCGCCTTTTGATGGAGAACCATCATTAAATATAGTTTTGTTCACTCTTATACATTCTATTGGACCAGATAAAACTTCTCTTTAGAATCGGGACATCGAAATTTACTTTGTGTAAATTTTTGGTATCTTTCCGATAAAGTTTATTTTTTTAATGAATAGTGTAAAATATTGTATTTTAATTCAAAACCTCTTTTTAATCTAATTTATTTATATGATTAGATTATCTTTTTAATTGGTTTTAAAGTGAAATTAGAATATATTTTTACCATTAAATCCAATAGTGGTCGTTGGAATTAATTTCACTTTGAAATCAGACTTAAACTAGTGTCAATCTTTTGATACTTATTGTTTCATAAAAACACGCTATTTGCTCTGACAGTGGGAATTAATTATTAAATTAATTAAAGTGACTTATATGTTTTGAATTTTGTAAAATAGACTTCATTTTTGAATTTGGAATATCAAATATAGATTAGGGTGAATTTTTGGGATTTTTCTGAAAAACTTCAATTTTTGATGAATAGTGAAACCACTAAGTGGTACTTATAAAAACTGATTTTTTGTTTAAATGAAATTTTACCACTTCTGTATTTTGAATTTCAAAATTATGACATACATGGTTTTCATTAATAAGTAAAATGTGGTTCAATGAGATTAAAATAATTTTTTGGTGAATAGTAACTTTTAAGTTCTTAATCACGATTAGAGGTAATTAGTGTAGTTTAAGGTAAAAATAATGTTTTAATAATATGAAATGAACTTGAAACATGTCCTAACCTCATTGTATGTGTCATGTCCGACCAAGAAAACCCATGGGTCAACTTGGGGACCCCATGAAGCCACTTTGGTTGGAAAATGACATTAATATCTTTTTATTTAAAGTTAAAGTAAAAATGAGACAAACATGAACTGTTTTACTAAAAAAATTTTACATGGGGTTAGACAAATCATATTTTTGACTATAAATATTCATTGGAAATATAAAAATATTTCCTACATCATAGTATTTTATTTATAATTTTTAGACATTAAATAAATTAAATTATTTATGACATCATGATGATGCAGCGATGACCTCATAATTTAACGATTTAAATAAAATGGAAAGATAATGTAATATCTAAGACCTATACATGTCCAAAACCTATTGGATGAGTGGATTTAGAACCCGTATCACCTTATCCTAGAATTATATCAATGTGGTACCTCTTAAATCCGAATATAATTTTAAAATAATGTGACTTTTCTTTACTTTGCAAGAGTGCCCCTCCTCTCCTCTTATAAAAGGCCCCCACATATACCTCCTTACCCACACTTCCAAAGCCTTTGGCTCGGCCAAAACCTGCCCATTTTGTCTCTCCACATACGTATCTTACTCCTTTAAGCCTCACTTTGGGCAGAATTCTTCCCAAGGAAGCCTTTGATCTCAAACCAAAGGGAGTTACCCGATTTTAAGGTAATGTCTTCACTTGTGTGCTTTTGTTTTATTTTGCTTCTACAACCCCCTAAACTCTTTTTATTCATTTATTTTGTAACAACTCCAGTATCTTAAATATAATAGGATGTTTTTATAAGATGGATTAGAGCTACACTTACACACACCTTCTTCTAATGGTTAAAGAACATATTGTTTCTGTGGTTGGCGATTTTCTGCCTCACGAAACGATGATTGTTCAATATTATTTTAACACCTTTAAAGGTGGCCATTATGATGTCACTATATTTTATATATGATATATATGGTATTTATGTTTACTATATGCTTCTGTATTTTATATTTAAACCATACCTTTATTCTTTTCATGTTGTGTAAATGCGATAATTTCATATGAGGAAGTGCGGACTACCGCCCCCTCAAGTGATGTGACTCGTACATGCAATACATGGAACGTATAAAGAATGAAATTAATGATAATATGTGACCTATATAACATATATGTTATACTGGAATTATAATATATATATATATATATATATGTAAATCATTCATTTTTAATTCTGTTAATATGAAATAGAAATGAAAGTAGCGTTCATGCGTACGTACGACTTACCGTCTCCATGAACGGTGCATTTCATTTCTTATCCCCAAATGTAATGTACTATTATAAGTACATATATATAATAAATATATATGATGTATGTTACATCTAAATTATTAATATAATTCTTGAATTAAAATATACATACCTCTCATTTAGTTTTAATTCCATTAATATGACAAAAAAATGAAAGTAGCGTTCATGCGTACGTACGGCCTACCGTCTCCATGAATGATGCTTTTAATTCTTATCTCCAACTGCTATGGAATAGTATAAAATGAATATATACTAGATATATATGATATTTAAAACATCAATACTATTCTGGATATTATGTACCTATAAATACATGGAAAATTAGTTTCCAACAAGTTCAATTTTTGACTCATGTACCAAACATCGACAAAAACGTCTGATATGAACTCATATTATTAACCAATTATTATAACATTAAAATATGTGATATGAACTGAATAATAATATTTATAGGAGGTCCTTAAGCAATTATAAATTGACCAAAGTTTATTATTCAGGAATATAAAGAAACGAACAAGACAAGTTGGACTTGAGGTAAGGGATCCTACTCCTCTCTTTCTTTTTAAGTACACACTTTTATGTCATTCATTTTAAAGATCATATTTCTTGTTATTGGGATGTTATTTTATATTACTATTACTTTAATTTTTATGTTCATATGATGAGAGACCCTATTCTCTCTCATCAATCAATTTTTTGAAGTTTTGAGTGGCGCCGTTGGGCTGCCTAATTTTCTTAAGAGATCTAACCTCTCTCTTTCTTTTTAAGTACTCTCCTTTATGTCACTTCTTTTAAGATCCTAATTGTTATGTTGGGGGATGTTATTTTATATTCCTCTTTCTATAAACTTTATGTTAATATTATGAGATACCCTATTTGATCTCATCAATCCATTTTTGTAAGTTTTATGTGGTGCCGTTAGGCTGCCGAGTTTTCGTAAGGGATTTTTTCATCTCACTTTTATTCCCATGAGATTTATGCTACATTTTCAACAATTTCCTTTGAGTGGTTTATGTACTACCCATTATTTTACTAATTGTGTAATATACTTTCATTTATGAGTATTTACATCAATGTTGTATTGTCCTTATTTCACGGGGTGTATGTTTCTAAAGATACCCATGTCGGTAAGGGAACCTTTCACCGTCCTCTTTTTGTAAAATACTTCTTTTGTTATGTCTTTTCATTGACATAATATTATGTTAGGATATGTTCTTATATATCCTTATTGATCTATGTTTTATTTCCATGTGAAGAGATACCCGTTTTATCTCTCATCAACTCTTTTTCTGAATTTTGAAGTGACGCCGTTAGACTGTCAAATTTTTGCAAGGGAACTTTTTAACCCAAATTTGATTCTTTGGGATAAACTTGTACTCCTTGAATATGTAGTTCTATGAATATGTGTGAATAACCTCTGATTGTTTTACACTTAATATCCACTTATATTTGGTGTATTCATTTGTCACACATAATTATGCAATTGATTTATCCTTAAACCAAGGATACCGTCTTTGTAAGGGTCTTCGTCTCAATATCCATTCATTGAGGCATATTTTGTTTTATACACAACATTCTTTTATACGGTGTATAAACCCCTTTGACTTTTACGTTTATTCAAAAGGAATATTTTTTCTACGAAGTGTTTTACTAAATGACAAAAAGGAATTTTTCTTTTTACGTACGCGGTGACACCGACCTTTTCCGCCACCGTGAGTATTATTTGATCTTTGGCTTCCTCAACAAGCCGTAATGTTTTTAAAATAAAATAAATACCATATAATTCTTTTTTTATTTTGGTATTGAAAATGGTTTTGATAAAGGATTCTATTATGTCAATATATTTAAATGATATATTGTGATTGAAATGTGGAAATGTTATCATTCCTTTATATTGGTTTTATGTGTTATAATTTTATAATGGTACTTGGAAATTTTACGGGTGGTTACATGATAAACCATTATGACGGGTGGTGCTGTGAATACCAGGACGGGTGGTTACGTTATAACCTCCAATGCATTGGGTATGGAAGTCGGCCGTATGGCTATTCCATTAAGTATGTATGGAAGTTGGCCGAATGGCTATTCCATTAAGTGATATGTGTGGAAGTTGACATTATGGTTATTCCACTTAAGTATGTTTATGTCCCAAGTTACCTTTATATGTTATGTGATCTTTATATGGGTTTTATGGTAATATTTTGGTTACAGAAGGGTAAGTAATGAACTTTTTTTAGCAAAGAGTTTTTACTGCTTCGAAAAGATGAAAAGTATTACTTTGATAAAGTATACATGGTTTACTTGTTGTTTTGAAAAACTAACCGTTTTCATTCTTTGTGTATCCCTTACTGAGCTTTTTATGCTCATCCCAAGTTTTTGAAATGTTTTTCACAGGACTTAGCGTGGAATAGGGTCAAGGATGGGATAAAGGGAAAGTCATGCTACCTAAAACATATAACTAGACATTTTTCTTTTTAAGAGTTTTTATTTTATGGAAATATAGTAGAAGAGAATACTTTGTAATCTTTTGAGATGTAATAGTTATGTCCTAATTCTCTAAAACTCTAAACCTGAAAAGATCCTCAATGTGAATTACTCATTTAAATTCAATATTAAGTAAGGTTTAAGGCTGGGGCCTTATAGCTTACCATCTCCATGTTGTGGTGTAGTTTTCTTTTCATCACAAAATTATTTGGATAGGTATAGTGATGAATATAATTGATATAAATATTAAATATAACATAATAATGTTTCTTTATAATTAATATAACATCCAATTCCTTACCAATTTACCATTAAGAAAACAATACAGTTTCCAGTGCGCACGTATGGCCTATCGTCTCCACGACGTGATGAGATTAATCTTCTATGTAAACCATTAAATAATGATTATAAATATTTATATGATGAGTTAATTTAGAATTTATTAAAATAATATCATATTGGATATGATTGAAATATATCCTATTCATAAGAAGTAAGACTTATATGAAAAAAACATTATAAAATGATGTAGTTAACAACCGAAATAATGTTAATAATGAAATATTATTAACAAAAAGGTATAAGAGGATCGTATATGATATAAAAAATATGGATATAATTTTGGTATAATTTAATGACACACTCTAACCATTAAATAGGAGGATTACACTCCCTCAACTAAAGTAAAGTACAAGGTAAGGGTTAATTTCACAATCTCATTATTATCCAAGGTTGTTTATATATAAGTATCTACTAGGACATATTTGTAATACATGTCCATGTTTATTAAAAATATATTTCAAAATATTCTTACTATTCCTATACAATTTTTTAAATTCATTTTTACCCATTTTTTAATTTTTATAAAATGTTGTGATAGGAATATTTTTTCCATTTTCCAAATGAGGTAATTATAAAATTTTTGTTAAAACAAAAAATGCATGTTTTTAAATTATATGTCATCTGTGGGGATTCTAGTAGAAGTTTAAATGATTGTTTTTCATTAAAAATGTTTTCTTTTTATATTACATTCTCTTTTTAAAATAATTTCAATAGAAAAGGTATATTTCTCTCAAGAATGTTTTAATGATTTTATTAGATTAGTTTCATCTATATCAACATCTATCATTACATTTTATGATTAATTGTGTTTAGTTTATTATCTAAAATATTGTATAAAAGGGATTATGATATATTTGAATCTTGATGTGCTATTTTTGTACCATTCATGGTTAAATTATTAACATTTCACATGTTAGTTTTAATATTTATTGTTATGTTGATTATGTTTCACCCTTTTCATATGAGGAATTAATTGGACTTATTAAGTGATGGGTGAGGAATGCTATATCCCCCCAATGTATCAGTAGGTCTCATGTGACAAATTAGTTCGAGTTTTTACTAACATATTAACCTCATATGTATGGTCTTGAAGGGAGGCTTTATGGTAGGGTTCTGATGTGAGAAAATATGTATTCACTCATTATAATATTAATTATTGATAATATATGTGATTATTAAACAAGTAGAATATCTATGTGAATGTTTATGTGGAATTATTTCATCTATTATTTCCATATTATGCTCAATATTTTGTTTAATTTTTTTAGTTATAATCCTCATCTTACAATTTTATATTTAATTATGATAGATTCTGATGTATTATTTACCCTTATTGAGCACCTGATCTCATCCCTTTCTTATATTTCAATTTTCCCATGATGTGAATATTTATATTATGACTGATTATAATGGTTAATGTAATAGAATCATAATGTACAATGAATTGCCTATGTTGTAGTTTATATTCTGAGTTGTAATGTGAGGACCATGTGTGTAATGTATTTTCCAAAACTGTTAAACTAATAATTCTTTTTTGATTTGACACTTATATCTATGATAATGTAATAAAGTAAGGCACTGGCTATGGGCTACTGGGGTTCAGGTAATTACAATGAGTATTGTTAAAACATAAGGCACTAGATTTATTTCTTACTTTTATTTCGGTGGGACACATTCCTTATACACTACTTATTTCTTCTACATGGTTTATATACTTCCATTGAATGTCTTTTATGATTTATCTTCAGAATATAATTGTATTTTAATATCCATATAATTATATTTCTTTCACGGGGAATTGATTTCTATAGATTTTAATGTGATGAGTATTTATTTCACAATCTCCTGAGTAATTGATATTATTTCTTTTTAAATCATCCTTGGGGAATATTTATCCTCCAGATCCATGATTTATAAAAAAAATTCAAAAAAGTTTTCACTCTACTACAATAAATATTTAATGTTATTTTAACACATTCATGAATTTTTAAATAATGGTTTTAAAGGAATCTATATTTCATTTTCAAATAAGGTAATTTGTGACTTTTATAGAAAAAGTAAGAAATGAATTATTTACTTTTGACTTATATGAAATGAACAAATTTTTATGATTTTCTGATACCTTATTTTCTTAAAGATTCATTTACAATATTATAGGGTTATTTTTAAAGAATATTGTTTCTTTTAAAATTGCATGTCATTTTAACAAAAGAATACATTTTCAAAATAGAAAGTAAATTTTACTCTAGATTGATTTTGAGTAATATATAAAAATTATTTTCAATAAAGATAATTTTTATTGATGTTAATTATGTTTTATAGGGGATATGATCCAATGGTACTATTCTAATTCTTTCTCTGGATAGTTTATTTTTCGGATGGATTTATTTTTACGAATTAATTTTATTTTTGATGATTTATGATACAATGAAATTTTTATAAAACTCATATCTTTTTATGGGTTCAAATATGATTTATGTTATTTTGGAACATATATATATATGGTTTTAATTATGTTATGGGTGGAACCTATATCCCCCCCCCCCCAATAAATCTGGTAAAGATGGATAACTCATGAAATGTATATATCACATGTGAACCTAATTTCATGTTCACAATTCTATGAGTAGAACTAGTTTTTATATCCATAATTTTATGCGTGGAACTAGTTTTCTTGTCCATATGTTTATGCAAGGGAATAATTTCATGTTCTTAAATTAATGAGTTGAACTACTACTATTTATACATGTTCACAAATATTGAAGTGTATGTTTATGCAACATTTTCATTTCTTATGTCAATGTTATGATCACATGGATTGTGTTCATTTATTACCATAGGATCAAAGTCTTTTAAAATAACAATATCTATGACATGATTCATGTTTATGATCTTTAGTATGTAGGGTATGATCTTATAATGTTATGATCATGTTCTTATAAACTTTATGATCATGATTATGATTACATATCTCCCTTTTGTACCCTTACTGAGCATCTATACTCACCTTTTTTTTATGTTTCGTTGACCCATGATATTAATAATTTCATTATGAATGATCTATAAAAAAGGGATCTATATATGAATAAATAGAAGTGGGAAGGTGTAGAAGTATCACTACTGAAAAAATGACCCATACCCAAGGTTTTGGTAATCGTGGGAAACTGAGGCATCGATATAGCTCCAAAACCTATACCAATGGATTTTCTAACCATTGGTATAAATATTTCCTCCATGTCGCACCATTTTTCCACCGTGTCGTAGAAATATACCTATGGTTTCAAAAATGTGGGTCTAACTATTGAAAAATCACATGTGTGTATTGATCCTATGACCAGAAATTCTTCGATGAAGCATCTCACCAACTGACCTACTTAACTTATATATTCATATATTTATCCATTTTTATAAATATACTAATATTTTCTATTTTTTAGCGAATAAAACCAACAATAAGTTTGGAAAAATACTGTACGAAGGTTTCAATCCCATGTATTCCTCCTCCTAGAACTCCACAAATAACCTCTGAGGAAAATATTATTATGAAATTATATATCTAAAATTATTTTAATATATTAATAAAACCATCTGTTTTAAAAATATGTGGAGGTATGATTCAAACATGGTATCTAAAGTTCAAAGATACAAGGCCTAACCACTCAAGATGGCCAAAATTCATCATTATGTATTTATATATTTACATAACTGTATTAATATATAACACCTATAAAAAATAAAATCTGACGCATTTCGAACCCTGCATGATTCTACACCACCAAATCCCCGCTACCACTATACTATCTATGATTATGTTTACATATACATAAATTATATTATATATTTTTTATGCCAAACATAAGCGATGATATACACATAGTTCATGAAGACCATGGGTATACAACTCACATATACCCACGGTTTAATAAAACTATGGGTATAGGCTTATATACCAAAGACTATACCCACAGTTCATGAAAACCATGGGTATAGATGTCACATATACCCAGAGTTCTTGCTAAACCGTGTGTATAGGTTTTCCCTATAGGTTTCCTGTGAAATGTTTTGGATTCCCATGCTTACACGGTACCCTATACCCACAGTTTAGCAAGAACTATGTGGATAGGTTAAAAAATTTCACTTATACCCATAGTTCATAAAAGAGATGGGTATAGGTTGGTCTATATACACAGTTTTTATGAAAACTGTGGGTATAGACCCATTTTCCAGTAGTGTAGTATGGCCAAGTTATTAATGATTCTAGGTTTCCAAAGCCACTAAACTAATATGTTATTTGGGCGTGTGTATGTGTATTCCACAAAAATGATGAAATATCCATGTATAAAAATTCATAATTATTATATTTGTTATTAGAGTAATGTTTTAGTCATCCTTTTTAAACTAGGATGAGAAAACATTAATGATATCCATAGAGATATTTCGAAGGATTTTTCTAGGTATGTCACTAAGGATAAGCCTATGTATAGGTTAAAATCTCTGAATTTTTGTAAAGATCATGAATAACAAAGAATTAGAAATATGATTTTATATATCGCAAGCAATTTAACTTTATTATGTGGTTTTCCCATTATGATCACTATTTCTCAATATATTCTTTTTTGGTTTTTGTCAATGGATAGAACCTGAAGGAACCATGTTAATGAGGAATACAATGGAAAATTTAATGATTGACCTCCTAAGAAACTTAATGTTATAGAAGATGGAATTAAAAACAACATTTATATAACCACACAAACTTATCAAGCTAGGAATTATGTTGGAATTCTAAATGACCAAAGAAGGGAACAACAGTTTCTTGAATCATTTTTAGGGCAGAATCCACCTTCTTTGAGTGGAATGACTAATCCAAAAGTTGATGAGAAATGGATTTGTACCATTGAAAATATATTTTTCATTATTCATTGTTCAGAATGTGAAAAATTTATGTTTCACACTTATCACTTTTAAGGTGAAGCGAATCATTGGATGATCATTATTAAGAATACAGGCAATGAGATATTATTAACTCCATGTATTGGGATGAGTACAAGAACCTTTTTTCTGTATATACCTCCCCCATATTATTCATGAAAAAATAGAGATTTAATTTTCTCATATTTTTCATGGTTATAATAAGAAAATCAGGGTATAATTCAAAAAAAACTCTAAAAACTATGGAGAGAATAAGATTATAAATATTTTATTCTCAAAATGTGGAAAGAAACGTGGAGGATAATTTCTTAAGAATACTGTTAAATGTTTAAATGTGGGAAAAATTTCATCTAGAATTTTATAATATATGTAATGGGAATAAAAATAAATCTCCAAAGAGTACACTTCCATTGATTCAGTGTCTTAACTACAAGGAGTTTGGGAATTATGAAAATAAGTTCCCAAATCCTAGGACTAATATAGATGATAAGCACCAAAAACCATTGAGGAAAAAGGAAAAATAGAAATATTAAGCTAACATAATGGATGAAGTGAACCATGATAATTACCAAATACATATCCTTATATCTTTTGTTTTTGAATTTCATGTTTTATTTTGAATGAATTATCCCTATGAAAAACTTATTTTTTATCCACTAGTAAAATTTTATGTGATTATCACCATGGATTTTAGAGTAATGAAATCACATATTCTATCACTACAAGGATAAACCCAAGCTTACAATTAAGATTTTTTTATATAATTTAATATCTTTTATATAGAATTAAGATGTATGTTTATTTTTAGGTTATTACCATGTTTCAAGAGAATACATGATGATGGTATTCATATGTTTAGTATGTGATAATTAGAAGCTACATCATGTTTTTTGGTGGGTTAATTATAAGTTTATTTTGGATATTTAGTAACCTTGTTTCAAAAATTATTGTTTTAAATATTCTATATGATTCCCAAGATTAAAACTTTATTATATTTTTATACTGAAATTTGGATGATGTTTTAGAGATTAATGTTTCAATTTATTAATATTGGATAACATGTGCTAACTATTTTGTTGCAATTATAAATAGAGACATAATAAAGACCAATAAACTCATTATAGATATTATGATACACTAGTTCTTTAGGAATAAAAATTTCATCCCCATTTCATGGATTAATAAATGATTCAAAAATTATTAAATGAACAACTAATGGATGGGATTGTGCTAATAAAATGGAAGGAAATCAAGTAAGTATTCATTCTTGAGAAAATTCATTAACATTATGAAATACATCTTGAAAAAAATGTTATAATAGTACCTTAATTTTAAATTAATCAAATGGTCCCTTAAATAATATCATATTTATTGTTCTGTGACAATTAACCTTATAATGACAATGATCTCTATCACTCTCCATCAGAACATGATAATTTGAATTCTCTTCCATGTCCATGTTTTCACTTTTCTCTAATCCAAGTTATGTAGTGAACTTTTTATTTTAATTTAACTTTATTTAATATGATTTTTTATTAAATTTTTTTATGATGTGATATTCCCATAAAGAAATTATCAAACATCCACCTTTGATTTTTGAAGTGAATTTTTAAATTATAAGGATGGGATTTCCTTTTTAAATTCATTAGATTATTAAAATGGTAGCCTATAAATTTTTACTTCCACAAAACATTTATCATATTCATAATGGTTACCATGTATCACTTTTGATGATTTATATACCAGATCCTTCACAAGCAATAAACTGAGAGGTCCTATCATTGAAGCACGATCCTTATTATAAAGAGATGCCAGTAGAAATTTTGGATCATAGAGATAATATTCTATGAAACAAGAATACTGATCAGGTAAATATATTTTTAGAAAGACACCATTTTGAAGAAGAATTGTGGAATCTTTAGTATACAATGGGGGAAGAAGTATGCACATCTTTTGTATTATAATGATGATTTTTGGGGGATAAATTCATTTTAAGGTAGTTTGAATGTAACACCCTGATGTTTTATTAATTTATTTTCCAAATAAATTAAATGTATTTGATATATTTTGTTATATGGTTTTCCCTGTTATGCATTCTATTCATGAAATATCTCATTATCTTATTGCACACACAACACCAACATAGCTTTCTTTACACACACAACTAAGTTTCTATGAAACAACATTTTATTATTATACTTATTTCAAAGAGACAAATATAACCTATCTATTAGAATAGAAGGTACAAACAAGATTAAAATAATTATGAAAATATAGTTTAAAAATAATTCTGTGACTGATTAATTATACATTAATTTAAACCCCTTTTTAAAATAAATGGATTTTTTTCTGAATAATTATTTAAGTGTGCACAAGTATGTTTTATAATAGTAAATAAACAAATAATTATTATTTAATTATATTAATGAAATATTTATATATATATATATATTATATTAAATATAATGTTTAACATTCACCTTTTGTACTTTCTAGACATGATATAAGTTAAAATCCAATTTTATTCATAAAATTAGTATTTTTTCTAAAATGGTAGTTTTTCGATCTTCTGATGGAGAACTTGTTTTAATTATTTTTACAATTTTATAAATTAAATTTGAAAAAATATACCTATTTTTAGAAAAATATATACCCAAATTTTCTTTGGTTGAATTTTTAGGAATTTTTCTTGATAAGTTTCATGTTTTGATAAATAGTGGGAAATACTGAATTTTAATTTAAAAATTCTTTTTCATCAAACTTATTTATAAATTTAAATTATGTTTTGAATATTTTTAAATTATATTTTGAAAAAATTATTTTAATTTAAACTAATTTAGTTCATCAGAATAAATTTCACATTTAAAATTTATATAATACATTTGTTAACTTTCGAACGCTTTTACTTTAAAAACCCATTTTCTCGTTCCATCAACGAGATTAATTTTTATTTAATTTCTATAATTTATGTTCATAGAATATTAAAAAATGGATTCAATATTTGGAATAAAAAGGTAATATTTTATAAAATAAGACTTTAATTTTTTAGTCAATATGAATTGTAACTTTAGAAGTTGATCATTACCACAGTTAAGGGTAAATCTGGTAAGTATGGGTAAAAATAATATCATAAATTTTATAAATATACTATAAAACATTTCCTAATTATATAGGATGATTATTTTTTTCCTAATTACTTAAATCATCGGTTATGAGACCAGTTATGGCCTTCTAGATGAGAATATAACCTTTATAATATTATATTCAATGAAAAGTGAATTTTTTCATACTTTTGTTTTTGACAAGAGAAATATATTTTATATGGGATTATATAATGGAAATGATCTATTAGAAATAGTCTATTAAAATATAAAATTTTATCAAAATCATATTAATTTATTATTATTTTTAGTGATAAAATAATTACCTTAAATGGTGACAAAATTATCATGCAATAAATGTATAATTAATGGAGGAATCAAATAAATTATATTAAATTTTTTAAAATAAATACAATTGGATATAATTAATGTCATGAAAGAATTTTATGGATGAATTCGACATTATATTTATTGTTTAAAATTGTTTTTTCATGATATTTTAAAAAAAATCATGTAATGAATTGTTCTAAAATCGACATTAATGATATTTTAAAATAACTAATATTTTATTAAATGATATAAAATTTATAAAAATATAAAATTTTACCAAATGATTTAGATAATTCCCCAAATTTCATCAATGAATTATTTATTGGTATTTTATTGTTTTATAGTAATTATATTAACCATTAAATTTAAATTACATGATATCACATTAAGAATTAAAAAAGATAAATAATGGTTAAAGTAAGAAGGTAAAGATTAAAAAATATTAAAAAGATTTATAATTTTTATTTTATGAAGTTATATATAACAAAAATCATCCTATACTTGAAATTAATATGTTTTCATCCATTTGTAATATAATATTAATTTATAATAATTTAATATTTTATAGATTTCCAAGAGATCCCTCCACTCTCTTATAATAGGGAACCTCTTATTCTCATATATTCATAGGTCAGAAACTATTTGGTTCATCCAAAATCTTTCTGAATATTATCCAACATCCATCCTTTCATCCTATAATCCTTACATTAGAATGAAATCCAACCAAAAAAGTCCTTTTGAGAAAATGAAAAGAAGATACCCAGTGAAGAGGTAACGTTTGTCACCGAATGTGGTTGTATTATTTCTTACTTAAACCCCTTAAATTATTTTATTTAATGTTTATATAACAACCTTATTATCCAAAATATACTAATATGTTTTTATATTTTGTTTTTGACCTGAACTCATACACGCTTCCATCAAATGGGTAACTAATATACCATTCTTGTGTATGTCGAACTACCGCCTCAAAAAATGATACTGTTCCTTTTTTCTTTTACCACCTATCGTGGTTAGGAATAATGATGGATAAAATATTTTTATATTATATATATATATATACATATTATTTTATTATGGTTCTTTATATAATACATAAAACATACCTTCACACTTTTTCATTTTGGGTAAAAACGATAACTTCGTTTGTGGACGTGTAGACTACTACCTCCTCAAAGTGTTGTGATTTGATCACACATTACATTAAATGTATTAAGAATGGGTTTAGTGAAATTATATGAAATATATGATTTATTAATTCTAATTGAATTATAATATATATATATATATATATATGTTAATTACTTTCTTTCGATGTGATAGTAAAATAGAAACAATGTTCATGTATACGTACAACATACTGTCTCCATGAATGGTGTATTTAATAATATATTTCTATATTATATTGATAACCATATATATATATATAATTAATATATATAATTCTTATAATATTGTAGATAATTAAATCATGATCTATGTATGGGGACCAAGAATAATAAGTCATAATACATACGTGAAAAAAGCGATTATTAAAAAAATATAACTTAAACATGGAATTTTTAATAAGTGGGTAATATAAAGTCATAATAAATTCATATATGTTATTATATATATGAAAATATTCTATTAATAGATTTATATAAATATATATTTATTATAAAATAGGTTTTCATGAGTATGACGAGAGTCAAGACATAAGGTAAGGGATTTATGTCTCAAATTTATTTATGTGGGACATATGCATTATACACTAATTGTATCTTCTACATGGTGTATATAATGACCATGAATGTATTTTATGATTATTATCATGAATATTATGTTATTTTTAAATCCATATAATTTTAATTTATTCATGAGGCATAATATTATACTTATTATAAAATGATGAGTATTTATTTCATAGTATCATCAATATTTGAGATTATTTCATTTTTAATCTCCATGGGGGAATATTTATCCTCCACATCTATAATTTCTATTTTTTTGAATAATGTTTTAAATATTATTATATGAATATTTAAATTTATTTCCACCCATTTTTGAATTTTTACTAAGTGTTTTGAAAGTAATATTTTTTGAATTTTTCCAAATGAGGTGCTTTGTGGATTTTCTGGAAAAAGTATGAAATGAATGTATTCTTTTTAACTTATATGGAATGAATAGATTTATATACATTCACAATTACATATTTCCATGAATATTCCCTTCCAATATTACATGTTTATTTTCATTGAAAATGTTTTATTTTAAAATTTCATGACATTTTAAGAAAAAAATGTTTTCAAAATAGAATTGAAATTTTACTCAAGAATGATTTCAAATAATATATAAAAATTATTTTCAATATACCATAATGATATTTAATGTTACTTATGTTTTAAAAGGGATATTATCCAATGATACTATTCTTATTATTTACTGAATATTTTATGTTTATGATGGATTGATATTTATGAATTATGTTTCTTTTCCCTGAGTTATGTTTTGATTAAATGATTATTAAACTCATTTATTTTTTACAGGATATGATATTATTTATATTCTTATGGAACACATATTTATTGTTTTTATTATGTGATGAGCGGGACCTATATTTCCCTCTAATCCATTGGACAATATTGGATAACTCATGGGTTATATATCTTATGCGTGAACCTCAATTTCATGTTCACAATTCTATGCATATACCTGGTCTTCATATGCATAATTTTATGAATAGACGTGGTATAAATTTCTATATTCTTATGAAAGTGCTTATTTTTGTGTCCTTAATTTTAAGAGTGAAGCTATTAGTATTTATACATGTTCACAAAGATACAAGTTTATGTGTATGCCATTATTTCATGTCATATGTCATTGTTATGTTCTCAGGGATCAAGTCTATTGATTAAATTATGATTCATTTCTTACGAACTTCCAATATTTATTCAATTTTTCATACTTTTTTATATTTGATATACAGGGTATGATCTTAAAATTGTTATTATCATTTTCACATACCCTTTATGCTCATGTTTAATCTTACATATCTCCCTTGTTTATCATTACTGAGATTCTATTCTCACTATTTTATTATGTCTCTTATCCGCAGGACATGAATAATTATTTTAAGTATGATATGTAAAAAAAGTATCTAGATATGAAGAAATTCGAGGGAGAATATGTAGATGTTTTATGATCATGTTTTTTATGATTCTATGTTTAAAAAGGCACGAAACTAATATGGTCATTGAGAATGTGTATGTGTATTCAAAAAAACATTATGAAATATCCATGCAATAAAATCCTAGGTTGTTTTAGGTATCATAACATATAGTGACTTTAAAATATCACTTAAATTATTTATTGAAAAAAATACACTTTCTATTTTGGAATGAATTATTTAAAATCATAAAATTTTCAAATATTATAGGAAAAATTTCATTGAAAAAAAGATGTAATACTGTAATTGAAGCTTAAAATGATTTAGTTTTCATGATGGTAAGAAATTAATTTTATCTTATATAAATTAAATGAAATCAATCTTTCCAAAATTTTTGAGAAAAATGAAATAACAAATCATTAAAAAATCCAAAAGAAGATTAACTTTATTCCATAATGTAAAAATAAAATCACAAGAAAAAACTATTTAAAACATCAAAAGATAATATTAAAAAATTCATTAAATCATTTTGAGAAAACATGGATATGGATGAAAAATAAATTTGACCTAAGTGATAGATAAATATATTATTCCTTAAAAATGTTCTTTCATTATCGTGAGTACATAAAGTGAGGAAAATATAGGGAAAACATGTAATTTATAGAAATAAGAAATGGATATAAAAAATAATGAGGTACCTAATAGGTATATAATGAGATTTTATCATCTTTAATTTAATAATAAATAATCCTAATAAATAATGATATTTTAATTTAAAACTCTTCCCTCGAGTTTTAATTTATTAGAATGTTATTTAGCCACTTTTATAATAAATTTAAACATATTAAATTATATACATGAGTCATTAAAATACTTATAATTTCATATATGATCAACTCATAAAATTTCAAGACTAATTTATTAATAATTTAATGTTTAAAGAGTCATTTTAATGTGTTAAATGTTTCATTTTTCATAACAATTTTGGTTTGATAGTTTTTATCCATATACAATAATCATGTTTCCATCATCTCCATAATGTTTATTATGATATAATTATCATATATATTCATTATATATATTGTTATTTCATAATTTGTTTATTCTTATTTTTACCCTCTAAATCAACAACATGGTTTAATTTTCATATTTAAATAATAATATTTCCTGCATAATTTAATATTGATGCTATGTGTCATATAAATTTTTTTAAAATAGTTTGGTTCCTTAAAAACATCAAGGAATTAAATTAATCCCACCATTATGGTTTTTATTATGGAGTAGATAGAGAATAATTTAGATTTTGGAAACATCTACAAAATTTAATAGTAAAAATGAGGTTTCCCCATTCACATTACTTGTAAAAACATGAGACTATCCATTAAAAATAATGAAAAAAATGTGTTGATGTATATTATAATTAAAAATAGTTGGAAAGTTCATATAAAATATTCAAAGTTAAATCTTGTCCCTAGGATAGATCATTTTTTATTCCATTTTTTTACTAAATGTTAGAATTATTAGCAGGCTGAACTCACTTTTGTTTTCTTGATGGATTTTCAAGTTATTTCAATTAACTTTTTCCACATAGGACCAAGAGAAGAAAAACACTATATTTCCCTTCAAAACTTTTTCATATAAAAGGATTCCTTTTTTTATTGTGTAATTACAAAATTATATTTCATAGTTACATTGTAATTATATTTTATGATCACATTAAGGTATTATTGGAGGTATTTTTGGATTACTTAAATATTTATAAAGATTATTTTTATCATTCTAAGAGAAAACTAAAAATCTATTTTGAAAATTTGTATTGAAAATGACATGGTTCGAAACATTTATAACTCTTAAATAATGGTGGAAAGTAGAATAATACTTGGGTATGATTTTTTATAAAATGAATTATGGTTAATAAATAAAAAATTTGAGTGAAAAATTCTTTACATTATCCAACATGATTGAAACATGTTAAATCTTTTGAGGACACACAGAAATTTATAAGATTTCCATTAAATATTTTAGATAGATTTCCTTTCCCCATTCCTGGTTACATTTTAATTAGATGTAATTTAACTTTGATGCTAGTTATAGGGAATTATTTTTTTATTTGAAGAGGAGATCCCAACATTGTTGTAACCCCCAAACTAGGAGTAACCCATTGATCTACTTTCTAATGCTACCAGCCATGTTGTCGCAGTAGTTCTACATTAAAATATTGAATAGAAATATCAAGTCCTAGAATATGAATCAAGGACACTATATGTTTCCTAAATCAACTACAAACCATAATATCATGTTTTTATAAAATTTATTTTTTATTAGAAAAATATATAAACTATAGGTTATGCACTGAATTTATTGATTTTTTGATCATTAATATATTATATATTTTATGAAGAACTCTGAGTCAAATCCCAATCTTTGGAAATTGATGATTCTACTTCAAGGGATTAATATGGAGTTCATATATAATAATGGAGATGGGAACCAAGTGTCTAATCACCTGAACATATTACCTAGTATAGTATAATTTGAGATTTCAGGCCAAGAACTAGTGAATAAAAACAATCCAGTAGATCAATTTTACTTGATTGAATGAGAATTTCCCTATAATTTTAATATGGTAAATTATTTTCTAAACTCTCAATACCAATCACACTTTTACCCTTATAAAATTTAGAGACTCGTATATGACTCAAAATTTTACATTTGGGAAGATCCATATCTTAGGATTTTTTTCAATGGAGAAGTGATATTAAGATGCTTTCCTAGGGATGAAATTTATTCTATTTTTAAATATTTTAGCTTGTGGATTTTACTTTTGTCCCCAAATTAATGCTATAAAATTTTATAATTAAAAATATTTTAGCCTAATTTTTCAAATATGAACAAGAATTTTGAAAAAAAATCAAAAATATGAATTCTCAATAATCATCTCCAAGAAACATGAAATTCACCAAAAAATATTTCCAATTTGTGAAAATTTTAAAGTCTAGGGATTATATTAAATGAGAACCTTTCTCAACTCATTTGGTAAAACTTACATTTTTCTAGTAGTTGACTATGCCTTCAAATGGATGGAATCTAAGGCAACTATTTCTAGCAATGTCAATGTTGTAAGTTCATTTTTCAAGAAGGTAATTTATTTTTAGGCATGGGGGGATAAGAATTATTATCAATTATCAAGGATATTAAAAACATTTTTTATCCTAAATGGATATTAAATCATTTTAGATGAATATACAACACATTAAAAAAGTATATGCCTGAGGACCACAATAGTTTAGTTCCTTTGGAATCCTGGAACACAATATTCTAATCTTGGTGAATGATCTTCAATGTTTTCCACAAATATTTTCCCATTTTGTACTCCTACATAAAATATTCCTTCATGACTTAGGGATTTGAAACATATGAAAATAGTGATATCATATGATTGCAAAGAATAAACAAGGGAGATAAGTAAGCATTAAAAGAGCATAAGGGTATGAGAACATGATCATAAAATTTTAAGATCATAACATATATATAAATTATCCTAATAAAGGGTCATGAAATAAATATTTGTAGTTTTATAAACATTAATCATATGTAAATCAAATTACATGAATCATGAGAGAATAAAATTGGCATAATAATTATACTTGTGGCAAACACATAATAATATAAAAACATTCCCTATAAGTCAAGGATCATTTCCAAAACTTATCTGGTCACTTTATGGGGTTACTCCTATTAGGTGAGACAAACCACCAAACCCTATCCCAACCATTTATATATTATGGATTAGGTTATACCTTCCTCTCGTTGTGGATCGGGTTTAAAATTATTCCAATATTGGTTCAGGTTTCCCATTCTTCTTATAGTGGATTGGGTTTCCTCTTCTAATAATATTGTATAAATCTCATTGAATTGTTCCCCATCATTATCTCATTATATATATATATATATAATTACCCAATGAATTTGAGGAAGTTATTTGTCCCACACATTATAAAATAAAATCATATATCCATTTTCCACAAGATAATAAAACTATCGTCATATCATATCCCCTAAAAATAGAGGGCTTCCATAAATGACATATCATCAACCATAAAATGAATTGGGTATTATAAACATGTCTTGATGATATATCTTGTGGAAAATAGTTAGGTTTAATAATTATTTCTGTTAAGCATAATCCATGAAAATAAGAGGTTTTCATAAGCATATAACTCGTGGAAGAAAAATGGTTGTCATAGACATAGTTCCATCAAAACAATAATCATTAAAGAAATAATACGAATGGTATTGTGGGATAATTTTCCAAATAAATCCTAGAATATACCAAATTATACCATATTAGATGGAGAATAATTTTTAATGATCACTTGGAGCATTTAAATTGGAAAATATCATTTAAAAAAATTACTTTTAAAAGCATATAACATATTCAAAATAATTTTATATAATTTTTTTGATGAGATATAATGTAATATTTAAAATCAATTAAAAAATTTCTTTAGAAAAATATCATTTTCTCTTAGAAAAACACTTTTTTAACATACAACATTTTTAAATCCCTATTCATTGAAAATATATTTGAAAACTTATAAAAAGTTATTTTACATCATTGAAATTATTTTCATTGAAAACAAACTTTTGAAAACATATAATGAAATATTTTGAAAAAACTTTAAAACACATTTTAAACATAATTTTTCTTGAAAACTATTTTCTTTGAAAGAAAGACTTTGTAAACATATAAAATAAGCTTTAAAATCATTTAAATTCTTTTCATTGAAGATAACCTTTTGAAAACATATAAGGAATATATTTGAAATCATTTAATACACATCTTAAAACTATTTTAAATAAATTTCTTTGAAAAAATAGTCAAAACTTATAAAATAAGCTTAATTGAAACTTTATTTATGACATCAAGTAAATCCATAAATGCCGAACATTCGTTCGTCACTGTGAAATTTCTAGAAAAGTTCCTTCATAAGAAAAAAGCAAGAACAATCCATTTTAAAAACCATTTCATAAAATATTAAAACATGGGTAAAAAATTATTTTAAATAGCGTATCATAATAATATATCATTTTTTAAAAAATTTATTTGAATGGACACAAATTTCTGAGCAAAGAGAGAGATAATGTCCGATTTTCATTAAAACACTTTCTTAATCTTATTAAGTATCAAAGAGTTTAAGAATAGTACCGTCACCTTAAGATATCATGAATAAATAGAGGATAAGAAAATTCCTGAGTGTTCAAAACATATGTATCATAATATTTCATCAATGGAAGTATAATAATAGTCAATATTGATAAACAATGATATTGTAGTAATTGATGGTTACAACATTAGTAGCATTGAATAATAATTACCTTGAATGAAATAAACTACTTAAATATTAAAATATCATGAAAAGAAGTAGATTCATGACATAACATTTAAAATGGAAGTATATACACCCCATAGAAAAATATACACGAATAACATGCCATGTATCTCAAAGAAGGCCAATTGAGACAAAACGACTTTAATAATTTGTAAACATTTAAACCATAAATTCATAAAATAATGATCATAAAAATGGATATGTAAATTATCATAAATTTAATTATAAGAATCATATTATACATTAATTTGAAATAAATTAAACACACCAAATAAATGAGTGGTTAATAAGGTATAAGTCTCATGGAAATTAAAGTGATTCAATAAAACCCTTACTTAGATCCATGACAGAGGTGGCCAACGTGCCGGACCCTCCCCCTCCAGTGGGGGAGGGTCCTTTGACATCTCTCAAGGGGGAAGTGTCTACCCCTTTCACCACTTTTTCCAATCCCGACCTTCTCCCACCATTTCCAAAAATCTCTCTTTTACCTAAAGTACATGATCTGTTTGATGGTAGCCCTAAACTTCTGATTTATAATGTGGAATTCAATGAGGCTTATTCGATCCTACATCTAACCCTGATCGCTCAATTCAAGAAGAGACGACCTTCGGTCAATGCTTTTGACATGTTCGGTTATGCATCTTGGGATTCACATGAAAGGGATATGGTGGGTTTTCTTGATAATAGACACATAATGGTTCGGTTCATGTCAGGGGATGACCTGATCAATGCACGGTCTAGTGCTCCTCATAGCTATAACAGATCCTGGTTCTTCCTCTTTAGATGGTCTTACAACATCCATATGAAGCGCGACTCCCCATATGTGGAAACATGGGTTAGCTTTCTTGAACATCCTTTACCATTTAAGAACCCTTTGATCATTATAATTCTAGGGATGCTTGTTGGTATACTCTTATGTTCCAACTATAGAACTTGTTTTGTCTGTCACCCCTTTATTCAGAGAATCTGTGTGGAAGTTAATGTGTCAAGAGTGCCTATTGAGTATGTGTTGATTTCAGTGGCTGAAGAATTTCATTGTAGATAACCTGTTGTTTATGAATCCTGGGTGGATTTTTGTTTCCACTGTAAGATAATGGGACACACATCAGCAACCAGTAAGCAGGGGTTGAAGGACCATGAGACATAGAAGGGTGTGGATGTTGGAGGCAAGGGAAAGGTCTCTAGGTCTAAAGGCGTTGATGCTTGGACTGGACAGAGTGCTCAAGAGAAAAGGTCCTCTGGTGGTTTTCTTGGTGTGTGTGGTTAGCTTATGAATATTACTGATGAGGGGTTTATTGATGGTTGTGAAGCATCTAGTCGATGCACAAACATTATTTCTGGAACTACAGGTTTGAGTGATTTAGTGCAGCCAAAAAATGTTAAGGTATTATCTCATAAGCTGAGTGTTTCAATAATTTTTAATAGGATAAGGAATGATTTGGCAAGTATCCCTGGCTCTAAAATTATAGAGAGTGAATAAGCCAGTAAAATGGTTGATTTAAATCTTGATATGCACAAAGATGATTCTAAAGCATCAGGTGAATCTGTTGGAGCTGATGTTTCAAATCCCAAGGGATATGTGAGCCCCATTTCATGTACTTATGATATGGTTGTGCATTCAGGTAGTTATAACATCCTTGAAATGGTCATACATTCAACTAGAGAGGGAAATCCTATGGATGGTCAGGAGTGGGAACAACAAACACATGGGGAAAACATGAAGCTGAATTCCAAACAGGGAAAAAATATGAGGAGAACCTTGGCCTGTGTCAACATAAACAACCATTTTGATAGTTTGAGTATCTATCAAGGGATGGAATACATCACCATTTTTTCCTCTGAAGTTGAGTTCGAGGGAGAAGGAAATCCCTCATATGACAATAATACAGGGGGATCCAGTAAAGGTATGAATAGTCTAAGGAGGAAGAAAGCAAATAAGAAAAATAGGGATCCAGGGAGTTATATTATTACCAAGATGCAGAAAACAAAAGGCTACAAAGACTACTCTTATCTTCCCTAGCCTATGGAGACATGGTCAGCTAAAAAATATTTTAATTCAAAGGAACTTTAGATTAAGACAGTGGATGGTGGGGATGGTCAACGGGTATGATACACCATGTCCCGAGATCTTGACAAGGAGGTTGCAATGGAAAAGGGCCCGAAAAGCTTGGTGACCCCCCATAAAGATGGTGAGAAGATGTTAGAGGATATTCAAGGGGAGAAAATCCTACAATCGAAGGATGGTGTTCTAGGAAAGGAGGATTATCCTCCTCCTAGCCATCTACGTGAGATTGAATAACAGTAATATGATTCTATGCTCGAACATCCTTTAGAATTTATTATGAGCTTGGAAGAGGTAGTGGTCGAAATTGTCCTAACAATTAATGATCCTAATGTAGAGGCTAAAATAATGAGGGAAATGGTTCTAATGGTGCCTCCCATTAAAGAGAAAAGAAACTGGAATGATAAGCATGACCTGATTTTAATTTGAGGCTTCAAAAATGGGATGATAATCATAGAGGAGTACATCCAATATTGGGAAAAGCTGACATTAGGGTTTGAAGTTGTTTTGACGGAGGAACCAGAAACTCAGGTAAACACCATCTCTTGGAAACCTTTTAGGGAGATAAAAAAATGGTAGGATGAAATTTCATTTTAATGAATAAGTGTCCTCTTTTTATGCTTTAACTTTTTGTTTCTCACTTTTTTCCTTAAATTTGTCTGATAATAAAAATTTAATTTTGAGTGAGTGAGAAAACCCTTACCTTAAGTCTTGACTTTCTTCATACATGTTCAAAAATCTTGTATAATAAATATATGTTTATTATAAATATATGATATAAATATATTATTATATATATCACACCATATATTATTTTATTAAAAATTTAAATTTACCGTTTATTACCAATTCCATGTTAATGTTATGTTTCGAGTAATAACTGCTCTATTTTTCTTATATGTTTTGACTTGTTATCCTTCATCCTATTACAATGATAATGATTTACCTATTTATAGACTATAATAAATGATTTAAATATAATATATGTTTAATATATATGTATTTAATATAATATATAAAATATAGAAATATTATATGGAATACACTATTCTTAGAGACAGTAGGACGTACGTATACATGAATGTTGTTTCCATTTTCTTATCGCATTGAAAGAAAAAATGTAAATAAAATATATGTATATATATATGTATGTATTATTATTATAGTAAAATTATTATTTAATATATATATTTTAATTAATATAGAATTATTATGTCATATATATCATATATGTTCACAAAACCCAATGTTAATGCATTCCATGTAAATTGTGAACGAATCACATCTCTTTGAGGATACGATAGTCCACACATCCAAAGACAAAGTTATCGTATTTAAAAAAATGAAAATTATGACAGTATGTGTAATATAATAACTAAAAAATAATAAAAACATCATAAATATCATATAAAATTATAAATTCCATCATTAATATTAACTTTTAAAGGTGGAAATGGAATAAAATGAATTAGATCAGTTTGAGAGGCGGTAGTCTACCGTACACACAAACAGTGATTGTGTATCCCATTTGATGGAAGTATGTGTGAGTGTAGGTCAAACCCTTATCATAAAAATATCTCAATATTTTTTTTAATAATTAGGTTTTTATATAATAATTAAATAATAATATTTAAGGGGTTGGAGAAATAAATAAAATAAAATAGCTTGTTGAATGGTGTTACCTTTTCATTGTGTAACTCTTTTTGATTGTCAGCAAATGGTTTAATTGGTTGGATTTATACGAAAAAAGGACTTTAAGAAGAATGGAGGGATTTGGGATAATTTTTGTAGATTTTTTGGCTGATCCAAAGCTCTTGAGAGGTGATAAGAGAGGGGTAGATGTTGTGGCCTTTTATGAGTGGACAAATGGTATTCATAAAAATATTTGAGTGATCACCATGTTTTACATAGCTCCCAAGGGTTAAAAATAAAAAATTCAAGATCCTTATAGAAATATTGATATAATTATGTTCAATAAATAATTTTTTGACACGTTTAGGTTCATTTTTACACCATATAATCTATGATTAGTCATTAATTATGCTCAATTTTTCCTTAATCACTGTAATTAATTTTAATTACATTCACTAAAAGTTTGTGTAGAAAACTATGTTTAACTCATTATAAATTATAAATAATGATGGTTCCAAAAAATTAATCAATTTTTTTAAATTCTTAATAAATATATAGAATTATTTAATTTAAAATTAATCTCACAAACGTGTTGGGAAAGAGGGTTTTAAAGTAAAAAAGTTAATAATTATTGAATCATTTTTATATAAAATTTTAATATGAAATTTATTCTAATGACCTAAATTGGAACTATTATTTCATAATGGAACTAATTATACTTTAAAATAAATTTAAAATATAATTTATCTATATAAATAATTAAGATGAAAAAACATTTTTCAATTAAATTTCTATGTTTTTCACAGTTCATCAAAAAATCAATCGTCTTCGAAAAATTCAAAAAATTATTCTAATATAATTTTGAAATCACACATTCAAAAATTAATTATTTTTTTTGCAAATAAAATTTATAAATAATTCTAAAATGAGATATAAAATAGGTCTTTCATTAAATATAGATAAAATTACCTTTTAGAAAAATATATATCTTTTGGTGTATACTTTGTTTTATTTTCATTTCTTATCTAGAAAAAAGATGACAATTAAATAGTTGATTGAATATAATATATATATTTTTTTAAAATAATTTATAATTTTTTTTAATTAATTTATTGAGTTAAAACAATTTTGATTCCATAAAGATATTTTTCCATCCAAATATATCCTATAGTTTCAAAAGGGTATTCTTCTAATTTCTTATTAATTAGACACTAAATAATTATCTTATATACATGTTTTGACCATATTTTAATTATTTAAATATTATTATTAACAACCACCTTTCAAAAAGCTAAGTGACTACTATAATAATAATTTAATAATATTATTCATTGTACATTGTAATTTTTTAAAACTAGGTCTTGCGTGTATCACAAGTTATTGAATAAACTCAGAATTGTGTGTAACATAAGACAAACATAAGGTTACATATATCTCAAATTAATATTTTTTTTGATGTATCACAATCTTAACTTGGTTTTGCGTTCAAAATAAACCAAAATTAATTATTTCATATAAAATAAGATCTGTTCAGTATTTCATGAAATAATAAATACCGAAAACATTAAATTTAATAAAAAAATATTGCACAAAATCTCAGGTTGTTACATTTTCCCCCTTAAAATGAAATTTTCACTCAAACTTTTTCTATGTTATCATTGCTTTAATGCTTGAAAGATCCATTCTTAGAAAACCACATCATAAAAATGAATATTAAATGTCCCTTTAGAAAGTGAAAGTTCATAGTATAATAGTTACCTAATGTAAATCATAACTAGTTTTCGACCTAGGAGAACATTGGTTGGGATTGAATAATAGAAAAGGAATAAAAATATAAATAATTATAGAGAGTGATAAATATTATTGATCACTAGAAAGTAAATAGTCAATGGAACGTTAAAATCATAAAAACCATAAATCTGTGATGATTTATAAGACCATCAGTTCAATTAAAAAAAGGTATTTCGAAAAATATTTTTCAATATAACTTTACTATAGTTGGGGAATTATTTTACTAAATAATATCATACGTAAATATAAATACATGATTTTATTCTTTTTGATATGTACAATCTAACCCTTTGGTTGTACCTTGCTTGATTTCCACTTCATCTGTCATTATAACAAATAAAGGTTAATTTTTCATTCCATAGGTACTAACAGGACACGAGGTAGAACGGAAAGTCATTTCATTTGTCGCTAGTTAACATAATGAAAAATGGTTATTATAGTTTATCCAACATGTATAAATCCTCATATGGTGAGACAAAACTATAATCACAAAATCATCATCTGAATTTTAAAATAATATTTCCACAAATAGTTAACCCTTTAATTCATAAAAATGTTGAAAATAAAAAACATTAGAAATAAAGTCAATAAATTTATCAAAATTAACTTAAAATTTTTCCACAATATATCATAATGTAGCTCTTGTTTTCTAAATACAGAACATGTGAATACCTTCATCATGAATTCTATTGAAATATGGTAATAACAAATATTACCATAAATCTATATTGAAAACATGTGTCTTTCTTAGTTCAATGATCATTGGATATATCCAACAAATCAAAAAATTTAGAAAACTTCATCAAGAATATAAAAACCACCATTTCCTCAAATCCTTTATTAGTTCTGATGTAAGAAGTACGATCTAATTTGCATATTCATATCCATCATATCCTTATCCCAACATCATTATCTCAACATCATGAACATATTAAGGGTTACCTACCATTAATAAAAATATCACCTTTTCATGAAATCACTTTTCTAATTCATCAACACCATTAAAAATATCCTTTAAAATATTTAGTGGGAGATTATACTGAAAATATTTATATGTTAAATGATTTATATAACATAGTATTTAAATTCCAAAACATAATTACTCCATTCATCCCATTTCTTTATCAATCAATTTACTAGGATTTTTCATCTTATCACATAACACTAATTTCCTAAAATATAAAATATGAATCATTTTATAAAACTTATCAAGCTTAATTTCTTCATGATTATAAAAAATACCATTAGGACCGCACATACCTTTCATTTTTATTTGGTGTATCTTCATCATCTACAGTAAAACCTTTACTTATACCACCCTGTTAATTCTCATCATGAGCCATCAAATTCATATATTAATTTCAATAATTCCCATACATTCTAAAATTAAATCATTAATAAAATAATAATACCTTAGGGATCCAATATTTCAATAAATTAATTTTATTGGAATTTTTTTTCCATTTATATTTACATGGTTTGTGTCATTCTTTTCAATAATCAAAACATCTTCATGTTTCTCTATGACATTCACTTGGCTGTAATGTCCCACATTCTTGACATTTAGGTAACAAAATATTCTTTCCTCCAGGGCCTCTATTACACAAAATCTCAGTGTACTCCCTCCATCTCATCATTGGTGACATAAAGAGTTGGTTAAGGTACATGTTATTAATTATGTTCCGTGAAAATTTATTAGGCATGGTTATAACATTATTATCTCTAGTCATCATCCACTTAGGTTGTTCATTAGATAATTTTCCTTATCATTAATTGTTAACCCATCCCCATGTAGTTCCTTATATTAACTAAAATTAGAATTCATAGCATGGGAAACACTTATTACAATGGGAAACCAAATAATCTTTAAAATCACTTATAACATGTCTAAATGATGACTCCTAATTCTATAATATATGACACTATAGGTTTGTACTATGTCATAAACCAAACTTGGTCGATCCTATACTGGTCATTGAAGCCAATCCATTGAAAGGAATGAAAGGCATTCCTGATCCTCCTAGGGATGTCAACAATCTCCAAGGGGATCATAAGACACAATGAGAAAAAAATCTCCAAATAAAAATAGAAAATTCAACTCAACAAACAAGAAAGAAAAACCAACTAAATATATTTCCAAACGTTAAATTATTTATTGTAAAACTAAAAATTAAACAAACTAAACAACAAGGATACAAAAGAAAAACCCAAACTGAACCTTAAAACCACAATATCTTTATGTCATCCCGAGGGACACTCTCCAATCCATAATCAAATATCACCCCAAGGTGATTGAACCAAAGCTGGAATCTATAATAGAAACTAAAAGCAAGAAATAACTATAAGAGTGAGTATTAAAACTCAGAAGTAATGCCTTAATAATTCTATTCTTAGTGCACACCCTTTAGATAATGAAACAATTATTAACAGGTTTTAAATACAAAATCTAAATATTGGTTTCCCACATGTTTCATTTAAAAAAACAGTCATAATCCATTTCCCTTAAGATTTTATACAACACTCATGGGGATAAGGAAAAAAGGGAACCAAATAGGAAATGTTCAGTTTTCATAACAGTGAGATAGGAAGGGAAAATATTTTCCCTTTCAAAACATCCTCTTTGAAACCTTTTTAATGAATCCACATAGCACAACATTCCCGGATAACACCAAAACCAAACATATGGTTCATGATTCCACACAATGAGGGATATATAACTAAAAACACTAGTGTCGGGGGAATATATGAAATCCTTGGAACTCAAAGGAGAACCAGAATATCCTATACATGCGATACGTCTTAAAGGAATTCCCAACTCGAGGACATTATAACTTCCAAATTTCTGATCGTCTCTCTACCTGGCTTGCCTAAGGTGCCTGATCCCATAGTAATATTAATAAATAACCCTTGTTATAGTCCATTAAATAGTTCAATAATGTAGAATAGTGCTATAAATATTCTAATAATTCATGTTTCCTTTGATAGGCCCCATGCTATGTTCACAGTAGGATGTGCCAAACATAATAATGCAATAAGCACCACCAAATCAACCTATTGGAGTATACCCTTTCCTTAGAATAATTATCACACAAGGGAGTTCACATACCAAGGAAACTCCCATAACATGATCGACAAATAGGGAAAGTGAATCACGCTCGAATGTGTTTTCCAAAAAACCATTTCAAAAATGTTAAATGGGTCTTACAATGCTTTCACATATCAATACTTTCTTAAAAAACTACCAAAATCCACTTTCATGCCTAATCAATATTTAAATCCATTTGGGAAACATAAATCATGATTTTGAATATTATACCATCAGTTATAAAACCAAGCCATTCCATTAAAAATAAAAAAAAACTTCTTGGAAAATCTAAATGGGACATTCGAAAAACACTTGGTGTGAAAACCTCTTCAAATCCACATTTCAAATTTATGACAATTAAGAAAAATAATTTATTTCACAAGGAAAAATCATTCAAACCATGAAACATCGCAATTTAATAATAAATTGTGGTGAGAAAATCAATAAATCAATGAAATATCAACTTTAAAGGAGATTTGCAATAGGATCCTACCTCATATGATGAATAACTTCTATAATCCTATGAGAAATCTCAATCTCAACTCAACAACACCCATGGGAAGTTATATTCAACTGAAAACATCAAGATAAAACCTGACAGTTTAGGTTTCAACCCAAAACATTGGAAACCTTAATGAGGGAGAGAGGGAACCCCATGAAACTAGAAGAAAACCCAAGAAATAATGGAGAATCAAAGTGAGAGAGGACTTACATGATGATGCGGGGAAGAAATCTCACAAAAAATGACCAATAATTGAGGCATAGGGGAGCTAAGAGAGGGGGATGAGGCATCTAGGGTAGAGGATCCCAAATGGGAGATGTAAGGGTGTTCTTGGGTATAAAAATCTATGTGATAGAAATATTTTTAATGACATGGACATGTTGCAATGTTAATCCACATGGCTTTTCAGACCATGATTAGACCATGCGATCACCTCTACCATGAAATATACCCACCGCACGAGCAATCCACAGGGTATGACTAACCACGTGGTAGCCGTGTGGTTGATAATTTCTCACCCAGGTTCTTCTACATGGTTACCTGGGCTTGGGAACACAATTATTTCTAACTTTGCACAAACGATTCGCCAGTGAATACCCACCCTAAAAGAACCCATTTCAACCAGAATCTCAAGGATAATCAAGAGAGTAAATCTAGACAAATACTAGAGGGGAACAGTATCCCAAAAAATCAAACTAGTCACACCGGTCTCCTGAGGAAAAAGCATAAGACCAATCCCAAACCAAAACCAAATATGAATTTCAAAACCTCGGTTAGAAAATTCTCCTTAACATAATGCTTTATACCCTTAAAAATCAAATATAGGGATTAATATGAAATAAAAATTCACCACTCCTTTACAACTTAAGGAGGATTTCCCACGAATAAAAAATGAAGAGATTAAAAAACACTAACAACTGGAAAAGGTTATCAAGAGGAACATTGGAGACCAACATAGACTCCATGCTAAGTATCATCTCCCCCAAAAGTTTTAAACACCTAAAGTTTATTAGTATAATGTAAATTGAACTTCCATGATGTCCAAACCATATTTAGATTGCCCACACCTCAAAACCCATCAAGTGGAACTCAAACTATCCATCCCCAAAAAATATAGCTTCAACCACATCCAACAAATACCTCTATAACCACACTTCATCAAAACCACCAAAAAAATACCATTCCAACTGTTACAAAAACAAAAGGAGACTCAGAATCATGTGGTTCCGTATGAGACCAACGATCACCAAACTGACACCAGAATGAACCTGATAAACTGACATGGAATACCCGATCAAAAATTCCACTATTAGAAACAAACCATCACTTGAGATAAAATGGAGTGCCAGCAAGAGGGAGGCCCGAATGGACACCACACAATAAGATACATGATTACATCACTTCCATTCTTAAGAAAACATTAAGGAGACCCATGGTGGGTCTACCCACCATAAGGGATAGAAATGTTAAACAAACTCAAGAAATTTTCACATGGACCAAAAGTCCTTTTAAAAAGGGTAGGGGAGGGAAGGGTCCAAATAATAGAGCATCGAAACCACAAACAACAACCTCACACCCCTAGAAGAACACAAACCAAACCTCACTCCACTTACACTAACATGCTACCCAAGGGAACTTTTAAAGAGGCTTATGCCCGGTGAGACACAACCACTAGGATTAAAAAAACGAGACAAATTCACCTCCTCATTATCAAAGGAATAATCTTACGTGCATGTGGGTCATAATATGGAAATAAGGTTTGCATAACACTTCCCACCAAATAGGACCAATTTAAACATAATAGCTACAATAGAGTATTATACTATCTCCATCTCCCATGATGAGAATATAACTTAGACCAAATCCTTTCACACCTCTAAGATTCATATAACTATGTTCCAGCATCACTCTGAGACCTATGACTAGAGCTATAATGATAGAAGCATCGGTTTCCACACAATCAGGTATTAGAAACCCCCAAACCATACATACAGATCAAAATTTCACATAACAGACTTCCATTAAAATAGAAGATCAAAGAGGATTTTCAAAAAACATCCTTACAATAGGAAGAAAAAGGAACACTGCAAAACGCCACCAGATATGACTATAACATCCAAAGAACATTACAGAGAGTAAACCCCAAACATTAAATTACTCCTGTAAATGTGATGGGGTGCTCTTTGGAAGGATGGGTCTGGATTCACAATTCATCTTAGAAATACCCCAAATGAACTACTTCATGTGACCCATGCATCTGCATGTGTGGTAGGGTTTTGGAGAATTCGGTCATGAAAAACTCTTATGGCCACTCTTTTCACACTGATGAAACATCACATCGGTGCAACCTATAAAAGTTTATGGGAGGTATAAAATCCTCTCAATCCCCAAACTTACACCATCATAATTAGTTCTCTTCCCATTATTTTTATGATAATCCCCTTCACCACTTCAAAACACCATAGGATGATTCACAATCTAAGTCCCTACTACTAAATTATCTTCAACATGAAAGGATTTCCTTAACATATCATAGAAATTGGTTAAATTGATCTCTTACACCTTTGGATAAATCTAATAATAGATACCAAACTGTAATTTTCGAGCCTTCATGAGATCATTTTCAATATATCCTTGGTAAAATCAAACTAGGTCTAAGAATCAATGATAAAAATCCAACACCAATCCTATTACTGGTTGAAGACCTCACATCTCCATCCACATCATTTCCTTCATCATCTCAGAGAAATAACGATGAATGAACAAATACTTGAAGAACTTATAAGTAATACCATTACAAGGATTTATTGGAGGCAATGAATTTCACCATTTATTTGTTGGACCTTTGATCATAAATGTAGAAAAATATTCATTTAATGGCTTTGGAAACACAAGGAAACTGAAGTCCCTCTCAATCCTCTGTATCCACATCTGCACATAGAAAGGACCCTCTTGACCATAAAAGAGAGTTGAGTTCAACTTTAAAAACTCAGGAACGTATTATATATGATGATCATTTGGAGTGTTTTCAAAAAATGTACAACCTGAAGCTGCACCCTGGGTATCGATCAAATCTTTGTGGGGTAGGACACTAATAACAAGGAAACAAAGAACTTGGTCAAAAACCAATACAAAAAACATTAATCCTCTATCTCAAACATCAAAAAGGAAACTGCATCCTAAAAAAAAGGGGCACACCACACCACTGCAAGTTGTCAAAAAATAAAATTATCCTTCAAAACACTTTTGAAATGAGAATCATGATAAAGTAATTTCACACCCCCAATGGTGTGACATGGGCCTAATCCATGCCTCTTATCATGCCATACTTGGCACCCAACAACTATCACACACATATCTGTGCATTTGGTCTCTCACAGGAACACCAAAGGTAAAATCACTTTTTCAGGAAAAATGTTCAATTTAAAAATCCTTTCCAAATACCACAAATCATCATTTCAAGAATGGATATCCAAAAAATGTAAAACCAGTTTCAAACCTCACAAAACCTTATTATAGAAAACACCAACCATTCAGGTAAAATTTATTTCCCAAACCTTATACATCCCTTCCAAAACATTTTATTCATTTCAATAATTTAGAAAACATTCCAAACATTTACTAACTACCTAATCAAAACCATTTATTAACTCCACACCATAAGTTACACACTACCTCATCCAATTAAACAATTTTACAAAAGAAAAGTTTTTGAAAAACCTCATGTTTTAACTATGATAACTAATTTCCATTTTAAACAAAGATAGTTTCATAAATAATCATTTTTCTAAAAATGCATTTAAAACAGTGGAGAAAACTCATTTTTCCACCTTTTTAAAATCAAATCCCTTCTTCCTATAAAAATAAAAATTCCCTCAATTTCCAAATAAGGGTTTTCAAAATAATTTTTAGAACCCAAAGGAACACACGACACCTTTGAGTGGGGGAAAATAATGCTAATGGGTGACTAAAACATATGGTTGGTGGCCATATTCTAGTGATTCCACCATCACACAAATCAATCTAAAGTAATAACCCCAGATTTACATGGATTTACAGGCCCTTAGAGCTCATAGAGGCCACATTCCCAACACCCATATCATTTCCAAATACAAAAAAATCACAAGAATCGAAAGACACCAACAATCCCAAACATCCCATGGTAAGCTGAGGTTTAGAATGTGGAGGTTTTTAAGATGTCCTTCCCATTCCTACACCTCAATCCTCAAAATCCTAATCATTCTAACTTGAAATACCCATGTAACAATGAGAACTCTAAAATCAAGATCCACTAAAGAGATGACCTCATTTAATACCATTTTGTCCTGAAAAAACCTAGGTAAACCCTAAACTAGTCACTTGAGAAGATCCATGGAAAGACTAGAGAGGCTTTCTCAGTCCTCCTAAAATGGTGAAAAATTCCAAGGGCATCATAATACGTAATGGGAATAGTTTCTACCAATAAAAATAAAAAAGTAAACTGAAGAAATAAGAGATAAAACTAAACTTAATATGTTTCCAAATAAGACAATATTTATACTACAACTGAAAATACAACAAACTGAATAACATGGATACACATGTACAACCAAAACTAAACCTCACAACCATGATATATCCATGTGACTCTGAAGGTCACTCTCTAATTCATAACCAACTATCACCCCAGAGTGATCGAACTGAAGCTAGAACCTATATTAGAAACTAAAAACATGAAAAGACTATAGGAGAGAGTATTAAAACTTAGTAGGTAAGCCTGAATAATTCTATTCCCAATGCACACCCTTTAGATAAAGAAAAATTTATTAACATGTTTGAAATAAAATATCTAAATATTGGGTTTCTAGACATTTCATTTAAAAAAAATCATAATCCATTTCCCTCATCATTTAAAAAATGCTCAAGGGGAGAAGGAAAATGAGAACCAAATAGGAAGTGCTCATTTTTTATAATTTAAAGAAGGAAAGGGAGAATATTTTTTCTTTCAAAATAGACTTCTTTGAAACATTTTTAATGAATAAAAAAATCCCAATGTTACATGATAACACCAAAACCAAAAATATGGTGCATTATTACACACAATGAAGGAAATAGAACTAATGATACTAGTATCAGGGGAACATGATAAGTCCTAGGTACTCAGTGGGGAAGAAGAATATAATATACATGTGACTTATCCCAAAGGCATTCCCAACTCGATCAAATAATAACACTCAAACAACCGATTATCCCAACCTGGCCTTATCAAGGGGTCCGATCCCAGAGCAATGATAACAATATAACCCCCTACTATGGTCCACTAGCTAGTGTAATAACCTAGACTAGTGAATAAAACATTTTTAAAATTCCCCTTTGTTATGATAGGTTCCCATACTATTTTCACAAAGGGATGTGCTAATCAAAATCATGCAACAACCCATATAAACATTCCATCACACATATCAAACAAACTAGAACCACTCCGACCACCTCATGGAGTATCATCATGCCTTAAAACAATTATCAAACAACAAAGGTCCCATACCGAGGAAACTTCTATCACATGGTTAATAAACAAGGCAAGTGTCTCACCCTCATAATGATTTTCCAAATAAACCATTTTTAAAATTTCAAACGGGAATTAAAATTCTATCACATATAAAAAAATTCTTAAAAGACTACAACTAAGACACTTTTAAGCCAAAAAAACATTGAAATCCATTTAGGAAACACCACTCACCATTTTCAATATCACACCATCATTTATAAAACCAATCCATTCCTTTAAGAATAAAAAAATATATTGAAAAGTAAACTGGGTAATTTGAAAAACACTTAGTGTGAAAAACCCTTCAAATCCACATCACACATTCAAGGAAATTAATAAAAACACTTTATTTCACAATAAAAAATAATTATAGGCATTAAACATCACTATTTAATAATTAAGGGAGGTTTTAAAATCAATAAATCAATGTAATATCAACTTTAAAAGAGAGGTGCCAAGGGATCCTACCACAAATGATAATGAACTTCTGGAATATGATGTGAAATCTCAATCACAACTCAAACGAACCCAATAAAAGTTATATCTGACCAAATACATCAATATTGAACCCATAATTTTAGGTTTCAACCCTGAAAATCAGAACCATAATTGAGGGAGAGATGGAACCCTATGAAAATAGAAGCAAACCATAGAAAAAGGGAGAAACCAAGGGAGATAGGACTTACATGATGATATGGGGAATAAATCAGACCACAAATTCCCAAAAATTAAGGCATAGGGGTGCCAAGATAGGGTGAGGAGTAATCTAGGGAAGCAGATCTCTAATGGGAGAGGTACAGGTGTGTTTAGGTATAAAAATAGGGGGAGAGAAAAGTTTTTAATGACTTGGATAGGCCGCATGGTTAGTCTGCATGATATTTCAAACCATGAGGAGTCCATTTGACCGCCTCTTCCAAGAAGTAGACCTGCCAAATAGGATTGCCTCATGGTATGAATGACTGTGCGATATCCATGTGGGAGCTACTATCTCTCCCAAGAGCTTCCACATAGTTACCTAGGCCGGGGAACACAGTTGTCACTAACCATGTGCAAATCGTTCCCCATGGTCTACCCCTACTAAAAACTCCCATTTTCATTAAAACCTCAAGGAAAGACAAGGGATGAAAGCTAGACCAAAATTAGAGGGGAGGAATATCAAAAAAAATTCAAACCCTCCACACCCGGATCTCAAGGAAAGAGTTGAAAACAGAACCCAAACCGGAACCAAAGATGAGTTTCAAAACCTGGTTTTGATATACCAGGTTATTCACCGTTACGATTTATGCAAATGCATTATGACTGTTCATAAGGAGTATGTGATTTTCCAAATCATATCCCCTATTAGTGTCAAACAAGTTGTGGAACACAAATATTTTTTGTGCACTAGTTCTCGATCGTGTATATCTCAATACAATGTTATCAGGGTTCTTACCCATATGTACATCTATACTAGATCCACATCTACTTTTAGTATCCAAATAGGGATTTATTTTAGGTAACCCACTGACTCTATCCTTTACCAAAATTATAGGAAATTTTCATATACATTCACTTATACTCAGACTTATCCTTAGGGACATCCCTAGTCAAATCCTTAGAAATATCTCCAGGGATCTCAATAATTCTTTCTCATCCTAGTTTCCAAATGATGATTGTACCATTCCTTTGATACCTACTATAGAGACCCAAGATTAACATACATGGGTATTATATTATTTTAGATGAATATTCATCACATTATAAAAGTACATGCTCGAGGACCATAATAGCTTAGTGTCCTTGGAATCATGGACCATAATATTTTAATATTGGTGAATGATATTCAATGTTTTCAACAATTATCTTCCCATGAATGAATACTAATTAAATCATTTATTCCTAACCTAAGTAAAGGAAATATTTGAAATGGGTAATCTCATATGCTCAGTATGGGTAAACAAGGGAGATAAATAAGAAAAACCAGAGAATAAGGGTATGAGAACATGATTATAACATTAGAAGATTATATCTTTCATATCAACGATCATAAAAAAGATTAATGGAATAAATATATAATTTTAATTAGACATGAATCATAATGAATTAAAAGATCATGAGTTGTGAGATCATAAAATTGGGATAAAACATTGAATTTTGGAATACACATAAGCAAATAAAAAAATTCCTTATAATTCAATGATAATTGAAAACAATATCATGTCACTTACTAGGGGCTGCACCTATTAGGTGGGAAAAACCAACATCCCCATCCATAGCCCTTTATTTATAGTGGATCATGTTATACCATCCTACCATAGTGGATCAATTTCCCCTTCTTCCCTTAGTGGATTGAGTTTCCCCTTATTTCTATAGTGGATTTGGTTTTCCCTTATTCCCAGAGTGGATTAAGTCTCTCAACTTGTTCCCCATATTTATCTCATGGGATATAAATATTTACCCATTTCATTGTAGGGATATGTAGGTCCCACCTTCACAAAATAAAATCATATGTATATGTACCACATGATAATAAAATATTCATCATATTGTGACCCATAAAAAGAGATGGTTTTTAAAAACATCATATCATAGCCCATGTTATGAAATAGGTATTGTAAACATGTCATCATAGCATAATCTATGTAAAAGAGATAGGTTTGACAATAATTTAATCACATCTTAAATCCATGAAAATAAGTGGGTTTCATAATCATATAACCTATGGAAGAGAAAATAGGGTCATAAACATCATTCCATAAAAACAGAAACCATACAAGAACAAATATTAATAGTATTTCATGGATAATTTATCCAATAAATCTTAAACTATATCAACTGATTTCATCATAGATAGATAAGGATTTTGATAGACCATTTGAAATCATAACTAAAATAAACATACTTTAAAAATAAAATTTTAAAACATAGAACATATCTAAAATAATTATATTTTAATTTTTTTAAATATAAAGTATATTTTCGAATAATTTAAATCATTTTTTGGGTAAAATAATCTATTTCATTTGAAAAACACTTTCATGAACATATAACATTTTGAAGACCTTTTCTTTGAAAATAACATTGTAATCATATAAAAAATCATTTAAATCACTGAATTCCTTTTCTTGGAAAATAAAATTTTGTGAACATTTAAAGGATGATTTGGAAATTATTTTGAATTTTTTTTCAAGAGAAAACATTTTTTGAGACCAATTATCTTTTAAAACAACTTTTAATTGTTTTAAAGGAAGCTATGAAATCATTGATATTATTTTAGTTGAAAATTAACATAAGAAAACAAATAAGGATGAATTTGAAAATAATTTAAAACACTTATTAAAAATAAATTTTTTAAAATAAATTTTTTAAAAAACATTGAAAACTTATAAAATAAGCTTCATATTAATAATGGTCATGATGGCAGATAAATTCATACATTCTGAACATTCCTTCTTCATCATAAATTTTTTAGAAAATTACCTCAACCATAAAATGAAAAGAACATTACTTTTTTAAAAACCATTTTTTATAAAGTTAAAACATTGGTAAAATATTATTTTCATGATCATAATATAATAGTTCTATATTTTTTAAAAAATATTTTTTTGAAATAAAACATATTTTCGATCAAAGAGAGAGAGAAGGTCAAATTTTCATTAAAACCTATTTGTTATTATATACGTAAAAAAGAGATGAAAAATAGTACCATTACTTGAATAAATCATAAATAAATATAAGATACAAAAATTGATGAGATTTATTGAGATATTAATCATAATATTTCATCAATGGAAGCATAATCACAAACAATCTCGTTAAACGATGAGATTGTAACAATAAAATGTTACCACATTCATAAATTTCAATAATAATCCACATGAAATAATAAACTTACATGTAGCCTAAAATAACATGAATATAATTATATTCTTGATATAAAATTTCAATGGTAAGAATATACACCCCATAGAAAAATATAGTAGTATAACATGACATGTATCTCTAAGATGGCTAATTGAGACAAAACTACATTACAGATTTGTTAACTTTTGAACTATAAATCCTTTGAAATAATGACAATAAAATGGACATATAAATACCCATAAATTTTATTATATTAATCATAGAATTAATTCATAGGTAGAACATACACCACGATAAATAAATGAGTGGTGAATAAGGAATACAACTCACAAAAATAAAAGTGATATGAGAAAACCCTTACCCTAAATCGTGAATTTCATTGTACACATTCAAACATCATATATAATAAATAAAAATTTATTATAATTCTACCAATGAAAAATATTATAATATATATCATACAATATATGATTTTATTTTGACATTATATTATACATTTATTTAAAATTCCATGTTAATGTTTTGTTTCATGTAATATCTTCTTTGTTTTTAGTATATGTTTTGACTTATTATTCTTGATCCTCATACATATATAATAATTTACTTATTTCAAGAATTTAAAAAATGATATAAATATCATATATATTCAGTATATAATTATTTATAAAAATATATAAAATATATAAATATGAAATGGAATACACCATTTATGGAGACAGTAGCCCAGACATACACATTAACGATGTTTTAGTTTTCTTGTCATATTTGAAGAAAGTGAATGAAATATATGTATATGTATATATATATATATATAATTGTCATAGTAATATTATTATTCCATATAATTTATATAATTATATAAGAATTATTATGTCATATATATCATATACGTCAACTAAACCCATCCTTAATAAAATCCTTGTAAATTGTGAACGAATAACATCACTTTGAGGAGGCGATAGTTCACACGTCCACAAACAATGTTTTCATATTATAAAAATATTGGAAAGAAAGAAGATATGTGTTATATAATTATTCTAGAAGAATATATACATCATATACTTTATATATATAATAAAACATTGTTCCATTATTCCAAACCATGAATGGTGGAAATGGAATAATGAAGATCCTCAGTTCATGAGGTAATAGTTCGTTATACACTCAAAAGATGATTTCGTATCCCATTTGATGGAAGTGTGCATGAGTGATCGTAGTAACCTAATCATAAAAAATCTTTGTATATTTAGAATACTTTTTTAATTATATAATAATTATTAATAATATTTTATGGGGTGGAGAATAAAATAAACACAAGTTCTGGTTGAAGGGTGTTACCTCTTCTCTGGGTAACTCCTTTTGTTTTTAATCAAAGAGATTCCTTGGATGAATTTATTCCAAAATTGAGGCTTCTATGGTGAATATAGAAAAATTGGGAGGATATTTGGACAGGTTTTGGACAAGAAAATGTAATTGAGTGGTGTGAAGAGAGGGGAATATGTGGTGGTGTCTTATAGATGGGGAAAAGGATGCATTGTTTATTCTTGAAAATATTTTAATGCTCCCCAGGTTTTACTTGTCACCCAATGGTTAAAAAAGGACCATTATATATATTATATTTGTAATGGTCTTTATGTGTCTAAAAAATAATTTTTTATAAGTTTATGGTCAATTGTACACCTTATATTCTATGTTTAGTCACTAATTAATATTATTTTACCTTAATCAGTATAATAACTTTTAATTACGGAGAATGATATTTTTGATAAAAAATAACGTGAAGATAATAAACATTATAAAATTATCATGAGTCAATTATATAATAAATTTTTACAATTTTTAATGTAGCATTGTGACACCACATAGCCTGTAGTTGGTTTCTACTATAAATTACATTGGCATGATTAGAAGGAGTCAAATATTGGAGGACCAAGAGTTTAATAGTCCTGGTAACCATATACATGCATGAATCTTGTATTTCCAATGAATAAACTAATTAAAACATTATGTTTTTGTCCTTAAATAAATAAAATCAAGGATAACATGATTCCATATAGTATATCCTTGCATAAAATTCATTGTACACTTCTTAGATTCATGGTGAAAAGGAAACAAAATAATTGTGAACTCAAATTCTCTGTAAGGGTGAAATATAATGGAAAAAGTATTGAATAAATGAGAATAATAATTATGACATGGAAAATAACTGAACTATCGTTCCATATAATTAACAAAATGATAAATAAGTTCATAAAAAATAAGTAAAGGTAATAACTGGAAAAAATTCCATTAAAATAAGAATATAAAGAAAAAATCAATATGTCAAGGTAATAAACTTTAAACAAATGCCATTTAATCAATAAAATAAAGATGAAATATATATATACATGTCAATGAAAAATATCATGGTTGAGTAATAAATAAAACTAAATGTACCATTTATACATTTCACAAGACAGTTTACACTATTCAGATTTGAGAAACTAATTTTCCCCCTGAGACCCAGTTGATACATTGAGGAGTTAAATAATGTCTAGGCTCTACCCGTCCTTGAAAATCCAAATGAATCCTTATATAAAATAACCGAATTAAATAATATTAATTATCAAATATCCATATTGAATAAAGAATAAGGAATTATCCATATTTACTCAATCAATAAAATAATTGTCCATGTACACACAATATGTAAAATGATATACATGTTTGGAAATAATAATACCCATTATATGAGAATAAGGATATTAAAGAAAAATTTCACTGAAAAATGATTAAAATAATTTTATTATTTCCTAAGAGACTCAACAACCACAAAATCAAGGGATATTGAAAAGATAATAATTAAGAATATTCATGAGGGGAATAAACATTAAACATTCCAAAGTGTCCTATGCCATTTGAAACATTTAAATAATAATTCACATAGATTCATGGCCTTAAATGAAACTCATAATATCATGAGATAATTTATATTGATGATACTATGTGTCAATGGGAATAATATACACCATATAAAGTGATTCGGTGAATAATAACAAATAAGTCTCAATGTAATGTAAATTGAGACGAAATGCCATGCCTTATATTTCCTTTCGGGTGACCATCCTTTAAATTCATATATAAATAAATTATGTCAATTATATAATTTATTAATAACATATTTCATGTTTATAATTACTTTTATTTCACTTATTACCATGTTGTTTACAACTACTTAAAGAATTAATCTTGTATTGGGTGTTTTGACAAAATTTTCTTTATGTGTCAAAACAACATTGCTAGGTCAACAATGGTAAATAGGGTTCATTACATAAAATATCCATAATAATAGAAACAAAATAATTATTATATTTATACAATAGTTTTTGTTTTAAAATAACCCATTAAATATGCTTATGAAAAATGAACCATCATTACAATCATGGAGATGGTAGGTCGTACGTATCAATGAGTAACATTTCTATTTTTCAATGACCATTATGGGAATAAGGTATATAATACCATATCATTCCAAAATGATAATTATATCATAAATACAATATTATTTATTCATATATACTTATATATATAATTCTTATAATGTAAAATGAATCACATCCTATCGCAGAGGCGGTAGTCTACATGTCAACGAACGACATTATCATTTTTATGTGTGTTAAAGGGTAATAAAGAAAATTATAAATATATATATATTATATTTAAACAATTATAATTATGTAATGAATAAAATATATAGTTTTTAATGTCAAATATGTTTAATTGAGACCATCCTTTATATATTCCATGTATAGTGTGAACGAATGGAATCTCTTTTTGGGGGTGATAGTCCACACTTCCACAAATGATGTTATCATATTTAAAACAATGGAATGAATTTATGTATGTGTTATAAAATAATTATGTCACGAACCGAATCTGGTCACCGCCAAAACCAGCACCAAACCCAGCCCGTGACATGACCCTAAGGGCATTCCTTATCCCCACGGGCTGGCACAAGTGCCCGGGTATCATTAATTTAAGTTTGGGAACAATTTACCCGAGTATGAAAGCATAAAACATTAAAAACAATCCATAATATAAATCTGAAATTTTTGAGCCAAACAAGACTTAAGTAAAAACCAGAACTGAGTATAATGGTTTAAAGATAATACAAGTGGTCCAAATAAAAATAATTATAGCATTAAGATAGCCCCAAGGACTCCACACGACTAGGGGTCATCGCCCCCAAGCTATCTCCACAACTCCGCACCAAGGATGGGAACTAACACCATGAACCACCATCACCCTTAGCTTTTCCTTTACCTGAATCAAACATAACCAAGTCAACTTACACCCAAGGGGTGTAAGTAGGGTGTGAGCCTAAGCCCAGTAGGATACCACCCAATGATTCCAAAGAGTAAGAAATACAATGTGAAAAAGCAAGCAGTCTTCAAATGCAAGGAAAAGTAGTGTTATAATTTCAAGAAATGAAACCTCAAATTGAAAATAGTTTTCAATCCAAAATTTTTAGAATATTAACACATTAAAAATAGAAATGTTAGATACTGTAATTTACTTCCAAACACACCCTAAGACATGGGTAAATACTACAAATCCAATGAGCAACAACATTGAGAACACCCCTAGGCACTAGGTTGTCTTGGGCCCTATGTACCTCGTACCTCAGTGTAACGTAACCATAGCAAAATCCTTTCTCATGCACGAGCCACTAGTAGGGAACATACCCATAACCTAGTGGTCCCCAATAATCATCCAAATATTTTAGTTAGAGTTGTTGTTATCCAAATGCTAAGTGAAACAGGGACAAAACCCATCCGGTCCACTAGCCGTACTAGTACAAATCTGCCCCACCTATGTACCCGGGCTTCCCCTTTTGTGCTCAATCAATTTCAGCATGAAACATAAATAAATTTTCATATAAAACACCATTAATGGTCAAGAACAACCAATATATTAGCTATCACATTTTATACCACTTAAAACACGCAACAAAACACTTATATTTTTCATAAAACAATTCCTCAAAATCTCGTAGTGTTTCAGACACAAAACTCCTTATAAACCTCACTTGCATACTATGTACACATTTTAAGTTTCCAAAACATAAAGGGAATCCTACTACATTTCATTCAAAACACAAAATCATTTTTAGGGTAGCCTCATATGGTTCAAGAAACGACATCCTTGCAAAGTCTCCATTTTTACACAACACAACTCTTAGAATTTAATGTGGTTCACAAACACCATTAAAACCTGGTTTTCAGCAATAAACACAAGGGAAAATCATTAAAAACAGTATTTTTATCCCTATTATAGTTCAATAAAATCAACTAGTTACTTATAGGGTATTCTCAATTAAACTAATAAAACATTTCTATGAAAAACCCCCAATTTCACATGAAATTGGCATTTAGGATTCATTTTAAATACAAACACCATTAAAACTATATTTTTCAGAAATAATAAAATTTAATAAGCATGAAAATACCATAAAAACAGTAGCCAATTCACAAAGATTTCATACACAATGGAATCACCTACCAAAACCAAGGAAACCCTTGAATCCTTTGTGCGAAAACTCAAACGCACCACCGCCGCACCTCAAGGAAGGTAAACCAGACCTAAAACCATAATTTCAGACCATAAAACACAAGATAAAACCCAAATTTTTATACCATACTTCCTGGACATTAGGAACCTCAAAGATAATGGAAGAAACCCTAAGTAAATTGGATGTAACTCTAAACAAATTGAAAGAAGAAAGGAGGAGAACAACTTTCTTAAAATATATTGTATAAATCGACCCCAAAAATACTAGTATATGATTTTAAAAAATACTCAAAACTTAAAGGGAGGTTATAACAAGGATAGGTAGATCATTTAGGAAATTTAATGGGGGAAAAAGAGTAAGAATCAAAAGATTTATGAAGGAAACAAATTACCTTTATAAATCTGACCTATATTTGAGTTCTTTAGAAGTTTAGACCTAAACCGCGATTCCAATGAGCTGAAAAGAGTGTGGGAGGATATTGGACTCGCGGATGGGTTCCAGGGGCGTGTTTGGGGCTTTGCATCACCGAATAAACCTTAAAAATGAATAAGTTATTAATTAATCAAATTTTATTTTTGAAACTGGAATTGGGATTTCGGGAAGGCCCAATCCTTTAAATAAAAACCCATATACACCTTGGTTATGGATTTCCAAAGGCTCCAAATTTTAACTTTGGTGTTAATATATCAGGGGAGGACATTTAGGAGTTGGAATGAGTAAAAAATATTAAAAAATGAATAAGTTATAAAAGAAACCAAATTTATTTTTAAATCAAGAATTGGGCTCACGGTTTGGCCCAATTCATGAAAATTCACATACTCTCCACAAAAACTTTGGAAACCCCCCAAAACAAAACATTAATGGAAATTAAAATAAAAAAACATTTAAAATAATCTATGTATGTGAAAATTCTCCCCACCATGAAAACTTTCCGCCCTGGAAAGTCACAGTAAGGCCAAAGAAACAACCAAACCCAACTGATAAACCAAGAGGTACTCTCTTGCCAGGTTTCTCCCCCAAAGGCCATAACACCTCCAGTGATCAATGAAGGAAGGAATACTCTCACAAACCTATCATACACCACTTTCCTGAAATAATCAAGCACATTCAGGCTTTATCCCAAATGAAAACTCCTCAAATACAATCTGAACAATACTCAATCAATTTAACCAAATAAACAACAACATCGAACAAGGTTACACTTGCCCTACTATAACTAAACCATTTGTCACTCTCCAATATCAATTTTTACCAAAGTAAGATGTAGGTAGTTAGATATCTCCAAATGATAATACCTACTTTATAACGACCCATAATTTACATACATTGTTAATACTTCAAAATTGAAGCACACTTATTACAACATATGACAAAACCACAAAGGACCATATAGGTATAGTGTCTTTAGAAACTGGGAAACATAAACAAATGGTTCATAAATCTTCTATAGTGTCTCCCATTTATTTCATCATATCTAGGGTCCCTTTTAGCATATTCTACTTAATATCCATCTTCCTGACCTGGGGAAAAGAAAACATAAAAGGGTGAGCTCAAATGCTCAGTAAGGGCAAATAAAGGAAATAAAAATCATATCATATCTTTTTGAAAATCAAAACCTGCAAAAGAGATCATAATATCTTAACATGGAATAAATCATATAAGTGAAAATGAGATCCCCATAATCATAAAATAAAACTTGAAACTTTGTGGCATGCACACATAATCATGGAAAATCATTTCTTGTTAGTCATGACTCATTTCCAAGACTATCTTAGTGGACGAAGTCCCTTTCTGAACCGAGTTCACTCCTCGTTTCAGTCCTGTATCACTGAACCGAAATAACCTTCCGTTCCAGCCATGTCTATCTCATGAGATATAAAATCTTTACCCAATGCATTGGAGGGAGATATAGGTCCCACCCATCTTATAATGAATCCTTTCTTATGTGTGCCACATAATCATAAAACATACATCATCGCATAACACAAGTAACAAAAATGGGATTCTTGAAACATCATGACATCATAAATCAATTCATAAAGGAATTCATAAAATAATTCCATCACAACATGATCAAATCAATGTAATAATAGGGATAAAAATATAACCCTTTATTATCTTATATTGAAAATAATTTTGATAAAACACTTGAACTCCATTCTTGAGGAAAATATACTTTCTTCTTCAAAAACATTTTTCCTTTCATAACATGTTATACAACTTTAAAATAAAAGAAGTTGATTAAAAATAAACTTGAAAACTTGTAAAGGAATCTTCTTTGAAGTAATGTTTTAAAAATCCATTCATGCCGTATAAGTTAAAAAAAACATTCTTCGTACTTTTGTCGGAAAAGTCAAAAAGTACCTCGTACGGAAAAACGACAAAAGATTCCTTTCATATTCTTTACTAAAAACTCACCTAAGGGTAAAATTGGATTTAAACTATTGCAAGTGTATGGAAACAATATTACGTATTGAGGGAACATGGATGTGGATGATAAAATACACCCCAGTAAATACTTACGAATAAACAATCTCGGATAAAAATGAGATTGTGATATTTCCCTTACCTTAGGTCCGATTTGCTTTGTTCGTGTCCGAAGCTCCTGTATAATGGTTTAAATAATGTTATTGACTTATTCCAGAATCATACATATTGATATGATATCATATATGGTCATATTATTAGCTTCTTGTTAGTAATATTTCATTGTTACTTGTTACTCGGGTCTTTATAACTTTTTGTTCTTATGCGTGTTTTGTTGAATAAATTCTTATTCTTATCTTTAGGTTATAGATAATTTATTTCCAGAATGGTATTAGTGTATTATATACCATATTCATTCATTCAATTCATTTATATAATCATTATGAAATGAAGATCATGTAGAACGAGTCGCATCACATCGTGGAGACGGTATTCTGTACGTACGCACGAGTGATGATATCGTTCCTATGATCGTGGAATTGTATTGGAGTATATATATATATTATTTCAGTATCAATATTACTTAATAATAATCATATATAGTTACTCATTACACCATTATACCCATCCTTGTAAGGTGATGGTGGAAAATAGATTACACCACGGCGTGGAGACGGTATTCCGTACGTACGCACGCGCTGTGATTTCATTTTTCCGTAGGATGGATAGAAGGTGAATTAGGGTTGTTTCATATTTATAATAACATATCAGTATGTAAGTAATACTGATGTTATTACTTTATCATGAAACAACTAAAGAAGAAGAAGTTGAAGAAGAAAGAAATTGAAAAGATCGGTAATGGATATTACCTCTTCTTTGGAACGCCTCTTTGAATCCTCCACTTAAGGAACTAAGATTGGTCTTTGGAGAAGACCAGGACCTCTAGGATTATTCTAGGGAAGTGGAGAGGAGAACATGGCAGGGGTTGGCCGAGCTTGAGTGCTCAAATTGGTGTGAGGAGGAGGGGGAGGAGGTGCCCTTTTATAAGGGAGGAGAGGGGCACCTTAGGAATATCTCAAAATATTATTTTATATTAAAGTCAAAATCGGTTTATAATGGTTCCAAAGGGTCTTATTTCAAAGCTAAAGTGGGGATGGGTCGAAATCCTATCAACCAATAGGATTTAGACAAGTTTAGGGTATTATTTTAACCTTATCAATTAGATTTAACTCTAAGTTAATTAATTTAACTTTTACCGTGTCTTTTTGTTTTCTTTCACTATATGGTTAATACACTTACTATAACATGCCAAAGGAACCCCAAATTGTTTATTATTAATATATATATACTTATCGAAGTCATTTGTCCGAACCTTATATTTTTAGGAATAAAATAACAATTAATAATATAATATTTGATTTAAAAACTATTTTGTGTCAATTTTGACACTATTTGATATATGATTTTTGTGGAAGTCATAACAGAATTATATGTTCGAACCAAGTTGATTAAATCAACAATAATATATCATAGTAACCTAGAAAATTAGTGGAATGCATAAAATGTCTCAAATTACATTTATTTTTGTATTTATATTATCAATTTTGTCAATATTTCATTAATAAGATAATTACTGCATCATCTTTGTGTCATAAATAAATTAAATTATTTTATGTCTAAAATTAAAAATAAAATACCATCATGTAGGAAATCTTTTTAGCTTTCTAATGAATATTTACAATCGAATTTATCTTATGTATAACCCCATATTAAAAATGTTTTACTTATTATATTTTGATTTTAACTATTTTAACTCTTCTTTAAATAAATTAATAATAAATGTCCTAATCTAATCCAAGTGGGCCTAAATGGTCATATTTTATTCCTAAGTTTGTTTTTGGTCGAATTACACTTGTAAAATAGAATTAGGACATGTGTTAGGGTAATATTAATATCATATTTACCCTTAGTTACCCTATTTACTATTAACCGCGGTAAAAAAAAGTAAAAAGTTACTATTCACCAAAAATTATTTTCATCTCATTGAACCACATTTTAGTCCTTGATATTAACCGTGTCTCTCAGATTTTCTAAATTCCATTCACAGAAGCGGTAAAATTAAGTTTTATGCAAAATTCGGTTTTTAACCTACCACTTAGTGGTTTCACTATTCATCAAAAATTGAAAGTTTTCAGAAAAATACCAAAATTTCACCCTAGGCTAATTTCGATATTCTGAGTCCAAAAATGAAGTCCATTTTGAAAAATAAAATTTATAAAATTTAAAAAAGTGGTTATTACTATTCATAACGGCTAGTTTTAATAGCATATTGTTGTTTAGTGAAACTCGGTATTGCGTACGACGCAAGCTATCGAGGAAGGTCGCGATTGCGTGTAAAGCAAGCCAAGCAAGTGTTGTGTAGAAAAATATTCCTTTGATGATTTATATAACATAAAAGTCTCGGGTGTTACATTCTACCCCCCTTAAAAAGAATTTCTCCCTCGAAATTCGTCACTTTGTAACAAACAAATGAGGATACTTCTCCCTCATCATATCCTCAAGCTCCCATGTAGCTTCTTCAAGTTGGTGGTTCCTCCATAAAACTTTCACCAAGCGAGTGGTCTTGTTTCGTAGGACTTTTTCGTTACGATCCAGAATCTCTATCGGCTGTTCTTCATAAGAAAGATCTTGCTCCAGCGGTACAACTTCTGAGTTGAGTACATGTGAAGGATCTGGTATGTACTTTCTCAGGAGAGATACGTGGAACACATCGTGAACTTGAGAGAGATTCGGTGGAAGCGCCAATCGGTAAGCTACCTTCCCAACACGATCCAGTATTTCAAAAGGACCGATATATCTAGGGCTCAACTTCCCCTTCTTTCCAAATCTCATAACCCTCTTCCAAGGAGATATTCGTAAGAACAATTTATCGCCCACTTCAAACTCTAGGTCTTTTCTTCGGTTGTCGGCATAACTTTTCTGTCGACTCTGAGCTGCTCTTATGTGTTGTTGAATAGATCTAACCTTTTCTGCCATTTCATCAACGAGATCAGGTCCTAATAGCTTTCTTTCCGCAACTTCATCCCAGCAAGTTGGAGTCCTGCATTTCTTTCCATAGAGAGCTTCATAAGGAGCCATCTGAATACTGGAGTGAAAGCTATTATTATAAGAAAATTCCACCAAAGGTAGGTGTTGATCCCAACCTCCTTTGAAATCCATAGAGCAAGCTCTCAACATATCTTCTAGGGTTTGAATTGTTCTCTCAGACTGACCGTCTGTCTGGGGATGATAAGCAGTGCTGAAACTCAACTCTGTATCCAGAGTATGCTGAAGACTTCGCCAGAACTTCGAGGTAAATCTCGGATCTCGATCAGATATAATAGAAAGTGGTACTCCATGCAATCTTACCACTTCCTTTATATATATCCTGGCAAGCTGATCTAGAGAGAAATCCTCTCTAATAGCAATGAAGTGTGTAGACTTTGTAAGACGATCAACTATGACCCAGATAGCATTATTGCCTTTGGATGTTTTAGGAAGTCCTGTGAAAAAGTCCATAGTGATGTTTTCCCATTTCCATTCGGGTATGGGTAATGGTTGTAACATCCCCTTAGACTTCTGTCTCTCAGCTTTAACTTGTTGACAAACCAAGCATCGAGAGACATATTCAGCAACATCTCTTTTCATGCCATCCCACCAGAAGTACTCTTTCAGGTCCCTATACATCTTCGTGCTTCCAGGATGAATAGAGAATGAAGAACTATGAGCCTCATCCAGCAGCTCTTTCTTTAATTCGGGGATGGGAGGAACGCAAACCCGATTCCTGAACTTTATTATCCCATCACAATCAAGGTTGAATTCAGGAACATTTCTCACCTTCTTTTCCACATTTAAAACATTTACTTGTACCTTTAAGACAACTCCCTCCATGTTTCTTTCCACACTTTGAGCATAAGGGAAAGTTCATCTTCTTTTCCGTGTGCTCTTTAGATTTTTCTTTGAATTCCATCTTCCTCTTCTTATCAAACCCATGTGACTGATGGGTTACTCCAATCTCCATCTCGACTTTGAGAGCACATCGAACGATTTCCTCGTAGCTATTGAAGTCCCTTATGGCTAACGCCCTTCGAAGACTTGGTTTTAAGCCACTAAAGAATCGATCGATCTTACTCTCAGGTTGGATAATAATACCAGAAGCGTACCTTGCAAGTCTGGTAAAATTTGCTTCATAGGTACCAACAGATTCATCATCCCTTTGCTTCAGTTCAAGGAACTCTTTCTCCATCTTTGTTGGGAGAATACGAGGGAAGTACTTATTGAAAAATAAGTTCTTGAACTCGTCCCATTCCATAGACTCAATTTCATCCCTTTGCCTCGTATTCTTAACAAGATTCCACCATTGATCAGCATCTCCTTCCAAACGATACACTGCTAGGATGAATTTATCATGTTCAGAACATTGAAGAACTGAAAATATCTTTTCAGTAGTACTAATCCATTGTTCAGCAACTAATGGATCAGTAGACCCACTGAAAGAAGGCGGACGCTGCCTCATGAAGGATTCAATAGAATGTTGCTCCTTCCTTTGCTCGTTTGGAAGTCCTGCATGATTCATAGCTTGAGAAAGTTGTGTGAGCATGGCTACAAGATTTTGCATTCCAACTCCCATATCGTTTGGTTTCTCAGGGGGACAATCATTGCATTGTCCATTGCATTGATCAACACGGTTCCTTCGGGTTCCAGCCATCGTCTAAAACGCCAAAAGAATAGTGTGAGAGGCAAAAATCATGCTAGGGAAAACAACATAATAAAGGGGTAGTACCCTCAATATCTAACATATTAGGTTAAATTCTAAGATCGTTAGAGAAATTCTAGGGCTATAACCTATACATATACTTAACCTTAGAGACATCCCTAGACATACCTTAGAAATATCTCTAGGGATCTCACTAACGTTTTCGCATCCTAGTTTCCAAAGGTTGACTAAACCTTTCCTATGATACCAACTATAACGACCCATACTTTACATACATTGTTAATACTTCAAAATTGAAGCACACTTATTACAACATATGACAAAACCACAAAGGACCGTATAAGTATAGTGTCTTTAGAAACTGGGAAACATAAACAACTGGTTCATAAATCTTCTATAGTGTCTCCCATTTATTTCATCATATCTAGGGTCCCTTTTAGCATATTCTACTTAATATCCATCTTCCTGACCTGGGGAAAAGAAAACATAAAAGGGTGAGCTCAAATGCTCAGTAAGGGCAAATAAAGGAAATAAAAATCATATCATATCTTTTTGAAAATCAAAACCTGCAAAAGAGATCATAATATCTTAACATGGAATAAATCATAGAAGTGAAAATGAGATCCCCATAATCATAACATAAAACATGAAACTTTGTGGCATGCACACATAATCATGGAAAATCATTTCTTGTTAGTCATGACTCATTTCCAAGACTATCTTAGTGGACGAAGTCCCTTTCTGAACCGAGTTCACTCCTCGTTTCAGTCCTGTATCACTGAACCGAAATAACCTTCCGTTCCAGCCATGTCTATCACATGAGATATAAAATCTTTACCCAATGCATTGGAGGGAGATATAGGTCCCACCCATCTTATAATGAATCCTTTCTTATGTGTGCCACATAATCATAAAACATACATCATCGCATAACACAAGTAACAAAAATGGGATTCTTGAAACATCATGACATCATAAATCAATTCATAAAGGAATTCATAAAATAATTCCATCACAACATGATCAAATCAATGTAATAATAGGGATAAAAATATAACCCTTTATTATCTTATATGGAAAATAATTTTGATAAAACACTTGAACTCCATTCTTGAGGAAAATATCCTTTCTTCTTCAAAAACATTTTTCCTTTCATAACATGTTATACAACTTTAAAATAAAAGAAGTTGATTAAAAATAAACTTGAAAACTTGTAAAGGAATCTTCTTTGAAGTAATGTTTTAAAAATCCATTCATGCCGTATAAGTTAAAAAAACATTCTTCGTACTTTTGTCGGAAAAGTCAAAAAGTACCTCGTACGGAAAAACGACAAAAGATTCCTTTCATATTCTTTACTAAAAACTAACCTAAGGGTAAAATTGGATTTAAACTATTGCAAGTGGATGGAAACAATATTACATATTGAGGGAACATGGATGTGGATGATAAAATACACCCCAGTAAATACTTATGAATAAACAATCTCGGATAAAAATGAGATTGTGATATTTCCCTTACCTTAGGTCCGATTTGCTTTGTTCGTGTCCGAAGCTCCTGTATAATGGTTTAAATAATGTTATTGACTTATTCCAGAATCATACATATTGATATGATATCATATATGGTCATATTATTAGCTTCTTGTTAGTAATATTTCATTGTTACTTGTTACTCGGGTCTTTATAACTTTTTGTTCTTATGCGTGTTTTGTTGAATAAATTCTTATTCTTATCTTTAGGTTATAGATAATTCATTTCCAGAATGGTATTAGTGTAGCATATACCATATTCATTCATTCAATTCATTTATATAATCATTATGAAATGAAGATCATGTAGAACGAGTCGCATCACATCGTGGAGACGGTATTCCGTACGTACGCACGAGTGATGATATCGTTCCTATGATCGTGGAATTGTATTGGAGTATATATATATATTATTTCAGTATCAATATTACTTAATAATAATCATATATAGTTACTCATTACACCATTATACCCATCCTTGTAAGGTGATGGTGGAAAATAGATTACACCACGGCGTGGAGACGGTATTCCGTACGTACGCACGCGCGGTGATTTCATTTTTCCATAGGATGGATAGAAGGTGAATTAGGGTTGTTTCATATTTATAATAACATATCAGTATGTAAGTAATACTGATGTTATTACTTTATCATGAAACAACTAAAGAAGAAGAAGTTGAAGAAGAAAGAAATTGAAAAGATCGGTAATGGATATTACCTCTTCTTTGGAACGCCTCCTTGAATCCTCCACTTAAGGAACTAAGATTGGTCTTTGGAGAAGACCAGGACCTCTAGGATTATTCTAGGGAAGTGGAGAGGATAAAATGGCAGGGGTTGGCCGATCTTGAGTGCTCAAATTGGTGTGAGGAGGAGGGGGAGGAGGTGCCCTTTTATAAGGGAGGAGAGGGGCACCTTAGGAATATCTCAAAATATTATTTTATATTAAAGTCAAAATCGGTTTATAATGGTTCCAAAGGGTCTTATTTCGAAGATAAAGTGGGGATGGGTCGAAATACTATCAACCAATAGGATTTAGACAAGTTTAGGGTATTATTTTAACCTTATCAATTAGATTTAACTCTAAGTTAATTAATTTAACTTTTACAGTGTCTTTTTGTTTTCTTTCACTATATGGTTAATACACTTACTATAACATGCCAAACGAACCCCAAATTGTTTATTATTAATATATATATCCTTATCTAAGTCATTTGGCCGAACCTTAGATTTTTAGGAATAAAATAACAATTAATAATATAATATTTGATTTAAAAACTATTTTGTGTCAATTTTGACACTATTTGATATATGATTTTTGTGAAAGTCATAACAGAATTATATGTTCGAAACAAGTTGATTACATCAACAATAATATATCATAGTAACCTAGAAAATTAGTGGAATTCATAAAAAGTCTCAAATTACATTTATTTTGGTATTTATATTATCAATTTTGTCAATATTTCATTAATAAGATAATTACTGCATCATCTTTGTGTCATAAATAAATTAAATTATTTGATGTCTAAAAATTACAAATAAAATACCATCATGTAGGAAATCTTTTTATCTTTCTAATGAATATTTACAATCGAATTTATCTTATGTATAACCCCATATTAAAAATGATTTACTTATTAAATTTTGATTTTAACTATTTTAACTCTTCTTTAAATAAATTAATAATAAATGTCCTAATCTAATCCAAGTGGGCCTAAATGGTCATATTTTATTCCTAAGTTTGTTTTTGGTCGAATTACACTTGTCCAATAGAATTAGGACATGTGTTAGGGTAATATTAATATCATATTTACCCTTAGTTACCCTATTTACTATTAACCGCGGTAAAAAAAAGTAAAAAGTTACTATTCATCAAAAATTATTTTCATCTCATTGAACCACATTTTAGTCCTTGATATTAACCGTGTCTCTCGGATTTTCGAAATTCCATTCACAGAAGCGGTAAAATTAAGTTTTATGCAAAATTCGGTTTTTAACCTACCACTTAGTGGTTTCACTATTCATCAAAAATTGAAAGTTTTCAGAAAAATACAAAAATTTCACCCTAGGCTAATTTCGATATTCTGAGTCCAAAAATGAAGTCTATTTTGAAAAATAAAATTTATAAAATTTCAAAAAGTGGTTATTACTATTCATAACGGCTAGTTTTAATAGCATATTGTTGTTTAGTGAAACTCGGTATTGCGTACGACGCAAGCTATCGAGGAAGGTCGCGATTGCGTGTAAAGCAAGCCAAGCAAGTGTTGTGTAGAAAAATATTCCTTTGATGATTTATATAACATAAAATTCTGGGGTGTTACATACTTCCCATACAAAACCAAGGAAAAATATGAGTTACTCGTATGAAGAGACACAAATGGGCTCCCCACCGTAAGAGACAACTTAATTTTTTTTGAGAAAGAATCAAGACACTAATAGGGGGAGGCCCAAACAGACTCCCTAGTACAAGAGGTACACAAAAATTATAAATTTAAAAAATAATATACATGATACCCATAGTGGGTCTTCCCACCACAAGAACCAACCATCTTAACTGACCAGCATGGGCCGACACAGAAAGACCCATTTTTTTAAGATTTGGGAATGGTGCAGGGTCAGTCCGCACGGTTTGGGAAACTGTGCACTAACTATGCTGATCATTCTTTCCACGTGGATTCCTAGAACATTGTCACTACTAATCGTGAAAAAAATGTGTGCTCAAACTTTCTATCCAAATTTCCAACCATTCTCCAATGACTCAATGGAAACCAACGCGGGAGGGAAAGAAATTAGGCGATGACATGGGTACAATGCCCTCTACCTATTTCCAACGAACGAGAACAGAAAAAGGAAGATGATGAAACCATAGGTTTAAACACTTTCTATCTTTCACACTGAGGATATGAAATTGTACAAGGGTTTAAAAAAAACTGGTGTTTCCCCTGACTATGCACCAGCTTCTCTCCGGGACCTATGGATGGAGCTCAAAATATTGAAGCATCTTCGGCCACACAGTTAGGCTGTTGAAACCCCTATGTGGAACTTCTTCTTTCGGTGCCACAAACAACTACACCTCATACCCCGATGGGTTCATCAAGACATAACACACTTCATAACCCACTTTACCAAAAATAGGCATTTCACTGAAACAGGGGATCAGAAGATGCACACACATCGCACCATGTTTCTTTGGGTGAGAAACAACATAAGGGAAAGACACGTATAAACACCTTCCTCTAAGATAGAGGATTTGATGTTTTTCACAAGGGAGACATAATCCCAACATAACATAGAACCTTAGAGGATTGTGTGACCTTCACCTTTATGGTCAAAAGAGCACACAATGTCACAATGCGTCACCGAACATAACCCTTGCGATTGATAGAAACAATACATGGAACGAGACCATATTCAAAGTCCCTAAACAACAGATAAGTCCAAAAAATGGACACAATATCCTATCATGACCGAAATCTCAAAATTGGTGGTTTAATAATAACACTTTCTTCAAAGAAACTATAAAGAACCCAGAGGCCCTCTTAGACACTATCAGGACACTCATCCATATTAACAACGAAAGAACACTCCCACCTTTGATGAATCAGGAAACTTAAGAAACTAAGGTCTATTTCAACCTTCCACAAGCACTATCCCACTACAAGAGGATCCAAAAATCAGCGAAATGAATGGGTGTAGACTCAATAAAAAAAATGTTCGATAAAATATTCATTATATTGATCAACTGGAGGATTTTCTAATGGAGAAACAAAATGGGTTGCACTTCAGTTGTGCATTAACCCTTAATGGGGGCGTACCTTATCCAATGAGAGAACCCAAGGACCCAACCAAGATGGACCATTGGTCAAAGCATGCCACAAACCAGATCCAAACACATGAAGGGAACCACCGTAAAGGCATCCCAAATTTTTTTTCAGAAGAGACCACTAACCGTCCCTATAACACAGCTTACCGACCGAACACAAACCCAAAACACAGTTCAAACAGAAGGGGTTCTTGAACACAAAACATCCCACAACATCAATAATTTCAAAAACCCATAATACAAACCATACCAAACTATTCATCAAAACATCATGTTTTTCATTAAAACCAATTCATTGAAAAAAAACGATTTAGCAGTAAGAGTATCCACCAATGGTACCCCATGGGCCTCACACATGCATGTTTTTGTGCCACACCGGGCACCCTCCTCATATCCATCCCAGCACTCATCCAGTCATGCCATCAACCATCCATCATCCCATATAACCCCATGCATGTGGTCACTCATGGAAATACCAAAGGAAAAAACAAAACTTCCTTCCACTTTTCGAAAACAAAATGGTCAACCAACCCAACCTTTTTCTCAAAACTGCTAACAACGAGATCAAAATCCCAATTCACATCTTACAAAACATTTCATAAGGACACAACCACTTAGAAAAGAATCCATAATTAAATAAAAGCACATATTCATTCCTTTCACAATCATTTCAAAACATTTCAACCCATTTCAAAACACTTCTAATTTCATGAAAAACACCATTTCATAAATCTCCATTTAATTAAGAACTCAACTCTTCTCATTTCAAGAAAAGGTTCTAAAAGTTCATATTTTTTTTCATTCAGTAGTCACGAAACCCAAAATCCATCTTCAACCCCCACACAAAAATTCTAGAACACTTAATTCAATCCAAAACACTTTTCCATGGTTTAAAAAATTCCACTAGAAACATATTTTCAAAACCCCAATTAACATAGTTCATACTTTCAAAAGAGGTGTAAACACATAATTTACCCTTTTTAAATATTTTTGAAATTTCATTTATAGGCATAAAAAAATAAAACCATTTTAACTTTACTAAAAAATAACTTCACAAAAATTCCCTCTCCTTAAAGTGAAGTCATTTTTTTTGCTTAAAAAACCAAGTTTCCAAGATTCCAAAACAAAGAGACACAAGACAATGTGAGAGGAAACTAGTTTCGGTGGGTGACTAGGACATATGGTTGGAAGCCATATTCCAACCACTTCGCCATCACAGAGAGTATTCTAGGGAAATATCCATGGCTCCACATGGCTTTCCAGGCCCTGCGAGCTCACTGAGATTATTCGCCCAACTCGCTTTTCATTTCCCATAGTCATCATTAAACCAAGAAAACCAAAGGACTCAGATAAATCCATACTTCCCATGGTGACTTGAATCCCATCATGAGGTGTGATGGCCAGGCACACTACCCATGACTGAAATTTCAAGTCCCAAAAATCCTAGCTCCAGACTATGCTGACTCTTCCCCAAGTAACATGACCCAAGGAGCGAACCTCCTCTGATACCATTTTGTCACGAACCGAATCTGGTCACCGCCAAAACCGGCACTAAACACAGCCCGTGACATGACCCGAAGGGAGTTCCCTATCCCCACGGGCTGGCACAAGTGCCCGAGTATCATTAATTTAGGTTTGGGAACGATTTACCCGAGTATGAAAGCATAAAACACTAAAAACAATCCATAATATAAATCTGAAATTTTTGAGCCAAACAAGACTTAAGTAAAAACCAGAACTGAGTACAATGGTTTAAAGATAATACAAGTGGTCCAAATAAAAATAATTATAGCGTCAAGATAGCCCCAAGGACTCCACACGACTAGGGGTCATTGCCCCCAAGCTATCTCCACAACTCCGCACCAAGGATGGGAACTAACACCATGAACCACCATCACCCTTAGCTTTTCCTTTACCTGAATCAAACATAACCAAGTCTACTTACACCGAAGGGGTGTAAGTAGGGTGTGAGACTAATCCCAGTAGGATACCAACCAATGATTCCAAAGAGTAAGAAATACAATGTGAAAAAGCAAGCAGTCTTCAAACACAAGGAAAAGTAGTGTTAGAATTTCAAGAAATAAAACCTCAAATTGAAAATAGTTTTCAATCCAAAATTTTCAGAATATTAACACATTAAAAATAGAAATGTTAGATACTGTAATTTACTTCCAAAAACACCCTCAGACATGTGTAAATACTACAAATCCAATGAGCAACAACATTGGGAACACCCCTAGGCACTAGGTTGTCTTGAGCCCTATGTACCTCATACCTCGGTGTAAAGTAACCATAACAAAATCCTTTCTCATGCACGATACACTAGTAGGGAACATACCCATAACATATTGGTCCCCAACAATCATCCACATAGTTTAGTTAGATTTGTCGTTATCCAAATGCTAAGTGAAACAGGGACAAAACCCATCCGGTCCACTAGCCGTACTAGTACAAATCCGCCCCACCTAGGTACCCGGGCTTCCCCTTTTGTGATCAATCAATTTCAGCATGAAACATAAATAAATTTTCATATAAAACACCATTACTGGTCAAGAACAACCAATATAGTAGCTATCACATTTTATACCACTTAAAACACGCAACAAAACACTTATATTTTTCATAAAACAATTCCTCAAAATCTCGTAGTGTTTCGGACACAAAACTCCTTATAAACCTCACTTGCATACTCTGTGCACATTTTAAGTTTCCAAAACATGAAGGGAATCCTACTACATTTCAGTGAAAACACAAAATAATTTTTAGGGCAGCCCCATATGGTTCAAGAAACGACAGCCTTGCAAAGTCTCCATTTTTACACAACAGAACTCTTAGAATTTCATGTGGTTCACAAACACCATTAAAACCTGGGTTTTCAGCAATAAACACAAGGGAAAATCATTAAAAACAGTATTTTTATCCCTATTATAGTTCAATAAAATCAAATAGTTACTTATAGGGTAGCCCCAATTAAAATAATAAAACATTTGTATGAAAAACCCCCAATTTCACATGAAATTGGCATTTAGGATTCATTTTAAATACAAACACGACTAAAACTATATTTTTCAGAAATAATAATTTTAATAAGCATGAAAATACCATAAAAACAGTATCCAATTCACAAAGATTTCATACACAATGGAATCACCTACCAAAACCAAGGAAACCCTTGAATCCTTTGTGTGAAAACTCAAACGCACCACCGCCACACCTCAAGGAAGGTAAACCAGACCTAAAACCATAATTTCAGACCATGAAACACAAGATAAAACCCAAATTTTTATACCCTACTTCCTAGACATTAGTAACCTCAAAGATAATGGAATAAACCCTAAGTAAATTGGATATAACCCTAAACAAATTGAAAGAATAAAGGAGGAGAAGAACTTACTTAAAATATCTTGTAGAAATCACCCCCAAAAATACCAGTATCTGATTTTAAAAAAATACTCAAACCTTCAAGGGAGGTTCGAACAAGGATAGGTAGATCATTTAGGAATTTGAATGGGGGAAAAAGAGTAAGAATCAAAGGAGTTATGAAGGAAACAAATTACCTTTATAAATCTGCCCAAAATTTGAGTTCTTCAGAGGTTTCGACCTAAACTGCGATGAAAATGAGCTGAAAAGAGGATGGGAGGATATTGGACGCGCGGATGGGTTCAAGGGGCGTGTTTGGGGCTTTGAATCACCGAAAAAACTATAAAAATGAATAAGTTATTAATTAATCAAATTTTATTTTTAAAACTGGAATTGGGCTTTCGGGTAGGCCCAATCGTTTAAATAAAAACCCATATACACCTTGGTTATGGAATTCCAAAGGCTCCAAATTTTAACTTTTGTGTTAATATATCAGGGGAGGGAATTTAGGAGTTGGAATGACTGAAAAATATTAAAAAATGAATAAGTTATAAAAGAAACAAAATTTATTTTTTAATTAGGAATTGGGCTCACGGTTTGGCCCAATTCATGAAAACTCACCTACTCTCCACAAAAACATTGGAAACGCCCCAAAACAAAACATTAATGGAAATAAAAATAAAAATACATTTAAAATAATCTATGTATGTGACAAATTATATGAGAATAAATACATTATAAATATCTTATATATCATATATAAACATATTTTTCATCATAATTTCCACTATGATAGGTGGTGATGGAAAAATTAACAATCATCATTTTGTGAGGTGGTAGTTCACCGTACACTTAAAGAGTATGTTCATTACTGATTAGATTGAAGTGTGTGTAAGTGTAGATCAAACCCATAGAATAAAAACATACTTTTATATTTATTATACTGGTTTTTTATATAATCATGAAATAATGAGACTTTAGAGAGTGGATAATGGAAATGAAACTAAAGAGTTTAATGAAATATATTACCACTTAATGATGTAACCCCTTTTGATTTGAACCAAAGGGATTCCTTGGATTGAATTATTCCTAAAAAGAGGCATATAATATGGGGTTAGGTATTTAGAGTTGATATTTGGGAAGATCTTGGTCAATCTTAAGTGGTATGATAGGTGTGAGGATGTGGGAGAGGTGGTGGCCTTTTATAGGGAAGGAAAAGGACTCACTTGACATTTTTGAAAACAAGTTTGGTGTAACAACTTTTTTACCTAACAAAACTAATAAAAAAACAATAAAAACTCAAAAATATAAGATTTATTTCAAAATTATGACCATCCAATGGGTGTTGGATGACTATATAGGTAATTTTGGCCTTTAATTTTATGGTGTAGTCCTTTGTTAAGCTTAAATTTTCCTTAATAATTAAAATTAATTTTAATAACTTTCACTCATATTTTTGGTAAAAAACTAAGATTAAATTATTATAAATTATAAATTATTATGATTCAAAATATGGAATCCATTTCTCTAAATTACAGTTACAAATTGGAAGAAATTAATTTAAATTTAATCCCTTAGATGGGATGACAATTCAGGGTTTTAATGTGAATGCATCTGAATGTTTTCTATGTTTCTCGAGTAAATTTCAATGTGAAATTGATTTTAATGACCTAAATATTTTTAATTGATGAAAATATGAACTAATTAATATTTAAATCCAGTTAAAAATATAATTCATCTTTATAAATAAATTATATGAAAAATATATTTTTAAAGAAAATTCAGTTTTTTTCACTATTAATTTATAAATGATTCTTAACATTTCAATACCAAAATATTTATAGGGACCTAATTTTTTATGTTACAATTTCAAATAAGAATTTTTTTACATATATAATCCATAGAATTTCTAATAATTTGAATCAAAATAGGATCACCGTTAAAAGGAGGTAAAATTTCCTTTATATAAATATATTTTTTTTGTGTAATATTGGGTTGGTTATTACGTTATTATTATCAATTATATTGGATAAATTTCTAAATTATTTAATTGAATATTTTATATTCATATATTACATTAATATCACTTAATAATTGTATATAATTAAATTTATTTGGGTAAAACAACATTGCGAGCATAAAAATAATTTTCTATAAAAATATTCTTTTTATATTAATTTCTAATTAATTTTTAATTAATTATTTCATTTTATAATTATTTAAACATTAGTTTTCATAAGTTAGTTATTAAAATTAATAAATACTAATTTATCAGATATTTTATATTTTATTATATTTTAAGAACAGATTATTGTTCAATATAACTTAGTCTTATGTGTAACACATGCCATCGAAGGCTGCTATTGCATTTAATTCTTGCTAAATCAGTGTTTTATGCATTGAAATATATATAATATTTTTAATTTGTATAAAATAGTAAATATATTCTAAATTCTTGGGATATTATATTCCCTTACATGTTTGGTGTTGCATTTCATACACACTATCGAATACAATGTTCCTACGTTAGATTTTTAGGGTGTTACATTATCACCACCTTAATAAAATTGCATCATTGCAATGTAAAAACGATTTTTGTGATTGATTTTTTGATTTTTCTTATCATTAAATCCCACATCTTGAGAAGGTTTCATAAAAATTCCTCCAAATAAGGGAGAGAATGGGAAGTGCAATGTTCACATGGACTAATATATACCAAGGTATCTAAGTTGGAGAACATTAGTGGCATGTAGAGATAATTACATGGTAGAAAATCATAAATATTTATAAGGGTGATGTAGGTATTCTATAAAAAACTATTGAATTATCAATGTAAAATTGATGGACTCAAATCCATAAATATGTGATGATTTAGAAAACCGTAAGTCAAAAAATTAGGTATTGGGAAAACATGTTATTTATATGTCAATTTTCTAAAATTGGGTAATTATTTTACTAATTATGCCTGAATGTACCAAAGGCCTCCAATATTTTTTTGATAATCCCCCTTTTATGGGATGATGGGGAACCATTACATGGCCCAGAGGCTTAGACACACATTACATGACCTTGATGCCTTAGAAGTATTCATCCCAAAAAGACTACTTTAAAACTATCCCTCCATAGAAGATATATTTATGTAAGATCTCCACCTTCACAAGGTTGGTCTGCTAGTTGTCCTATACAGAGATACATAGGCATAGTACCAATGGAAATTCCATACCATCTCCATCTTCCAATTTCAGTTAGCTATGTTCTGGAGAATGTGCCTACTCTTTAATCCTCATATGGAGCCTTGTTCCTTGAAGTTTCTCTTTTTGAATCTTCATTACATGTGGCCCAAAATTCTTTTATGTGTCCCATAGGCCTTTAGGTGACCTGAAGGCCTTGATGTGGCCCGAAATCCATATTGTCCCAAAGGCCTCGGGTGTTCTGAAGGCTCTGTAGGACAAAAGGACCAAAATAGTGACCCAATGTCTGAAATAAGTGAATAGTTTTGGCTGCTACAGTACCGAATAGTACTAGTTACAGTGTCTACTATAGTGTCTGCTGCAGTTTTTATACTTCCTATGAATATATGGAAATTTAATTATTTGATACATTATTTATAAACAAAATTTTAATCTTTTTTTATTCTTTGATCTATTTTCCAATTCATCCAAAAATTAATTTTGATGCCTGAAGAACTAAAATAAATTTATAAAGGATCTTATGTCTCATAAAAGTGTGAAATGTATAACTATATATCTCAAAATCCTTCAAAACCAATATGGTAAGGGCATTAATCTATAAACCTAAAAATAAAAACTACCTGTTAATCATTAATATTAATTCTTTAAAGTTTTTAACAAAAATAATGACATATTAACAAGGATGTTGCATAAGTCTATAGTTGGTGTTAAACCATTATCATTATTTTGTCATGGGTTCAAGTTCCGCAAACTTTATGGGCTTGATTGTTTTTCACCCAATATACATGATGTCCTTTTATGAATCCATTCTAATATAAGATAAAAAATAAATATAATGTACATCCTTGAAATTAGTTTAATCACTAAATATAATTTTAACTATGGTTTTCAATACAAAACCAATAAATAAATAATTTATCCACTTATTTCCACATAGATCATTCTTTAGTCTAAGGTTTATCTATAATATCATTTGTAGGATTTCTAATCACCACACCTTATCATCAATTTTAAATACTACAGGTTTAAACTAGGTCATTCATTATCAATACCTATTCAAATACTCCATCATGGATTGTAAATAAAATTTGAATTATCCTAAGAATATCCCAAGGGAGTATCAAATAGGTTGCACAGTGAGGCCGTTTTTTGTGTTCTAGATTATGCCAAGTGAGGCTCAACACACCTTATCAGAGTTGTTACTCCTAGGTATATCTATTCTAGAACCATTTACACTTAAATTATGGATAGATAGATTTATTTATCTGAAAAATACATAATATCTATATAACTATAACATTAGGATGTTCTTCTATACTTATCCTCAAATTATACCTTATGAATATGTTTTCTAATCTATGTTGTTTAAATTGAGTTCCTATGGTTTATATTAAACTTATTTTGAAAAAAACTATAGCACCCCGAACCCAAATAACATAGAGATGGTGTCTTCTATCAATTAAATGATAATTATTACAAGGAATCAAATCCTGAAGGATTGAGAGTTTAGTAGTTATAGTAAACTAGATATAATCATGAGTCTTGTATTACAAATTAATTCACTAATTAAAACATTATTTTTATATCTTTAAATAAATAACGTATAGGATAACATTATTCCATCTAGTATATCCTTGTGTAAATTTCATAGTATTCTTTTTGTATTCCTGAGGAAAAGGAAACAAAATAAGGGTATGATCAAATGATCAGTGAGGGTAAATTATAATAGAAGTAGTAATGAATCAATGGGAATAATAATTATGAAATCATAAATAACTGATCTCAAATTATATATATTTAATAAACAAGGAAATAAGTGCTTAAAAAATTTGTAAATATAATAAATTGAAACATATTCCATTCAAATAATTAGATTATGAAAAATCAATATGGAAAGGTAAGAAAATTGAAACACGTTCCATTTAATCAATGAACTAAAAATGAAATGTATCTATAGATATGTCAAAGAAAAATATCATGGATGAAAAATAAAAAAAAACCAAATAAGGGAAATTATTTCTTAATGGAATTAATGTCTGAGACACCTAAAAACCTATATTGTCAAGATATTTCAAAATACAATTTAAACTATTGTATTTTTCACAACTAATTTGTTTCATGAGAACTTTTCGATGTATCGAGGTGTAATATAAAGTTTGGTTTCCACCCATCATTTTTTATCCAAATCATTCCTCATATATAATATCCAAAATAAATAATATGAGTAATCAAATATCAGTTTTGAATAAAGAATACATAATTATCAATATTTCCCCAAACAATAAAATAACATTCAAAGTAGACATTATATGTAAAATGGTATACCACTTAGGAAATACTAATATCTTTTGTACGAGAATATATATTCAAGTAAATTTACATTAAAAATTTATTATAATAATGTGATTGTTTCAAGATAATGTTAAAAACCACAAAAGGATATGAGATTTCAGAGATAATAATTAAGAATATTCTTGAGGATAAAAATCTTTTATAACTCCTAAGTGTCCCATACGACTTGAAAAATTTAAATTATAATCCCCATGATGTTATGACATTAATGAAACTTATAGTATCATGTGAATAAATAGAATAATGATATTATGTGTCAAAGGTAATTATATAAACCATATATATTTATTTTATGCATAACAACAATTAAATCTCATGAGTATTTAAATTAAGAAAAATCCCTTACATTATATTTCCTTTCGAGTAAATATCCATTAAATTCCTGTATAGTAAAATTATGTTAATTATCAACTTGTTTCAAAACCTTTTTATTGTTTACCATTACTTTTATTTCACTTATTATCATGTTTTTTGTCTACTTAAACAATTATGATTATATTGGGTGTTTTGAACAAATTTGGTTTATGTGTAAAAATAACCTTGTGGGGTCAACTATAGTCATTGGGTTTATTACATTACATATCCAAAATAATATTCATTTAATAGTTATTATATTTATACAAAAATTATAATTATAAAATAAATCATTAAATATTGTTATTAAAAAAGAACCAATGTTCCAATCATGGAGATGGTAGGTCATATATACGCGTGAGTAATGTTCCTATTTTTCAATGATCATTTTGGAAAGAAGATATAAAATACTATATCATCCCAGAATGATAATTATATCATAAATAAAATATTATTTAGTCATATACATATATATATATATATAATTCTTGTGATGTAAAAAGAATCACATCGTGTCGAGGAGGCGATAGTCCACATATCCACAAATGACATTATCACGTTTTAAGTGTGTGAAATGGTAATAAAAAACAATATATATATATATATTCTATTTACATAAAGGTAATAATGTCATTAATATAATATATAGGTTTTTTATGTCATGTTTTTTAATTCAATCCATCCTTTATACGTTCCATGTACAGTGTGAATGAATCTCATTGCTTTGAGGGGGCGGTAGTCCACTCTTCCACAAAGGATGTTATTGTATTTACACAACATGGTATGTATAGATGTATGTGTTATAAATGAAATACATAAGAATAAATTCATTATAAATACCATATTTATCATATTTAAATATAGTTTTCATCATAATGGACCCCAAGATAGGTGGTAAAGTAAACAAATTAGAAATCATCATTTTGTGAGGTGGTACTTCACTGTACACGTAAACATTATGTTTGATACCCATTAGATAAAATTGTGTTTAAGTGTAGATAGATCCAATAGAATTAAAAAAACAATAGGATACATAGGATACTGATGTTGTTATATAGTCATGAAATAAGGAGATATAAGGGACTGGATAATAGAAATAAAACTAAACATCTTAAGGAAAGATGTTACCTCTTAATTGGGTAACTCCATTTAGTTTACACAACATGATTACTTGGATTGCATTATAATAAAGGGCAGGATTATAGGATTATAGGATGGATGTTTAGGATATATTTGGGTATATATTTATTTATCCAAACTTCCTTGATAGGTGTGATGAAGTGGGAGAGGTGGTCGCCTTTTGTAGAGAAGGAAAATGACTCAATGAGAATGTTTGAAAACAAGTTAGGTTTAACAACGTTTTTACCAAAACAATTCATAATAAACCAATGTAAATAAATAATGGAAGGTTTATGGCCTAATTATTACCATAAAATAGATTTTTTATAACTGGATATGTCATTTGGGTTCTTAATTTAAAGGTTTAGTCCTTTGTTAAATTTAATTTTTGCCTTAATAATTATAGTTAATTTTAATTAATTTCACAAACGTTTTTGGTCAGAAACTAAGATGAAATTATTATAAAATATAAATTATTCAAATTAAAAATTCAGAATATATTTTACAAATTACAATTACATATGTGGAAGAAATTAATTTAAATTTAATCTAATAGACTAGACAACAATGGGAGTTTTTAAAGTGAAAATCTCTAAATGTTTTCTTTTTTTCTATAATAAATTTCAACATGAAATTGATTTTAATGACCCAAATTTTATTAATAAATATAAAAATATAATCTAATTAAACATTAAAACCAATTTAAAATATACTTTAACCATATAAATAAATTATATGAAAACCCAGTTTTGAACTAAAATTCATATTTTTCACTGTTCATTAAAAGATGCATATTCACATAAAAATACCAAAAATTTACCCGAACCAAATTTTTGTGATTTTATTTCAAATATGGAGTTTATTTTGACATATCTATTATATAAAATATCTAAAATTTTATTTAATATAGGTTCTCCATTAAAAGGAGTTGAAACTACCTTTATAAAAATTTATGTGTTTTATGTGTAATATTTGGTAAGTTCTTTACTTATTCTTATCAAATTAAATGGATGAATATCTTAAATTTTTGATTGAATATATATATATATATATTGATATTGTGTTAATATAATTTTCTAATAGTATTTAATTTAATTTATTATGGTGAAACAACTTTGTGACCATAAAAATTGTTTTCTATAAAAATATTCTTCTTATATTCAATTGGTTCTTTTATTCATTTACAATTAATTTTTAACTAAAAATTTCATTTTATATTTATTTAAACCATTATTTTCATAAGTTATAAACTTTTATTCATATATACTAAATTAACAATTAGTTTATATCTTATTATATTTTAATAATATATTTATTTTTGATAAAACTCAGTATTGCGTGCAACTCAATCCATCAAAAAAGGTTTCTATTGCATGTAACACATGCTAAATAAGTGTTGCATGAATTGAAATATATTGAATATATTGAATCTATTTAAAATATAAAATATATTATAAATTCTCAGTATATTATATTCCCTTACATAGTTGGTGTTTTGTGTCATACATGCTATCGAATACAATGTTCCTACTTTAGATTTTTAGGGTGTAACATATAATAAAAAAAGTGTCATAAATTAATTTAAAATTAATACTATAGATGATTTGGGAAAGTGGGTTATTAATGTAAGAAGTGTAAATGTTTGAAACTTGTTTGAATCATATTTCAATGTTAAATTGATTTCAGTAACCTAAATTTGTATATATATATTTTTATAATTGAATAATTTTAATTTAATAAAAATTGAAAATATAATTTATCTATATAAATATTTCATATAAAAAGAAGTTTTTAATTAAAATTATGTGTTTTCACTATTAACCAAAAAATAAGAGTTCACTCAAAAATACAAATAATTCACAATAATATAATTTTGAAATTACTATTTCAAAAAATGAAGTTTATTTTGAAAAATAAAATATATAAATTTTTCATAAATTATATTTGAAATTGAAACACCATTAAAAGTTGATAAATTTACCTTTTAGGAAAATATACATCATTAGGTGTAACATAGGTTTTATTGTTATCTCATGTCTAGAAAACACATACGATGAAAATTAAATAGTCGATTGAATATAGTATATATATTTCATTTAAATCATTTATGAAATGCAGTTTGATTAATTTATTGACATAAAATGTTATTTATTTAATAAATAGAGTTTTCTAGAAAAATATTTTTTATATTTTCAAATGGTTTTTACTTTCATTTCTAGTAAATTGTATACAAAATAATTCTTCATATACATGTGTAACCTGTATTTTAATAGTTTAATTATTCTAATTCATAACCCCCATTAAAATTTCTATGTGGAAACTATTTTAATATTTTATTAATAATATTAATAGAATATTATTGTTTTTTCAGACAAGGTCTTGCATGTAAAACAAGTTATCAGATGAACTCGGTGTTCTGTGTAGCCCAAGACAAACATAGTGATGTGTGTACCTCATATTAATATAAGTGTTTTATATAAAACATTCATAATTTCTTTTTGTGTCCAAAACAAATGAAAACATGGTACTTTCATACAACATAAGTGATATTCACAGTTGCATGAAAGAAAAAATATCAAAAAAATAATAATAATTCAAAAAAAATATTTCACAAAATCTTGGGGTGTTATAAAGAAAACCATTTTTCAACAATATGATAAAATATTTTATGAGGAAGAATGGAGTGAACTATATGAAATCAACACCCTTCCTCCCCATAAAAATGTCCATGTTAAAGATTCTAATAAGGAGATCAAATGGATTTTAGAGAAAAATATTAAACAAAACCAGAAAATTTTGATCCAAAGGTTGAATGAAGCCTTATGGTCTTATATAATATATTAAAATACATACCATCAGGATGAGTTCATATAGGATGATTTATGGAGTGAGTTATCACCAATTTATTGAGTTATAAGACAAGTCATATTGGGAAGTGATAGAGATGAATTTCTATCTTGAAAATGATAAAAAAGAAAGAATACTATAACTAAATGAGTAAGGAGAAATCAAGAGTGAGTTTTTAAAGAATTGTAGAACTTTTAAAGAGAGAACTCAAGTATATCATAAAAACTTAACTCAATAAAAATACATCCATAAAGGGATCCAAGTGTTGTTATACAACTTAAGACTTAAGATGATGTTAGGTAAAAAATCATTAAACATGGGAAGGTAAATTTATAGCTACTCATGTATATCGATTTAGTGTTCTAAATATCTCTAATGAAAGAAACAAGAACACAATAATTATTAATTCTAGAAATATTAATAAATTCCATGGAAAAATCCCCCATAACTATTAAAACAGATCAAACTCATCCAACCTATTGTTAAATTAATACATATTAGGTTATATCTCTCCTTAATAGTTGATTGATTTTTATGATTAAATTTAAAATCAATTTTATGTGATGAATCTGTTATAATTAAAGGCAGGAATTTCAGAATTTAATTATGGGTAAGAAAACCATTTTATATTATATTTTCCAAATTATGTGACTTTTTTTTAAAAAAATTGTTGTTTTTTTCTAATTTAAGTGTGTTTTTGAAACATATTAAAGAATGATTTAGAAAAACCATGACACTTTTAAATCCTCTAAAAGGTCAAAAAACATATTTGACCCATATATTCAGGTTAAAGTTTTGGTGAAGAGAAATATTTTTCAAATTCTATGTGTGTTAATTTCATGAAAAGACCACTGAATTTGGAATCTTATGGCCTGAAATACAACCTTTTATTATAAACCACATACCTAATAGTCTTATGAACATTTTTAACATATTCATAAAATTACATTTTTATAAAGAGAACTATTAAATTCTTTAATAAATATAACATTTTTGAGTAATTAGTTTGAGTGGTTAAAGGTGTTCTAGGAGCTCGCTCTCCTTGGTGATGTTGATTTTTTATGTTACTGGTTTTCAGATGAACTGTTTACTGGTTCATAGGATATAATTTCACTCCCACTACCGTAAAAGATGATCTCAGGTTGTCCCCAACTCATTTTGAAGGTTTTTCAATTTTTCCCAACGGTGATGTGTGATTCTACAATGGGATCTATTCACCGACGATGCCGATGACTATAGAGGAATAATTGGGAATCAGTTTGCAAATCCGGGACACGACTCGAGGCAGCTCATGTCCCAAGGTGTTGACATGTGGCTTCTTTGAATGATATGTTCTGTTGTGAATTTGAATTTTGAATTTAAATTTTGATGTGTTGGGTTAGATTTTGAAACCTATATTCCATTAATGTGATGTGGTGTTTTGAAATTGTTTATCCAGGATTGTGAGGTTACCACTAACCCATAAAGTGGTTTATTTAGATAATGAAAACATTTGTATGGATGAGTAATCTAGTAAATGTGTTGGATAATTTAAGTACATGTATTATATATGATTGATCCATTATTTTAAATTTTTATCACTTTTTATAATAAACACTATTACAAATCTTGCTTTTATACATAACCATTATATCACAGAATTCTATGAATTAATTTTTTTTATAGGTACATTAATTGATGAATATTTTTATCCAACATTATCGAGGAGTTGATGAATGATCAAGGTTTAATTAAAATGTATGGGAGGAGAAAAGTAAACTAGAATAAGCTATTAAAAAGTATATTAAAAATGAAGTAAAAAAGTTCTTCAACTTTTGTACTACTAGTTTGTGATGAAAAACTTTCAAGGAAGTATAGGAAGATGGACTGGATATCATATAAGTTTGATCATGTAAGTCTACAACTATTTTGAAGTGAAAGTTACCCCTCATTCTCTAAAAAAGAAAAATTTGATCTATGTTATAGATATGAAATCAGTTAAACCAAAATGGTAAAAATTAAGAAATTATTATTACTGTTGAATTTTATTATATGTATAACTACTTGAAAGCTACAAAGTATTTTTATAGATAACTATAGTTATAAAGGAATGATAATACGAATAAAAATCTTATATAGAATTTTTATTCTGAAAATACTATTTTAAAAGGAGTTACAATTTTTATAGAAGATATGAAATAAAACGTTTAAAAATGAAGTAAATACCTCATACTCTATGGAAATGAAGACCTCAAACCTATTAAAATAAATTTAGATTCCCTCTCTGCCTTCAAGAGCACAATCAAAGTAAGAAAAATCATTATCATTCAAAACCAACTGAAGGAAAAATAGAAGGGGAATTTTTTATGCTAGAAAAATAGCAATGTTGTGGAATGTCCTATTAAAACTCAAGGAAGTGAATATAAAATTTTGAAGTTGGAAGATAAGGGAGGAATCTATTGATTAAGAAAATTTAAAATCATGCATTATGCTTCAATCATATATCTAAACATCCTAAATCTACCTCATATTTTCTCCTTAGAACCCAACAACCATTAGCCATAGAATAAACCTAGAAAATAATTCATAAATATGAATAAATAATTAACTCATTGTTAATAGATAAATAAAATCATCATGCTTATGGTGAACCATTCATGGACTCAAAAGACCTAAAATTCTTACATTAATGTTGAGTGAAGTATTACTAGGAAGGTAGTTATTAGTGGGCATGAGAGGATAAAATAAGTGGAGGTTAATTGAATGAAAATAATTAAGAAATTTTAATTAATATCATTAAGGATACATTATAATTTTTGTAAACATGGTGTTAAAATTGGACTCACATTGGAAAGAATTTGATTTTTTCTAGGGAAAACTTTTTGAATATCACTAGTTAAGGATTCCAAGGATTAAGTGTTAAGGAATTGACATATTCCATTATTTAATAATATATTTTTTATATTTAAATCATTTTAATCACTTAAGTTTATTTATTTTTTGTGTTCTATAATGATTTTTTGAATTAAATTTCCAAATCATTTGATAGTGTGGATATTATTTGAAATTACCAAACTCGTTATTTAATTTAATAAATTGTTGGAATGGATTGCTACTGATTATTCATTATTTTACTGTATTAAAAGAATAAGGCATATAATGTTATATTTTTTGTCAATATAAATAATTAAACTATTTAAGAAAGTGGTGATTCAAGGAGGATTGTTATGGATTCACATTACCTATAAAATCATAATGAAATAAAAAAAAGAATGAGTGTGAATGTGTCATTTTATCTCCACTTCTGTGTCATTTTTTACCCATGTATGAGTGATATCCACCTATGTATGAGTTATTTACTCTATTTATGAGTGTATATTCCTCTATTTATATGAATGTTTCTCCCATTTTTTTTATGATTTTCACCTTCACATGTGCTATTTTCTATTGAATTTTGTCCTTCCATTGAGAAAATCATCCCAAAGACATTCAAAAAAGACTTTAGGAATTTCAATTGTTCTAAAATAAAATTATTTATGGTGACAAATTAATAATAATTCAACCAATTATATTATTACAAGTGTATAATAATATGGAAAATGTTTCAATAAATAACATAGAAATAAAGTCTTGGATTTTCATGAATATAAGATTTCATAGAGATTTGATTCTGCAATGAATATGGAAACTTTCTGAAAAATTCAGAAATAATTTATTTTGTAAGATTTGATAATTGAAAGGATAAGGAAGGTGTGGATATAGAAAAATAATTATAGGCCTAAGGATGAAATGATTTAAGGTAAGGTCAATAGTTCATTTTAGAGAATTCATTATTGTTGTGGTTTTTGTTTGTTCATCTTTAATAATTTTTCATTATTTTTTCATCTCTGATACCTTTTCTATAATGTTGAAATACATAGGTGATTGTGTAATAGATGGTCTTTTATTTATATACCATGACTCCCCCAATTTATTAATTAAACCCTCTTTTATTAATTGATTTTGGTTTTTCGTGACTACTTGACGGATTTGATACAATTGTGTTTAATGTTTTGAACTTATTCATTGTTTAATGTCTGGGTTAATAACTTATAATCACACATTATCTACTATAGCCTAATTATGGAGGAATGAGTCTTATTTGGAAGTGATTTTTTATCAATTTTTAAATGTATATGAAGGAGATTAGTTTCTTCTGTGTTTCCTAGAAACCCCAACAACAAATTGGTTATTTGCATTGGTAGTTTATAAGTGGTTTTCTATTTTGGTATCTTTGAAATTTTCAAACATACGTGAAGGGTATATGAAACATTAGTATTTAATATTATATCAATTTTTCCAATTATCTTTATTATTAGCTGTTTTAAGAATCAATTGAGGAATTATTCATTTACTAATTTATATTAAGTAAAGTAAACTCTTTTTAAGACTCTGATATCATTGAAAATGGAAATAAAACCCTGACCTAATCAGCCCTTCATCATATTATTTTCATTATCATGATTCCATTTCTTAATGTTTTAACCAAAAATTCCAAAAAAACATTTTTCTTAAGTGACATATGATTTTTGGACACTAATCTCTAAAGACAACCCTATGGTTACCACTACTACTTTATTTGATATAGGAAATAATTTATTTTTACACACCCCATGATAAGATAGTGTCATGATGAGACCATATTGATACCATTATAATGTATAAAACTAATAAATATTTTATAACATATGATTTAGAAGAAGGATCCTAAGGAGAAGGGATCCGTTCATCTGAGTACTACTTCATGAGGTGTACTAGATTGTTTTTCAAGGTACAGAAATGGAAACATGAGGTTATTAATTGATTGTAGGAATATAAAACAATTAATTTTGAAACAAGTATTCAATTGTGATGATAAATGGGTTTTTATTACATTAGGTATCTTTATTATTTTTAATGATTAATCTACGGTTGATTAATCTTCCACTGAGTGATTGATTAAGAAATACTTGAATTTTTTTTGGGGAAGGTACTAGTTTTAGTCATTATTACTCATTACATTTTCCTAAATAATGTGCTAATGATGTTCATGGAAGTCAAAATTAAGATATTACACCCCTAAAGATACTTTTTTTATTGTGTTATTCATGGAATATATTTTGGTATATTCTCAAACATTAGAGTTTCAGTCCAGATAGTTAATGATTATTATGAGTACAATTTAGGCGAATCAAAATTATATCATGATCTAAATGTTTCATTTTTTAATTATTAGTGTTTAATTTTGAATCACCCAAATGTGATTAGTTTTATTTTTTATCAATTTGGATTTTCAATGTAATAAATACAATGTGAATTTAGTTGCCCCATAATGAGTACATAGGAATGGTGATTGAGGAGGAGTATCACCTTAGATAGTAGATATAATATCTAAAATAATCATATTTAAAAATGGTATGTGGTTTAATCTCATTTAAAAAAGTATGAACGAGTTTATAATTATTATAATATTTCCATTAATCATTTTTTGAAGATCTAAGATGATATGAATATGTTTGTGAAATCCATAGAGGATGACCAAGTCTATTCATCCGAATTTATTGTTGTACACAAGACTTCATATTCTATGCGTAAACATTTGAGGTGATCATATGGAATTAGATAGGGTATATTTCATAATGGTAATATTTTCCTATAAGTCATTAATCCTACCATATAACTTTTCTCTAACATATGTCTTTGATTTGACATAGAAAAATTTCAAAATGAATAGCATAAGACTTTTGAAGATGAATATAATTCTTCTAATACTAACCATCAGGATCTGTAAATATCTTTTTCCTAAATGTATTAATTTCATGTCCCCAATATAAGAAATCAACACTGTGTAATATTTTTAATTTATTTGGAATGAAATATCAGGTTTATAGATTTTAGATCTAGTGAAAATGAAATTATTTTGGATGATGAAAGAGTAGTTAAATAAAAGTATAGATTTCAAAAAAACATAGAAAGGGTTGTGAACTATGAATGATAGTAATGGGAAGCTGATCTTCATCCATGGAATTGGAAGATCATTTATTTATAATATTTTTTTTCTCTATAATTCATTAATTTTGATTAAATAAAATCTATAGATATTTTAGCAATACTTTTATGTTTAGAATTTCATGAAGCTTATTGAATTCATGACATGTGTCAGAGATGCCTACCATAAAGATGAGTGAAAATATTATAAAAGTATAGAACATAAATATATGATTTTTTTATTCTAGAAATGGAATTATCAAGGATTCTAGAATAATTCAAATGAAAAACCATCAACCCTCCAACTCGTGTTTATTATATCCTACATTATTTTGATCTAAGGCTATCTGAATGATTAAGAGAAACTAAGATGGTTATTTGGTAATTTTTCTAGTACTTTATAAATGAGATGGCTTCTAGATTTCATAAATATAGAAAACCAGGATGAGTTTGACATCATATATATGATTTGTTTTAGATATGTGTACAAATGTTATGATTTATAATGGGAAACTTTTGGATTCTTTTAAGGAAGATGAATCCATACCTACTGTATATATTTTATGATGATTTTAGGCCATGTTTTTTATAAAGAAGGATCAATATATGAGGGTATTCATGGAATATCCCTAGAGTTCAAAAATCAATGCATGAATTGTGTGGGGATCCAAAATGGGTATTTTGTGATGACTCTTTATGGATAGAAGTGAGAAGTTCCCCTCAAAATTCTATTTATGGTTTTTGATTTCAATGGAGTAAATTTAATTAAATTAAATGAAGTCACATGTGAATTATGAGGATAATGGGGATAAATATAAAATCAATAAGAAGATGTTATGGTGTTAGTAAATGTGAAGTTCCATGGATCAAATTACAACTGAGAGGGGGGGGGGGATGAATCAGCTTTCCACTTTTTATATGTTTCAAAACTTTTAGAAAGATAAACCCTGCAACCTATAAAGACTTATATCTGTATCAAAAATTAGTAAATACTCATGCATGAAAAGGTAGAAATGAAAGAATATAACACAATATTTACAAGGTTCACCCTTAGTTCGATAACCTACATCTTTTCAATAGCCACTCCCATTGGTCAATGGAAATTCACTATTATGAAGAAGTAAATATAACTTGTACCAACTCCCATCAGACACTTTCTATCTCCAAATTGGAATGATTATACTAACTCCTGTTAGTTTACAATGTTTTCTTATAAAAAAATTGACAAAAAAAAAAGAATAAAGTCATTATTGAATCTGATCCACACTCATAATGCTAGACCCATTTTTTTCATAATAGTGATTCTAATTTTCTCAGAATATTAGTTCTGATTCTCTCAGAATAGTTGTTCCTAATTTTTTAGAATAGTGGTTCTGATTTTCTCAAAACTTTGGTTCATATGTTATCAGAATCTTGGATTTTATTTACTCAGAATACTAGTTCCTATTTGATTAGAATACTGGTTCTGATTTTCTCAGAATCTTGGTACCAAATTTCTCATAATCATGGATAAAATTTTCTCAGAGTCATGGTTTTGATTTTCTCATAATTCTGGTTCCAATTTGATCATATTACTAGTTCTAATTTTCTCAGAATCATGGTTCTGAATTGCTTAGAATCTTGGTTATAAGTTTCTCAGAATCCTGGTTGTGATTTTCTCAAAATCCTGGTTCCGATTTTCTTATAATATTGGTTATTATTTTCTCAAATAATTGGTCCCTATTTTTTATGAATCTTGGTTATGATTTTCTATGAATATTGGGTTTTATTTTCTTAAAATCCAACTTCTTATTTTCGTAGAATCTTAGTATCAATTTTTTTCAATCTATCTTTAAAAAGAAGATTCTAATATAATTATCATTATATTTCTTCTTCAATCATATATGAAATTTCACTTTAATTTCTATAGTTCTCCACCTTTCACACATATGTTGAAATTTTAAAATGATTAAATAATCTGAGAATATATTTATAGGCAACTTAAAAAAAAATTCACAAAATATGAAATTTTCCCACTTCCTGAAATCTCAAAATTCTGAAACTTTCTCACATTTAAAACTTCAACATTCACTTTATCAAACCTCTTTAGATTTCTCCAATATTTATTCCAAATTTAATATCATGTTTGACCTCCCAAAATTTTGGAAGTTTCCATTTTGAGTGAATATGATTTCTATATATGTTGTATCTAATGTTTTGAAGATATTAGATCCGATTTCTAGAAAAATAATGGTAGATCTAATTTTTTGAAGATGTTTGATCTGATTTTTAGAAAAATAAGTTGGATTTGATTTTCAAATGATTTGGGATCTGATTTTCAAAACAATAAGATGGATATGATTTTCTAAATCTCTTTAGTGATTCCAATTTCTTCAAACCTCTCCACTGTTTCTTAAAAAGATTTTATCATGATAGTTTTCATGATTTTTTAACAGTTCTTGATTATAAAATCATCAAATTATTTTGTTTAGAATGTATGAAAACTTTCTAAATCCCTACGTATCAATCATCAACAATATGAATTCTTAAAAAAAAAAATTCTATGACAAGAATATTATTTCATCCTAACTCAGCAACTTCATTATTCTTAGATAAAAAAACATTCTTCAATATAAATGATTATGTTCAACAAATACAAAATTTTTGTTAAAACAATATATCACAAAGGTACATAAATATCCCCCTTTGGATTTGTTAACAACCCTTTTTAACAGGTTTTCTAACTATTATAATTTTTCACAACTCATCTTTTTTAAACAACTCATGTTTTTGACTTTTATCATAACACAGTTGTTCTCAAAATAAAGTGTCATGACAACACACTATTGGATAAAATAATGTTTTTGAAGGAATTCCATACCTCAATGGAATTTTTTTTGCATCTAAGTAAAGATAAATCCCCCAAAATTTTAGTTTTCACTCAATAATATCTTTTACTTTCTCACGTTTCTTTTTATATACCCTATTATATGATAACCAAAACTTCATATTCAGAAAACAAAGCTATGTAAAAACATCCTAAAAAGTAAAAATTTGTTACTTACTCTCCTCTATTTTCAACATAATCCAAAGAAAGGTGGGGGTACATCCTTATGAGGTTTAGGAAGACAAGGGAGTAGGATGAACATTAATTTTTATCCTCAATTCATCAAACTTTTCCTTCTTTATTGCTTTTGTAAATATATCAATAATCTGATACTTTTTTGAAATGTATTCCATCCAAACATCTCCAGCATCAAATTTATATTTTCTAAAGTTAAAAATTGTATCAATATTTTTTTATATTTAATGTTATATAGTATCTTTATAAAGATAAATTATGATATGATTATCACAATGTATCTTCAATGGTTTAAAAACTATTACTTTCAAATCTTCGAGTTGAACTCTTATCCAAAAAATTTTAGTATAAGCCTGAGTTGATGCAACATATTTGGATTTAGCTATTCTCAATGTTACTGATATTTGTTTCTTAATATGAAAGCTTACATAGCAGTCACCCAAGAACAATGTTTCTCATGTGATTGATTTCCTATCATTAAAATATCCATACCAATCAGCATCTGTGTAACAATAAAACTTCATCTCACTAATTGTTTTATATAAAAACCCACATAAATATGTTCCTTTGAAAAATATCATAATCCTTTTTTCTTCCAACATATGTGATTCTTTTGTATTACTTTGATATGTAGCACATAAAGTTACAAGAGAAAAAAATATCATGCCTTGAAGATGTATGGTAAAGAAGACTTCCGATCAACTTTTGAAAGTCTTTATGATTTACACTTATTTTAGATTCATTTTTTCTCAATTTTTTACTCACTAAAATAGGTGTTGAAACTTATTAGGATTTATCTATTACAAATTTTTTCTTAAAATTCCCTCTCATACTGTTCTTGAGATAAAATAATTTATTTATCCTTTTTTGGAACTTGTAAGACATGGAAGAAAGTTAATTCTACAAACATTAACATTTAAAAATTCTTCGTTATTTCTTCATAAAATTCTTCACAAAAATTTTCTTCATCTCAAAAGAAAAATAATATTATCAATATAAAAAATTACAATTAATCTTCTAGAGTCAACATATTTAACATACATGTTTTTATCAACTTTACCTTTAGAAAATTTATTCCTTCTCAATAAATTTCCAAGTTCTGAATACAAATAATATTGATCTTGTTTCATTACATAAAAAGGATTTTTAAATTTACAAAAAAAAATTCATCCTCATCAAGTAGAAACCCACAATGTTTCTCAATGTAAACATCTTCCTCAGTATCACCCTTTTAGAAAGTTGACATTCCATCCATCTAATAATCACTGTAATTATGATGTGCGGCTACTGAAAGAAAAATTATAATATTTTTCAATATTGAAACTAGGAAAATAGTTTCATCAAAATACAAACCTTCCACCTTTTCATATATTTTACAAAAAAGTGATTCTTTGTATCTTGAAATTTCTCAATGCACATTCAATTTGTTTCTATAAACCCACTTTGTTTCCAAAACATTTTTATTTGCTGGCCTTGAAATAAGTTCCCATTTTTTATTCTTATCAATCTGATACAACTCTTAATTCATAAAATCCACCCATTCTTTATTTTGAATATCCACTAAAACTTATTCTGGTTCAACTTTTGAGATAGGTAATGTCCAATTTTCTAATCTCAACTTCATTCTGGTCTGAACCAGATCCTTCAAATTCCCATTAATGTTTTCGGATTCAACATGTTTTCATATGGTATGAAATTTTAATGTCCCCAGCTAAAACTTCCTCATCACATTATTCTTCTGAATCTTGATAAGAATTTTCTTAATTACGTTCACTATTGTTGGAAATATCCAATTTATGCTCCTCAACATTCTCAAAAAAAAAATTTCATGAACTTTTATTTTCAATTACATTCTAATTATATGAGTCCACCAACATTTATAATTTTTTTGATATTTGTAACTTATCCCATTTTTTGAATATCCCATGAATATTCCTCCCTCATATTTCTCATAAAACTTTCCCAAATATGTTTTTTTATTATGAGAACACATGGACTTCCAAAAACATTGTAGTATTTCAATGAAGTTTTTTATACCACATTTTATTAGGAGTAATGTTGGTTTCCAGTGTTGAGAAAAAACTATTTTGAACATCTATAGTAGTAATAATTGCTTATCTACAATAGAATATTGTATATTTGTATTCTACTAACATAATTATCCCCATTTCAACCAAGCATATAATCTCTCTTTCTACTAATCATTTTTTTTCTAGAGTATAGGGATAACTATACTGATCCTTGATACCATGTTTCCTAAGATATGATGTGATGCAAAAGTATTTTTTTAAATTCAGTACCATTATCTCTTCTAATCTTCTTAATAGAAACACCAAATTATTTCTCAACATTGTTTCTGAAGAATTTGAAAATTTCAATAGTCATTCACTTCAAATCCATGAACATGATGTTTTTCATCCGAGACAAATCATCAATAAAAAATGATAAAGTATAAATACATTTTTTTATTGATGTCTCATCGGTCTGCAAAGATCAGAATAAATAAGCTTATGTGGTCTGGTAGATTGAATCTCAATTATATCATGACTTCTGTTAGTTATCTTCACTTTCTTGGTAGTAATACAAACATCTTCATCTCTTCTTTTTAATTCTAGAAAATTCTGAACAACATCATCTTTAGAGAGTTTATTCATGTTTTTTTCCTAAGGTGGCCAAGTATTTTGTGGCACAACTTGTTTTCATCTTCAACATTCATGTAACATAGCTTTTTGAAATAATCTATTTGAAATAGATTCTCAATAGTTCTTTCTCTTTTTGTAATGAATTTTGATTCTTTCACACTTTTGATGATACAAGATTCCATTATGAAGATTAATTTTTTTTATAATCATAGTGTTGACTTGCACTAAGTAAGTTATGTTTTAACCCACTAAAATTTAAAACTTCCTTATATTTAAATTTATCTACTTCAATATTTATCATTTTGATTCCTATTATTTTTAAGAAAATATCATTTCCAAAAGTAACTGCTCCACCATTATGACTTTCAACATGTTTCATGATTTTTATATCACCTATCATATTTGAATATAAAACACTATAAATTGTCCATGGGAGTTTCCACTTAGTTTCTTTAAATATTGTCTCACCCACAAAATTTCATTCCCCAAACTTATTTCTTTCAACATTATTTTCCTTTATATCATGATAAACTTGTTCTAGAAAGAGTTTTATACATCTTTCAACATGATGACTAGACTGATCACATCTTCCAAAAACATCTTTCAAACATTCAAATTATTTTTTTGTTGGAATTTTTCTAATATCAGTAGAATTCACCTTTTTAGATTCCTGTATGTTTGGAAATTTAGTCATTATTTTTTCACAATTTGTTCCATTTATATCAAAACTTCTTCCAATTAAAGATATTTTGTGAAAACAATAATAATTTATGTTCCCATAGATTGTAAAATGCCAATAATAGCATTAAAATCTATATTTTCTATTTAAGAAAGATATTTCTCTATATAAACTTTATTGAGGTTGGTAACTTCCTTCAGCTCTAACATGATCAGGATGTGGACTGTCTTTTCTTTTGAGTGATTTTTATAGTTTTATAGAATTGATTCTTTTCCCACTTCCTTTATCCAACCATGATCTCCAAATAATTTTATTTTTCTGAAATTGAATTTTTAAATGAATCATATGAAACATTATTCTTGATAAGACAAGATTTCACCTAATTCTCATATTGATCCTTCTTAATAACTTTATAAGTCTCAGAATTTACTTCTGAAGATTTATTAAAGATTTCATTCATCATTATCAAGGTACTTTGGGAATCAGGAATTTTTTATTGCAGAATTTTAACCACTTATTCCATAGCTTCCAGCTTCATGCTATTATCTTCAATCACCATTCCCTTTATAGCATTTCTATGTTTGTAAATTAAAATCTCTTGATTATATTCATCCTCCTGCTTGATGGAATATTTTATTCTATTGACAACATCTTCATGATATTTATTCATTACCCTCATTTCTTTCTTGAGAGTTATTTTCTCAAGACAAGAAATAAGTTCAGTTCTGAGCTGATATTATCTATAAGATTCTACACCACCATTGTCACTCTCTAAAAAATATTTTTTTCTCAACTTTTATAATGAAGGTTCTGAATTTTTTTGAGCTTTCATCAATGGATGAATTGTTTTCAGTTGATTCTGATTCAACTTTCTTTCTCAATGTACTTCTTTTTTTCTTGTAAAATTCTTCTTGAATATATTTAAAGACTTTTATTCTTTGTCATTTTTGTTCCACTTATTCCATCAAGATTTTTCATCAGAATCATCTCAATATTATTCAATATTATTCATGGGGTAATTCATAGAAAAGTGTCTAATTCCACCAAACTCAAAAACATTGAGTGGATGTTTACCTACATACTTTCCCCTTCCTATTAGATAGTTCTTGGATATGAGAGAAATGATTTTTTCCATCATCTCATCATCTCCCTTGTCATCAAATTCATAATGATCATCTTCATAATCATATTGGATTTTAATCATTCTAATGTCTTTAAAATATATTACATCTTTCATATTATTTTTAAGGACTAGGGATTTCTTAATTTTACAAGGGACATGATTTGTTTTTCAATTCATCAAGAGATAAAAAATCCTTATCTTCTAAAATAGAAATTTTAGAAACAAACCATTCCTTAATGTTTCTCATAAGATTCTTCACAATTGTAGAATCTTCTTGGACATCTTTGAATACTCAAATGTTTCAAAAAATTTCATTTTCTCTAGTGAAGTATTCATCAATTGTTTCCTCATCCCTCATTCTGATGTCTTCATACTAACAATGCTAGATCTACAACTTTTTTTCCTTAACATTATTATTCCTCTTGAAAACACATTCCACAATGTCCCACATACTTTTTGAAGTTTTGAGTCCCATCATATTTTGATAAACATTATCTGATAAAGACATAAATATTTCATTTCTATCCTTTCCATCAACATCAATGTATCTTTCATTTGAAAATGTCATGGGGGAATATTTGTTAATAGAATGAAAACACATATTAACAACACCAAAAACTTCTAGCTAAGATATAAGTGATAAAGAATCATCCTATTTTTACATCCAAAATAATTTTTTTCCATTGAATTTTTGAATTCATCAACTATTGAGAGAATTGATATTATCCATGATAAGGATTCAAAAAGGGAAACTTCCCTCTGATACCAATTGAATTTTGAAGGATTGAATAAAAAATGAGAAGGGGGGGGGGGGGTTGAATTAGTTGTTCACTTTTTATATGTTTCAAAAATTTTAGAAACATAAACCCTAATACATGTTAAGATATATATGCATATCAATCTTTAGTAAATACTCATGCATGAAAAGCTAGGAAGGAAAGTAAAAGACAAAATATTTACAAGGTTCAGCCTCTGTGTGAGAACCTATGTCCTTTCCATCGCCACTCCCATGGGTGTGTATAAATCCACCATTTTGAAGAAGTGAATACAACTTATGCCAAATTCCATAATAAAAATTCTATCTCCTGATAGGGAAGATTATACTAACTATCGTTAGTTCATAATTATTTATTATATAAAATTAATCCAAAAAAAAGGATAAAAACTTCTTTTAATCTGCTCCTCACTCATAATGCTAGATCCAATTTTTTCAGAATAGTGATTCCAATTTTCTCAAAATTCTGGTTTCGATTTTATGAGAATAGTGGTTATGATTTTATCATAACATTGGTTTGGATTTTACCTAAATCTTGGTATTGATTTTTTCTCAGAATCTTGGTTCTGTTTTTCTCAGAATCATCGTGATGATTTTTATAGAATCTTGGATGCAATTTTCTTACGATTCTAGTTCAGATCTGTTCAAAATACAGGTTCTAATTTTCTTAGAATCATGGTTATGATTTTCTTATAATATTGGTTCCAAATTTCTCATAATAATATTTATTATTTTCTAAGAATCATGGATATGATTTTCCTAAAATATTGGTTTTGATTTTATATGAATCTGTGTTTTGATTTCATCAGAATCTTGGTTCATATTTTCATATAATATTAGATTCGATTTTCTCAGAATCATAGACCGGATTTTTGTAAGAACTATCTAAAAAACTCAAAAACTCATATAATTATAAATATAGTTATTGTTCAATCAAATGGAAAATTTAAATTTTATATCACCATTTCTCATCATTTCATGCATATGTTTAATTTTTCAAATGAATAGATAATTTGGGGAAGTATTTTTAGGCAACTCAGGAACCAAAGGTTAGAAAATTGAAAAATTTCTTACTTACTTAAATATCAAAACTCTAAAAATCTCTGGCATTTAAAGATTCTAATTTGAGTTCATCTAACCTCCTTATATTTCTATGAGATTTATGGAATATTAAATTTCAATTTTGAACTCTTCAACTTATGGAATTTTCCCTTTTGAGTGAATCTGATTTCTGTATATGCTAGATCTGATTTTTTAAGTTGTTAGATTTTAATTTCAAAATAATAATTCTGGATCTGATTTTTTAGAGACTTTCGATCAGATTTTCAAAACAATAAGTTGGATCAGATTTTCCAAAGATGTATGATCCAATTTTCTAAAAAAAATGCCAGATCCAAATTTTTGAATCTTTTTAGTGATTATAATTTCTTAAAACATCTCCCCCATTTCTACAAAATATTTTATCATGGAATTTTTCTGGTTGTTTTAAAACTTATTAATCAGCAAAGCATAATTTTAGTTATTTAGAATGTATAAAAACTTTCTAACTCCCAACTTCTCAATCAACAACAATATGAATTCTTCTACAAGCAACTTCTATCACAAAAATCCTTTATATTCTTAACTCCAAAACTTCATTCTTCTAGGAAAAAAAAATTATTCAACAAAAAAATTATTTTTCAACAAATCAAAAATAAATTTTAAAAAAATTTAACACAAAGGTGTTTCAAAATGTTTTTGGGGCTTCAAGAGTTGATTAGCTAAGATCTCTCATTGAATAAGGAACCCATTCATACTATAGAGAAGAAGAATAAAAAAATGATATTATTTGAGTGTTTCATATTCGTAGTGTTTCAAAAAGTAATGAGGATAAGAATGGAGGCCATTATTCAAATACTAGAGAGTGAAAGTTGAAGAATGGAGTATCAAGAACTGAGGTTGTGTTCACTCAAAAATCTGATCTTAATGAAGTTATTTGTTTTGAGATTGAGAGAATTAGTGGGACAACTAGATGATCATATTCTTTTAATTTCTATGATGTATATTTGAGGAGTGGTTTAGTAATAGGTTCTTCTATTAAAGTTTTTCTGGTATTCAAATACAATATAATGAGAAGAATGATATGGATCATATTAATGAAGATAAACCTTATTCTAAATTAGTGTTATACCTTAAAGGGATTTCATTAAATAAAAAACATGTGTATACATGGTTGGATTTTGTGGAGTATATGTGAATCAGAGTATACTTGGTTAGAATGATGTGAATATGTGAATTCAGTGTGGAATTGGTGGTGGGTGTCCTATGGGAATAAGAAATTTAAAAGTCATGTGAGATGTAGGAAAGTTTATACATTATGGTACCCAATATAGGTGTGGAAGAAACCAATCTAGTGTATTCAGTATTTTTTTCATTATAATCAATAATCCATGTTAGGGACTATAACCAGCATTGAAGGTAGTAGTTCATTGTATTGAACTTTATAAAAATATTGTATGCATTTTATTTCCATCACTTTCATGTACACTGTTTATGATTTCATGGTTATAATATAATAGATTAGAATTATCTAACCAATATAAAGGGATAAATTCATAAATGGGTTACGGTATAGTTTAGAATTTGATAAAATTCCGGAAACACATGATTCACCCTCTAGTGTTTACACTAGTCCATATGGAATCACATGATGTATCAAATATAGTTCCCTATGATAGGATATTTTTGAATAAGAAAAATCAATCATAAGTCAAATGTTTCCTTTGATATGGATTGAAAATAGTTCTCTCATTTTGTCGATAAATATATATAAAATGTATAGATTTTTGATGTTTGATGAAGTTCCTTGAATGGAATAATTGATCTTTATCCATATCATAGCTGAATTTGAGGTTCCGAATAAATCTCGAATATTGGAAGAATATTGAGTCCCAAAATCTAGTAAATAGAAAAAATAATGAATAGGAAATATCATCTATGAAAGATAATCATGATGGTAAGGTTAAATCTTGTAAATCTATTGATTTTCATTCCTCTATGGATTTTAGCTCAAGATATGGTGATTATTTCGTTAAAATATGGAAATACATATGTCATGATGATAATTATATTTTATATAATTCCCCAATTTAAGTAGTAATATATATATTCATATTCATTATATTACTTATGATTGAAAATTCACAGTTGGGATAAGAGGTTAATTTTTTGGAATAAGCATTGGTAATGAATATCAGCACCTACAATGCTCTGAAAAGGCTTGTAAATTACAAGGAAAATCCATCATTCATAGATATAAAAAAAATCTTTATCTAGTGATGAATTGAAAACAAATTAATGTGAGAGAAATGGATTTATAAATTTCATAAATTAAGTAGTCCATAATTTGGAAAATCTTTACAGATTTTTTATATAATTCAAGTCATTCCATTTTGATATTAAATCAAAAAGGGTTAAAGAGATATAAAATTATTTATTAGAGATAATGAATATACTAGAGGTACAAAATAAAATGTTTAGGATTTAATGGGAAGATAGGTTAAGATTGTTGAATAAGAGAAGAACACACCCAATCTGAAATTTCTAGAACTAAAATATCAACTAAAAATTCTAAAAGAAGGAAAATATGGATATTCCTAATAATTTTATAAAACATGTGTTGAAAAAAAAATCATATGTAAGTCCTACATTAATGAATTATTATATTATTAGATCCAATATTTTGAGATCTTTTATATAATCACTCACCACACACTCTTAGAAAAAGGTATCCCATAGTGAAGATAAAGTAACATGCACCAAATCTAGAATTTCCTAGAATAATGGATATAAATTAAAATTCTTACAATTGTAAGAGTACAATGATAATAGGATATCCACCAGTGTTTCAAATATATATGTGAGTATGTACAAGAAAATTTTCCCCAAAAAAAGAGATTGAAAATTTTAGGTTCCAACATAAAATAAACAATCTATAAAATCTAGAAAAATTCCATGAATTAAAAAAGATCAAGATTATTTGGAAGATGTTGGTGTTTCATGATGTTTGGGAATATAGATATCAAGTGCTGATATAATATTTCAATATATTGAAATCATCGAGGTCCTAAATAAAGTGGTATAAGATTGATTAATGTATACATAATTTTACAATAAAAAAGATAAAACAAATAAATAATAATCTCTCCAAAAGGAATTAATTTTAATCCTTGAGAAACTTCTATTAAATATGCAATATTGGTGGTCATATTTTTGGTGAATTTTAGTACAACCCAACTAAAAATCACATATGATATGAAGAGAATAGAGATAATTAATATGTTATGAAGTAGGTTAAGAAATAAAGTGTTTCTACCTTGGGTTAAAAACCTATGAAAGGGAATTCACCCAATAAGGCAATGAAGAATGGCATCCTGGAGAGAAAAACTACCCAAAATAAATGCTTCTACTATGATAAGAGAGTCCAATCCATGGGACATTATATAATGGACATGAATACCAATAAATATGATAAAAATATGAAAAAAATGGAGAATGTTTAAGAAATATATATTCAATTTTTTTGTTTGTTCACACTCTTAGTGAAAAGTATGAGAGGTTACCCAAAATTAGTAAAGAAAATGTTAAAAATAGATGAGTTTGGATGTTGCAAGAAGGAAAGAGATTATAATATCAAATGTATGACATGGATACCCCAAAAATAAGAGACATGGAAATAAAAAGGAAAATAAATTATGGGCACAAGTTACAAATATTCCACATTAAATAAGGAATCAATACCCAAGAACAAGTCATATCATGTTCCCAAAGGTTTTATTACCATATAGATAGACTATTTTGAACTAGATTGAAAGCTCGATTATTCTGAAAATAAATCTATCGATATGTGAGCTAACGATGAAGAACCTATTTTAACTATGAAAATAGTTGAAAATTGGATAAATAAAATGAATCCCAAATGTGAAAAAATCAATCAAATAAGAGGTGATATAAGAATAAATAGGTTTAAATATTTTAGACCTTTAATAAAATGAATTTTGGGGATGGTAAAAAAGTCTTAGAACAATTTATTATATTTAAGAGATGTTCAAAGATCCACCCTCACCCCATATTAATTGTATAGTATTTAATTAATCAGTGGAAAAAGTTATGAATGATGGTGAGTATTCCCAGGATGGGTAACTCTAAAATTTATGAAGATAGAAAAAATTATCAAATACGGTTTAATATAAACATATGGATAGCCCCTTAAAAATATAAGCAATATATAATGGATTTATTATCATATTGATTTTTTGACAAGTATATATAATTCTTACAAAGGTGGAGTGTTTATCCAAAAAATGGGGAAGACCTATAACATTAAATATTTTGATATATTTGTTCAAGTGAACATTGACTCCCAATTTTTTTGGAAAATATAATTAGTTTTTACCTTAATTAAGATATATAAACTATAATAACAAGTAAATATTTGTGAATCTTATTAGTCTAGAAAATTCACTCTCGTTTTCCATAATGGGTTATCCCATATAGACTCAGAGTTCATTTTTATGGAATATTTCTAAGAGGAATGTGATTCCAAGTCTATTCAGAATGATGTTGTGTATTTACTATGTTTCTTTAATCACATAAAATTGGTATGAAGTGATCATTACTAAAATCCTTATCTTTGATAAGATTTTATTGAATCTACCATTAGGGGAGAAAAATCACATGGATAATATATGTGTTTGTAGAATCCACTCAATTGTATTATTAAAGGGAGAGGAATTTAATTAAGAGCATCCTAATGTATTTCAATTTGTATCAGTTGACACATCAATCATTATTTAAATCATTATCATATATCATGTGGAATAAAACATGGTTGGGGATAAGAACATAAATGTTGAGTATTTCCTCTCAGATACCACCACAAAAATTAGAGTGTTAGGAATGTGACACTTACATTTAGGGGGAGAATAATTTAAACCCATTTTTGTATATTAAATTAGAGGTATAATATTTAAATTTACTAATGAATCCTAATTAGATTTTATGTAATTAATAACACACACAAAGGGAAATATTAAATTATCCAATGGTGTTAGGTTGAGTTTATTGTCAATTGTGATTTTTAATGTAATAAATTCTCAGAGATGATTGTTCTCCCTTGATGGTAATATAGGAAATGTGAGTGAAGTGGATTCACACTTTAGAATGTATATATTATAATTGAAATACTCTTATTCAAGTATTTTATATGGTTCATTTCCTTGTAAATGGGTAGGAAGGAGTTTGGAAATATTCTAATAATTCCAACAATCAATTTTATAAGTTTTCATATGACTTGAAGAATTTTAGAAAAGCCATTGAGAAAGTCCAAGACAATTTGTAAGCCTTTTATACCGAATATAATACATTAGGTGTTGAATTTAATTCTTTGAGTCAATTTCATGACATAAATCACAACATATATTCTGATCATAAGACTTCTCCATAATTCTTTGAGCCAACAGTTTTAATTTTTTAGAGTGTATGACTTTGAGATAATATAGAATAATAGAGAAGGAATGAGTGTAAAAATATTAGAGTTGAATGTTAGTATTTTTAAATGACCATGTGCCTTTGAAAATAAATATTTTTCAATCCTAAGACATCAAAATACATAATAAATGTTTTCAATATTTACGGAATTTTAAATATTCCACTAGATGAAAAATTGATTTTCCAAATCTCAAATATGATGAAGATGAAATTATTTTGGATGATAGAAGAGTTATTCACTCATGGTATAAACATCACAAAAACCCAAAAAGGTTTTATATATGAGAATTATAATAAATATAATAATGTCATCATTTTTTAAAAGGTAATATAATATCATTATAAAAATGGTGTTTCCACAATTCATTAATTCTAAGTAATTTTTTTGATGATTTTAAAGTTGTGATTTTGCGATCAGAACAACATGATACTTATAGAATCAATGATCTGATATCGTGTTTCTGATTATCAAGCTAGGAGTGGAGAAGATCAAAGTCTAGAAGACCAAAATATGTTTTCTTTGATACTAAAAATGTAATTATCAGGTTTTAAATAATAATTTAGATAAAGATCCATAAAACATAGAGATACTATTTATCATGGACTAAATCATTTTTATATTATGGTTTTTAATGTTCAAGAGGATCTAAAATGGAATTTTGGGAACTTTTATATGACTTGATAAATGAGATTACTTCAAAATTTGTTTATTCTATAAATATAATATGTGTTCAATGAAATATATATGATATTTTTTAGATCTTTGTATAGTTGTGAATATTTTTAGTATGCATATTTTGGATTATTATGGGGAAGATAAATCCAAAACAACCCTAGATATTTTATGAATCCTTATATTTTTGATTTTTTTTAAAACAATCATTATATATAGGCATTCTTAGAATCTCCATTGATTTTAATAAGCAGTGTAAGATGTTATATGGGAACTCAAAATGGGAATTCCTTGATGTTGATTTATGGATGTAGGTTAGAGTATCCCCATGAAGTTCCATTTTTAGTTTTGAATTTGAAGTATGTAATTTATTACTCTTAAATTATTCCACATAAGATATTAAAGTTCTTGGATGAAGAAATATAAAAAACAAGCGACCAATGTTGTGATGTTCGTGAGTTTATTGGGGATTTGAGAGCTTTTCATCCAAGGTATCATAAGGATTATGTACCTGATACATATTGTACTAAAGAAGAGGAAGAATAAGATAATACTATTCTAGAGTTTTAAATTATTTTTTTGTCTAATATGTAATAGAATAAGAATGTAAGCCACTATTAAACACCCAACGAGCTGATGGTGACAATTGGAGTGCTAAGAACCAAGGTTGTGTTCAACTATAGATATGATCTAACATGAATTATCTATGATATTTTTGATATAATAAATGAGAGAAGAAGATAAGAATTTTTTTAATGTCTGTAAATCTATGAAGATTACTATCTAGTTTATAGGTGCTTCTCGTAAGGAGTTGTTTTCATTTTAAGACACTAATATGAGAGGAATGTGATATGATATTATTGATGAAAAGTCATCATGAAATGAATTGGTGATATATATTAATGAAGGATCATGAAATTCAATACTTTTATATACATGATGGGATGGGGTGGAACCATTATGAATCAAGGTGTTATTTGATAAAACTATGCGAAACCATGAATTAATTATGAATATAGTGGTGGATGTTTGGTTGTAAGTACATTTTTTAAAACCCTATGAGAAGCATAAATGTTAATACATAGAGAGATTATATATAGGTGTCTGAAACACAAAACCACTCTATTTAGATATTGAAAATTATAATTTAGAATCCCTGTTAGGGAATATAACCTATAAGGAAATGTATATGCCCTTGTACCAAACCATATATAAATACTCTATGACTTTTATCTTCTTTACATGAATGCACACAATTGATGATTTCATGGTTTATTTAAATGATATTGATATTCAATAACAATCATCATGGGTTAATTTAAAGAAGGTGTTACATGATAGATTTTATTTTGATAAAAATTAGGAAAAACCTAATTCAACCCCCCTTGGGATTCTATATGGGACCACTTATTATCTCATATTTCATAGATGTAATATCTTATGTATATATTTTAATAATTCCAGAGATGTGGGATGTGGTGATTTCATTGGGGATACATAATATTGTATTTTGGATTTGGATATATATTATTAATTGGTTAATATCGCTGGTTTATTGATTATTTTTCTCACATGGAAGTTACTGTGATGGATTGGAAAAATGGATAAAATTTTGATGGTGTTGAGAAATGTGTTGTTAAATTAAAAGTGTTTTAGGGAATATTGACATTAGTATTGACAATGATTTTACTTTACTAGAGTAAAGGATATAATATTTTCTATAATTATTATGATTATATATTGGTATATATATTTACATATAATAATATTGTACTTTAATATACCTATTCTCAATTAATAGCCCAAGAGTGGTACTAATTCACACATTTTAGGGACTCATCCATTATTCCCTGTTCTTTGAAGAGTTGTAACCACTATCCATTTGGAGTGAGTTTTATTATTAACAAAGATTGTACAATATGATGGAATATTTTTTAGAAAGGGAATTAAATATCTATTAGAGTTATTTGATAGAGCATTACAAAAAAATTGATTTTCTATTAGCCTATTATTAGGGGATGAGAAATTTTGTTGTAAACATGCTTATAAAAAACTGAATATTGTAATAAGTAAATGGACATAGGAGCAGTGACTAATAAATATCATATCATAGTTTCAACTATATAAGAATTAAGTTTAGTTTATGTGTTATAGTAATTATGATATAATATAGAGAAAAAAATATTGAAGGCTATGATTTTTTTAGTTAAGGAAATGTACCGATGTATAAAAAGAGAAACATGCTTATAGAAATATTATGTAGTTTTACAATCATATAATAACTCACTCCATATAACCCCCACACTTGAATAATTCTACAACATAATTAATTTATCACCCATATTCATTATCTACCATAAGATTTTTTTCTATTGGTTTTATCTCTTAGAGTATGGATCATTAAGTTATCTATATGTCACAAAATTACATCTCTATATGGCCTACTACATGGGTAGTATCTTTCTCACTATGAAGAAAATTTCTTCACCTTCATACAACCAAGTTGAATTCCCAAATACCAATTTAAATAAGTCATTTGTTCTTATATACAATAAAGGTTATAAAAATATTCACATATTTTTTATTTAATAAAGAAAATACTTCATTATTTCTCTATTAATACTATGAAGAATATTTCATCTCTAAATTGACACATGTGAAAATATTTTACTCTCAAAATTAAATTTTGGTAATCTTTTTTAACATATTAATATTTTATGTTAAAAAAAAAATTTAACCTTCACCTAAATATCAATTCCCCATAATCAATTAATCCATATTAATTATCTATATCACTTTAAGCTCCTTATTATTAGCAATACATGATCCAACTCTCTTATATGACCATTTTTTCATCACTGGGACATGCTTCCTAGCCATCAATTTATTTAAGATAATTTTTATATGATTCACTAAAATTCTATATACTCTTACATTATTATTTCAAGTTGAAGTTAGTGATTTTTAATCCACCACTATAACACTAATATAATTTTTTCATCACATCTCCTTATTCTGGTTCAATTATTTAGGAAAAAATATCTATATTTCAAACCCTAAAAAGTAATTGATAACAGATGATATGAAAATTATAAAAAAAATTAAAAAATAGAAAACATAATGATATTTACCTGGTTCTTGGAATTTCATTATATCTGTCAATTAAAACAAGTGTATTTTACTATTAGGTATTGTTACAATCACACAATAGCATACACTCTCTCACATCCATATTAGAATTATTTTACACAAGAATGAATTTAATAACTAATATCATTTTTAAACATAAAATAATTCACAAAAATAGTTTTATCTTATAGAAAACACCAAAAAATTATTTATTTATGACATCATTATATCTCCATATGGGATTCCACATCATAAGTAACCTCATGACACCTTCACTCTAGAATGGAAAAAAGTATACAATTGTGTATCCTTATTGACATAAAAAAACCAATCTATTGGATTCATATCTTATTATATTTAATAAAAGAGTCAAAAATATTATCCTTTTTACACATAATGTGTAAATTATTATTTTTATTTCATTTTTAATGTTGAGAAGACATTACCATATTAACATTTACTAATGTGATAATATTTTTTTATCACTAGTAAATACCATGAAGGTTTTTCATGCATTCATATATTATATCAAAATCCGAACTGAATGATGGATTTTACCAATTTTTTAATACTTATTCACTATTGGATTGGGTAAAGGTTAGTCATGGTTCATATTTATATTGACTTTTTATATGAGAAAGGCGATTTTGTGGTGATAATTTCTAGGGAAATAATCCGAATACAGATTATGGGCTACCTGTTTATGATGATGTGGTGGTCCTAGCATGCATCTAGGAAACTTTGATGATGAAATCCTATAAAAATATATGGTTTTTTTCATCTTATATTGATGAATTTATAACATGACAATTGACATTGATTCTAGTGATTGTACATAATAAGGTACATTGTATGAAACATGTCTCTCTATATTAACTACTAGAAGTAAAAGTTCAAGAAAAAAATACTTGTAGTGTCACTTTAGAAAATTATAATTCTCTCATGGATATGAAGTCAAGTTTATTTGTAATTTGTTATTGGGCTAAAAGTTTTACCATGTGGTCATTTTACAAGGGTTGTTTTGACCAGTTTACCAAGGTGTCATACTTCATATAATTTATAGAGACATTGTTAGTGGTTGAATAGTGAAGATATACGTGTTAAAGGTTTTATACCTACTTTGTGTTATCATTAGTATAGTATCATTTTGAAATGTGTTCCTTATATCATAATTCTAGAATAGGATATAGATTTTGGGGATAAATTGATTTCAATTTGATTGGTAAAACCACCTAAAAATAGACGGGTAGTCATAGAGGATAACCATTATGCATAATTATATTATAAATGCCTGGTTATTAGATTTTTATTATGTATGGGGGATGATATGAACTTATATGAGTTTTTTGTGCATTTATTTTTACTAGAAATAAATATAGATGAATCATTTCATGTATATTTATGATGTGCCTTGAGATTCCCTTCTATGTTTGTTAGAGGTAGGTGCGTCTGGAATGATTTGACTGGGTATCTAAAAGGTGACCTGAAATAGGATCCAAATGATACTGATGTAGCTGGTTACTTTATAGAGTTGGTAGTAGTCATATACTAGTTAGAGTCCACAAAAATTATATTTCACTATAGGTGATCATGTGTCTAGGGTGTAAATTTACCCTTAGTTCATTTTCTTTTATGAAATTTTAAGAACCTTGTGAAATTTTTTGTTGTATTTTTCATGATATGGGTGAGGATAAATACTTTATATAACTAATTGGTACTTCATTTATGACATAGTTCAATGTATGAAATGTGTTATGTATCATATCTCTAAAATTATGGGAAATATTACCATATACTTTTTAAATTTACGAGATTAAGTTAGAGTTCAATGCATTGTACAACATGTTTCTTGAGTGGATAGTGGATTTGAATGAATATTTTATTTATAGAAAGATAGTTCCTCTAATGAATCTATAGTGAAAATCCTAGGGGCCATATGAGAGAGGCAGAGTGATATATGATCTCTGTGGCTAGGTATTTAAAATAATGATGAACATGAAAATGTACCATGGAAATGAATCCCATATTAAGGAGTTTCTATTTCTTACATATTATGAGTGAATATATTTAATTTAACATCAATTTTTCATATTTTTATTTATTTAATATGAATATGGGGGTATATTTTTTAGTGAAAAGATTAGAGAACATGAAAATTAAAATAGAATAAGAATTTGTGGGATGTAAAATATTCCCACTTAGAGGCTAGTAGACACCAACCAAAATCTAGGTATGGATTTTATATTAGAAAACTCCACCAACATCCTAGTGGTTTCCCCTAGGATCTTAGTTTCTAACAAAGAGGTTAGTGGGATCACACCAAGTTTCTAAAGGGTTCTCTAGGAAGGGTAGTAAGTCAAAGGTACCCCACTAGATTTTTTAGGATACCCATTGAGATCCTAGTGATGTATATGGAGGTCATTTGGATCCCACTATGTTACAATGAATTCCTCTAACTTATTTTATGTGTAATTTGGTTTTAGTTATTTCAAAAATTAATTTACATTTTAATCTTGTATTCTTCCTCTATTTGGTTTCACGATAATAGGGAACACCCTTATTAATATATTTCATTTATTGGGATCCCCCATTTCATTAATATGTGGAATCACATGAAATTTTTAATAGATTATCATAGGTGAAATTAACCTCATGTAGGAAACAATACTTGGTTTCTCACACTATTTATTTTTGGTTAATGATAAATACCTATTTTGAGGGGTTTTCTTAGGATCTTGGATTTTACACACCTGATTAAGACTAGGTAAATGATCATAAAAGATTTAGAATCTATATAATAATGGTGGATAATCCTGAAAATTATATATTATTTATATTCTTGCAAATTTTATACTTTTTATGGTTGCTGATGGGTGAGAAATAGGAGTAAAAAAATATTTTGAAGAGCATGGTTTCTCTAGTTAAACTTGTGATAATCTAAGTGTTGAAAATTGAGAGTTTAATAAAAATATTATTTGAGAAAACCGCAGCATACCATATATATAAATTAAACCATTTTACATGAATATTCATTAATTTATGTAAAAATCACACCCAGAATTGATAGGTTTAATGTATTTTTATATTAGATACAAATCTAACTTATTTCACAAACATTATTTGACATATCCCATAAATATTCTTCACATATGATACCCTTATAGACATATCTTAAATAGTATTATTCTTAATAACCAAATAAATGGAAATAGAAGAAATATTATTCTTGGATTCTCTATAAGGGTATCATAATAGATAATAATAAAAGTTCATAAGTGAGAATCAGATGAAAATATGTGTACGAGAACATAATCAAGGTGTATATACCTTGAATAAGAGAGTTAAATCCAATAAAAAATTAATCATAAATCATGAGTCATCAAATTAGTATTTTTTTAAAATATATTAAATTATTCATAGTAGTTTGGGTACATGATTGAACAACATTTATCCATAAAAGAAAACATAAAAATTATTCCTAAAATATAAATTTTGTATACTGATATGGCATATGCATAAGAATATAAAATAATTATTTAAAACAAGTCCCACTATCAAGACCATAATAACATAGTTTATAGAGTCCTATAATGAATTGAATTTACTCTCTAACCCCTTACATGTCAACCCGTGAGAAAAAATGATTTATTTAATGCATTGGAGGGAAAAATAATTCCAAGCTGACCCATCACATAAACATAGTGGCTTGGGTTTACTCCCATGATACTTACATGCTGTCTCATTGAGGTACAAATATTTACCTAATTAATTGGTGGGATATATAATTATGGTCTCACCCATAACATTATGAACAAATACACATATTCTTTCAATATGATCATGAAAAAAATTCAAAATTCCATTTTAGATTAAATACCTAATGGGAAAGAAAAAAATTTCATGAAATTATTCAACAAAAATGACTATATTAGATCTAGAGAAAGAAAGTGAATAAGATATTTTTAGTATATAACTAATTAATAATAATAAATATTATAGGATGTTGACACAAATAAAAAACAATTTTTTTATAGAATTAGATAATTTCATTGAAAAATATAGTCAAATATTTTTTTTGGAAAACAAAAATTTTCTCAACAAAATAATTCATTAAAAAATGAAAACAAATATTCCATTGGAATACATGAAAATTTATAATGAATGTTTCATAAAAAATACAAAGTAAACTAGGAGAAAATATTATTGTGTGAAAAATGTTACAAATGGATTTCATTTACACTATTGTAAACAATGTCCATGAAAATAGAAAATTATGTGTATAAAAAATTAAAAAGAGGTCCATTTTATTTTTTTCTAAATAAAGTAATTAATATTATATAAATACCTAAATAAATTATAAAATTATATAAAATAAAATTTATAAAATACAATAAGGAATATTAACATGGAGGGGAGATTCTATTGATAGAAAATATGAGAGATGGCTGGTTCTAATTTGTAGAAATATTTCAGTTGGATTTTTCGACAATTAGCAGTGAAATAGTGAGAAAAAATATAATCCTTTGAAATTATTATAAGATCAGAATATAAATGGATAATTTTTGAGATATAACATATGATTATACTATAATGTTAATATAGTCAAATATAATCTTCAATTCAATGTGAGATTAGAAAAGAACCATTATTGATTTCGTAGCATTTGAATCAAACCCCATTGAAAGAGAGAACCTTATATGGATATTTAAGTCTATTTAATTTCATGAAAAAGTTTATTAAATAAATTCATGGGTATCATATACACCACAGAAATAAAGACTAAAATGGTTAACATGAAGCATATCTCAATGGGGGAAATTGAGTTGAGAAACCTTTTACTCAAGCATATGTTTAGTCAGATTAACATTAAAACCCTTTATAATAAATTTTTATTTATTATTCATCTATATCAAAAAAGCATACATATTTTTTTTATTCAAATCATGAATTTATAATTTCATATCACCCATTTATTAATAGATATTTGTTAAAATTAATATTCTGGTGTTTTTTATCCCGTTGAATATGTACTAGCCTTTGTATGGTGGTTGTAGTATTTTCTCCCGGATAATGGGTTATCCACCTACGTAATTTTCATAAAGATTTATTACTGATTTTTTATGCAGTTCAAGAGTACTATGGTCATCTGATTAAACCTATTGTGATAGTTCACATAGAATGCTTAAAATTACACATTTTGATAATCACTAATTTAATAAAAAATATAATTATTAGTGAATATAAATTGGAATATTATAAATCTATAAATAAAAAAAATCCGCAATTAAAAACTATTACATCATATTATAAGTATTTTTATTATCTTACTCATTCATGATGTATGAAGTATAACATCATTTTTGTATGATGTAAAACTCACCCAAATAATGAAACAAATTTATGAATGGATAAGTAACATCATGTTATTAAATATAAATAATATCACATTTAGATGATTTTTATAAATAATATAATGAATAATTATTAAGTAGAGGATAAAACATACATTTAAGACTAGAATATTATCTTAGACAACCTCAGAGAAAATAGGTATTTGGGACTCTTTCTAGAGACCATAGGTTACCAATTGTTAGAGTGGATTGTTATGGAGAAACATTTGGTAGGTATTAAAGTGGAAACCAAATTAAAGGTTTTTTTGAAGTGGGTAGATTATGGGTCCTTTTATATGTGAGTTTGAGTGGATGTTTCACAAATACCCATTCCTAATTGAATAAGGAATGTAATTTCTCATAGAATATTGAACCAAAGTGAAAAAATAATTAAAGAGAATAAAGGGAGGTATAGAATGAGTTCATTATCTCAATTAGAGATAATTTTTGATGATATTTTAGGTATTTACAAATTATTTAAACCCATTTACCACATTTTACATATATTATGGTAACTCAAATTTTACCTATATGAATTTTTTTTATAACAGAAAATGAAATTGATCTTATTACCTAATCTGTATATTCTTATTCCATATATAAAAATCATTTTGTTATATTATTATATTATAAGTGATAAAAATATATTTTAATATTAGAAAACATATCAATTTTTTTAGAAAAAATGCATTTTATATCATAAAAATGAATTTTTTAACACTTCATACTAAGGAAAAATCATTATATGATAAAAAATATTTTAATATGTGTGTGTAAGGGTAAAAAATTTTATTTCATATAAATAATTCTTTAATAGAGATAGTTTAATAAATTTAAAATTCAAAATATATAGAAGAAACAATTTTTTTAAAAAATAGGGCTTTCAAATTAAATGATTTTAATCACATCATACAAATTATTTATCATCTAACCATTAAATTCTATCAACCAAATTTTATTAGATTATTTTAATAATTTTATTAAAAAATCATATCTTTTGATAAAAATTATAATATAGATAGAATAAAAATATAAATTTTTATAATAATATATTATAATTAAATATTATCTTTATTATTTCATTCAATGATTATGAATTATATTATTTTCAATTTTTTATCATCAATAAAAAATATCAATTTTAATATTGGATACATGGTTATAAAAGGGACATATATACAAAAATTATATATCCATTGACTATATTTTCAACAACCATATTTCTAACGTGCATATGTTCAATAGCCATATGTCCAATTTTTGTATGGACAATGATCAAATGTCCAATAATAATATATATAATAGTAATATTTAATTCATATACATATCCTTTCATATATGTCTACAATAATTCATTCTATTTATTTCCATATTTCTCAAAATTTCTATTACATTTTTAGTGGTTTTCATTCATTCCATAGTTATAATCAAGTGTTTGATCTTAAAAGAAAGCCATGAGGATTAGGATTTCATGTTTTTGGTGTTTTTATTTTCTTATGGATTTGTTCCCCTTCTAGTTTTATTAATTATGTTTCATATTTCAATATTATATTGTTAATATTTATCTTTCATTTAAAAATTTTGTCTTTATAAAAGATATCATTATTTATTTTACTTCTCTATTTTGGGTATTACCAGAAAACAAATATGCAATATTTATTTAAAGGGAAGTATATAAAAAAGGGTTTTATATTATACCCCTTGTATAATATTTTCCTTCAATATATTTTTATTCATATTGACTAAAATGGGGGTACTTTTGACTCATTGTGTTTTGAGGTTCCCACATTGTTTCCTCGAACTTATGATTTCTCCAGAGAACATTAAATTGGAGCGTGATCTTTATTCATTGTAATTTATGTCTAACATCCAATATTTCTATAATTTTTTCATTTAAGATAGATCATGTTCCATATATATAAACATTTAGTTCAGAACATGTGATAGATTAGGTTCATACTTCCTCAAAAGTGGTACACAGAACATATCATGAACTTATGATAGGTTAGGTGGATTTAAATGAAAAAATGTTAATTTCCACATATGATCAAGGATATCAAAAGGACCAATCTGACTTGGGATCAAGATTACCTTATTTTAAAATATCATGAAACTCTTCCACGGTGATATATGAAAAAATTACATATCTCTAACCTCACATTCCAAATAAAACTATGTATTATATACATTAATATTCTATAAACATTGAGTAGTTTTACTTTTTCATTGAATGGTTTGAATCTTCTATGACATATATTATGAAAGATCTAGTTACAACATATTACTCTCTCCAACTTCATCTCAACATGTTTTGGTTTTGTACCTATTCCCATATATAGCCTCATATGGTTTTATATGAATACTATAATAGAAACAGTTGTTATATGAGAAATCAACCAAGTAAATGTGTTGATCCCATTCACTGATGAAATAAATTGAATAGAATTAGCATATATCCTCTATATTTGGAAAGTTCCTTTCAGACTAGCTATAATTTTAAGGATGATTATCAGTTCTAAATCTCAACACCATATTCAATACTTATTGATGAATTATTTTGAACTTTGAGGTAAACCCCAAATATTTATCAAATAAAATTTTGAGTGGAGCATCATGAATAACTAAAACTTATTTTATGTATATCACTTAATGATTATTGGATGATAAATCTTATTGGATAGAAATTAAATGTTATTACTTCATTAGCTCTTCAACTACAACACAAATAGAATCTTTTCCCTGTATTGCATTGGGTTATACTATAATGAAATCAATGGTTATAGTCCCCCATTTCCATAAAGGTATGGGAAATGGTTGTATCACCCCCTTATACTTCAAAAACTTAGCCTTAATTGTTTGGCCTAGTAATAACAGATATATATACTCTGCAATATCCCCCTTCATATTATCATACTATAAATTCCCCTTGAGATAACCTTATTTTTTTCTTCATATAGGGATAGTGAATTATTTTCTATGTGCATAATTTAGGAGATCCTATTTAAATTCCTGTATTTAAGGGACACATTTGTTTCCTAAATATTTTAATTATATCATTGAAACCATTGAACTCTAGAAAATTCCTTACCATATTCTATAGCTCCATATTCTCCCTCTATGCCTCCTTGATATTAACATGGATGGACAATTGAATATAAATTTTTGAACAATGGAGTTTATCCCCCTATCTTATGATATCTTCATTAATCCATTAAAAATCAATGACAATGGAGTCTATTCAAATCCTAATCATAGATAATGTAGGATCATCCTTCCTACTCAGTGCATCAATCAACATTTTATACATCCTAAGTGAAAATGGATTGATATATAATATTATTTATCAACTTAACCCATATGCTTTCTAACATGTTCAACAATTTTGTTTTTAATATAACATTTTCCACTTGTGATTGATATATGGACTTAATAGTTCACAATTAAGTTAATCCCTCTATATTTTAAGGTAAATATTTCCACAACTATCTGCAAATAATGTGTGGACTAATTTTTATAATGAACCTTCAATTAACATGATATATATGATTAAAAAATTTCATTTTACATGGGGATACATCCTAATCATTTTCTTAATGTATCATTATATATAATAATCCATTCTCTACAGAAACTTATTTTGAGAACAAGTTTATTAAAAATATTCCCATAAGATCCTTGAAATTTTAAAAATATTAACTTTACCAAAGGAACTTGTATCCCTCTAGAGTTTATATGTTTAGTGGATTTTAAAATCAAGATATATTCTTCATAACACATCAATAATATATAACAAATCCTAGAACAATTCAAAAATTGTTTTTGTGGTTTGGGTGGGTTATTGTTAAATCAAAAATTTCTTTGAAGAATATATAGATATACAATCACATCTGATTACATAACCCATGAATGAAAGTTTATGTAGCCATATTTCACACTTTAAAAACACATCATACAATTTATCCTTTCTCAAGGTCATAGAAACATCCTCAGATGATAATAATTTTCTTCCATTATCTTTGAATATGTGATAATGTCATCTATAAGGACAACCAAATATTGATTTAGGTAAACTCTAAAGTATCTATTCATTATATATATTAATATAAAGAGGGAATTATTAAATTTTAATTGAATCACTATGAGTTCATAGTGAACATGTCTTGTAAAAAATTTTATATAGGGTACATCCACTATTTACCCCTTTAATTAGTGATTTCTAGATCAAGGTTCAGTCTTTTATCATAATTGTTCCCCTCATAGTTGATCCAAAAAGTCATCAATATTGGTTAGAGGATACTTTTTTTATCATTATCTTGTTACACTAATTATAATCAATGCATAGAGGCATTGATATGTATTTATTCTTAACAAAGTGTATTGGTTTACCACATAGTGGGGCACTTGGTTATAAGAAACACTTATCCATGTTCTCTTAGAGTTGCTTCTCAAATACCTAAAATTAAATCTTGGATATTATATAAGGACTCATTAATATAGTAATAACACCAAATATGATTTATATATAAACTTAAACATCAAAATATAGGGAAATATGAGGAATACTTTTTTTTAAACATCAATATATTCATTCACAATCCACACATACAATATATTATGTTTCACACTAACTATTTTAACTAAATACCCCTCATAACCAAGTATTCAAACCTATATAATAATGCTAATTCCCATAGAGTGTTCATAATATTCCATGCACCAAAAGATGATCATAATTTGATTTAGGATATGAAACATGATATCCTTATCCCCATAATTAATTTGGAATGTTTGTGGATTAATCCAATCCATCCCCCAAATCACATCAAAATAGAATTGATATATATTAATAATATTTTCTTGAATAAAATTCAAATAAAATACTATCAGAGAGGTGTCATAGACTTGGGATGAGATCATCCTGTAAGAGGAAATTTATACTGATAATTCATTATCTAATATTTACTCTGGTGAATTTATGCCCTTTAAATAATTATAGATATATAGGAGTCAGTAGAACTAGTATGAAATAAAATATTTTCAATTATTTAGTAAATAATTAGTGTACCTTTCACCACATCATTCTTTTGAATCACTTCCACAATTCCGATTACATAGGATTTCACTTTTTTTGTTAATTAGGAGGATGCTGACATCGTTTTTTAATAACACTGGGATTGGGGAATTCATTAGTGTAATGTGAATTCTTCTTAAAGTTAATGAATTATAGTGTGTGTGGAGAATTATATTGATGTTTAATTACATATATTTTATTCTTTTGACACTTCATATCACTTCATAATTAATTTTACTATTTATATTCTCTTCTAAACTTAATGTACTTACCCATCCAATTAACGTAATTTTATTTATGTATCTTCACATGTTTTTATTATAAGGAAAGATGAATTTTCTTCCTATATGTGTTTTATCATTTTATTTTTCACAATACACATTTTTTTTATTCCTTTCCCAAAAACTATTAGAATAATTAGTGTCTTTAATTTCTATTTCCACCTTGAAAACATATTAATCAATTTCATTATAGCTATAAAATTCACTTTTAAAAAAAATTACTCAAAGAATTTGTTTTAGGCCACTAATGAAATGATCAGTTATTATTTGAGGGATAATGATTATACCATAATCATACCATGTATGTCTTGTGAAGTATTACTCACTGGTTACAAGGTATCCAGCCTCCTATTTCTATAACTCAAATAATTATCCCTCCATTTTATTGTGATGATTTTAAGGGAAATATTGTTTGAAAAATAATTTCTTAAACTCATCATATTCCATGGAGTGGATTTATTCCTCCTTCAGTGCATTCTAAATGACTATCCAATATAAATATTCCTCATCTCTAAAATAATTAAATGATAAAACAATATTTTTATTTCTTACGAACCTGTGAAAAGAAAATATATTTTCATTTTATTAATCTATTATATATAAGAAATGTATTGGAAGACCTAATAAAGTATGGTAAACATTGTCACATGAATGAAATAATGGAGATTAGTTATTTCCCTAGTGTGTTTAGGATGTTAACATGATTTGTATTATTTTTGGTATTATAAATTTTACAGTGAGCATTAATGGGATATTTTTTCACTACATATCGCATTCTATTTTATTTACAATTGGTTCAATCATGTAATTTTTAATTGAATGTATTTTTAACTCAATTACTCTTAGTTATGTACATTGAATAAATACAAAAAGGTTAGTGTTAGTATCTAGTTATAATAATCCTATCAATTGATCCTATGAAAAGGAAATTAATACTAATATTTCATAATTTATTACAAAATTATTTGAACCTATGACATTTAGGGTTTATCCTATATTGATTTTGGTTCAAAGTATCATGATTTAAGTTTTATAAACTTATTATTAAATACATTATCCCCATAAATAACTAAACCCTACCGTGATACTAACTACAAAAACCCAACCATAACACCCATATATATTACATCATTTTTCATTAATACTCATTACATAAAATAATAAATCAAACCCCAAAAACTATAGGTTTATGGTATTTATATAATTGATACATAAGGAACTAAATTATAAACATTATTTAGAATATCGTAGAAATATTATTCACACATGATTATGGTATAGAATTATGACGCACAATAACCGTTTTCATAATCATGGGAATAGTAACACATGAAAAGTGATATCAGATTCTTTGTAAGGGGTGTACATAATAGATAATAAAATGTCATCATAAATGATCATAATATGAACATATGTGTGTGAGAATATAATCAATTTGTATAGAAAAAAATAAAATAGAATCATACCCAAAAAACAAATACTATAAATAAGGAGTTATAGTAGCATGATTTTATAATAAAATAAGAAACAATATAGAGTAGTGTGGACATAATAGTCAATAACTAGGAGCCCTAAAAAATTATATAGGACTATTTTGTAACATAGAAATGTGGAATGATAATTTGGTATATAAATTATCATAGAAAATAATTCCTTATGTTGAGACACACTTCCATGGTCATCATCACTTAGTGGAAAAGAGACCATAATGGTTTGGGTTTACTCCCTAGTCTTTAACATGTCAACTCCTGATATATAAGGATTTACTAATTGTATTAGTGGGATATAAAATTATGATCCCACCCATTGCTTAAACATCATGTATTGGGTTCGCTTCTTCTTTATATTACATATCATATGGTATAATGATTTTCTTAATGAATCAAACATACATATTTATTCAGGACGACACTTCACATAATGAAAATATATGCATATGTGTGTCATATGAACATGAAAACACTCATAATTAATTCATAGCATAACTAACCCCTAGGAAAGAAATGGGTTTCGTGAAAACATCCATAACACATCACTATATTCCATATAAAGAAAGGAGGATGATGATATTTTAGAATATATATCTAGTGGATCGTAACAAAAATTAAAGGATGTTGAAATATATGGAAAACACCTTTTAAGATAATTATTATACTTCATTGAAATATATTAGGAAAAATATATTATTTTTGGAAGATTTTTATTTTTAAAAAATAAACAATTTATAAATCACTGAGAGTTATATGGGGTCAAGGTACTGGGTGAGTGGTCTAGGAACCTTCTATACTGCATCATAGTGGATGTTAAATTCCCCACAAGATTGCATATGGACATTGATTTAGAGTCTTCTTCATGTGAATGTGTTGACCTCAAGTGATTTCATTATTGAGGGTGACTGATCGATATCCATTGGGAGAGCTACTGGCGAGTCACAAGGGTGAGGTGTTGAAGGATGGCATTGTGTAGCTTCATTCAGTCGGTCTATGGGTGGTTGGAAAAAAGCTTAGGCTGTAGGGATAGTTCTAGAGGGATGATGATGATTGGGAACCGATAATTTATATATAGGAACCAAAAGAGAGATTGCGACCGATGATGTAAGTAAAGGTGGACCATACTTTAGGTTGGTCTATAGGGGGCTGGGAAAAAAGTGGAATCTATAGTGGATGTTCTAGAGGGATTATAGCATCTGGGAATTAGAAGTGTGACATTAACCAATATTACAGGAGATGGCAGATGAAACCATAGAGTGGTTTATATTACATTAGGGTTTGGGCCTTTGGGTTAGTTTTCCATGGGGTTTCATACCCACAGGGCCTACATGACATGTAATGGGTTCCCTCTACCGAGAATATTATGTGGGTTCGTTTGGTTTAATAAAAAGGGGGCTTCCCCCCAACATAATTAAAAAAAATATTGTAAAAATAACTTTCGAAACACATAAAAATATTAAAATAAATCATTTTAAAGAAATTTCAAGTGGATGGTTTGAAAAGGTGAACATATTAACCCTTTTTTATATTTTTATCATAAAGTCAATGACGATAGAATATGACTCTTCTAAAAAATGTTAAAAAAATATTTCTCTCATTATATTTTTAATAAAATTCAAGGCCCATAAAAACTAACTTAATTAATCATACATGTTTTTAGAAGGAAATATTTAAAACAAAGTATAGAATATGTACATGGATTTGAAATATTACAAACTAAAATGATCAGATAAGGTTGGTTACACTTATATGAATTTTTTCATTTAAATTTTGCTAAGGGAAGTGAAATAGTAAGAATTAATGTAAAACACAAAAATAGCTATAGGTGAATAAAATAAATTGTATTTATAGAGATAGAGAGAATATAAATTTCTCTTAATTTAAATTTATTCATATACAATCTCGAATTTAAAGTGTGATTGAAAAAAACCACATGTGAATTTTGTAACATTTGAATCAAAACCCCTTGAAAGAGAGAGACATGGATATATTTTTAAATTTTCTTAATTCACTAAAATTTATTATGAAATACACTCATGGTTAGTATATACACCACAAAAAAGTAATCAATTTGGTAAATACGAAGCCTATCTCATTGAAGTCAATTTGAGATGGGGAACTCTTACCTCATATTTCTTCTCGGTAATACAAACTATAAATCCCTATATAATAAATTTATATTTATTATTTTTATATATAAGAACATTATTTATATATATCTTTCATTATAAAAATGATTGATCATTCTTTATTACCAATTTATTAATCATTCATTATTAAAATCAATATTCTGGTGTTAATTTTTCCTTTTCTTATATTTTAGCCTCGGTATGGAGATTACAATCCTTTTTTATAGATCATGGTTTCACCACATTTAAAATTTTAATTAATATTTTGTATATTTTTGTGATATATTCTTGGTGTCCCATGTACATTTCACAAATCTTATGGTTATTATTTTCAAGGAATTCAAAAAAAAAATTATTTTTGGTGATTATTGAATTAATAAATAAATTGAATTTCTTGGGGAATATACATTAGAAAATTATTAATTTGTAATTATTAAAATTTCATAAAGTAATAATTATTAAAATATATTATCAATATTTAAGTAGGTATACTCATTAATGATATAAGTATTATATCATTTGTTGTGTGTGTGATAAAACCAGCCCAAAAAATGACATGTTATAAAGACTGATTTAGTTATAACATATTAATGTATATTAAAAATATCACATTTATAGAAGCTAAAAAATTTGAAACCATGTTATTAAAGTGATAATTTTTTTTGAGAATGTGTGTGAATGATATAAAGACTAATTTTTAATAAGAGTATAACTTTTACGATGGATTCATGAATCTTCTCTTCGATGACCTCATAGAAATGATGGATGTGGGACTCCTTTTAAGTGTAGTGGTTCTAAATCGTTATAGTGGATTGATAGATAGAAAATTTATCTAGGGATTCAAGGGATAACAAAAGGAAAGGTATTGGTTGATATGGGTATATAAGGGGTCCATTTAAAAGTTATCCTAATGGAATTTTAGGAAATAATCATTCCGTAATGAAAAAGGAATGTAATTTATAATGGAAAATGGATCCAAAGTGGAAAGAATAATTGAGATGTGATATATGGAGATATATATGTTATGGTCACAATATAATCTTCCTTTACAAGCATGAAAACTCAAATTCTAGAAATATTTCATGTGTAATCATTAATTTATATTCTCAAACATCCAGTCCAACGAAAAAAGTAGATTACCTATTTGGATAAAAATTCTTTAAACATGGGTGAGGAATCTTCACATTTAATTTATAATTAATTAATGAGTGGATATAGAATTAACTCAACATGTGATTCTTCTTTCATTGATTTTACAATGGAATAAATATAGCCACACTGTTGTTATTCTATTGGATTCAAATGTAGAATACCCCTAGGGGTTATCCAAACATGCCCCAAAATCTATGAACAATGTTATAGAATAACATAGTGATATCATGGATAATCTTGATAACATGTGTTGTTCATTGCTGACCACAAAAATATTCTTCTCAAGAGAGGAATAACTTTTGATAATCTTTATATGGATTAAGAAAGGAGGGTATTAGATAACTTTAGATCTCTTGATCTCTCTCTAGGGTTTGAGAGATCCTTACTCTCTCTATTTTTTCAAAAAATTAATTTTAGGAAAGAGATAAAATTTTATATTTAATATGGAAGGTTTAGGGTTGAAAAATCACACATAATCCCCACAGCATATTTAATATTATTAGATTTCCCCAATACCGTTAATAATTATAATATTATTTTTAACTTTATGAAATATTAAATGAATTGAAAATATAAATAAAGATAATTTATTTCTAATCGAACCATTATGCTCATCAAACTTTCCAGAAATGATATATATTTATCCTTTAATAATGAATAATTAATTAAAAAAATTCACCACATTATTCAATGATAAATATAATATGTATTATATTTTCCAAACATGAAAAATAATATTTATTTATTGTTTAACTCATTTTTTATTTTTAAGAACTTATGATAAAATTATGATCTGTAGCCAAAATAAATAAATATTATTTATGATAAATTATAAAATTCATTACTTGAATTTAACTGAGATTGCAGAGACCCTTAATTAGGGATACTCTAGGCCTATTTCTCAGTGGAATTAAGCATATCCACATAATTTTAGTGTTTATTTTTAATAATCATGCTAAGGATTACATGGAGAAAGAAGTCAAAATTATATGAACTTTTACTATGTAATATAATCTATTTATCAAGATATCTCCTATTGCATAGGTTTTATACCGATTCTATCATCCTATATAATCGATGTCTCATTTGTTGACATTCCAAAATCAAACCCTTCCACTAAACTACATGGACATGGATTTATAAAGGACATCACATTTTATCAAATGGATTAAGTTATCAACTTCCACCAAGAAATATATGAGATAAATCCTTTCCCATATTATCTATTAATTCAATACCACTCATGACACACCCAATATATCCAAATTCTCTATGAATATATTTTTTCATGGTTTTTGTGAATGAATCAAAGTAATTGAGTCATTACATACAATAATGATAATCATATTTCTTAAGGATAAATAAACATATTTCATGGACATGAATATCAAATGATGCATGGAAATAAGGATTTTCTATTAATTAGTATGTTCTAATAACTTTCAATATTCAATATAACCAAGGGTGGACACCATGATTTAATTTCATAAATTATATTAATCCCTATTTCCTTAATATCATGTATTGTATGTGTTTTTTAAAATAATATCATCCACCTATAGAACATGATTTAAGAATAATTTCATGGCACCTATGGGTTCTCATTATAGAAGGGAATTTCTATGACTTTTTAGTGAAACATATATTCTAACGAAATTATCACATAAAAATTTTATATATTATAATAACCATGATTTTATAAAAAAACATAATTAATAATAAAAAACAGGTAATCATGTACTAAACAAGTACGATATAGTGAACTGACTTCAGAAGACTCCCACTTATACTAGAGTAAACTGAAAACATCATTGAATCCACTATCTCTCACATGATATTCATAATTCAGATGATATAAATACTTCATGAATGGTTTTGTGACATTTTCCCCTATATATACTCTACTCACTTCAAAGACACCTGATTTTAAAAAATCCCTCAATAGATGATGCTTCCATTATATGTGCTTTGTCTTTTTGGGTTCCCTTGGATCTTTATAGAGATCCACCCCTATAACGTTACAATATTAAACTATTATATCATATTTACTTCTATGAACCACATAAAACTCTTCGACAATGTTGAGAATACAAAATAATTCCTATCATTTAATGGAAGCCATATTATACTCAAACATTGCTATATAATTAGTGACAACTTGTTTCTTAGAACTCATCCATCTCACGGCTTCTCCATTAAGACAAAAGACATACGAGACTATTACTTCAAATCATTATGATCTATCTAAAAGCTAGAATTTATATTAAATCTAATTAATATCTCTTAATGTTCTCCACGAAATAGGAATATAACCTTAGTTCACCTAATATACTTAAGGATACCCTTAAAAACAATCCAAAGTTTCTCACTTTGACCTTCTTGATATCTACCTCCCATAATAAATGTATAAGAAAAATCGAACATCATAGATAAAATGGAATAAATTATACACCCTATCATATAAGAATATTGGATCTTACTCATTCTCCTTTTTTCCTCTTATGTGCGAGGACACATTTACATTGAATGATTAATTCCATGTGGCATAAGAACCAATCCCTTATTGGTTTTTTTATACCAAACCTCTTTAGTATATTGTCAATTTATATAACTTGGATTACTCCAAATAGCCGATTGGATATATCAAACATGATTTTGGTCCCTATTATATAGGTTTCTTCATGTAAGTCCTTCACAGAGAAGAAATTTCTTGACCACTCCCTAAAATCGCATAAGGCTGATATATCATTTTAAATTAAAAATATGTAATCAGTATATAAAACTATAAAAATAACTATACTACCACTAAATTGATTACAAACACATGGACCATGTTCATTTTAATGAAATTAAATTCATTTATGGTCTCATATAATCCAATACTCTAGAACTAGATCTTTCATTAATCCATAGGTTAATATTTGAACTTCCATACCATTTTGTAATTTCTTGGATTCACAAACCCACATTACTCTATCATATACAAATCTATATAGAGGTTCCCATTATAGAAATCTGTTTTGAAATCCATTTTCCACATCTCATACTCATGATATTATAATATGTAATTTTTGATTCTTATGGATTTATAAGTAAATTGAAACAACCTTAAAACATATATATCTAAACTCCTCAAGAGTATTAATAAAATTATATGATATTTTTCCAAATAATATATAAACCAAAAGGATTCAATCAAATTCTAGTGAATCAATGAAAAATAATTCATAGTTGGATATCGAGGATTAACCCCTTAAATTCTTATTATCTTTAAATGAAATCAGATAGAGGCTAGAAAATTCATATTATGAAATAATTATCCAACAATAAAATGAGTCATAATGTAATTATAGCATTGAGACTCACTTTAAAGGAGAAGATACTAAGCTTCCACTATGACACTACTGGTGGTTCCTTTATGAATATCATAGGACTTTATTATAATAAGTATGATCTAATACATAATAATATTATAGAAACTAATGAAAAACTTAAGCACCATATATTTAATAGAAACAACTACATCTAAATATATCCCAATGTCTGGAGTGTTCACTAAAAGAGATCATTCAATGAAATTCTACCTTACGAGAGGAACATAGAGACTACTATTTAAATGGGGAATCCGCATATGATGATAATTCTCTATGCGATTTATGAATCTATTATATGTATGGAAACACTAATCCATATATTTCTCTAGTATCATACACCAATGACACCTGTTCATATATCATTCCCTCCAATTATTTTCCATGAAGAAAACATACTAAAAATTAATTTTCACAGTTTCCCACATTCAGTAAAACCAAAATCCAAAGTTGAAATTTAGTGACTTGAAATTAATCTAAAATGTTATAGAAAAACTATAATAAATAAAAAAAGAATACTATCATGATCCAATAATCTATGAATGTGAGTATTCAATATTTTATATTTTCTGTATAGAACCATTCAATTCATGATGTCATTTGAATAGTAGCCATGTTCCTCAGGAATGTTTTCCATATATAAAGTCATGAATAGGGAGAGTTCCATTATTATTTGTAAATACCCATGTATTGAGTTATTTAAAATAAAAAAACATAGAGACTATTTTTTAAGATAACATTATAACATAAATGACGACTCAAAATCATTTTCTAAACATAATTGAAAAATAAAGGAATACTAATCTAAACGAAGTTTCAATCTATTGAGAGTTTGAAAAAAATGGAATAGACTTTTTTGGTTGTAATGTATTTCATTTTTATAACATATTATATCTTGAATATGTGTGATTATATAGATCAGAAAAAAATTATAGTAAAAACATGAGGTTAACACTTGAATTTAAGGGATCCATGCCTCAATAAAAACTGATTTGTTTTAACCACTCCCCTTAAAACAACTCCTTGACAAGTTTCCCTTATGATGGTGGTTGAGATGCATATCATAATCACTATGTCCATTGAGCATGTATCTATGAATCTCATTCTTTAGTCTCTTCTAGTACACGACTGTCCTTCCATAACACCTGATCCCAATGAACTAACCTTTGTTGAAGAGATTTTGTGCTATGATTGAAGATAGGAATTGGATACTCCTTATAAGAATCATCAGCCTCTAAATAAACATGACTAGAATAAAAAACAGGAGATGGTTCAGGGTGAGAACCATAGAGGTGAGAGATATGGAATACATCATGCACAACCCTATGTCGCTGAAGTAGAGTTATCTAATATGCTACCTGCCTAACCCTATAAACATTCTCAAAAGGCATTATGAATCTTTATGGAAACATACCTTTACTTTTAATCCATTTATGACCCATCCTAGGTGAAAAATGAAATAAGAAAAGATCTACCACCTCAAACCACATTGGTTAGTGATGAAGATAGACATATGACTTATTCCCAGACCAACCCATATCTATTTGTTTCTTGATTTGTTTTACCGAATCCAATGTCTTATAAATGAGGTAAGGTACCAATAGTGTTTTATACCCTACCTCTAACCAACATAGAGGTGAATGAACATTATTACCATAGTGTATCTCATACACATCCATTTAGATAGTTTCCTGAAAACAATTATTTGAATAGAACATTACAAGATACATTCCCTTTTCCTAATAGATCCCTAAATCAAGGAAACAAACACCAAGAATATCCTTGATTATGTGTATAGTGTTATTAGAATATCCATCAGTCCATGAGTGATATGTTATAATTATAATTAAAAGTGATCAAAGAGACCTTGAAAACCCTTTTTAGAATCAAAATGTAAACTAAGAAGTAATGTTTGATATGAGGGTACATGGAACCCCATAAAGGATTATGACCTCTCAAATTTAAATTCTACCATTTTTGTCCACTGTGAAGGTATCCTAGATAGGAAATAATTGGGAAACAATTGTTAGCTTGTCCACAATCACCTATAATACATTACTACCTTGATTTGATTTTGGTATCCCATCAAAAAAAATACTTGACGATGTCATCCCATTTCAACTCTAGGTTGGGTTATTGATGTAAAGGACAAGTATGCAACTTGTGTAGTATATCCAGTTTCTAAAATGTGGAACACCTATTAAAAAATAATTTGATCTCATTTTTAACCTTAGAAACCAATACTGGTGGTGTAGGTCCTAGTACATCTTTGTGATTCTATGATGTACTTCCCACATGAAAGAATAAGATTATTACATCAACTACTCTCACATGTATACAAGAACCCAAACATGACCATGTATATATAATATCTCATCATCATCCAAAACCTAAAGAGGTGATGACCCCTCACTAGAAAAACCATCCCTCAGGACTAAGCCTTTGTGATATGAATGTTTTTTCCTCTTTACTCAATACAAAAGTGATTATGCCACTACATAATCCATGAGAAAAATATTATCATGAAACTACTAAACATAAAAATGAATTTCATGAATATGATCCATCAACATAAATTCACTAGTATTTTTCATGAAAATAAGTGTCCGAGTCTTTCATCTTAGATCCCCTGCAATGACATTTCCATTACATTGCATGTAATCAATTTCAAAGAATAAATAATGAGGTATTCGACCCATAATTACCATCTAAGATTAAATTCACACCTAGAAAATATTTATTTGATACTTTTAGGGTTTTTATACAGAAATAACTATTCACATAGAAAGTAATGTCTCCAACAACATAAAACATGAGAAACAACTGCTAACTCGAGATTGGGCATCCAGTAATTACACTCGTGATCCCTCAACTGATGAGACTCGTACACTATGTCACATTACTCTTTCATTAAAACAACTCCTAACCCAACTCCTTATGGATCATAATAAACTATTAAACCTATTCTAGGATTAGGTTAAATCAGGATCGATGATGAGGTTATTAATCCATTAAAATCATGAAAGGAATTATCATAAGCTTCATAAAATGTAATCTTTAATTCATTCTTGGTCAATCCAGTAAGTGGTTCTTCCGGGAATGATATGACTTGAATTTGTCACCAATAACATATAGATAACCCTAATAATCATCATATATCAAAATAATTCTATAGATATTCCTAATAAACAATAAAACTTTCCGTCTCTAGATCTAAAGATACCCCTTTTTTTGATAAAATTTGACCAAGGAAGTGAACTTTATCAATCCAAAAGTGGAATTTTTTGATATTTTCATAGAACCTATGAACTATTAGGCTAATAAACATTATTCCAAAGTGTTTTTAATGATCTTTTCTAGTATTAAAATAATTTTTTTTGTATCCATGAAAACAACCCCAATGGATTCTAAGTATGGGTGGGAATCCCAATTCATCATGGCCAAAAGACAATTGATGGGATTCTTAAACCAAAGTACATTACTATGTATTCATAAATGTCATATATACTTCATAAAGTAGTTTGTTATATATATGAGGATCATTAAATTACTCGATGATTGATTGATTTCAATTCAATCTTCCAGAAGACCTTGCATCATCAGAGTTAATCAAAGATAACATCTATAAGAAGAAGTGGGTACCGGTTCCTAACTATAAGTTTTTTAAACTACATATAATCCATGTATAGCCTTAGGGTACCATCTTCATTATTAGTAAAAATCACTGAAAACCCACAAGGGGAAGTATTAGGTTGTATAAACCCATTAGATTCTAGATCCTTCAACTATTATTTCAGTTTCTAAAGCTCAGTATGATCCATCCTTTACAAAGGAATGAGAACATGATCATATCTTGAAACATGTTCACTGGTGAACTCCACCTCCCTCTTAGGTGGTAGAATAGAAAATTAATTAAGAAATACATCTCTGAATCAGAGCACAAAAGGAGTAAAACCATCCTATTCTACTAATCACTAATCTATAAAATAACTAGAAATCTTGTACGTCACACCATGAAGGTCATGATGCTCAGGTCTATCTTAGATTTCCATTACATCCCATTATTATGTGGGAATATATCTACTACCCTTGGGTGATGATAAGGACACCCTTTAATAATAAAAAACAATATTAGATCAATAAGGAACTAAAAAGTTCATCTTGAAAATTATATCAAAGCCCGTCATCTAGAAAAATGAATGGTTCCATATGAAACTCTAACATCTGATCTCAAGGGGAAACACCTTTCATAGGTAAATACTTTTTTACTATACTACCAATAGACTATAAAGTGTCATCAATCCATATAAGTACTCAATATTGATTCCAAGACTCTCTATTAAATATTCATATACAAATTATTAAGAAGTGACTATGTCAAACAAATCAGATATTAGAGTTGAGGATAATAAAATTATATCTTGTATTGTATATTTTCTAACTCTATTCTCTTTAGGTATTGGCTATACAGTATGAAACTAGCCAGATCCATAACCTTAAGCTATAACCTAACTGTTAGAAAAGGTCCACTATGTTAGTTCTCACATCAAAAGTCTTCTTCCTCAACCTCATCCACCTCCTGAACCATATTTTCTAGTGGGACTCTATCTCATATCCTGGAGTGGTTCTACTAATTCCACTCTAGAATTTAGATCTGGTGTATATCCCCTCCCATTGGGGATCAGTGGAATGGTCTTACAAAATATCTAATGATGGCCCATTACACATTAGGCTTCATACTGTATTGGGTATCTGTAACACGGGGTCTTCATATGACCCGATTATCCACACTAATGGCATGTCATGTACTAGAAAGGGAAAATACTATGAATACCACTATGATCATGAGTACCCCCAAATAAATGTTTCCTACCACTAGATGAAGTACTTTCCTGCACAGGGGATGAAATACCATTCCCTTTACTATAAACATCTCTTAGATTTCCATCATATATTAGGGACTTGTTGTAACATCCCAGGTAAATAAAAAATATTAATTTTTCATATTTATTAATATTTGTGAATAAAATATTAATATTACTTTAAAGGAAACACTATTCTCGATGGCGTACCCAATATGCAACAATGAGTTTCTTTAAAATCTTACATTGCACTCTAATAATAAAATAATATTATTTTAGAAGGTAGTTAGCGCCTAGCCAATGTATTGGTGGGAATGATTAGAAATAACTAAAATATGATTATATATGTTTGTTAAATGTTTTTTCATTTATCCAATAAAAGATAAAGGCTTACAATAATAAAAGAATTCAATTTTAAGCATAAATACTCTAATATTCACTAAAAGGTCGATTTATAACCTTATGATGGTGAACCCTATTTAAAATAGTTTTGGTCACTCTTATACATTCTATTGGACCAAATATAATTCTTCTTTAGAATCAGGACGTCAAAATTTACTTTGTGTAAATATTTGGTACTTTTCGGATAAAGTTCATTTTTTTAATGAATAGTGAAAAATATTGTATTTTAATTAAAAAACTCTTTTTAATCTAATTTATTTATATGATTAGATTATCTTTTGAATTGGTTTTAAAGTGAAATTAGAATATATTTTTACCATTTAATCCAATGGTGGTCATTGGAATTAATTTCACTTTGAAATTGGACTTAAACTAGTGTTAATCTTTTGATATATTTTGTTTCTTAAAAACATGCTATTTGTTTTGACAACGGGAATTAATTATTAAATTGATTAATGAAACTTATATGTTTTAAATTTTTTAAAATATACATCATTTTTGAATTTGGAATATCAAATATAGCTTAGGGTGAATTTTTGGTATTTTTCTGAAAAACTTCAATTTTTGATGAATAGTGAAACCACTAAGTGGTAGTTAAAAAACTGATTTTTTGTTTAAATGAAATTTTACCACCTTTGTGATTTGAATTTAAAAAATCATTCATACATGGTTGTAATTAGGATGTAAAAGGTGGTTCAATGGGATGAAAATAATTTTTGGTGAATAGTAACTTTTATGTTTTTTTAATCGCGATTAAAGGTAATTAGTGTGATTTAAGGTAAAGATAACGTTATAATAATATGAAATGACCTTGAAACATATACTACCCTTATTTTATGAGTCATGGCCGACCAAGAGAATCCATGAGTCAACTTGGGGACCCCATGGAGCCACATGGGTAAGAAAATTACATTAATAACTTTTTATTTAAAGTTAAAATAAAAATGTCACAAACATGTATTGTTTTTCTAAATTTTTTTTACATGGAGTTATAAAAGTTATATTTTTGACTGAAAATATTCATTGTAAATATAAAAATATTTACTACATCACATTATTTTTTTATAATTTTTAGACATTAAATAAATTAATTTCTTTATGACACCGTGATGATGCAGTGATTACCTCATAAATGAACTATTTAAATAAAATGAGAAGATAGGGTAAAAGAAAAATCATAAACTTTTAAAAAACCTATTGGATGGGTGTATTTCGAAACCTTATCACCTTATCCTCTAAATATATCATTTTGGGACCTTTAAAATCCGAAAATCATTTTATAATAATGTAAAATTTTATAACTTTCCAAGAGTGCCCCTCCTCTCCTCTAATAAAAGGCCCCCACCTCTACCACCTTACCCACACCTCTCAAGCCATTGTCTCGGCCAAGATCTATCCATTTTATCTCTCAAAAACCCTCTTCTCATCCTAGAAGCCTTATCTTAGGCAGAAAGATCTTCAAGAAACCCTTTTGGTTTAAACCAAGAGGAGTTGCCCGATTTAAAGGTAATGTCTTCACTTGTGTTCTTTTGTTTTATTTTTCTTATACAACCCCATAAACTCTTTTTATTCCTTTATTTTGTAACAAAACCAGTATATTAAATATAATATGATGTTTTTATGAGATGGATTCGAGTTAAACTTATACACACCTCCATCTAATGGTTAAAGAACATACTGTTTCTGTGGATGGCGAATTACTGCCTCACGAAACGATGATTGTTCTATCTTCTCCTACCACCTATAATGGTGGCCATTATGATGGAACTATATTTATATATTATATAAATTATATTTATTTCCTATCTATTTTTCTGTATTTTACATTTAAAACATACCTTTATTTTTTGCATGTTGTGCAAATTCCATAATTTCATTTGAGGAAGTGTAGACTACCGCCCCCTCAAGTGATGTGACTCATTCATGCAATACATGGAATGTATAAAGAATGAAATTAATGAACATATGTTAAATATATAACATATATATTATACTGGAATTATAATATAGATATCTCATTTAGTTTTAATTCCATTAAGTGACAAAGAAATGAAAGTAGCGTTCATGCGTACGTACGACCTACCGTCTCCATGAACAGTGCATTTCATTTTCTTATCTCCGAATGTTATGGAATAGTATAAAATGAATATATACGGGATATATATAATATTTAAATAATTAACACTATTCTGGAGACGGGTTAATTATAACTACATGGGAAATACTTTTCAAACAAGTTCAATTTTGACTCATGTACCGAACATCGACAAAAACGTCTGATATGAACTCACATTATTAACCAATTATTATAAAATTATAATATGTGATATGAAATTAATAATATTCTTTAAAGTAGTTCCTTAAGCAATTATAAATTTACCAAAGTTTATTATTCAAGAATATAAAGAAACGAACAAGACAAGTCAGATTTGAGGTAGGGGATCCTACCCATCTCTTTCTTTTTAAGTACTCTCTTTTATGTAATTTCTTTTAAGCTTATATTTCTAATGTTGGGGGATGTTCTTTTATATTCCTCTTACTGTAATTTCTATGTTCATATGATGATATACCATATTTGATTTCATCAATCCATTTTTTGGAAGTTTTAAGTGGCTCTGTTAGGCTGCCGAGTTTTCATAAGGGATTTTTCATCTCACTTTTATTCCCGTGAGATTTATGCTACATTTTCCACTATTTACTTTGAGTGGTGTCAGTACTTCCCATTATTCTACTCTTTGTGTAATATAATTTCTTTTATTAGTATTTACATCAATTTTTTATAGTTCATCTTTCATGGGGTGTACGTTTCAAAAGTTACCCAAATCGGTAAGGGAACCTTTCACCCACCTCTTTTAAAAAGACATATTTTGTTATGCCTTTTAATTTACATCCTATTATGTTGGAATATGTTATTATATATCCTTATTGATTTAAATTTTATGTCCAACTAATGAGATACCATTTTCTCTCTCATCAACTCATTTTATGTATTTTAAAGTGACGACGTTAGAATGTCAAATTTTTGTAAGGGAACTTCTTAACCCAATTTCAATTCTTTTGGTTAAACCTCTACTTCTTGATTATGTCATGATATGAATATGTGTGGATGAAATATAATTGTTTTAGACTGAGTATCCACTTATATTTGGTGTATTTATATTTTTCACACATAGTTATGTCATTTCTTTATCCTTGCTCTAATGGCATGATCCTTGATTGTGATTACATCTCAATTTCCTCTTATCGAGACATTTCTTAATGATATGCACTTTTTATTATTTTATAAAGTGTATATACAGCCCCTTTGACATTACATATCCATATTATGTCTATACTAAATTCATTTAAATGTTTTGAAAATGGTCAACATTCTTGTGGCTTATAATTTAAATGTTCAAAAAGGAAAAGGACTCTTTTATTAAAACACTATTTTAAATGGTTTTAAAGATTTATTCTTTTAAACATTTATCATCCGTGTCCTTGTTTTAAAAATGGTTTCAAGGATTTATTTATGGGGACATGAATGTTTTAAAACCCTTTCAAAAGTTTTGAAGTGGTATGGGACACTTTGATTCTAAAATCTCTTTTAAATGTATTCTTTTAATATTTTCAAAGTATAAAGGGATTTTTCTCTCATAGAGTATTAGTGATTTTATAAGATGTTTTTATGATAAT